>CM044431.1:27687002-27740211 GCA_024363595.1 Xenopus borealis
CTGATCACCTGATTACATTCAGCTGAGGCTACTCAGGTATGTGTTTTAATTAGCCAGTTTTTAGAGGTTATCATAAGGGTAAGGCCACACGGGAGGATTTTGGGGAGATTTGTCGCCTGGCGACTAATCTCCCCGAATGGCTTGCTAGTATCTTGCACTAAAGTCGGCTGCGCCTATTCACACGCGGCGACATGATTTTCAAAGTCACTCAAAATTGCCTCTCGTATTTCCGCATGTGAAAAGGCGCCGGCGACTTTAGCGCTAGCGGGTGCAAGATACGAGCAAGCCATTCAAGGAGATTAGTCGCCTCAAAGACGTGGCGTTTTGTCGCCAGGCGACTAATCTCCTCGAATCTTCTCTTCTGGACGAGCCCTAAAACTCTGCACTAGCTGCTATAACAATACAATGAGAGGATTTGTGCATTACCCACTGTAGAGGTAAAAGCCATAACACAGAACTGGAGCAATTCTCTGGAAAGCTCAGGTAGTGTGTAGCTGATCACATAATTACAGTCAGGTGAGACCACTCCTGTATGCATGCAGTTAGCCAGTTCTGAGAGATTATTACCAAACTCCATTATCCAGGAGTGGATCAGTTCTCTGTTAACTCAGGTAGTGTAGCTGATAACCATTCAGCTGAGACCACTCAGGTGTGCATACAGTTGGCCAGTTCTTAGAGGTTATTATGTGAATCTGCACTAGCTGATAAAACAATGCAAAGTAACTGAAAGTTTAATGCAATGCCCAATCTGTCTGCAAGTAGCTATAACACAGGACTGGTGCCATAACCTGTAAGTCCAAGTAGAGACAGGGGAGAACTGGATCCCTAGCTGAATGCCAATTTACATTCAGCTAATCTGCCCAGGTATGTAACAACAATTAGGCAACTCACCTCTCTGTATTGCACCACATCTGCCCAAAGTTTAAAGACTATGGGGTGGGGTGTAAGGCCCATTTTTTTTTAGCTCCTTAAATGCCTCTTAATACACAGCCTTTAGAAAGACTTTGTCAGGGAGGCAGTTGGCTCAGAATTCTGACTTCATTTTTAAAATATCTCAGAGGGGAACCATACAAAAACAAAATGGAGATCATCAGACTCAGGCCACTAACGAAATACGGAGGACTGCTAAACTTCCACCTCCCTCCCCATCTGCAAAAATACAAGGGGTGCAGGGCCACACACCATTGCCACTGGGCTCTTTTTAGACAGACTAGGAAGGCACACGGATGGGGGGGACAAGCACTGCCGCTGGATGCCATCATGACAGCCAGGAAGGCACATGGGATCAAGCCCTACCTTTTCCAGCTGAACAGCGCTGAAGATCCCAAGCTATGTGGTAATGTGCAGGGGAAAAGATCTCATGGATAAAAAAACCCCAGTCCCTAGGTGCTATTTCCAGTCACCTAATGCTTTCCCAAGGTTAAAAACCAAAAATATTGCTTCCAATGGAGCAAAGAAACAGAAGGAAAAAAAAGACGCCGTGGTGGAGGTGGGAGTGCCTTTTAAAGCTTGGGGAAGATCCTTCTGATGGGGGGTGGGGATATCCCGGAGAGTACTGATATGGAGTACATCCAGGGAAAGAAGGAGGCTACAGCTCGCGTTGAGGGACTGAAATCTGCCTGCTAATTTCAGCCCCATGTGACCGTAGAGATCAGTCTACGGGAGATGACCTTCCCATATTTTGGAGCTTTCTGAATTTTGTGCAGTTGTGTGCTGATACAGAACCTGCATGTGTTGCCAGTCCCTTGTGAGAAAAGTCTACGTATACATATTAATTCTTGTTTCCCATATGTAGCAGAGATATATTGTGTAAGCAGAATGCTGTTAAATACATAGCTGACTCTTTTTCCTCTATAAGGTGATCTTTTTTGTCTAGTGGATTGATATCAAGCCCTTTGTTCTGTATGATTTTCATGCTGCTGAGCCTTCACTTGTTCTGTTAACTTTTCTAACTTTTTCTAAATTCATTCAAACTTTTATAAGTTTCAGATTTTTTTCTTACTAGTAAAAACTTACATTTTTAGAGGTATTTATATTTTCTAGTGCATTGTTCAGTTTTCTCCATTTGCACTTTATATATTCAAACTTTTTAATAACTTTCATGGTGTTCGTGGTTTTGGAGAAAATTTGTTTTATCACGGGCCTCTGATCTAATAGTGCGATATTACATTGAATTGCTGCAGATTTAATTTCTTTTGTTTTTGTTACACTGATGGGGTTATTTATCAAAATCCAAACTTTTCAAATTTTTCCAAATAAAAATGCCATGCCAAAATAGAATCCACATGACCTTATTTATTAGTAAAAAAACTATAAAACTGAATGAAAACATGAATCGTACGATTTTTTTCAGAGCATTTTGCCCAAATCATATGATGTTTTCAGGCTTTTTTCCAAAAAGTCCAAATTTTTTTTGGACTTTTGCCGGAAAAGCCCGAAATAGTTAGATTTTCAGCTCTAATTCCAGCACAGACCACAGAACCTTACAAATAAGGGACCTTTCTCATTGACTTGTACAACCTCGGCAGGTCTGAAATGACAGATTTTCTAATTCAGACTTTTTGCAGCATTGGGGTATAATAAATCTTGAAAAATCTGAGGGGTTTTTTTCCACTAAAAACTCTGACTTTACAGTAAAAAAAAAAAAGAAATCTAATTTTTCAAGTTTTTAATATTTGGACGTTAATAAATAAACCCCTGAGTGTTATGTAAATTAACATACTAAAAAAATCACAAAATTATTGATTTCATGAATATAAAATGACATCATCACTGGTGCAGCCAATTATTTTCCAAAGTCCCATCTGTGTTTAGTCAAGCCAATGGGTTTCAAGTCAGTCATGGCATGACCTGCACCATGAAGGGATAACAACACTTCAAAAACTCTATGAAAAGGTGATTGAAAAGCACCAGTCAGGGAATGATACAAGCATGGGCACCCAAAGGACATTTTCCATGGGTTTCAAAATCACTAACCAAAAGCAATCTGTATATTTCAGCTAGGAGTTAATGTCAGTGGAGAGATGATTTGTAGGAAATTCATTTATTAGTAAGACCCAGCAAGCCAATCTCAGCTAATGTAACATAATTGTGTAACTGAGGTTCTGTTGAAGTAGAGTATGTAAATAATTCAAATGTGTTGCACTATGCATAACACAAATAGAGATAATTTATGAAAAAAATGTTTCATATGTGCCCCAGTTTTGTCATTCATGGCAGCCCAGGTTCAAGCAGAAGAGAACCAAATACAGAAGTAACATATTTCAGTCCAGTTCAGTGCAGGAAAACAACACAACAATTTCCATTTATAGTGTAAAACAGAAGATGTTCTCAGTAACCTAACTAGCAGGGGGTGGGCCCTGGTAAGGGATGTGCAGCCAGGCCCCACCCCCACCCCCCTCCGTATGCATTTTCGGTCCTGAATCCACGATAATCTGGCCAGAATCAGTGGCACATGAACTGCAGGGGGGCCCTCAGGGGTTGCGGGCCCTAGCCCAATTGCACCCCCTGCTCTCCCCCCTGCACCACTGGATGGTCTCTAAAGCAGGTATTGCCCCCATGGAAAAACTATTCTTAAATACACAATATATTTCGGTATATATTGCTATACTTATTTCACTGGGCAACTCTGTGTCATACCCACTGCTCCCATCAGAAGAACCTTGCCCAAAGATTTAAAATTTCACCCCAGTCTAGAGTTGTTTTGTCCTGCTGTTTCAATTTTTTGCTCCCATTGAAAGCAAGTTTTCTTTTGAGCCATATAAAAACATTAGGCCTGCCAAAAAACATCCTAGGGAATGGCTTTGAGAACTTTAATCCCACTAGCACATTAAATCATTTGTGTGAGTCAATAATGATTTATGCTCTGTATCAGGCAGGGCACTATGGTGGTCCTTAATTCCTGTGCCCTCCTGTCTATAGCTTGTTCATTGGCAAATGCTATATCCCCCCCCCCCATATGTGCACCTTACCAGTCTGCCTGTTAATTGTCCAGCAGCAGTGGTGTATGTGACCCCTACACACTTATGATTTGGATAGTTTGCAGGGCATGTATTATAATGCCCACAATGGTTGTAGTCAGTCTGGGTTGTTTTGAAACCATTCTTTAGTAATAAGGTGGGGTGCTTCTCCAGTGGGGCACCCTGTAGGATTTATGCACAGGACACCATTTGGAATTCAGCATGAGCAAGTAGTAGCCATTGTCTGTACGCCTTGTCCAAATATTTTACTCCCTTTGTCTGTCCTGTTGGTTCAGTTTTCTATATAATGTTCTTTTCAAGTAAAACTTTTCATTCTAAAGTCATAGCTGGGTTGAGTGGCTGCCCAAAAAGTATTCTTGTTATAGTCCTGAGTAGTGGAGATACCTGAATTTTGTAATGACTGTGTTCTCCTTTTCAGTTAGTGGTTGGTCTACTCCAAATAATTTCTTGCTTGATGGTACCGGATAAGTTTCTTTATATGCTCAGTAGACCTATATTATGCAGATGTATAGCTTTCTGCTATATGTAATACAGGTCTTGTACATATATAATTTTAATGACTGTATGTTTCCATCTCCTGTTAAGTCATATGTGGGCACATTTATTACAGGTGTGCTGTAAGTAGTGGGTAGTCAGAAGTTTATACTATTTACTATTTATTTTACTAATTACTATTCTCTTCTCAGAGGAGTTAATAGCTCTCTCCATCCACTTGAGAGTGCCAGGCTGGTTTCACACTCAGTGGCATTGCTTTGGTGTGGGCTTTGCTTTTGTTGAAACCTATTCCGTTTCCTTACTTGGGCTTTTTCCACTTTTATCTTCCTTTCTTCTGGTTCAGTCTGTTTCCTCTACAGAAATGTTTACAGGTTTGGTAGTATGAATTTCTTTCTATGCTCACCTGTGGAGGTTTCATTCTGGTATGGAGCTACATTCTTTAATCTAGATTTCCTTGTTAGGAACTTTTACCCTCCCATTTGGGGCATTTAACTTGCTATGTCTCAATGAGTAAGACATGGAGTTGGTTATCGGATTCCCACCCCCTTTTTCAGTAGTTTCTAGAAGTGTGTCATTAGATGCCAGACTGTGGGTGGGGTTGGGCTTTTTAAAGGTTTTGGGAGGATCCTACTGATGGGAGCAGTGGGGCCGGGCTATCCCAGTGTAAGTATGATACAATTTTACCTTATTTCATACTTTCATTATTCAATACTTTAGTTCTTAGGAAAATGTTCCTATGGCCACAACCACACTGTGTAGCTGCACAGTTAATACCTTGCTTGGGTAGTAGCAGTAAAGCTCTGGGGGCCACATGACAAAGGTAACTGTATGTAATTAAGAATTATAAACATATACGTAGAATTCACAGTGCCACAGAAAGTAGATTTAAAGTAGATTTAATTACCTTTAATTATAGTATTCAAAGGCTGACACCTCCCTGCATGGTAGCATTTCTTGGGGTAAGTGTCTCCTGACCTAAGCATTGGTTTCAGCCTTCTGACTGAAACCAATACCTACACTAGGTCAGGAGACCCCTTCCCCCCTGCCTCTAGCTTTTAAAACAGGGATCATCACCGCAGTACTGGAGTGGGCCGCAGAGCCTAGCCCACAATTAACAAGGCACGTTGAATTGGACACCGACCCTCCTCCTCGACCTACCCGGTGCCCACCCCGGTCCTTGAAAGTTTTTTTGCCTCAACACCGGTCCCCAAACCAAAAAAGTTTGGAGACCCCGATTTTAGAAGATAGAGATTACCAAGATCCCAGCATTGGTTCCACAGGCTTAATCCTCCATGCAGGGTGGTGCCAGCCTTTGAATACTATGACTGGAGGTAAATAGTTAGGGACCACCATATGGGGTTTATCTAAACATGGTATGGTGGCTTGCCAATTTATGACCATAACTTTGTAATTACACACACCTATTTCTGTAAATACATGCATTTGCATAACCACTAGATTGCTTATGAGACTGGAACCAGGGAATGTGCATTGATCAATTCCCCCCTTTTTGTATGCTAATAGTAAAACAGTACCTTGTACTTGATCCAAACCAAGATATATTTAATCCTTATTGAAAGCAAAAACAGCCTATTCTACTTATTTAATGTTTACATGATTTTTTAGTAGACAAAGTATGAAGATCCAAATTAGGGAAAACCCCAGGTCCCAAGCATTCTGGATATGTATATGATCTATGACAGAGGGGCCAGGTGGAATGCGGTACCCCCAAGTGCTGAATTTTTATGCAGGTGGACAAGTCACAGCAATCATTTTTGAAAGCATAACCCTTCCTTCAGTCTTGGTCCCAGGGCTATCTGAAAAAGTATATGCAGAAGGCTTGCCCATCACTAGTTTCTATATAGTTTTGATGGTTATTAAATATGTATACTGAGAGTAGGGTGGTTATTTCCAAATATAAAGATACAGCTACTAGGCGGCAGATTTACTTAGGGCTGAATTTTCTAACTATTTATAGTATATCAAAGTATTAATTTGATCTAATAGGTCCATTTTCAATCGAATAAAAATCGTTTGAATCCTTCGAATCGAAAGTTTTTCTAAGTTCCAAGAATTCGAAGGATTTTGCGTAAAATCCTTCAAATTCTTGGAATTTAGAAAATTTGTTAGGACAGGTTCTTTGATGTACCCCATAGGCTAAAATGCCAATTTGCCAGCTTTAAGTTGGAAAATAGAGATGGGTGAATTTATTTGCCGGGGGCAAATTCATGGCGAATTTCCGCAATTCGCCGCCGGTGAATAAATTTGCAAAACGCCAGGAAAAATTTTCTATTTTTTCCATTCCGGCAATTTGCACTGCTGTCCAAAAAAGGCTGCCCGCATCCTCAAGAAGTGTCAAAGCTGAAGGATTTTAAGGGGCCAGTACTTCGAAAATTCGACTTGTCGAATATTCACATCTTTTAGATTTAAATAGAATTTTGGACTATTCAAAAGTATAGTCAAAGTAGCCCAAAATTACTTTGTAATTCGAATTTTTTTAATTCGAATTTTTTTCGAATATACACTTCCACCCTTAGTGTCCCTAAGTGTATGTGTATATATATTATAATAAAAATGCCAGTGGTTATTGTGGCATTCGGCTTTTCGATATTTTAGCATAAAGTAATGTACATAATTATTTACAGACAGGCCCAAAAAGAACAAATAGCTCCAAAATGGGGCTATAAATTGTCAGTCCCATGATGTTATGGGGTGGACTCATGACCTCAAGGGTTGAAGTTGTGTCGTCAAGCATGGACGTATAGGAGAGTATAGGTAGGAGAGAAAGGGGTGCATTGAAGTTGGGCTACAGACAGATTGTTTGTATTACAAATTTATCAGCAAGTATACCAATACATTACATTTGTTTTCATTCAGACTTTAGCTATATCTTATCTAACAGTTCCTGACAAGAAAGTAAGAGAACAGTTTAGAGACTTTTGACCAGATGGCCAACCAAGTTTAAGAACTTGATAAACATTAAAGAGCTACCCCTCTAATTGATGAACAATGTAAACAACAAAAATAATAAAACCTTGTTCAAATAAAACACAAATACAGAACCACCAACAGGAACAAAACACAGCCTTTATTCACAGGAAGCATTTAGCAGCAATCCAAAATAATTAAATGTAAACAATACTTGCTGTTTTATTTTACATAAGAGCACAATCCACACAGCAATATGTGCATAGAGTATAAGACACAGCTTCTTCGTTTCACTCTTTCCATTTACCCTGCTCTCAGAAAGAAAAGTATTTGGCAAGCCATTCTGGCCTCTTGGACTCTTGTTCCTTTGTTTCTCTCTTTGCTGATACACCTCCAGGATTCCTCCTTAAAAACAACATCAGGAAAATGTAATTATGGTTTTACAAGTACATATAGGTGAAGCCACTGGGATTTTACATTTTGTTGCACCATGTCATATTTGTAGTGCTAAATCCTGCCTAGATGGTGCTAGATTGAAAAGGCCTTAGTCCAGCAGAAGCAATGTAATGAAGAAATTGCACTCTACCACCATCTAGAGACCGGATTTAGCACTAAATAGTGTCTGGACACTGCCACAAAATGTGAAATCCCGATGGCTTCATCTGTAAGTACTTTACTTACCACAGTTTCCCTGTACTCTGTCATTGATTATTTACATAAATTCCTATACAAGTCAAGGAAGACGGGGGTGCTCCCCTCTTAAACAACAGAAAATGTTCATGTCAGGGGGGCCTATCGGCTCCCAGTGGGAATTTGTTAGGACCAAGGAGGAAGCAATAGGGTTAAAGTCCAATACAAGGTACAGCAAGGTTCAGGCAATATTCAGAGTCAATTTCAGGCAAAAGGGTCAATAGGCAGGCGACAAATGGCAAGGTCAGGTTCGGGCAAAGGTCAGAAGTCCAGAAATCAATAAGGAAGTAATCTAGGAAAAACCCAGGGATAATTAGCTAAAGCTATACTTGGGCATCAAACCCGGGTCTCTGGCGACCTTTTAACTTTGAATTTGGCGCCAAAGGCGCGGAATCTCTGACAAGCCTGTTGCGGTGCTGTGACGTCATCGCGCCAGTGCCACTACCCACGTGGCAGCCATGGGCACCACCATTGTGGGAGTGATACCGGCAGGAAAGGATGCGCCGCCCGGATTTCCTGGAAGAGCTCTGGGCAGAGATTGTGACAGTTCACAGGGGAAAAAAATTATTTTGCCAAAAAGTTCATAGATACAAAGGGTACAGAATATCCAACTCTCTCATGTTATTGGGTAACAGATTAAAACATAATCTATCTGGTGCATGGCTGAGAATAAGGGCAGTGGCATATACCACATCTTGATCATGTCAATCAAAACTGCCCAACTCAACCCATATGGCAAGATGACATTCTACTGAAATGAATTAGATATACTGTGGCTCACCAGAAGCCTTTACTAACACTCAAATGAGGTGATTAAAACACTGTATATGCCATAGACCTAATTGGGCATTAGTCAAACAACAATTGAATAGCAAGAAACGGTTCAAATGGCATTGAAATTTGCCACATGGTGGGGTTAACTTAACACTACTGCTCAGACACAGTTCATGTTTACTAAACAAATAAAGTAATAATTACCATACCATACATGTAACTGCCAGCCTTTTTATTCATCCCCATATTTCTATCTCTACCAGCATGGGAGGGGAGAAATAATTGTAGGACTTAGAACATTTGATCTAAATTGTTACATTTCTTTCTGAAGCTCCGGAATGTGAGGGTAAGATACCTGTTTGGCCGGATAACATCTAGTAGAAGAGATGGGTGTTTGAAGGGGTAGCCAGGTTTCACGCTTTGATCTAAACTTTGGGAGCTTCTCATGGGGTTGATTCCTTTCTTGGATGATATTTCCGAAAAAGATTTCTCATAATCAGCCAGGTTTGGAACACTGGTAACACGAGTGGGTACTTCGCTGATCTTCTTTTTCTGTTTTCGAAAAATACAAAATCAGCTTAAACATAATTAATGTTTAGATTCATATTTACTTTATTATTTACTTTCTGAGGCAAGAGACAAGATCAAGTCATGGCGGCATTTCAGCCAAGAGCTATGGGTTACCACACTGATAGTTGGTGTAATACCCCAGTATCTTTGTGCTAATATATACATATATATAAATACTAATGTTGGAGCTAATTAAAGAACTAAATCATTTCTTAGTTCAGGCAAAACTCACAAAGCGTATAGATTACCTTTAGTGTTGGGGTTAAACTTCCCACTTCTCTAGGGTTGCAGGAAAATGACTGACTTCTGTGGGTCTCCATCTCCTCCATTTGGTCATATTTTTGTATTTCCTGTAAATAAAGTTCGCATTTTATTAATGTGCAAATTACGTATGAGCTTCTCTATTGATTTAGGACATTCTAAGATGCAAAAAGGATAAGGGATGTCAAATTCATTAGTGTTACAGAAACTGTACTATCAGTATCTTGAGCCAAACACCATCATGTTTTAATTCTGCTGCAATATTTCTTTTTGCACTGCTATCCTATATTAATAGCAAATAACCTTTGTGGGTGTAATATATTTGCAATAAATACAGTGACCATCTGTGTCTGCCAAATGTGTGTTTTAGTTTAGCCCACATCAATCATCAGCATCAAATTAAGAATCACCTTCAAAATTGGGCAAGTAAGTAAATGTGTGTGACCATACATATCTGACATAGCATGTATACATATCATGCAAGGGACATTATTTAATTAAAGGTGAAACAGCATTTGGAACAGTTTGTCAGAGGGGAGCAACAGTGTTCTATAGGATTTGTTTGGGGTATATTGTATACACCTCTGTCTTTTAATACTTGTATAGGATTTGTTTGGGGTATAGTATATGCCCCAAGAAGTCTATCTGTACTTTCATATTTACATATCCAGTGTTATTGGCCAAGAGGTGTAATGACCACTTCCTATCACACTTCAATATAGTGTATGGAAAGGGGTGGCTCTTCCTCTTTGGCTGCTGGTGTCCTGATCAACTGGTTATTTTCCCCCTAGTTGCTTTGGTTCGCTGACAGTTTCACCTGCTCTAACTGGCCATAAGACAACAATTTTTTTTTTAGTAGGAGAAAAATCTTAGGTTGAGGTAGATCACTAATATCCCAAAAAGGCAATAAAAACTATTTGTGAAAAAAAGAATATCTAAGCATCTGCTACAATTAAGCAGATCTTGTTATAACCGTTATAGTTCCTCTTTAATAAACTGGCCCATCCAGTGGTGTAACTATAGAAGAATCAGATCCCAGACCGCAGAGTTGGCTTTCTCTATAGCATTAAAATAACCCCTCCCCACCAGTCTTTTTCTTTACATTTCAATGTTGTGGAGAGCATACAGTGGGGGAAGGGTGGAGAGCAGCAACCCTTCTGGAGATTTTGGAGGGAAGAGGCCCAGAGCCCACATATTACACCGCTGGGCTCATAAAAACTAAAGGCAGCTGTTTCCAAACTGTGCGGCTGCCCCACTTCCTGGGGTTCTTAAAGGGATACTGTATTGGGAAAACTTTTTTTTTAACGCATAAGTTAATAGTGCTGCTCCAGCAAACCTCTGTATTTAAATATGTTTTTTGAAAAGAGAGAACTGTTTTTATATATTTAATTTTGAAATCTGACAAGGGGCTAGACATATTGTCAGTTTTGCAGGAGCCCCCAGTTATGTGGCCGGAACTAGGGGTAGGCAGAAGAGGCACCTGACTAGGGTGCAAAGATGTGGGGGCACCAGGCACGTACCTATTCAAAAGTTCTCTGCCTAACCCTAATCCAGGTGACTCATTCCACTGCTGCTTTTGCCCTCTTCCTCCCCTCCCTAGCACTCCCCCTGCCTCCTTTACTCCATCACTCCCTCCCCTACCTCCCTCCGTTACCCCCTCCCCAGCCTTTCCCCATCGTTAGTCTGCCTTATCTTCTTTAGGCGCATAAACACTTGCACGTGCGTGCGAGCATTCATGGGAGGGGGTATCCGAACAGCTGCTTAGGGCACCCTGTCGGCAAGGCCCTGCCCTGTTTCAGTCACTCTTTACTGCTGTACTGCAAGTTGGAGTGATATGATCCCCCTGCCTTCCCCCTCCCTAGCAGCCTAACTACAGAACAATGAGAAGGTAACCAGATAGCAGCTGGTAGATATAAGAATAAGTCAATAGTAAAAATCCAAGTCCCACTCTTTCAGTTACAGTGAGTAGGAGAAACAATAGCCTGTCAGAATGCAATTCCATAGCACAGCAGTGGCTCTTTCTAATAGCACATGACCAGGCAAAGTGACCTGAGATGGCACCAACACACTTATATTATAACTAAACAAATACACTGGGTTCAGAAATTTTATATGGTGAAGTGAATGATTTGCAGTGTAAACAGTGTACTGTAGGAATAAAAACTACACCAAAAAAATAATAACAGAATCCCTTTAAGAAAAGGGGTTAGGGCTCAGCCTGAAGGCCAATTGATGGAGAATCTCTATTATAACCTTCTAGATAGACCTGAAATGTAATTCTGCCACTATCTATTTATTTATATATATATAGGATTTGTAGACACATATTTATCATATGATGAACTCCCAAAAATCAAACAGAGCAATAGAAAAATGTGATAAACTGTGGGAAGCTCTAGTTTCACTCGTTGATAAGTATGCCCTATTGCTGAATAACCAATAAGTTATCTAAAAGGGTCCTGAGCAAAAGTGGAACCTCTGAAGGGCATGAGCTGAAACAGTCCAACATTCAAGTGTCACAAACAACTGAAAGAGTTATTTTAAAATTCTTATTTTGCAAAGAATCCTGCCATGAAATAAACTCACCATGAGTTCTTTAATGACTTGATCCTTATCAGATAATCTGTCCTGCAAGCGGTTTATAAGATGCAAATCTTCTGGCCTAGGAAGCTTATGCGCCTTATCTTCTGCTTCTTTAAGTCTATATTAAGCAATAGCACAAAGATTCTACAGTTCAGTAAAGGAAGCCCACATCATTAAATAAAAGCAAAAAAATAGAAGCAGTTTTTCATTTCTTCTTATCAGTTTCATTGCCAAAAAAACATTTGAGTTACACCACAGACATGGATACAAGTCACATAACCAACAGATCTTCAAACCTATGAAAAACAAAGGCAAATAGACCAGAAAAATCAGGGTTGAAATGATGTGGAGGGCATAAGAAGTAATAAATACATTCATTTATAGGTGTGTTGTCCATTCTCCCTAGGAGTAAGGGTTCCACAAAATGTTAGCTATTGCATGAATCCTCCATCTTATTAGTCTTAAAGGAGTAGTTATCAAGAAGGAGCTGTAAAATATTAAGGGCCATTTATAAAATGCAGGGCAGGGTGCCTTTTGTTATAGTGTTTGCAGCCAAGGTCAGAGAAAATGACCCCTATCATAGCTTATTGTATCATTCACCATGCCTAGGCATATCTACTGATGCAATGAAATATTTACTACCACCCACTCCTTTTGGCTATGCTGAATCCCCCCCTCAAGAAGATGTTGGAAGGATTCTGCACAAATCAGACTTTTGCTTGTTTACTCTAGGATCAATAGATAACTGCAATACATATTTTATTACCCTTTACTCAAATGCACAAGGAGGAGAAGTAAAATAAAGTGCATTTGAAAATGGCAGGCAAAGAGTCTAAGTGCTAATGCATATCAAGGTATAATGTTGTACTTTATTTTTCTAAAAGCATGCCTACAACTTCTCTTTACACTTATATATCTGTGAAGAGCAGAGGAACCAACCACTTACACAGAGGAAAGGACATATAATATTTAGGGGCTCAGAGGTCCGAGGGATGCATATTGAAGGAAGACAGAGGAAGAAATAATTTGCTTGACATGGAAAAGAAACAGCATACCATCATAATAACAGCTTATTTAGAAGATATTGGTAATGACAAGATTCACTGTATGTAGGTTGGCTGGGAAAGACTTACTCAGCTTCCAAGGAAATTATCTTGGACTGTAGAAATGTCTGTGTGGTGCTGAATTTAGATACCATGGTTTGGATTTCCTGGCGATGATTTTGCATTATTTTGTCTAGATCTGACTTCTGCTTCAACTTCAGTTCTTCATTGGTTCTATTAACAAAATTAAATAAATAGCCATCAACAACCTCCAACTGAAAATTAAAATGTCTTCATTTTAGAATCTAAACTGTTATCTTGTTTCTTGACTAGTTAAAGTTGGTGATTTAAGTGGCACACAGTGTAGAATCTACAGCACTCATACCAAAGTATGCCAGCTTTGTACTTTTCATTTGGAGATGCAAATAGCCTTCAGAGAAAAACTCAATTTGTATGAATCGAAAACAATTTGATTAATATTCAAATTTTTGGGTTGGAACTATTCGACTGAATTTTCCAATTCTTTCTTAAAAAGTCTCCCAGTCGAATTGCGAGTACATTCTAATTTATTAGAGTAACATAAAATTCCCATGAATTTGAAATTTGATAAATGGGTCTCCCAATTTCCTTCTGTTTCATGCACCAAATTAGTTTTTGTAATGTCAACAAGGAAGGATCCTACTGTGCCTGGGCAACAGTGTATAACCAGTTGTTCTACATAAGAATATACAGTAGAACCCCTATTTTACGTTTTTCAGGGGACCAGAAAAAAATGGCATAAAATCCAGGAATGTAAAATCAAGGAAATGTATTATGCATAATATATAATTGGGATCACAAAACAATAATTTAAAATGAAGGAAAACTTAAATTAGGGGATGTAAAATGGGGGTTCTACTGTATATGTTTCTATATGGAACTTGTTACAGCTAAATGTTCATTGGACTGATTAGAAGAGTCCTAGGGCTTTGATTAGGTCACATTTGAGCTGTTTACCACATCTATGGTTCCATGCAGTTCTTAAGTCTCAGGAGATTTATACTCCAAGTATTGCTGTTAAGCAGACCGGTATTTGACCGTTTATATTTCAACCACAGGTAAACAAGTTAGGGACCACCGTGTGGGGTTTACCTTGACGTGGTATGGTGGTTTATCAACTTTATGATCATAACTTTGTAACAAAAAACCCTGTTTTTCCTTTTTAAATATATGCACTTGCAAATTCATTGGAATATTTAGACAGGGGATTATTGTACTTAATTATATTTTTATATGGCCTTAGGAGTGCACCCACAACCCCTTTTTTTGTCCATGCAGTTCTTGGCCAATGTAATTTTGATTTTGATATCTGAATGAATCCCAGTGAGATGAAAAGATGAATCATTTGATCCCATACATGGGGAAATTCAACAATGCCTGTCCATGTATACACACGTATTTGGAGGCTTGCTGGATGTTCATTAATACATGAATGCACATTTCCTACCTGCTTTGCTGCTCCTGTAAACCCAGCAATTTTTGCTTTGACCCCCATTATCTCTTTACTAAGTTGCTCAACTGAATCTTTCAGAATTGAATTTTCCTTTTCCAGCTTGGACACTTCTTTTTCACACTTATCAAGTTCACTGTTGAGCTTCTTGATCTGGTTTTGAGACTGTTCTTCCTAAAATAATATTTATAGGAACTCAGCTTCTTAAAAAATATGTTTTTGAAAAAAAAAATATATATATATATCAATCATTTTAGGATAAAACACATTTATCTTTATTTTTTGTATATTTGCTATTTATTTGCCAGCAGTAGTGTTTCATTGTTTTGCAACAGGGCCCCTCCACCCAAAACAATATCTCTCCATTTTACTGCGATGATCCCAGGAACCATGCTGACACAGTATAGGTGAAATTCAAGAAGCTACAGAGATACTGGGACAGTTTTCAAAACTAAAAAAAATATTATTTTAAGTGACCAGCACACCCATTTAAAATGGGTTTCTTGAAAGTAAAAAATCTTCAAATTGAAATATGTAGATCAAATTTCAAATGACAAGTCACCATGATTCCGGACTGTATTTCAGATGAAATAATTCCCTCAACTTTACGTAGATGGTAAAGCTCATTTAGGTTCTTCTTTTTTAATAACTGTGCTAGTCTTTACCAATCCGTCATTTCAAATAAGACAACAAAATCTACTCAGGCTCATTTGCAACACATTCTCTGATTCTTGTGTATTTCTTCTGTTCTTGAGTAAATAATTTCTACCAATTTAATCCTGCCACCATAAAAAACATGATACTCACTTTCACCTCCTCCAAGGCACTCTTAGATCAGGATCTTGTAGATTCTTCTGTTGAACTGGAAGCATATTAGCTTGATGATCTTCTGTTGTAGAATGGCAAATACAGACACATCTAAAACAATAGTATAGAGACATCAAATACACAAAAAAACAAGCAATTTAATAAACATATTATTATAAGTATTTAAAGGTCCATATAGATTGTTCTTTTTTTATGTTATATACTGCAATCTAGGAATCATTGCATTTAATTAAAATAAAAACATAATAGAGAACAACAGCAGCGCTAGTATGGGCAAGAAACCAATTATAATGTTTATCAGTAAAATCAATTAACATTAGTTTCAATTGGTTATTTTATATTATCGCAGGTACATATTATGCAACATGGCAAATGGCTCTTTCCCCATTCCATTGAGGGCCTGATTTATCATAGATCAACCCAGGAAAAAAATTCACTGCATTTCGATCAGGAATTTTTGAAAGAATTTATAAAGCAGTTGTAGGGGACAGATAACATAGATTCCCCTTTGACTATACAGTCCACTAAGGTTTGGCCAGCTATGTGGGCTTCAGTTTAGTTCTGTACAGTTAAGGGGAGGTACTAAGCATAGCTGTAAGATAAGTCAAAGTATGACATTTGCAGTTCCATCCACAGTTCTATAGTACATAAGTTGGAGAATACATGTGTTCTGGGTCCATTTAGTCTTTACCAAACAGGCAGTTAGGACCAGAAGGAAACCTAGGTCTAGTCAGACCTAGTAAGTGGTAGGATATACTCTATTACAGATCACTCTAGTAGTGATAGATGGAGTAGGGCTAGCTGGTTGATCAATCTAGAGCTCTACAGAGGAGAGTTAGAAGAATTAAAGTCCTAGGCACTCTACTGCAGTGAGTGGGGGTTAACTACAAGGGCCTAGGGACAAAAAGGTTCAATTGGGTTCTAGTCTAAGGGAGATCCTGAAAGCTGGGGATGACCCATCATTACTGAGCTAATCCATTGTTTTTCTGTTGGCACTGTGGGGATATATGCTGACTATTTGTGTTGTAATATGAGTAAATGCCTAACCACTGTACCTTGTTCTCCTGCATTAGTTCAAGAACCACTGGCGCCCATTATTGCTATCTCATCCCAACAGATATAGTTATACTACACTCTCGTCTCCAACAAATGCTAGGCCTCTCACCTGGAAATGTTGTCTCATCCAGGGAAATTATTGGTAGAGCCTTTGGGTGCTCTGGGTAGCCCTATTTAACCATAGTATTACACTGTTAATGTGTCAGTTCATCAGCATATGTTCAACTACTCTGAGTGCTTCATTTACAATGGAGTGTTGCACATACTGTAGCAGTTTCAGCAACAAAGCTGTGTACTAATACCCATTTGAATGCTTATTCCATGATGCATTGTGCAGGAAAAAAGGATTTGGACATTTCTTTTCCATAGTTGAATGCATTGCAGAAATTACACTTTTTTAATCTTAAATTCTCATAATCTGATATTCACAAAAAGTGATAAATTGTGTGTACATGTATGGGACCCGTTATCCAGAAAGCTCCAAATTACAGAAAGGCTGTCTCCCATAGACTCAATTTTATCCAAATAATCCAAATTTTTAAAAATTATTTCATTTTTCTCTGTAATAATAAAACAGTATCTTGTACTTCATCCCAACTAAAATATAATTAATCCTTATTGGAAGCAAATCCAGGGTTTATTTAATTTTTACATTCTTTTCTAGTGGGTTCAAGGCATGAAAATTCATTATCTCGAAAACCCCAGGTCCCAAGTATTCTGCATAATAGATCCTATACCTGTATTAGCAAGGTAAAAATGTTACACTTCTTTTTGACTTACTGCTTTTGTTCGGTATTTAACGCCTCTGAAGTTGCTTTTATACTGTCTTTGATTTCACCATTTAAGGAGGGGGAGCCGCATAATTCAGAATGATCCTAAAATGCAAAAATAAAACCAAAAATTATGTTAGCCTAGGATTTTATTCATCTCTTTCTTTCCTTGAACGGTTTTTAGCTTCTTTCACAACTGTCTGGCATGGTGGACTGGGCTGGAGTTGACTAACACAGACCAGTTATATTGTTGTATCATTATGTTTACCATAGAAAACACTTTACTAGTGTGATAGGTGCAACAGTGGTCTCAATCCTAGGACAAAATAATTCTAATCTATGATTTCCAGTAGCAACAGTAGAAGGAACCCTATTATGTAAAAATGGGTTGAAGGATAGGATAACTTTTATATTTCAATTCACATCAACTGTATTACCACCTTCAACCACCAGATTATGCTCTATAGCTGTTCTCTGCATCATTATTAGGGGTAAGAATATTATACAGTATTTGTATACATAGAGCATGCATACGCCAGTGCTGTTGCCTCATAAATTGTGTGAGAAATGTGGAGTGCATCAGTCTATATTATTATACTATGAATTGTTTGAAAACAAAAATCAAAATGGAACAGCACCACTTGTCTTTTATAGAATGAAAATGCCTTTTTTGCATAACACTTTGGGGTATTACAGCAATGTTTCAGGCCATGTTTGGCCCTTTATCAAGCTGAACATAGAAATGACCAATAAACATTTGCAAATACATGGTTTTAGTATAATATAATGGAAAAAAGAATGGCAATCTAGCATAGGGTTGCCACCTTTTTGCCCCATGGAATCGGGGCAGGCGGAGGGGCCGTGACACATAGGGTTGCCACCCAGCCGGTATTTTACCGGCCTAGCCGGTAAAACACCAGCCAAGGCCGGGGCCGGTATTACAAATTTACCGGCAATGTAGCTGCCGGTAAATTTGTAATACCCCTTAAAAAAGGCCCTTGCCTTGCCTTAAATCCCCCGAAAACTTACCTTTCTTGCGTCTTCTTCCATCGATCGCCGTGGCTCCGCCCCTTTTGCATCACGTCACGCCCCTTTTTGCGTCACGTCACACCCATTTATAGCCCCGCCCCCTGCCGGCCGGTAACCTTTTTGGAAAAAGGTGGCAACCCTAGTGACACAGCGGGGGAGGCACAGTGATGTGAGGGGGCAGTTCTATGATGCAGCGATCTGTGATTTTCCTAGTTTGGAAAATTGGCCAGGCAGTTTTGACCCGGGCAGCCCTTCAAAAAACCAGGCTGTCCAGATCAAAACTGGGCAGTTGGCAACCCTAATCTAGCACCCTAGTTCTGCAAATTTTAAAGGAACACTTCAATGTAAAAATAATTTTCAAAATATTAGCCAAAATTGTAATGTATAAAGACTGGAGTGACTGGATGTCTAACATAATAGCCAGAACCCTACTTCCTGCTTTTCAGCTCTCTAACCTGTCACCAGTCAGTAACCAATCATCGACTCAAAGGGATCTACAATGGGACTTAACTGTTCAGTTAGCTTGCCATTGAATTGAATTGTGCACTATGAATTAAAGGGGTGGTTTACCTTCAAGTTAACTTTTAGTATATTGTAGAAAGGCCAATTCTAAGAAACTTTTTAATTGGTCTTCATTATTTATTTTTCATAGTTTTTTAATGATTTGCAATTTTCTTCTGTTTCTTTGCAGCTTTCAAATGGGGGTCACTGACACCATCTAAAAACAAAGCTCTGTAAGGCTACAAATGTATTGTTATTGCCACTTTTTATTACTTATCATTCTATTCAGTCTATCTCCTATTCATATTCCAGTCTCTTATTCAAATCAGTGCAGGGTTGCTAGGGTAATATGTACCCTAGAAACCAAATTGCTGACACTGCAAATTGAAGAGCTGCTGAATAAAAAGCTAAATAACTATAAAACCACAAAGAATAACAAATTAAAACCAATTGCAAATTGTCTCGGAATATCACTCTCTACATTATACTAAAAGTAAACTCAAAGGTGAACAACCCCTTTAAAAGCATGAACAGTTATATTCTATGTGGCCCCCTGCAAGTCACTGACTGACTAAGAAATTAAAGAGCTGAAAAGTAGTGTTCTGGCTATTATGTTAGACATCCAGTCACTCCAGCCTTTATACATTACATTTTTGCCAAACTAACTATAACTTACTTAATACATAGAAACTGACCCACGTTATATTCGTTCCTATGGGATTTTTAGAAGCATATTTATCAATGAGTAAAAGTTAGAGCCCACCATGTGATAAACATGACTGGGAGGCCCAGGGCGGCAATTCCCCACCACTCACGTACATCAACTCACGTCAGCACTCGCACTGCTTTTTGCCTTGAGGAAGAAAACCAGGGTGCAGATTTGGGACGGTGGGGCCCACTAGAGCTCAGGGCCCACCGGGTTTTTTCCTGGTGTCCCACCAGCCCAGTCTGACCCTGAGTACATGCTGTTTTCTGTACCTGAAATGTAACCTGTTGGTGTTTTGCACGAAGGGTTTCCCGTTCCTCTACCAACTGATTTATCTGCTGCTCATACTTCTTTTTCATGTCTTCCAGTTGTGTTTGTTGTTCCTAAAATTATATTTTGGAGATATGCAAAATGTGAAAAATCCAATGTAAGGTTATTATAAGCATTAACCCATTAACAAGATTCCCCCTTGCAACAATCAAAGGAAGTTATTTAGTAGAAAGGGCACTTAACTTTGCAGCAAAATCACAAAAAGTTGGTACCAAAGCAATAAAAAAATACTCCCCATTCAATCCCCCCTTTTGTATACCCCTCTTTTTGACATGAGCTTATTCAATTGGGCTTACGTTAATAAAGTACATGAATGCTATCTCAACTTCCAGAGATAAATCATGATAGAAATTCTGGAACTTGAAGTTGGAAGATAGTTTGCTATCATGGTTTCCATTAGTCTGTGGAATCAGATGTGTTTGTGTAAAAAGGAATTTGGTTATTGTTTATGAACCCTTTCAACATAAGCATGACTGAATAAGCTCATGCCAAAAAGGGGGTATATTTTCTATTTAAATCTGCCTGATTATTTCATGAAAGCTCGTATTAAAGGGATTCTGTCAAGGAAAACAGGGCTTTTTTTTTTTTTTTACAAAATGCATCAGTTAAAGGAAAACTATACCCCGAAAATTAATTTTTGAGCAACAGATAGTTTATATCAAATCAAGTGACATATTAAAGAATCTTATCAAACTGGAATATATATTTATGTAAATATTGCCCTTTTACATCTCTTGCCTTGAACCACCATTTCATGATGATCTGTGTGCTGCCTCAGAGATCACCTGACCAGAAATATTTCAACTCTAACTGTAACAGGAAGAAGTGTTGAAGCAAAAGACAGAACTCTGTCTGTTAATTGGCTCGTGTGACCTAACTTTATAGTTTGTTTGGTATGTTTGTGTGCACCGTTGGATTCTAGGATCCCAGGAGGCTGTCCTTATTTTTTAAAATGGATATTTTCTATTTATGATTACCCAATGGCACATGCTACTAAAAAAGTGTATTATTATGAAAATGGTTTATTTACATGAAGCAGGGTTTTACATATGAGTTGTTTTATGCAATATCTGTTTATAGAGACCTACATTGTTCGGGGGGGTATAGTTTTCCTTTAAGGCCATTCCTCCAACAGAACCCTGCATTGAAATCTGTTTTTAAAAAAAACATTGCGAAAGATACTACCATGCTCCAATAGCACTCAATAATAAAACCTCCAAGTCCAACTCCAGTTACATTGAGTAAGAAAAACAATAGCTTATCTGAAGCAGTTCCATTGTGAAGTGATGGCTCTATCTTAAAGCACAGGATCAAGTACAAGGTATTGTTTTATTATTATAGAGAAAAAGAAAAGAATTTCTAAAAATGGACCTATGGGAGACAGCTGTCAGACTCTGCTGGGATTCGATCCTGAGACCTCCTCGGTTACTGGCTGCTCACCCTAACCACCAGACCAAGCCAGCAAGCTCTTATTTATACCTTGACTGGGTCAACCCTCCTCACCACCAATGCTGCTCCAGTCCTGTTCCTGCTCCAGTCCCCTGTTGTTCTCCATCTGCTTCATCCTGTCCTGTTCAGTATGCTCATGTTCATCACACTCTTCATCCTGATCCTGTCCCTCCTCTCCATGTCCAGCCTTACAGCCCCTGCTTTAAGGACTCAACCTACACCCTCTGCCTCCACAGAGCCCCTATCCAATCCTTGACAACAGCCTTCCTGTAATTACAGTAGGAGCTTTCTGGATAACAGGTTTTGGTATAATGGATTCCATACCTGTATTTTCAGCTTGGGTATGGAGACAAACATCAGTCAGAACAGTGCACTTATTAATACCAATAAATGTATTTCATAGAGCTAATGTCTGTGTGTGATTTATGGAATGTGCAAGGAGCTTTGTATTTTCACAACATCTGTTAGTTTATATAGAAATAGCTATGTGTGGTATATATTGTATTTATCAAGTGCTTCCTGTTACCCGTAAACCCATTATCCAGAAAGGTCAGAATTTAATTTAATTTGTTTCCGTTAAACAGAAGAATATTAAGACATAGCCTGTTGTGTGCCCAGAATGATGCTTATAAGTACAGGTATGGGATCCATTATCCAGAATACAGCTATTACAACTACTTGGGGAAAGCCATCAGTAATCATCTATCATTACAAAACAATTTATTAGTGAATGATTAAAAAGTCAAACACAGAAACTCCTCATGGAGCCTAACGCGTTTCATGCTTACCTAGCACTTAGTCATAGGCAACATATAGGTTATTGCCTATGACTAAGTGCTAGGTAAGCATGAAACGCGTTAGGCTCCATGAGGGGTTTCTGTGTTTGACTTTTTAATCATGCACTAATAAATAGTTTTTTACTTATTAATAGCATGCATATGGAGTTTTGTGTAGCTTTTTGAGTCTACCTCTGTTTGGCCACTAGAGGATAGAGGATACCATTATCCAGAAACCCGTTATCCAGAAAGCTCAAAAATACACAAAGGCCGTCTCCCATAGACTCCATTTTATCAAAATAATTCACATTTTTAAAATGTTTTTCATTGTAATAATACAACAGTACCTTTTACCTGATTAAAGATCAGGATATAAGATAAGATATAATTAATCCTCACTGAAGGCAAAGCAAGCCTACAAGGTTTATGTTACAATGTTTAATAATTTTTTTAGACTTAAGATTTGAAGACCCAAATTATGGAAAGACCCCTTATCTGGAAAATCTCAAGCATTCTGTAGCAATAACTTACATTGTTTAAATAACAACACAAAATATTCTACATGTTGCTAAACCACAACTTCCATTCAGGCTTGAAAAGGTTGCTGCGAGCTATAGTTTAACAACATCTGTTTTAAATTTTCTTTTGGGGAATAAAAAAAAATGTTATTGTACTTTCTGCATTCGTATTCTTTCTGTTTTCATTGTTTTTATCTCAGTGGCGTGATTCTTGGCTAAATCTTCCAGGCTTTTCACCAGCTGCTCTTTCAGATGTTTCTTTTCTTCATCTTTCTGCCGTTTAATTCTGCCGATCTCTTCTCGGTGCTGCCTCATGATTTCTTGTTTCTGAGCAGTGTATTCTTTCAGAGGCTGCAAGCAAGGGAGAGTTGGGGAAATAAAAAGAAAAGAAATTAAACTTTTTAGATCAGTGTGAGGCTTTGAGGGAATGCAGCATGACCACAGGTATATGTAAGATGCAAATGAGATACAGATGCAGTCACTTGGATTTGTGTGTTAAATGCGTCCTCAAAGTACAGTAGGTACTTATTTTTGAATTCCAGGCTTGGAGGCAAGTTTTGATTGTATATAAACCAGGTGTTCTGCCAAAAAGAGCCTCCTGTAGGCTGCCAGTTCACATAGTTTTGAGTAAGTTATTTCTTAATAAAGACTTTGCAATAAGTTTAATATTTGTTGGTGGTTATTTTTTCATAGTATACTTATACATTTAAAAAATTTTTTTTTGATGTTACTGGTCCTTTAAGGTTTTTCGATTAAGGAAAGAATTTGGCATTACCAGTATAAGATCTTTTATCTAAAAGGCTTGGATAAGGGGAAATTTATCTAATATGGAGCAGTCTGACTTAAAGGGCAAGGAAAGTGTAAAACAGAATAAGGCTAGAAATGCTGTATTTTGTATACTAAACATAAACATGAACTTAATGCACCATAATCCTAATCAAACAAATTATTGATGCTTTCAAAGTTGGCCACAGGGGGCTGTCATCTTGTAACTTTGTTAAAAATATTTGTCTGCCTCTGGCCCTGCACATGCTCAGTGTGATCTGTGATGCTTAGGGATCGTCATAAATGATCAAAAAACAAAGCTGCTTGAGTTCTGAATGGCTGGTAAGTAAGGCAGGGGCTCCCCCTGCTGTTCATAAGTATGATTGTTTCCCTGTCAGAAGTTAGGGACCGTCTAAAAATTCCTAATTTTTTCCTAATTTCACTGCATACAGTCAGGTTTATTATAAAAATGGTACACATTTTTTAATTAAAGTATAATGGAGATATATTTCTTTTTCATTAAAGAAAAGTAAAAATGGGATTTTATTTCTTTGCCTTTCCTTGCCCTTTAAAGCTTCTAAATGTTTTTTACAGGGGTCAAGGTACAACATGCACAAAATAGGTGCAATGTTTTTTTTCCCACAATGCACTTGATCCCCCAAGGGATCAGCCCCCCCCCACACAAGTTGGGCTCTGGTGGGTTCAGTTTTTGCACCAGGGCCTGTGGTCCCCTATTTATGTCTCTGCCCCAAGATGTTTTGCCTGGTGCACAGAAGTTCCTGTAATGTAGCAAAACGAGTTGTGCCAGTCTCAGAATTGCATTGCAAACTAGATTTTTCATAATAATTATATGTATCACTTTTGTTTCACTCCTTTCTTATCCCTGTTCTAAATTAAAATATGAATAATTCATGACCAATGTCATGACCATATAGGTTATCAATTTTGAGTCATCAGTTTAAACTCTACAACTAAATTCTGATTTCAATAAAAAGTTCATTCTTTTCTAGGACAGGCAGACAGATAGCCATATATAGTAACGATTAAACCCAGGATATTAGTTTCCACAGAGGTTTCCAAATCATCTCTCTCTAGTCTAGAAAAACAACTACCAAACATGCATCTCTTGACAGAGAAATCCATATTTTAATATCTTTCCTTATGAAACTTTTCAATTACTGAAGATGATATCTCCTTTTCGGTGATAGAACTCTTCATACGTATTGACCACGAATAAATGAAGACACACTCTTTCACGTGTGCTGATAAGAAATTAATTTTCTGAAAAATTATACTTTTCACAGCCCAGTCCTCCTAACTTAAACATTTCACCCCCTTTAGTTGTTATGTTGTCACAGAACATTCTGCAGTTAATATTATTGTGTTTTAAAAATTTTCAACTATCTGTCGATCTTTATTATACCCCCAATGCTGCAAAAAGCCCAAATTTGAAAATCTGTCATCTCATACCTGTCAAGGTCTTGCATAAGTCAGTGGGAGAGTCACCTATCCCAAATTGTTGTTATTGTAGTCTGCTCTGGGTTGTGTTGGATGAATCACGCACATTTTGTGAAACTGCAAAGAGTTTGCGAAATGCACTGAAGTCTAGCGTCAATTTTTATACACACAACTATTTTGTCCAAATGAATTCAAATCAATGGGCATCTGAATAATTTTTCCATATGACAATTTTATGCATGCGACTATTTGGACGCATGACAACTTTTTTTTTGTCACAGCAGATTTTTTGCCGGTGAATCTGCACCGGAGTTTCACAAATTTATTTGAGACAAAATTCATGCCTGGTGAATTTATTTATAATCACTAGCCCTGGGTTTAAAACGTAAAAATCAAGCGATTTGGGGGATAAAGTCTGAAAATTGTGCCTGATTCAGTTTTTCCACAATCTAATCGACTTTTTTTTTTAATAAATAAGTTAAAATTGGGCATACCTATCCCTACTTTCGGCTCTGATTATTGACAGCAGTTCCACTGCTATAGGCAGATTTATTCATGTTTGTGTTCTGCTGTGATTTCTTTTGCTAAAGCTTTAAAATAAAATTTAAATCTTGGAAGGTTTCAAAATATTTTCTAAAAAATGTTTTATTTAAATTGCGGCAGAACATGAAAATGAATAAACCTGACCCCTGTGTATTCCAAGACTACACACTGAATTACAGTTACACACACAATCACAACCTGTTTTGAGGAGAAGGCATCTGAGTGTTCTTTCTTGCATGCTCCAGTTTTGGTTGGAGTTTTCTGCTGCTGCAGCTGAACCAACTGGCGCTTTAACTCTACAATTTCATTGGCAGCTGCTGTTTGCGCACTTGCCATCATTTTCATCTGTTCTGTCAAAACACAGAATTCTATTATTGTTTTCTTTCAGACAGAAACACACACAAACTGTATAAACCCATCAGTACTACCTATGTGGCTGTGGATTGCATTCTCTTGCTGCAGCAGTCTGTCCTTTGCAACAGTGACTTCATCTTCTGCTTGTGCTTGTTTAGACTTTGATTCCATCACCTCTTGGTCTCTTTGTTGCAGCTGCACTTCCACATCCTAATAAGAACAATCCATTAGTCAAGTTCTATAAGTATTTCATTTCTGTATTTTAAATAAAGTTCATTGCTTTCATCACAAAATCTACTTTATTTATGGTGTACAGGTATGGGACCTGTTATCCAGAATGCTCGGAACCTGGAGTTTTACAGATATAGAATCTTCATACCTTAAATCTACTAGAAAATCATGTAAACATAAAGGAGTTATTTACTAAAATGCAAATGTATCTCATAATTAAAGTAAAAAAAGCTCAACCAAACTCCCATGCTTATTCATAAATGATATAACTTGAATAAATCAAAATGGGAAAAAGCAGACAAAATTGTGTGAAAACACAAATCCTTTTTTCTGACTTGTTTCCCAAATAGCTTGTTTTTTCAGTTTTTGCCCCGAATTTATCAGATTTTTGGACTAAACCCAGCGAAGACCACCATAACTTCAAACAGAGATTTGTGCCTCTCCTATTGACTTATACAGGACCTCAACAGGTCTGGGATGGTAGATTTTCAGATTTGTTCTTTTTGCAGCATCGGGGTATAATCATATTTGAGTTTTTCCCCCCACAAAAACGTTTTTGCTCAAAAAAGCCAGACCACATAAATTCGAGGATTAGTAAGTAACCCCTAAATAAACCCAATAGGCTGATTTTGCTTCCAATAAGGATTAATTATATCTTAGTTGGGTCAAGTACTGTTTTATTATTACAAAGAAAAATTAAATCATTTTAAAAATTATGGATTATTTGTATAAAATGGAGTCTATGGGAGAAGGTCTACCCATAATTTGGAGCTGTCTCGATTTGTGTTTTTGGAATAATGGATCCCAAACCTGTAGTGTGGTTTTTCAAGTTAAATAAAATAAGTAAATTCATGTAAAAATGATTGTCGTTCAACCAATTGTTCAAAAACATGTGAATCAAGTGAGCTATGATTTCATTATTACAAATCTCAAACTTTTTTGCAGCAAAAAAATTACAAATGAGTCATATGGTCCCAAACTTTTGAATTCAAGCAAATATATAATTAACTTTCATATTTATATTGCGAGGAGCTTTATAGGGAACACATTTATGTTCTAGTGGAGCTGACAAACACATTTTACAGAAAGGGTGATACACAAAATAGTCTTTAAGCTATTCAGCAAAAGAATTCAAAAACTTGCGGGACAGGAAAACATCAATATTACAGAATTAAAAGAAAGCCATAATTTTACATTTTAATGGGTAGACTGATATATTTTTATCATAATCTATGGGTAGATACAGACTATAGTTGAAGATGGAGTAAGAGTAATAGATGACCCATACACTGCACCATATTTACAATATATCCAACATGAGCCTCCACCAACTGCAATAGCAACACAGCCAACTGTATACTGAAAGTGATATCCTACAGTAAAATTGCAAAGAAATCTCCACATCTGAAGTGCTGGGATTCATTTGCAGTTGTAAAACAAAATGGAAAAGAATGGTGTCCAATGAATTGTGACGTATCTTTTTTGATAAATGTGTAATTTCTTTAAAACCCTATATATACTGTATATATTTAAATATTTAATTCAGCCATGTAAATAAGGTGCTCATACACACCTGGCTTCACCATAGCCTCAGTTTCTTCCCCAACTCAACAAAGTTTAGCCCTCACATCTTTTTCCTATAGGCTACCCGAATAAACCTAATGAAGATCAACCACAGATGTTAACAGTTAATTATTAATATTAAATTTTTACATTTTCAATAAATTAACAATTGAATTGATCAGAGATTGATCAGATACTAATGACACTCTTTTTGTCTCAGTGGTCCTAATTATTCTGGGGAAGGGGTATATATTGATACCTGCATCCTTTCTTTTATCTTCTGCAAATGCTTAGTCATGTCTTGAAGCTCATGAGCCTTGATCTGTATTTCATCTTTTTGCTGCTTGAGTTCTTGTTCCATGGCTGCCTCTTTGGCCTGAGAACACCTCTTCTGTTCCTGCTCTTTCTGTTGAAGCTGCTTGATCATTTCCGTCACTGACTGCTGCAGAGCCTTTCTCAGATTTTCCCTCTCCTTGCTGTAACTGGTGTGCAATTTACTGATCTTCAGGTCATGCTCCTCTACAATTTTTTGGTTATGGCTTTTAAGGTTCTCCACTTCGTGACTTAATGTTTGTACCTCTGTATTCAGTTTCTCATTCAGTGTCTCCATTGCTTTATCTCTTTCAGATGCCTTGCACTCTCTCTTAAGAGAATCTGCTTCATCTGTCAGTTGCTTAATTTTGGTTTCAAAGTTGCTTTTCATAGACAGCATCTCCTTGGATAACACTGAGATCCTTTCACTGTGTTCTGATTTAGTCTTCATTTCCCATTCCTCCATCTGCCTTTTGTACTTAGTAAACTCAGCCAAGGTTTGCTCCTTTATCATGTTATTTTTCTCAAGGGACTCCTCAAGGTTCTGAATGCGCTGGCGTAGCCACTGCTCTTCTCCTATTTTGCTTTCATAATGAAGAAACTTCTCCTTGGTCTCATTGGAAATAAGATCAAGTTCATCCTGATGGGCTTCTTTCAGGGCTAGAATATTATACTCGTATTCGTCAACTTTGAGGTTTAAAGCATATATCACCTTTAAAAAATAAAAAGATAATATATTTGCATTAGAACAAAGGGCACATAAGTGGCATGCATTTAAAATAACAGTCACATCTTTACACTTGTTGTCCCATTCACATGCTGAGGGAGCAAATAACCAGGGTCTCTCGTTACCCTACTTGTGAGCAGGTTGCAAGAGGAAGAACCTGGAACTGAGAAAATCTATATGAACCTAAACCTCTTGTCCAACCATCCAAGACCCATCCATACCAATATTGTGGCAAATTCTGGAGTAGGGTCACACATTTTCATCAATAATATCAGTTATAAGATTCTAACTACTTATAATAAAAATAATATGAACACCTTCTGTTTGACCAAAAACATTTTTTGACTTCACCACCATGCTCTCAGGAGGAAGTAATGGCATGATAAGGTAATAACAATTAGAACTTAATACTCCTTACCTGCTTCCAAATTGACCCAATTATGAAGTACAGTCTTTAAGGTTAAATCACATTGTACTTTTGCTGGCACAGGAAAACAACATAGAACAAGGCAAGTAGGTCACATTTGTAGTGAGTCAGACATTTGTACATGGTGGGACAGATGTTCAATATGGACAAATAGAGGTGTGGGGTCCATTATCCACAAAGCTCCAAATTACAGCAAGGGTTTCTTCCATTGATTCCATTTTTTCTAGGGATGCACCAAATCTACTATTTTGGATTCAGCCAAACCCCCGAATCCATTGCGAAAGATTTGGGCGAATACTGAACTGAATACGAGCCCTAATTTGTATATGCATATTAGTGAGGGGAAGGGTAAAAGTAAAAATTTTTTTACTTCCTTGTTTTGTGACAAAAAGTCACATATTTTAAGGATTCAGATTCAGTTCAGCCAGGCACAAGGATTCGCCCGAATACGAATCCTGGCCAAATACCCGAATCCTGGCTAAATACCGAAACCAAATCCTGGATTCGGTGCATCCCTAATTTTATCCAAATAATTTAAATTTTTAAAAATGATTTCCCTTTTCTCTTGATTAATAAAACAGTAGTGTGAATTTGATGCCAGATGAGATTTAATTAATCCGTAGGATTGAAGGCAAAACAATTATATTGGTTTTATTTAATATTTACATAATTTTTTAGACTTAGGGGGTTATTTACTAAAACTCAATTTTTTTCTGGTTGGGCTTTCTGGGGCAAAGGAGTATGCTGTATATCGATGCTGCAAAAAGCCTGAATCTGAAAATCCTGCATCTCAAACCTGTCAAGGTCATTTATAAATCAATGGCAGATGTCCCTATCCCAGTTTGTAGATATAATGGTCTGTGCTGGGTTTAGGCCCGATAATCAATAAAGTTTGGGGTTTTTGGGCAATAACCCCAAATAAATCGAGCTAAAATCGAGAGAGAAGTCCCAAAAAATTGTAAGATTCGGATTTAAGATTGGCTTTATTGAGTCTTTCCGTGATCCGATTTGTTTCTAGTTATTTTAGTTTGGTTGATCTTTCATTATTGAAAAAAATAAATAGCATCATATTTTAGTAAATGATCAGATTTTTAGTAAATTTTAGTAAATGAAGATCCATATTACGGAAAGAGACATTATCTGGAAAACCCCAGGTCCCGAGCATTCAGAATAACAGGTCCCATACCTGTAGCAGTTTGTGGTTTGTAATTTAAAGGGATTTAAATTGATACTGTCATGGGAAAACATGTTTTTTTCAAAATGCATCAGTAAATAGTGCTGCTCCAGTAGACTTCTGTACTGAAATCCAATTCTCAAAAGAGCAAACAGATTTTTTTATATTCAGTTTTGAAATCTGATATGGGGCTAGACATATGGTCACAGCTGGACATGGGTTTATACTATTGAGTGCTGTTCTTAGATCTACCAGGCAGCTGTTATCTTGTGTCCATTGTTCTGTTGTTAGGCTGCTGGGGGGGGGGAAGGGAGGGGGCAATAACACTCCAACTTGCAGTACAGCAGTAAAGAGTGATTGAAGTTTACCAAAGCACAAGTCACATGACTTCGGCAGCTGGGAAATTGACAATATGTCTAGTCCCATGTCAGATTTCAAAATAAAATATAAAAAAATCTGTTTGCTCTTTTGAGAAATGGATTTCAATGCAGAATTCTGCTGGAGTAGCACTATTAAATGATTCATTTTGAAAAAAAACATTTTTTCCCATGACAGTATCCTTTTTTTATCCAAATATTGTCTATGTAGCTTACAGGTTCAACAGCATGCTGGGCAATGTGGGAAGCATGAAGGGAGTGCCTCATCAAGACACTCATATAGTGATGGGCGAATCTACCCTGTTTCGCCGAAAAACCTGCGAATTTCCAGCGAAATTCGCGAATTGGCGAAAAAATTCGCAAAACAAGTCACGGCACGTTTTTGGCACGCGTCGCATCAACTTCGACGTGTCATGTCATGTTGTTTTCGTCGCGTCGTTTTCGTCGCGTCACGCCAAAAACTACGCGCGACTCGTTTTTTTCAGCGAATTTTCGCCAGGCGAATTTTCGCTGGTGTTTCGCAAATTTATTCGCCAGCGGTGAATCACGGGAATTCGCTGCAAATTCGCCCGTCACTACACTCGTACAGAACCAATCTTACTCAGTATTAACTATCCTAACAATTTTTGACATATCATCAAATTCAATAGTTTATAAAATACCGAGCAGTTGCATTCATATTGAAGCAAAAATAGAACACTGATTCTAAAAATGTAATATTCCCTATATATCCCAGAACAAAAAATGGAGCACCACGTACCCCAGTAAACAGGCTGATCTGCAGAGTTAGACTTCTAATTACAGCTTACTTTGCTGCTATATTTAGATGGTCTCACATGTAAATTCCTTGCAGCAGTGCCTGTGTGTATAGGGTGTTATGCTTGCATAATAAGTGACTTTTCGGGATGGATTGCACAGTTTCTGTTTGGATAGCAGAACATTAATTGTGTTTTACAACTTGGTGGTGCAACTAAAGGTCTGAATGTAAAGACACAGCCATCATAGTAGATACATTCAGTATGCATTCATTTTGGCGTGTGCTATTACAGGTATAGGATCTGTTATCCTGAATGCTCCAGGCATGGGGTTTACCTGATAAGAGATCTTTCCAGAATTTAGTCTAATTGAAAATAATAAAAATTTTAAATAAACCCAATATGATATTCTTGCCTCCAATAACTATTAATTGTATCTTAGCTGGGATCAAATACACAGTACTGTTTCCAGACAATGGATCAATACTTGTATATATCTTTATGCACATGTATTGCAGCAGCATATCTACATACGGATGCTGAAAAATAATTATTACTTATAACACCATACATGTATACCATAAATGTGTATAGATAGGAAAATTAATAGCATAGCAGGCACTCTCCACTTCTGCAGGAAAGGGTATATTAGCCTCCCATTAACACATACAGATATATGTCAGAGCATAAACACAGAGGATGAATTTAGTTCACAGCAGACAGTTTGTCTTCATCCTTTTTTATCCACAGTCTGAATATGAGGAATTCTCCAGTCATTATATCAGCAGCAGCTCTAAGACTCTGTCCAACTGCATTCCAGACGCTGTTTATAGACTAGTGAGGTGTAATTTAAATAAAAATATTCATTCCTCTATGTCTGCTCCAACAGAGACTTTACTTAGAGGGATCATTTCAGAAATGTTGCTGGCATCAGAATTTCTGCTTTATCTGTTGGTTCTCCATTTAATCTTCCCTTGACCTACAGGTATCTGTTATGTTCTATGATCTGCTGCAAGTTGCACATAAAACATCTCATTTTTAGGCGTGCTTCACAGCTTTTATTTTAATAAACTGGAGCCTCTCTAATGATGTGTAGCTAAGTGGGAATATTTTTAGGGACTGAGTATCCTAGACAGCAGCACACACAGTCCCTTGTTGGCTCAGGTCAGATAAAAATATATTTGTTTAGCAGATTACATGTTTATTTACTGAATAATTAGGGTTGCCATCTGGTCTGGATTTGATCTGGAAAGCCGGGTTTGAACCTCCTTCAAAAACTGGAGAAATCGCCCAATATGGGCAGGATCTGATATCATAGGCCCAACCTCGGCAAACAACATGCCCCCAATTGCCAGAGGCTCACCAACAAATACCAGTGGCCTGCCCTTTAGTGTCACCAATGTGGCCACTGATGTAACAGGCCTATCCCCTTTGTCGGAAGGTGGCAATACTATAAATAATACAAGCAGGCTTACACCACATCCGCCCTGAAATGATCCGAGGCCTGCACCCCTCACCCCTACTCCTCCAGAAGGTTACTGCTGTAAGTGTGCCATGGTGGCAGCTGGGGGGTGCTTTTTCGCCTTGAGTGCCTATATATATATATATATATATATATATATATATATATACTGTGCTTGCATTGTCATGAACATTTTGGGGCACACTTTCTTGGCACACGAAGTATGGCGATGTGAGCGAGGCTGTCGTTGGCGAATTTTCAGAGGTTAGTGAATTTGCCCCCAACAGTTTAAATAACTCCATGGATTGGCATCAAAACTCATGGATTTGCTCTTCACTGATTTTAATGTCATCAGTTGGAGCATGGGTACACTTGCAGGTCAGGTGATTATCAGTTGGAAAAGCTGACCTGTATTCAATTAATAATCATATGACCAGTGAGTGCACCCAGGGTAATAGGTTATACTCATTGCAATCAGTGAAGAGTTATTCCAGACATGTATTGCCTGTCTGTAGTGATATTAGATGTTCATGTGAAAAATGCCCAGAATCACGCAATGTATCATTGCCCTGAACACCTTGATTTATGGAACATGGGACGCATTAATTTTATGGCACAGTTTGGAAGAGTATAATACAGGAAGTTAACTGAAATAGTACTTCATTTTTAAGAGAAGCTGACAGGCAAAAAATGGATTTACAAAAATAATCTTAAAAATAATCTTTAATTACCTTTAATAATTCTCAAATTATGTGACATAATCTGCATTCTCGTCCATAAATTTTCTTAGAAACATTTATGCACCTTATTCCTTTTTCCTGTCATAGGACATTTCCCTGTATTATGATGATCAGGGAGACCCAAACTAAACATCATAGGGACTTCTTCTTTGGGCTCTGACCCACTGGTTAATTACCTCAATTACCTTTGGTTTCATAATAAGACCCATTTAATTTATACTAGATGCTTTTGGCTGGACAAGCAAACAGATTCTGTATCCTTATGGTGATGTAGTGGGATGGCAGGTGATTTTTTCCATTTTAATTGGACGCCAGCGTAGGTGAGGAAAGAAAATAGGCATTACATTTTGGAAAGACAAGATCAAGAAATTAATGTAGGAAAAAATTGACAAATTAGAACTTTGAATTCATTTTTTAATGATGGGCTGTTACATTTTCTATTAAATAAGTCTTTGTATATAACATAAAGGCCAATGTTTTATACCAAGAAGGTGTCAGTAATTTTTCTCCAAATTTTCTTGGGTTTATTCTTTTCTTCTTTATTGTTTGTGGCTTTTTGGGATTTTTTGAGAATTTGGTTAAATTGTTTGTGAGAAGCAGCTGCTAAAAGCTTTTACTTTTGAAAACCTGAATGTCACTTTCATTTTCCTCTAAAACCAGTGAGTAAAATAATACCATGTGTTACTGTAAAATAATGCCTGCACAGAGAATCCTGAGCAGGCACATGTCTTGTCAAGTAACGTTCCAACTAATGAGACTGACATTAGTCATGGCTCGTGCCAAGAATGTTGACAAGTTATGAATTTAGCAGATGTTCCTAATTTTAAACAGAGAAAGCAAACATTTCTTCAGTTCCAGAGAACATGAAATATACTTTAAGGGGCAGATTTACTAAGGGACAAATTTTGGAGGGCTATTTTCCCTGGAATTCGACTCTTCTACGATTCTCGAATGAAAATTTGATAAAATTGTAGTAAAATTCGATGGTTTTTGGCAGCTATTCAATTTCTCTATAAAATCAATATCAAATGATTTCACGAAAAAATTAAAAAAAAAAGCCTATGGGGGGTTCCCATAGACTTCTATTGGAATTCGGTAGGTTCAATCTGGCAAAGTAGGCAGTCGAAAAATTTTTAAAGGGGAAGTATAAGACCTCTTTAGGGGAGAGCATTTGCAAGGGTGCTTCATTTCGAAGTGATTCATTTACAAGTGATCTGAAAGAGTTTAACAAGGAGTTAACAACTGACATCTCTCCCCTTCTCTGTCTATTTCAGGTAAATCTGCTATTGCATTCACTTACTTCCATCTCTGCTGTGGCCCTATTGTCTGCATTTGTGCACTTTTACTGGTAAATCTGCTATTGCATTCACTTACTTCCATCTCTGCAGTGGCCCTATTGTCTGCATTTGTGCACTTTTACTGGTAAATCTGATTAATTTACAAGTGATCTGAAAGAGTTTAACAAGGAGTTCAACGAGGAGGGCTACAAGGAAAAACAACACAGTGGACTCTTTAAATGGACTGATTTCAAAATTAGAAGACACTGAGCCACTACCTGCCACATTCGTACTCCATTGAGGACATAAGCTACAAGTTACCTGCTTGAAACCACGATGGCAAAGCTAATTGCATTTGCTCTGTTTGCATGCACGGTGCTCCCTAAGGTAGTTAATTCCTTTAACCGTCCTATTGTCTGTCAGTATTCTATTTACATATCTTCTTCTTTGCTTCCTTCCACATACTCCAGCTCTTATACACTTTATAACTAATTACAACACCTTTGTCCTCCAGTTACTAACAAGACCCGGACATGTCGTCACTTCAAATCCTCTTTGCACATCTTCTCCCTCTTTTACCTACTTTTGCTGGCTGCAGGGGATGTCTCTCCAAACCCTGGACCCTGCTCCATTCCAACTCATATTCGTCCTCGTTTTCCTGCCAACTTGCACAAATCTCGTTCCTCTACTTTCTCTAACCTTATTCAGATTCCGACTCTTCCTTCTCCCTGTCTTCCTTTTTCTTGTGCCCTCCTTAACACCTGCTCTATACTTAACAAATCTACACTAATCCATGATCTTTTTTGTTCTAATTCACTCAGTCTCCTTGCTCTGACAGAAACCTGGCTCTCACAGAATGACACTGCCATTGAGGCTGCACTTTCTCATGGTGGTCTCTCTTTCTCTCACACCCCCCAAACCATTGGACGTGGTGGAGGAGTTGGAATTCTCCTCTCCTCTCGCTGTCGGTTCAAACCTATTTCTATTCCTCCAGCGTTCTCATTTAACTCTTTTGAGGTCCATACCCTTCAGAATTTCCACCCTCTCTCTGTACGTGTAGCTGTTATTTACAGACCCCCTTCAGCCTCCTCCTCTGCTGCCTTCCTTTCTGACTTTGACACCTGGCTTTCTTTCTTCCTCTGCACTGATAGTCCTGCAATCATCCTTGGGGATTTTAACTTCCACATCGATGATGCTTCACAACCCTGGCCCTCTCGTTTTCTCAGCCTAACCTCCTCCTTTGAGCTCCAGCAGTGGACAAACACCCCTACTCATAAGGATGGCCACTTTCTGGATCTAGTTTTCACTAAAAAACTCTCTCTCTCTGGTTTTAACAGTGAACCCTTCCCCCTTTCTGATCACCATTTGATTACATTTTCCATCTCTCACTCTCCGTGTCCACCGGCTTCTTCCCCCACTGTCTTAGTTCGGGATACACGTGACATTGACCTCCCATCCTTAGCTCAGGCCTTCAGGTCCAGTCTCACTTCCTTTAAGGAGATGTCTTACCCTGATACCCTGGTAAACGAGTATAACCACATTCTCTCCTCAACTATTGACTCATTTGCCCCTTTACAGGCTAAGCGTACATGTGCTCAGAACCCAAGACCCTGGCTGAATTCACAAACCAGATTCATACGCTCCTGTACAAGATCGGCTGAACGTATGTGGAAGAAATCCCGTACCCAACCAGACTTGGTTCACTATAAATTTCTACTCTCATGCCTCAATTCTGCCTTGTCAAAGGCTAAGCAGAAGTACTACAGTACCCTTATTAACAACCACAAATCCAATCCACAACGCCTATTTTCCACATTCAATACTCTTCTCCATCCCTCATCGACAGTATCGACCAACCTGACGCACTCCCCCCAGGAATTTGCTGATTTCTTTAAAGATAAAATAGAGTACATACGCAATCAGATTCCTACCTCTATTAGTGCAAACCAGCTCCTCCTTCCTATGCCCCCTTCTGTATGTCTCAATTCCTTCCCTCCAGTAACAATGTCTGAAGTCTCCAAGCTTGTTTTGTCCTCCCCACTCACAACTTGCCCTCTTGACCCTATGCCTTCTTCTCTGCTCAAACACTGTGTGGCAGAGCTAACACCGCCACTTACTCACATCTTCAACCCTTCTCTAGCTTCTGGAACCTTCCCTTCTCCTTTCAAACAGGCCTGTGTAAAGCCTATTCTTAAAAAGGCCACACTTGACCCATCCTGTCTGTCAAATTACCGTCCTGTCTCCCTTCTACCGCTTGCCTCTAAACTCCGTATTGTGTTTTCCCGTATTACTAACTTTCTACACACCCATGATCTGTTGGACCCTCTGCAATCTGGTTTCCGGCCTGCTCACTCTACCGAGACTGCCTTGTGCAGAGTTACAAATGATCTCCAGGTCAAAGCCAAAGGTCACTTCTCCATCCTTATCCTCCTTGACCTATCATCTGCATTTGACACGGTCGACCACTCTCTCCTGATGCAGATTCTGTATTCGCTTGGCATCCGGAACCAGGCTGCATCGTGGCTTTCTTCATACCTTTCTAACCGAACATTCACTGTCTCTTGCGCTAACAAAACCTCATCTCCGATTCCTCTTAATGTAGGGGTGCCGCAAGGCTCTGTACTTGGTCCGTTGTTGTTCTCTCTGTACACTCTGTCTTTGGGAGATCTCATTCGCTCATTTGGCTTTAATTATCATCTGTATGCTGATGATACCCAAATATATTTATCCACCCCTTCATTAACAGCTGAAACAGAGGCTCAAATCTCCAACTGCCTCCTAGCAATCTCCAACTGGATGAACCAGCGCCACCTCAAACTCAACCTAAAAAAAAACTGAACTAATCATCTTTCCACCTAAGCCTGGCCCTACTCCCCGTTTTACTATCTCTATTGATGGCATGCTCATTGACCAGGTCAATTCAGCACGCTGTCTAGGGGTGATATTTGACTCCTCTCTCTTCTTCTCTGATCATATTAATGCCACTGTCAAAACCTGTCACTTTTTCTTACGTAATATTTCAAAAATACGTCCCTTCCTTTCACCTGCTACAGCCAAGACACTCATGCATGCTCTCATCCTATCCCGCCTAGATTACTGTAACCTTCTACTAACGGGTCTGCCTAACTCCCATCTCTCCCCTCTACAGTCTGTATTAAATTCTGCTGCCAGAATTATCCTCCTCTCATCCAAAAGGGTACAGGCCCCTCCCCTGTTGAAGTCATTATCATGGCTTCCTATAAAACAAAGAATAACTTATAAACTTCTCCTCGTAGCCTTCAAAGCCCTTCATTCCTTTACACCTAACTACATCTCATCTCTTGTTTCTCTATATGTTCCTGGCCGAAACCTCCGCTCCTCTCAGACTAACCGCTTGGTTGTACCCCCCACTTCTACTGCTGTTTCCCTTCTCTCTTGCAGCTCCTTATATTTGGAATGCCATTCCTGAATCTCTCCGGAGAGAATCCTCCCTAAATGTTTTTAAAACAAAACTCAGAGACTACCTCTGGGAGCACCTGGATAACACCTGAACTGGCACTTGTACGACCCACTGTAAAAAGCACTTTATTACCCCTCCAAATTGTGTCCGTAAGTTACCCTCCCATTTAGACTGTAAGCCCCAAGGGGTAGGGTCCTCCATCATCTTGTCTCCTCAACACTGTGTAATTATATTTTATATTTATGCAAACTGTATTTATAATAATGCACTTATTGTTACAGATTAATGCAGTGATCCCTTGTTTGTTACTACTAATTTATTGTTGCTGTACAGTGCTTTGCCCTCAAGGAGTGCTATACAAATAAAAATATACATACATACATACATACATCATTGAATGGTCGAATTATCAAATATTCGGTCATTCGATCTATTCGATACGATCGAATTTTGCATATTCGATGATTGAAGTGGTCAAATTTACATATTCAAACATTCCATAAAATTGTATGATCGGAATTCGATCGAATGTTGAATCCTTCACACGAATTTAGTAAATGGTCCCCTAAAAGTCTATGAAGGGTCTCTTCAGTGGAAAAAAAAAACAAGATGCATTCATACCTAGTTATAAACTTTGTTACATGAAGATGTAATAGGTTATGTGATTGAAGCAGCTGGTTTCTCCTTCCTGGAATAATTCTGAGTTACACAGCTACCTAATAATATTGTGCTGCTTCCTCAGTAACCGGACCTTGCAGCTCCTTCAGGATATAAGGACACATGAGCATGGCTAGCAAGCCATGAACAAGTTTTGTTTGCATCTTTAATTCAAACATTAAAATAATAAAAGAAAGATGCAAAGCCACCTAGAGTCCATGGGGCAAATTCACTAAGATGCGCAAATTCGCTAGCGTTGGCTTCGCTAGCGTTCGCCGCACTTCACCAGGCGAATTTTCGCCAGCACTACACAAATTCACTAAGATGCGAATTTGCGCTCAGGGCGGCGAACATTAGCGAGTTGCGCTACAATTCATTCGTCAGGCAAAGCGCAGTTACGCTAGCGATGCTTAATTTGCATACGGCGGGAACTTATGCGTAAAATAGAAGTATATGTTACAGCCACTACATTCCACTACACAAGCTCAGGAAACCTTTAATAAATAAAATAAAGTTGTCCTATTGCCCTACATGTGCCCCCTGTATAGTTGTGTTGCCATATGTTAGGAAATGTAGGGTGGGAGGAGGATAACCCCCCCCAAAAAATTATCAGACTATCACCCTCCTATGCTAAAATACGCCAGCGTTTTTTTGGGACTTAGAAAAAAAAAAATTTTTAATTTTTTTTTCAACCTCCTATCTATTGTATTGAACTTCGCCTGGTCTGAAGAAGGCGAAGTAACGTCTAGCGTAAGTGCTAACTTTGAGGAAAATGTTCATCTTAGTGAATTTCGCAACTTCGCCTGGCGTAAGGGTGCGAAGTTGCGCAAGTCTATCTACATCGCTAGCGAAAATTTGTCAGAGTCGGTGTTAGTGAATTTGCGAAGTTGCAAAATGATGTCACGCTGGCGAATCAGTGCTAGTGTTAGACGCTTCGTGCTTTAGTGAACTTGCCCCCATGATTGCTCACAAAAGAGCTGCAAGCCTGATGTATACAAGGATTGGGTCGGCATGCTAAGCATCCGAAATTACTAGTAATGTCTGGAAGGTTAATTCAGATTGCTTAAAATATACATTCAAGTCATTCTGCAAAAAAAAAAAAAAAAAAAAAAAAAAAAAAAAAAAAAAAACAACGTTAAAAGAGAAAAGGAGTGTTTGAGTGCAAGCTACGTTTTATATGTAGATATGAAGATATAACCAATAATGGAAATTAGGCACTTCTCACTGAAGGAATACATTGCACAGATCTGGATATGTCTGGATATGACACATATACAGAAGGAACTAGTGGACAAGTAATAAGCACGAAGAATCAGAAGAGAAAATAAGTAAAATTAAAATGTCTGGTCCATTTAAAATGCAATACTATATTTACTACTCTATTTAAAAACCAACCTAAATAAAATCAATCAGTTTATTAAACTGTTTAATTCAAGGTTGGGATAGTAGATCTATTGAAGTCTGGTTTAGATATTTCGGCCAACAGTATTCAAGGTCATTGGAGAACCCTGCAAAGATAAACTCTGGCTACATGTGTTTTTGTTTCATACTTACCTAGTACACTCTTTAGTTATATGTGTTTTATTTTATTGTACAAGAGACTAAAACACATCTAGTACTTATCTACTACACTCTTTGATTATACTGTATGTGTTTTTGCTGGAACTAAATATTTACATTGTACAAACATGTTCATCTGATATTTAAGATAACTAAGAATAACTAAGCAAGCCAGTAGAATGCAAAAGAGTTTAGGAAACTCAAGCATTTGTTCTATTAGAATTTTTTGAAAAATTGCAAAAAAGTTCCAGTTACTTGGAAAGGATGCTCTATTTGCTCTGCTTTCCTTTCACCTGTAGATAAAGTGCTCAATGAAGCTGCTATTAAAAACTGAAAATGAATCAGTAAAAACTGGAAAAAAGAAATAGGTATATAGGATATTGTCTATCCAGTTTTGAAGGAGCTGAACAGAAACACAGCCCAGGAATTAGGTCATGGCATGGCAGCCCAGAAATAGGAAGCTATCATTGCAGCCAGCAGTCAAAGTCTCAGCATTCCCTCAATACAAGAACCTGTAGCACATCCGATTGCCTGCACCCAAATGACCCACTAACTCCAGCAGTGCCATCAGATGTTGCAATTCTACACTAGCAGATTCAGAACTCCAGCTGTCCACAGTTATGAGGTTGTAAAGAGCTGATATATTTATAGAATGTATGGCTTGTCCCGTTGGCCGTTGTGCATAAATGGACCACCATGAGTCTTTTGCAGGCATTTCAGCCCCAAAAAAATCTAAAGATTTTATTTATTTAACTGAAGACAACAGAAATCTTTCCGCCGCCCAAACGGTGTCTGCACTGCAGATTCTGTGGCAGTAACTCAGAAACGGAAAGTTCTGTAAGACTCAAGAATTAGATGAATGGGGCTAATTATAAATCACGTAAACAAGCTGCATGTTTTGTTCCAGGCATCTATAATTTAAATGCTCTGCATTCTTTTCTAAAGCAAATTCCAGCATTGACCTACTGACATTCAGCAAAGCACGAGAGCAACTAATTGTGCACTGGAGAATTTACATTTCAGTATTGTATACATTCATATATCAGTTGGAGAAATACCCTTAGGTGTCCATTCATCTCCACTTCAACTACACACCATACATTAACCTCGTCACCCTGCCCTTACATTAATGCCCAGTATTTTTTTCTGTAAAGGTGGCAATCCTAAAGCTCACCCATCACATGTTGCTCACTGCCTAACCAATTGCCTAACCACCTGGATCATCCATTTACCTCAGTACTGTGTCTGTCCATAGGAAGGGGAACACCTAGCTACATGCTAGAAATACCCTAATAACAAGAAATAAAAGTTCTAATACAGATGCGGCTTTTGCTATTGTTGTCTACTGAGAACATGTCAGTTTAAGCATGTACAATTGCACAGCCACTTCCAAAAGCCCATCCAACCCTCCACCGTTTGACAAGGATAGTCATGGTAATTTATAAATGGAAAAAGGTACATATGTCTAGGGCCCACAAAGATCTGAAACAACTCTTGAATGACCCTTATTACCCAGAAACGGCAGACCCCTTTTTTCAGTTGTCTCTATAATACATGATTACATGCTTTATAATTAGTGATGGGCGAATCTATCCATATTTGGTTCGCTGAAAAATTGGAGAAAAATTTGTGAAACGACGCGCGTATTGTTTTTTTTTTGCCAGCGAATTTTCGTGCCTATTTCACGTTATTATTAGCCGGCGGCGAATCGCGGGAATTTGCCGTGAATTTGCATCCGGCGAATAAATTCGCCTATCCCTATTTATAATACATAGTTTGTTTTTTTTAATATCCTTCACTCTTTTACTTTTATCCTTCACTCTTTTACTTTTACTTTTATCCTTCACTCTTTTACTTTTATCCTTCACTCTTTTACTTTTATCCTTCACTCTTTTACTAAAGGAGCATCAGGAAAATACTGGTATGGCAAAATTATAAACAGCATTCAAAGACAATGTTATGATAGATAATAAAAAGGCTTATTTTCTGACGTCCGTATCTCTTTAATATTATTTTAATTTAACAGAATGGGGTGTATAATTCCTTTAGCGCCACTGCAATGCAGCTGATTCTTGCAGAACATTTCACAAACTATAAACACAAAGCCCTGACTGAGCTGGGGTTCCCTGACTTATTTTCTTTCATCTATAGACCAGATAGAGTTAATAAATGCCAGAAAATGAATACATGAGACATTGCATGGATAGATCAGATACTGTATTTAATCTTACTGTAAGCTCTATGGGACAGGGACCTCCTTCCTACTGTCTGTAATGCTACATGGCACTTAGGGCAGATTTACTAAGGGTCGAAGTGAAAATTTGAGTAAAATTGGAATTTTTAAAATTCGAATTTCGAAGTAATTTTGGGCTACTTCGACTATCGAATAGCCCAAAATTCGATTCGAATTGAAAAAATTTGGAATTTTTGAATTTCAAAGTTCTTGCCCTTTAAAAATCATTTGACTTTGACTATTCGCCAGCTTAAAGCTGCCAAATTGCCAAGTTCCAAGAATTCAAAGGATTTTGCGGAGAATCAAACTATTGGAACGATTCGATTGAAAATGGACCTATTCAATCGAAATAGGTCCATTTTCAATCAAAAAATACCTTTATAAATACTTTGAGGGTCGAATTTCGAAGTGTTTTCACTTCGAAAATTCGGCCCTTAGTAAATCTGACCCTAAATCTCTGTATATTTATACTCATTTGTTGTATTTGTTATAATACTTATCCTCCTGTGTACATTTGTAAATAAATAAATAAATAAATTATACATACACTTTTACTTTATGCTAAGGGTGTAACCTTCTTTCCACCAGAAACATGAAATCTAGGGAAGACTAATGGGCCAAAAAAAGAAGAGTATTGGACAAGGTAAATTAAACTGAAAATGTGTAATTGGCCACAGAAATTGGCACAATCCACTCTCTGCTAACTTAATACAGGTATGGAATCCGTTATCTTGAAACCCATTATCCAGAAAGCTCTGAATTATGGAAAGGCCATCATAATACAAATTTTACAAAATGATTTACTTTTTCTCTATAATAATAAAACCGTACCTTGTATATCTAAACTAAGATATAAATAATACTTATTGGTGGTAAAACCAGCCTGCCTATTGGGTTTATTTAATGTTTACATGATTTTCTTGTAGACTTAAGCTATGAAGATCCAAATTACTTAAAGATTTGATATCCAGTATTACGGATAACGGGTCCCATACCTGTACAACCTGACTCCAGAGTAAGATGGGCATACAATGCAAGCATTTCATTCCTCTTCAAAGCTGGCCTTTTTGATATAAAAAGAAATTAAAAAAAAAAAACGAATCATGTTATTAGTGTTTTCAGGGCTGCACTTTCTAGTGGGCGACTTATTCACATAAGAAAAGCAATTATGCCTGAGCCACAGCACGTATAGCACCAACCCCCTGATCTCCTAACAATAAAGAATGACATGTGGCTGATTATTTTAGCAAGTGTTTTTGTGGGTTGCTGCAAACTGTCACTCAGAAGTGGAAAATGTGCAGCTTAACCTGCTCTGTGCACCTGACTGTTACATACAAGCCCAGTTCCCATTATATGGTCTGACTATGCAAGCAGCCTAGGAATCACTGGTAGCGAGTATCTACTGCTAAACCTAGCAAAGCTTGTCTGGCTCTTGGATCTGTCTCCAATGATTAATATGTCTGCCACACACATATTAGATTCCCTCTTATAGGGCCAACAATCTACTAAGTACACTAAGTGGAACAGTCTGATTGCAATATTGATTGAATATATATGAATAATTAATACAATTATTTAAATGCTTTATTATATTCATCACATAATACTCATATTGCACCTGCCATCACTGGTCCACATTTCATGTCAGTAATGTCTGCCATTTCCCTCCAGTTCAGCAATGTCTGCAGCCCTGTCATTTCCACACTGCAGTCATAGTTTCCCATTGCAGATATTTCCTCAATTAAAGGAGAATTTAACCCTTTAGGAAAACACCGGATGAAGACATGAAGACTCGGAAAATGGCTGCTTTCAACTCCGATGCCTGAATCTGTTCGAAATGGTAAGTAAAAAGTTAGGGGCATTTCCCCAGAGGGCAGTTAGTCTTCGGGGAAGGGGGGAGGACGGAGGGGGGTCTATGTGGGGTTGGGGGTAGGGGTATTTTCCTAAAGAGTTGATTTCTCCTTTAAACCTTATCTGCCAGTTTGCAATGCACAGCCACCTCTTCTATTTCTATATACAGATGCAGTCACTTGGATTTGTAAACTAAATGCGTCGTGACTCAGGGCTAATTGAAGAAACAGTGTTATCTAAAGTTATCTTAACTCATTTAATGCATTTAACCTTTTCATTAGCATACCAAAGCACCATTGTTTTCAATGGTGAACTCTTCAATTGGATGGGATGCTGTGACACAATATTCTGTGCTAAGTGGGATAAATGGGTTAGATGAGTTAAGTCACGACACATTTAACACACAAATCCAAGTGACTGCATCTGTATGTACTTGCCAACTTACAGGACTATTATATCAAAGGCTATTTTGATACTAAACTCTACAGTTAGTATAGCTATGGGCATATATGGTTTGTGTTTGAAAGAGTGGAGATGTGTGTGTGTGTATATGTATGCTGGGTTTTTAATTTGGAGGGGTTGAACTTGATGGACTCGGTCTTTTTTCAACCCAATTTAACTATGTAACTATGTAACTATGAAATTGAAAAATGGCTACATGGCACAGGATAAGTAATGGATAACAGATAACATTATGTTCTACAGAGATTATCTGCTATCTGCTGTGTAACTTGAGCCTTTTCTCCTTTGAATGGCTGCCCCCATGGCTACACAGCAGCTTATTTATATAAACAATAGTAGTGTTTCTGAAGCAAACACTGCAGTTTTATCAGTGCAGGGCAACACTGCATTATATTTTTATTACTTTAAAACAATTTCATTTTTAATGTTACTGGGCCTTTAAATTACTAAAGTGTGACATGAGCCTCACATGTATAATACACACTAGGTTTTCAGAGGTGGCCATGCATGCAGTTCAAATAATGGTATGAAATCCATTATCCAGAAACCTGTTATCCACAGAAAGGCAATCTACCCCATTTTATCCAATTAATAAAAATTTGTAAAAATTATTTGACTTTTCTCTTGAATAATAAAACAGTACCATGTGCTAGATTATGGTTTCCACCTTCTGTCCCATGGCAGGGCGAGGAGACTTGACATAATGGGGGCAGGTCCATGACGCAGCAGGTAGAGGGTCCATGATGTCAATCACGGGAAATCGTGCCCAGTTTTTCTAATTTGGAAAACTGGGCAGGCAGTTTTGACCCAGACAGCCCTTAAAAAAAACAGGCTATCCGGGTGGCAACTATGCTTGATCCCAACTAAGATATAATTAATTGTTATTGGAAGCAAAACCAGCCTATTAGGTTTATTTAATGATTACATGATTTTCTAGTAGTCTTAAGGTATGAAAATATGGAAAGATCCATTATCCACAAAATCCCAAGTTCCATGCATTCTCAATAACCTGTATATGTTGTAGAATAAGATGCCTAACAAATATTGTAGATATTGTAGCATGGTTATGTGTATAGCAAGCAGCCAAGGGTTCATGGATCGTACAGGTTGTGATATATATACTGAGCACCGTCTCAGAATTACCTTTCCCCACTCCCCACTACATTACCAACCAATGGCTTCCATGGTGTGCAATCAATTCAGTGCTGATCAATAATGTCAGATCGATACTGCACTGAACACACAACTAATGGAGGAGGAAAAACACGTGTGATAACGTCAGGACTCATCTCTTTGATCAAGATCAGACACAAATCTCTTTTGGTGAATATGTGGCAGGGCCAAAAAGTCTGATAGAGTAACCCCTACAATGCTGGGGTCTGACACACAAAGCATCTTCAGAAACAGTAGGCGTTATTTAGAAAAAAGCCCAAAGGAAACGCTTGTATTTATTATTCCCAAATAATAAAAAATGTTCCTCTTCCCAGCTTGTCTGATTAAGATTCTAGCTATGTTCATAAGAGACAATCAGGTCACATTAGTCACCGACCGTGTCTCTGAAACCCACTGCTTACGTCACTGCTAGATTTGGAACCCATAACAGGATTACTAAACACACTGCCTGCGTGGATTCAGTTTTAGTGGGCTCTTCTTTTTTATTGCTTATTTTTCTTATCTATTATTCATTTACCAAATAAATATTTAGAAAGAGAATTATATAACAAAATGAAGTACAGGATCTTTTCCTTGCTGCTTACTCATAATATGCGGGTTGCCAAAAACCCAACCCACACCTGACCCTCACCAGACCTCTTCCAACCGTACCTGACCTGACCCAGCATGCGGTTGTTCATTATATATCTGCTCCTGCACTGCTCTCATTTCACTGAAGTGGCCAGGACAAGAGCAAGTTTACAAAAGAGTGACAGCTGATGGGCAGAAGAGGAGGAAGTGCTGGCCATCCGCAAAATATTGTGATTTTATATATATATATATATATTTTACTATTATATTAGATGCAAGTGTTAGAGCACAAATATAATATATACATATATAAATATAATAAAAAGTGCAAATTCCACCCAAGTGCAGTAACCTCAAGGTCAGAACTAGGGGATGCCAGAAGAGGCATGTGCCTAGGACACAATGGCAGGGAACCTTTACCTTGTGGAGTGACTGACGTTTGCTTTACACATCAATTAACAGGTTTATTATAGGTGAACATGCCTGTAGCAAACTCTGCATTTATTATTAAATAACCCCAAGAGCTGTCAACTTAGAACAGTAGTCTGACTCTGGAGTTGTGCCGCACACCAGCATGCCGCTAAAAACTGTTTTGGTGCAGAAGTGAGGTCACGTTCATGTAAGTAATCTCTCCTGAAGTCCCAGATGTTGCACATGCGCATGATGATCCACTGACATTACTGAAAGGTTCTGCGCACGTCAGGGAGAATCGTCAAGAATTGTGGGAATGCTTAAAGGGCACCTGTTGGGCAAAAATATTTTCCCAAACCAAAGGTCCCAGCGAATAGAGACTCCAGTTGTGGGTAACAGTAGATTTTCTAAAATGCTCCCTGCTGCGACTAGGACATTTGTACTGGAAGTTAGCTCCCAGTCCGAGCTGCCATGTTAGGTCACAAACATGTGCATGGGGAGCAAATGTCGGAGCTTGCTCATTATGCGCATGTCCGTTATGTTGCACTCTGCATAACATGACTGCTTGCACCAGGAGCTCCCTTCCGGTGTGAGTATCTTAGTGCTGGTGGGTGGCAATTGAAAAAAAAAAACAAACTACTGTTACCTCCAAACTTAGCCCACACCGTTGGTTGGGAAAAAACATGTTCACCAACAGGTGCCCTTTAAGAATGACAGGAGACCAGGGGTAAAAGCCCAAAAAACTCATGAAAAAAGGGGGAGTTGACAGCTCTGAACCCCTAAAGAGTGCAGGGGGTGCAAGGCAGTGCTATCCTTACCTCCCAGCAGTGTATTCAGACTTGAAAGTTAGGGGCCGAGTAGGGGGAGCAGAAGGAAGAAAAGTCTACGTGCCTCCCCCCTACCTGACCCCCTGAAGGCAGCACTGAATTCATAGCAGGTGCAGGGTAGGGGGCAAACTACAAATACATAATGGATTGTGCCCATTTTTAACTTACACCTTTCACACCCCAATAAGTAAGCAGGTATCCAGGAACTAGTATAGGTTGACATGGAACATACTGCATTAGCAATATAAAATATCAATACAAATTGCACCTGCTAAAAAGGGACACACCATGGCAATGCATAACTCACTCAGCTCAGAATGATGTACGATTATACGTTCTACAATACAGCAATAAACCCAGGTCTAATAATATGGCTATAACAGAACAGGCATCAGTTCTGAAGGAGTTGGACTACAACTCTCGTGATCCTCTTTACAAATTACATTGCCCTAGACTACTTATTCTCCATCCCTTGATTAAATTATTGTTGTTTCTCAAATCTGTATTTGAAAAAACATACAGCAATTGAATGTATGCAGAGCACATGCAGATTCAGGACCAGAGGTTATGCAGAGGGGACAGGCTAAGCAAAAAGCCTGGAGCCCCCCATCCGAGAGGAGGGAATATATAAATCAGGAATGTCCAACCTGTAGCCTCCCTGATGTATATACAAATATTATCTATCAAGTCTTATATAATGGAACATTTGTATGTACTCCCTCAGATGGTGAAGCTCCATGGCAATTGCCCTACCCAGGCAGAATGCCAAATAATTTGTATTTTAGAAAACACTCACGTTCTGCCAGACAAAACCAAAAGAAATCGCTCTTGCTTCTCACCTTGGTTAGCTGGGCTATCTTCTTACACATTTTCCCATGGAGTTCGTGAGTGTACGCCTGGGAGAACAGCATCTGCTGGCCTTTTGTTCCATTATACTGGCTATGCTGGTGACTCTTTCCCGAGGACATGCTGCCAGTGCTCCTGTTACACACCCCAGCTAGTGAGTGCAGTGCTGCCTCGTAAAAACAGTCAGGCAGAGAGAGCTCAGAGAGGCAGCAAAGGCCCCCACACTCCTCTTCTGCAACTGCAGATGTCCTTTGCCTTCATAAAAACAGCCAGACAAGAGAGGCTGCAGCATGTGCAGAAACACCATGTATTCCTTACTGGATGAGAGCAGGACTGAATGCTGGACATTCTTTGCAGTGCTGGTTTCCTAGAGCAGACAGAGTCATGTCTGGTATTAAAAGAATCATGGCTACATTTCAGTTACATTATCTTCCATGCACATTGCTGTTGCAGCTGAATGAGGACCTAATGGGAATAGAGCACAGGATAATCTGCATGGTCTGCTGAATGCACACTGGTCCCATGACACCAGCTGTCTGTTCCATGTTCACTGTCCCAGCCATTACCATTGCAGCACCTGATCATTAATACTATGTACATGGCTACATGGTTTTTACCCCACACATTAGAATGATTTATTAGGTGGAATTACCTTTGCTAAAAATCAGAATAGTTTGCAGTGACTACTGAAAAATAAATACATTTCATTTTCACAAGGAAATGTTGTAGATGTTGAACATATTTCACGAATGCCACATTTTTAAACAAGATGTAGAATTTTTGTGCAAGTCTATGGTTATGGTTATATGGGTTGTGACTGGTGCCTCACCATCAAATCCAGCCCTTGACTCATAGAAACTGGGGGGCAAATTCACTAAAGCGCGAAGCGTATAATTCGCCAGAGTGACGTCAAATCGTAACTTCGCAAATTCACTAACACCGACTCTGGTGAATTTTTGCTAGTGAAGCAGATAAACTAGCGCAACTTCGCACCCTTACGCCAGGCGAAGTTGCGCACTGATGATGATGACTGTCTGACACTGTATAGTAGTGTGCATTAATTTCTGGAAGTTACAGGCTACTAGCAAATGTTGCACCCATCTGGCAAACATGGTTGTGTCACTAATTAATACTAGCAAAGGTTGTGCGAAATCCATACCTTCAAACTGTCCCTTTTTCGAAGGGACAGTCCCTCATTTGTACTGGAAAGTCCCTCTTTTCTCTCCACTCAAAAGCCAGAAAAAGAAACAAAGTTTCTAACTCAATTGGCTTTTGGCAGAGAGCCCAGAACAGCTAACAGGTACAAATAAGATACTTTGTAACAATTTTGAGATGAGAAAATAAGTAATTGTAAGTTTAGATAAGGAGAAATATTTTCAAACTTTTATCACCTGCCAAATTTTGTAAAATGAACATGGTAATGGCCCCGTGGCCACAAAAGGGGCATGGTCAAAAAATGTTGCTGCCCTACATGTGAAAATTGTTTTTATCTCTCTTTTTACTTCCAAAATGTCTGGAGGTATGCCGTTAATGTATTGTGTTTGTCACTTTTACTATGTCAATGCCCCATGTACATCCATGATTGCCTAATGGGCACTACCTTTGCTAGTATATAATCTATATTACGGTTGCTGCCTGGGCGCTAAAAATGATGGTTGAGCCCAAAGTTATTAAAGGAAAACTATACCTCCAAAATAAATACTTGAGCAACAGATAGTTTATATCAAATTAAGTGGCATATTAACGAATCTTACCAAACTGGAACCAACTCTTGCCTTGAACCCCCATTTCGTGATGGTCTGTGTGCTGCCTCGGAGATCAGCTGACCAGATATATTTCAACTGTAAGGGGCACATTTACTAAGGGTTGAATTTCGAGGGTTAAAAAACCCTTGAATTCGACCCTCGAATTTAGGTCAAATTAAAACCCATTGAATTCGAATTTCGAATTCGAGGGGTTTTAACGTAATTCGATTTTTTCAAACGAAAACCCTCGGTTTGGGGAATTTTTAAAGGGACAGTACTTCAAACATCGAATTCGAATTTTCAAATTTGATCAATTCAAATCGAATTTTGGGCTATTCGATAGTCGAATAAGCCCAAAATGAATTAAAAATTTTTAAATTAGAATTTGATTCAGATTTTCACTTTGAATCAATTCGACCCTTAGTAAATGTGCCCCTAACTGTAACAGGAAGAAGTGTGGAAGCAAAAGACAGAAGTCTGTGTGTTAACTGGCTAACAAGTATGTTTGTTTGGTATGTTTGTGTGCACCGTTGAATTATACGATCCCAGGAGGCTGTCTTTATTTTTTAAAATGGCAATTTTCTATTTATGATTACCCAATGGCACATGCTACTAAAAAAGTATATTATTATGAAAATGGTTTATTTACATATGGACAAAGATAAGAAATGTATCCATTAAATGTATTAGTTTAGAACGGTTGGGGGATCAGCGACCCCCCCTCCCAGAGCTGCTTTAGAATGTGAAAAATTACACTTTACACTTCAATGTTAGAAAAATGGATTGGCAATCTGTGGGTTCTGGCTAGGGTTGCCACCTTTTCTTCAAAAAAATACCGGCCTTCCTATATATTTCCCCTATTAATAACATTGAGATCAAGCATCAAAAATACCGGCCAGGCCGGTAAAATACTGGCCAGGTGGCAATCCTAGTTCTGGCAAATGCCAGAGGGGCTGCTATAAGGAGCCATAGAAAGTCAGTATTTAATGGACTGGCAATCTGTGGGTTCTAGCAAATGCCAGAGGGGCTGCTATAAGGAGCCATAGAAAGTCAGTATTTAATGGGCTGGTGGGGGCCGTTTGGGCCTCTGTGTGGGCTGAATGGGCCTCTACTTACCTGAAATGCAACAGTCTATTTTGACTCTCTCAGTCCAGGCCTGCCCTAATCTATATATATTCACCAACCATCATCTCTGATCTCTCCATGTACAACATATAGTCTGCCTCAAAACTATAGGCCAGTCAGTCTGACGTCGGTGGTAGGAAAGCTTTTTGAAGGATTAATAAAGGATAGGATACTGGACTTCATAGCAAATAACGATACTATGAGTTTGTGCCAGCATGGTTTTATGCCTAATAGATCTTGCCAGACTAACTTAATTTCATTTTATGAGAAGGTAAGCAGGGATCTCAATTCTGGGATGGCTGTGGATGTGATTTACTTAGACTTCGCTAAAGCATTTGATACAGTGCCACACAGAAGGTTACTGGTTAATTAAAGGAATGTTGGCCTGGAACAAAGTATTTGTAATTGGATAGAGAACTGGCTAAAAGATAGACTACAAAGAGTGGTGGTAAATGGAACATTTTCTAATTGGACCAGTGTTGTTAGTGGTGTACCGCAGAGCTCTGTACTGGGTCACTTGCTTTTCAACTTGTTTATTAATAACCTGGATGTGGGCAATGAAAGTATGATTTCTATTTTTGCAGATGATACTAAATTGTGCAGAACTATAGGTTCCATGCAGGATGCTGCCGCTTTGCAGAGTGATTTGTCTAAGTTGGGGAACTGGGCAGCAAACTGGAAAATGAGGTTCAGTGTTGATAAATGCAAAGTTATGCACTTTGGCAAAAATAATATAAATGCAATATATACACTAAATGGCAGTGTGTTGGGAGTTTCCTTAAGTGAGAAGGATCTTGGGGTTTTTATAGATAACAGCGTCATTCTGTAGCTACTAAAGCAAATAAAGTTCTGTCTTGCATAAAAAAGGGCATAAACTCAAGGGATTAAAACATAATTATACCTCTTTATAGATCCCTTGTAAGACCTCATCTGAAATATGCAGTGCAGTTTTGGACTCCAGTCCTTAGGAGGGATGTAAATAAGCTTGAGAGAGTGCAGAGGTGTGCAACTAAACTGGTTATTGGAATGGAAGACTTAAAGGGACAGTAACATCACATTTTTTTATTTAAAAATCTCATTCTGTAAGGCAAAATAAATGTAAATGCCATGATGCATCAATACAAAATACCTATGTTTTTTTTTAAAAAAATGAAAAAATACCTGATCGCCATTACCACGGATCATGGCGATATGGCGATCACTTTGCCACTCTGTGCGCGCCCCTGATGCTATTCCACCCAGCACCGGAAGTGAGGAGCCGGAAGTCCAGTATCGAGAAGAGCAGCCAGGCGCAGAGAGGTGAGCGGTCGTGAAAGGCTGCCGGTGGGGCAGAGAGTCTGCGGTAAGAGAAAGTCGGAAGGTGGAGGGA
>CM044431.1:27767529-27785824 GCA_024363595.1 Xenopus borealis
TCATTAAAGAAAGTAAAAATTGGATTTTATTTCTTTGCCTTTCCTTGCCCTTTAACATGTGGCCGTTCTAACCTTGACTCCCAATGTAGCAGTTTTTATTATACGTATTATCTTGGAAATTGGACAGATAGGAGATATATGGTGAATTAAACTATTTGTTATTATTCAAAATGATGTTTCTAGCAGATTGTTTTTCCTTTGTTCTCTTTCATATCTGCAAGAGTTGTTTATGCCTTCATTGAAATGAAAAGAATCCTATTTTCTTCTTTATCCTGTTAGCATACGTGCACCTGCTGGAAAATGATTCCAACCCTGAAGTACGGAGAGCGGTGCTAACCTGCATTGCCCCCTCCGCAAAATCCTTGCCAAAAATTGTCGGGCGCACAATGGATGTGAAGGAGCCTGTAAGGAAGCTGGCGTATCAGGTGAATTCATAGCCTCGTTTTCTGATTTAATTAAGCACAGAGCAGAAGCCTCGTTTGCATATTTATATTAAACAAGGCGGTGGCCGCACTGAAAGGGGAGGTAAAAATGGGTGTGAGTAATGTAATAATAGAGGGGTTTGTAAATGAAATGACCATGACCTCATTAGAATAAATAAACAGAATTCCATACAGGTATGGGACCTGTTATCCAAAAATGCTCGGGACCTGGGGTTTTCCAGATTAAGGCTCTTTCCATAATTTGGATCTTCATACCTTAAGTCTACTAGAAAACATTGTAAACATTAAATAACTCCAAAAGGCTAGTTTTGCTTCCAATAAAGATTAATTATATCTTAGTTTGGCTCACGTGCAAGGTGCATCTTTATCATTAAAGAGAAAAAGGAAATCATTCTTAAAAATTTGGATTATTTCATTATAATGGAGTCTATGGGAGCCATTCTGTAATTCAGAGCTTTCTGGATAACAGGTTTCCGGATAACAATAACAGATCCCATACCTGTATAGATAATGCAGTGATTCCCCAACCAGTGGCTTGTGAGCAGCATGTTGCTGATGCATACCTGGTCTCTCGAAAACCTATATGGTGCTTGGGGTATAGGAGGACGGCCCCTCCAGCAATCAGGTCAACAAATTACTCCAGCACTCGTTTCTGCATAAGGGATATACCCGTCTTTAATGTCAGCCAAAAAAGTTAACCTTTTTGGCTGACATTTGTTGGCTTGTTTTTGGCAAGTTTTGGTTGAAAAAAAAAAACTGCCAAGAAGTCTCCTGTAGGCGTCAAGCCCACATAGGGGCTACCAAATAGCCAATTATACCCCATATTTGATACCACCAGGATCTTTTTTTCTTGCATATGTTGCTCTTCAACTTTTTTTTTTTACATTTGAATGTGACTCGCTGGTAAAAAAAAAAAAAAAGTTGGTAAATTTATCAGGCAGACTTAAAAGGTAGATAGATTTCACAGTGAGTCTAGGATGGGTCTGGCAGAGCATTTTACTCTGCTTTCCCAAATGCAGGATGATGATCCTCCATTCTCTACATTTATGAGCCACATTTAAATCTAAAAAACATAGGGGACCAATCCAAGCATGAAAAAAAGCCTGGAATTAAAAAATAATCACCTGTTTTAAGGCCACTGGGAGAAGCATGCAAGGGAGCCACTGGTTGGAGATCACTGCTGTAACTCCTCAGTACTTGTTTCCTTGTCTCTGTAGTTTTGCAGGTTCAACATCTTATGGAAGCACAGCAAGTAAAATCCGTAAATATTCAGGTGGCAATTATGCTGAACACAGTTAATGATCTGTAAACTCTTGCAATAAAGCTTGTTTTGTTAATATACATGTAATTCAGAACACTACTTAAAGGGGAACTATCGCGAAAATGAAAATTTAATATTTGCTTCAGCATACTGAAATAAGAAATACAAATCCATTAAATGTACAGTTTCTGAAATAATTTTATATTCACTATTCCTCTCTCGGCATCTATTTCTCTTCATTCTGTCTTCATGCAGCAGTTGGGTGTCAGATATTCATTGACAATTACATCCAATATATTTTATATTATAGGGGGCTCCTTTTACATAGAGTGAGCTCTAATACATCTTCTATTAAAATAACCAGACATTTTGTCTCTCTATGTGCAGGATGTGTACAAAAGGCAGTTATTTTGTTTGTACAGGAATCGGTTATTTGAGTGAGCTCCAATTCATCTGCAAGGAAGCCCACCCCCCCTTATAAAATATATTGCATCTGTCTATCAACGAATATCTGACACTCAACTGCTGCATGAAGACAAAATGAAGAGAAACAGATGTTGAGAGAGGGATAGTGAAGATAAACTTGATTATTTCAGAAACTATGCAGAATATTTAATTGATTGTATTTAGAAAGTTTATTTCAGTATGAGGAAGCTTAAATTAAATTAAAATTTTCGCGATAGCTCCCCTTTAAACATCTTATTTCAAGATTCTTCTACAAAGTACTGATGATTCTATTACATGTTTTACCTTCCTTTGTAAAGGTTTTATCTGAAAAGGTTCACATAAGAGCCTTAACTATTGCCCAGAGAGTCAAACTTCTCCAACAAGGGCTCAATGACAGATCAGGTAAGGCAAATCGAAGTGTGTGCTCATGTATATACTGGTTAGTATAATAATGGCCTTGAATATTGCACAAAACAAAAACTAATTACTCCGATCCTCAAAAAAACCTTCCCTTGACCCCAGCTCTCCCACTATCGTCCAGTTTCCCTTCTTCCATTTGCATCCACATTACTAGAAAGGCTTGTTTACAAACACCTGATCCAGCATCTCACTCACAACTCCCTTCTTGACCCCCTGCAATGTGGCTTCCGCCAATCACACTCAACTGAAACTGCACTCACCAAAGTAACCAATAATCTTCTACTGGCTAAGTCTAAAGGACATGACACTAAATTCATGACACTGCTCTCTCTTGGTTTACATCTTATCTGTCTGACCGTTCCTTTAAAGTTGCCTTCTCTAACTCTATTCTACTATGTTCCCTCTCTGTGTCAGAGTTCCTCAAGGCTCTCTTCTAGGCCCCCTGCTGTTCTCGCTCTATACTACTTCGCTAGGAAAACTCGTTCAGTTGTTTGGTCTTCAGTATCGCCTCTACGCTGATGACACCCAGCTCTGCTTGTCTACTCCTGATCTTCCTTTCTGTCCTTTCCAAAGTTTCAGACTGTCTCTCTGCTGTCTCCTCCTGGATGTCACAGCACCACCTGAAACCAAACCATTCTAAAACAGAACCGATTATATTTCCTCCAAGATCTTCCCCTGTCCCTCAGATATCACTAACAGTAAACACCCCTAGACTCGCATCTGTCATTTTCACCACACATCCAAACGATTACAAAATCTTTTCGTATTTAACTGTGCAACATTGCCCAAATACCAACATATCTCGGTTCAGAATCAACCAAAACACTTATTTATCATCTTCCTGCCTTGATTACTGCAACCTACTCCTTGTAGGTATCCCTACAAATCACCTTTCACAACTCTAGTCTGTTCTGAATGCTGCTGCTAAACTCATTCATCTATCTAACTGCTCCACTTCAGCTGCTCCCATATGCATGTCTCTTCACTGGCTCCCAATCTCCTTTAGAATCAATTTCAAACTTCTCACACTTACATTTAAGGCCCTTAACAGTGAAGCCCTTCCATATATTTAATCTCTAATATCCAAATACACTCTTATGCGCAACCTTCACTCTGCTTCTGACCTTCACCTTTCCTCTCATCAATTCTGCCCATTCTCATCTAAAAGACTTCTCTCTAGCTTCTGCTTTTCTCTGGAACTCTCTGCCTCAAGCTGTCACGCTTTCTCTTCTTTCCAAACTTTCAAATGCTCCTTAAAGACCCACCTGTTTAAAGAAGCTTATTCAATGAACCTTAACTAATCAATCATTGCTGTATCATAAATGGCAAAATCCTAGATGTCTCAATGGTACCCTAACCTTTAGTTTGTATACTCTTCATTTGTAGGGCCCTCTAATCCTATTGTACTCTGTAACCCCTAATTTGTTATTCACCATTTATTCCCTGCTTGTTATAACTAAGGTAAAGCACTGCATATAAATAAATGATGATATATTTCCTGACCCAAAGCTGCTTCTTCCAGTGAAATGTACCCTTGCCTGGAATTCTGTATTTTCTCTCTAGTTAGATTTTACAGATATTTATATCTGTAAACTTTGCCATTGCACGTGAATGTAAGGAAAGGGGTATATATTTAGGAATTGGTGTAAAAACATATAGAAACATAATATATCTTCTAACTGCTCATTGCTGAGTAAATAGTAATATATTCATGTTGGATGCAGCAATAAAATATTAAAAGTTGTTAGTCATGCAGGGATACGTGACTTATGTGTCAATAATATAATATATATAATATTATATAAACACTAACCTCTTCATAATCCCTCTATTTTTTTATAGCTGCAGTGAAAGATGTCATTCAGAAAAAGCTTATTCAGGCTTGGCTGCAATATTCAGAAGGTGATGTTTTAGATTTGCTACATCGTTTAGATGTGGAGAATTCCCCAGAAGTTGCATTATCTGCCCTTAATGCCTTGTTCTCTGTGTCCCCTGTCGGTGAGCTGGTTCAGAACTGCAAAAACCTGGATGAACGGTGAGATCAAAACAGAATATATGCTATTGACATATTGGCATTTGACTTTTAATACTTTAACTGATCATAAGGATTTGATTCATATGATTTATTCCTTAAGGTTTGTCCGAAAAGGCAAAACAAAGCCACAACGGTTAGACTTAGTAGTATGGCATATCATTTCTATGATGCTTTGCCTTTCTAAAGGCGAATAAAACCCTACCCACAATCAGACTCTCCATCTAGGCGCATGCGCAATAGGATGCATTTGCCGGTTTGTACTACTGCGCATGCTCTAAAAGATCACGAAGTTCAATTGGTGGAGGGGACCTGCACGGAGGGATAATTAGCGACTTAGGGGCATTTTCCCTGGGGGAAAGGTAGGCGGGAGGGAGGGGGGCTTGAATTCCCCTTTATACTATAACCACTCTTCAGGGAGAAGTGTTGCACTGGAGAAATCCAAATTTGAGGTTGACACCTGTGGCTCATCCATAAGAGGTGAAAGGCTATACATTTCCACAAAAGGCTGTTTTGTTTAGTGCAGAATTGAAAGCCTCCATGACAGAATTGGTGTTTGCAGGGTGATGTGGGTTTGGAGTGCCCCAACATTTTGAGTGCCCCAACATTTTGAGTGCCCCAACATTTTGAGTGCCCCAACATTTTGAGTGCCCCAACATTTTGAGTGCCCCAACATTTTGAATGCCCCAGATTACCCCTTCCTGGTTTGAGGAATTGTCTGCATATATATTTTTTTCATTCTAAGGAAATTGATCCCAGTGGAGACCCTTACCCCTGAGAATGTTCTCTATTGGAGAGCACTGTGCGAACACCTAAAGTCCAAAGGCGATGAAGGAGACGCAGCACTAGAAAACATCTTGCCAGAGCCTGCTGTGTATGCTGGTTATTTGTCAAGGTAAGACATTGGGCATGTGCACCAATTCCATTAACTTAGAACAAAGAACTTTTTTACTATTAGTTGTAATATTGGTGTGTAGGCAGCCATCTCCGTTCATTTTGCCTGGTCATGTGCATTCAGAAAGAGCCAGTGCTACATGATGGAACTGCTTTCTGGCAGGCTGTTGTTTCTCCTACTCAATGTAACTGAATGTGTCACAGTGGGACATGGATTTTTACTACGGAGTGCTGTTGTATCTATCCGGGAGCTGTTATCTGGTTACATTCCCATTGTTCTGCTGATGGGCTGCTGGGGGTGGAGAAGAAGGCAGGGAGGTGATGTCACTCCATCTTGCAGTGCAGTAGTAAATAGTCACATGACTGGGGGCACCTGGCAAACTGACAATATGTCTATATATACCAATAAAATGCCGGCTTTTCAATAGCAGATCAATAAATGAACTGCTAGTCGGTTGCTAGATCTGTAGCAAATGTTGCTTCTTTTATTACATAACCCCATAAGTGTGGTAGTACTTAAATAGAATTCTATAACCTTTAGCAACATGTAAAAGACTTCACACTCACTGGAGTTCCCTGTCCTTTCTGTTACACTACTACAGCATAGCGCACATTATCCTTTCTACAGACAAACAGATTGGCGTGTTTAAATGGGAACTATAGTGAAAAGAAATTATAAAGCCAAGAGATTCTCAAAATATAATCAATTGAAAATTCAGTACTAATTGTTAATTAGTACTAAACTGAAATAATGAAGTTGCTGTTCATGAAGTTTCCCTCAGCAATTTGTCTCTCTACATGATGTTGAGCTGGATATATTGAAGGAAAGTTAGCTCTAATGCATTGCTTAGGCAAAGGGAGCACACACTAATGTATTAGAGCTGTCCATCAAAATCTGCCTCTGACCCCTGCTGCTGAGAGGGGCATCGTATAGAGCAGCTTGATTAATTGGTTCTATTTAGAAAGTTTCTTACTTTTATGAGATGTTACACATTCACTCTGGCGATCGCTCGCCACGGGAACTTGGGTAAGATAGAAGACTCTCTGTTATTTGATTTTGTCCGGAATATCAGGGTTTACTTGATAAAATATATTGCTAAAAGAAATAATAATAAAGTGCCTCTGATGCATTGCTTCTTTTTAATATGATTTGTTTAGTTATCTTCAAACCTTGCCCGTTCTGACAGAAGACCAGAGAGCGGATATGACTCAAATTGAAGACTTGATGACTAAAGAGTTCATTGGGCAGCAGTTGATTCTCACAATAGGCTGCCTGGATACCAGCGAGGAAGGAGGCAGGTAGGTCACAGGCTTTATTGGACTGCGCTTCACCTTTTCCTTCACACACACACATGCTCATTATGCCTTTTACCTTTCACAAGCTATCAAGCCGCTTGTTCCTTCGTTAGATGGAAAATAAATTGTACATCTCACAAGAGGGTTAAAACCCCCTTTTATTTTGACTAAAATTAATGAATTAATGATTCTCCTGTGAGTGAATATTTTTTTTTTTTCTATTGAGAATGTTCTTACCACTTGTAAGGATCTGGATGCAGATCTTAGACATTCTCCTCTTTTCAACTTGCATTAAACTTTAATTTGAGCTTTTAATGCATCACTATACAAAAGTTTATGGTCCACGTTCATCTTGTGATTACAGGAAACGCCTTCTTGCTGTTCTCCAAGAGATCCTTGTTATGCAGAACACCCCAGCCTCTCTAATATCCTCCTTGGCAGAGTTACTGCTTTTTGTTCTTAAAGACGACGACAAGCGAATTCAAACTGTACGTCCTTTTTTTTTTTCTTCACTATTCCAAACAAAGAAAATTTAGGTCATGCAAAATGTTTTCAGAACAGGTTTGTTTGTTTACTATAAAAGAATCCTTTCTATAAAATCCTTTATTTCTGTTTCTCGAAGGATATTTTCGAAATTTCCTGCTGTATCATGGAAATATAAATAACTGGTATGGGACCTGATATCCAGAATTATCAGGACCTGAGGTTTTCCGAATAAAACGTTTTTCCATATTTCGGATCTCCATACCATAAAGGGATAATGTCATGAGAAAAGGTGCTTTTTTCAAAATGCATCAGTTAATAGTGCTGCTCCAGCAGACATCTGCACTGAAATCCATTTCTCAAAATAGGAAACAGACTTTTTTTATATTCAGTTTTGAAATCTGACATGGGGCTAGCCATTTTGTCAATTTCCCAGCTGCCCCATGTCATGTGACTTGTGGCAGCACTTTAGGAGGGAACTGCTTTTTGGCAGGCTGTTTTTTTTCCTTCTCAATGTGACTGAAGGAGTCACAGTGGGAAATGGGTTTTTACTATTGAGTGCTGTTCTTAGATCTACCAGGCAGCTGTTATCTTGTGTTAGGGAGCTGTTATCTGGTTACCTTCCCATTGTTCTGTTGTTAGGCTGCTGGGGTGAGGGGGAGTGATTTCACTCTAAATTGCAATACAGCAGTAAAGAGTGATTGAAGTGTATCAGAGCACAAGCCACATGACTTGGGGCAGCTGTGAAATTGACAATATGTCTAGCCCCATGTCAAATTTCAAAATGAAATATAAAAAAATCTGTTCTTTTGAGAAACCGATTTCAGTGCAGAATTCTGCTGGAGCAGCACTATTAGCTGACTCATTTTGAAATTTTTTTTTTCCATGACCGTAACCATTGAATTAACCCAATAGGCTGGTTTTGCTTCCAATAAGGATCCATTATATCTTAGTTGGGATCAAGTACAAGGTGCTGTTTTATTATTACAGAGAAGAAGGAAATCATTCTTAAAAATTATTTGATTAAAATGGAGTCTGCAGCAAATGGCCTTCCTTTAATTTGGAGCTTTCTGGATAAGCGATTCTATATCTACAGCCAAACCCTACTTTTTCACTGGCTTTATTTTATTAAATGTTCAGGTTCTAACTAAAAGGAAAAAAAAATAAAAAAAAAACAAAAAACAGCAGTGCCCATTCATTGGGTGAAATAACTTTTGTGAGCTCAGAGCCTCATAGGAGCCAGAGAGACTGACTTTAATAGTTAAAAAGTTGACATTTAATGAATGCATTATTTGGTGCATACATATTTAGGTATGGAATGCATACTTTTTAGAGGGACCTGCAATGTGCAGGGTTTTCCACAGCACACACATTCTGCCTTTCAGTCATTTAATTTAGAATGGATTTAATGGGAATAAATTAATTTTTCTGGTAACCCCCTTTTTTATTATTCCTATTAGGTTGCAGAAATTATCTCTGAGCTGCGAGAGCCAATAGTCACCATGGATAATCCAAAAGATGCAGCTGAATCGAGGAAGTTACAATTGAAGGCAAGTTTAAACTTCTGTGAAATGTTAGGGTACTGTTGTTTTTTTTTCCCATTTATTTGAATTTGGATATGTGGAGCATACATTGCTGGCATTCATTTTTGCTAATGTATATTTTTCCAAATCAATGATGTGGTTTCATGACTGACCCCTTAAAAATCCCAGCAATTAAGTACATTGTCTTCTCATTATAGTTATTGTCATTTTGGCTGCTAATTTCCTCATGTCTCATATATTGCTGTCCATGGTCAAAAAGTCTGTACCTTTTGACCATAGGCTGCAACTTATGGCAAATGTGGAAATAAATAGCCAAAATGATTCTAGCTGTTGCTATTCTGTAAGGATAAATGCTGATGTGTTTATTGCAGCTTGCTGATGTGAAAGTGCAGCTCATTGAAGCCAAGCAGGCACTGGAGGACAGCTTAACTATTGAAGATTACAGCCGGGCCTCTGAATTAAAGGAGAAAGTGAAAGAGCTGGAAAGTCTGAAATCTCAACTGATTAAAGAAGCCGAGGAACCAGAAATTAAGGAGATCCGCGTGGAGAAGGTTTGTCTTTATATTATTATATCTCGATACAGTGGGTTGGCCTGGAACATATTCTCTATCTTTTATGCTTTTTTAAGCGTTGGGATCACTACTTGTCAGTAGGAGGGATTCTAGGAGTTGTAATCTTGAGCGACACAGGTTGGACATCACTGCAGTAACACTTAAGAACCGTGTACTTGATTGCTTATAGAGTGTTCCTTGTATTGCAGAATGACCCAGAAACACTCCTGAAATGCCTGATTATGTGTAATGAACTTCTCAAGCACCTGTCACTTTCCCGAGGACTTGGTGGAACTTTAAACGAAATCATTGAATCACTGGTAAGTTCCTGACCGAGAACTGGTCATTACACAGTTGCAGTTTAGAATTGGGGTGCTCGAATATATAATGGCAAGGACATGATATCCATTCCAAAAATCAGAAGGTGAACTAACAGAGCCATAACACAGAAATATGGTAGAAATGCTGAACATTATGTTTAGAGGTTCTGTTCTGGCCCAAGGCAACCACGTCCCTTTAGCAGTAAAGCTCTGAATAGATTCCCATTTTTCTTCTGATTTTCATCATATTCTCTGTGTTGCTGTCAGTTACCTGGGCTTAGGGTCCAACTCACAATATGCACATGAATATTGTACATTTTAAAAGGCCGATTAGTAATTTGTTCAGCTTCCCATTAAATGGCAGCTCAGCAACCAGTGCATTTTTCATCAGAATTGATCTTCTCACCAGTGTAACATCGGCTTCAGCTTCACTTTCTGCTAATGTTTTGACGACCCCTAAGCTGAACTTTTCAACAACAACCCAGAGCACACTGAGCATGTGCAGTGCCACTGGCACTGAAATGATGGAGATTTGCTGTGGGCAATTTAAAAAGGCAAAGATCTTGCATGTGTAGGATTGCAGTGCAAAGGTTTGCGTGATCTTTTTCAGGCTTTTGTTACCTTTTTCAAATATTTTGCATGTAGAGAGTCGTTAAAGGCTAACTGTTATGGGAAAACATGTTTTTTTTTTTTAAAAGGCATCAGTTAATAGTGCTGCTCCAGTAGACTTCTGCACTGAAATCCATTTCTCTAAAGAGAAAACAGATTTCTTTATATTCAGTTTTGAAATCTGACATGGGGCTAGACATTTTGTCAATTTCCCACCCGCCCCATGTCATGTGACTTGTGCCAGCACTTTAGGTGGGAACAGCTTTCTGGCAGGCTGTTGTTTTTCCTTCTCAATGTAACTGAATAGTAAGCAGTGGGACATGAGTTTTACTAGATCTACCAGGCAGCTGTTATCTTGTGTTAGGGAGCTGTTATCTGGTTACCTTCTCATTGTTCTGTTGTTAGGCCACTGAGTGGGGGAAAGGGAGGGGGTGATCTCCCTCCAACTTGAAGTAAAGAGTGATTGAAGTTTATCAGAGCACAAATCACATGACTTGTGGCAGCTGGGAAATTGACAAAATGTCTAGCCCCATGTCAGATTTCAAAACTGAATATAAATTTTTTTTTATGTTTAAATGTTAAATGTTTGCTCTTTTCAGAAATGGATTTTAGTGCAGAATTCTTCTGGAAGAGCACTATTTACTGATGCATTTTGAAAAATTTTTTTTCTTCCCATGACAGGATCCCTTTAAAAACAAGATGTGCCTGACTGCACTGACTAGCTCAAGGCAGCACTTTTTGTTTCATTTTGTGCTATTTTTTTTTGCATGTTACAGTATAAAAATTACAAAGAAGCATTTATTTTTGGACAGATTCTTCCTGGCATAACCAACGTTCACCCATCAGTTCGAAATATGGCAGTGCTGTGCATCGGCTGCTGTGCTCTGCAGAATAAAGACTTTGCAAGACAACACCTCCCACTATTATTACAAGTAAGAAAAATCACCTTTGTTCTGTATGGAGTTGTTATTCAACAATACTATATACATTTTTTTTTTTCCCTCAAATCAGATTTTGCAGCTGGATGAGGTGAAAGTCAAAAACAGTGCCCTGAATGCAGTGTTTGATATGCTCCTGCTGTTTGGCATGGACATTCTGAAATCTAAGCCCACCAATCCCGATGATTCCCAGTGCAAAGCTCAGGAGAATGCAGATGAGGATATTTCTGAGGAAGGAAGGTCTGATTCAGTAGATAAAACGCTAACGAATGAAGAAGTCAAAGAAGAAACCGCCACTGTTAATGGCATCCTGCACCTATTCTCTGCCTTCTTGGACAGTGAGGTAATTTAGACATAGTTATAATTGCTCTCTATGTTCTCTGTTACGTGTCTGCTGGTTCCCTGCCAATGGGCATGGGAACACACAGGAGAGAGACGGGGTCCAGACAAAATGGATTTTTCATTTTTAGGAAACTGTTTATCCCACTGTAGTAAACTCAAGTTCTCTACTATAATCCTTTATTCATTAATACACATAAATACACAATCTCTCCAGAGTTTTATTTTACAGAGAGTTTCCATGCTGTCTCATGCTATTCTTTCTTAGATCGCGGAAATAAGGACAGAGACAGCGGAAGGCTTGGCCAAGCTGATGTTTTCTGGAAGGTTAATCAGCGCCAAACTTCTCTCCCGTTTGATCTTACTGTGGTACAATCCTGTCACGGAGGAGGACACAAAGCTTCGACATTGCCTGGGAGTTTTCTTCCCTATTTTTGCATATTCTTGCAGGTGTGTTGTTGTACTTAGCCATTCAGGTGTGCCTGTTACTGAGCTGGGTTGGGCCTCAAGCTAATTTTCTTTTCACAGCTTGGGGGATGGTCACCTCTTTAAAATGGGATTTTTAGTTTCTTTATTGGAAAAAAGAAATCTATCTCCAATATACTTTAATTTAAAAAAAATGCAGGGAAACGATCATACTTTCAAATGGCAGGGGGGAGGGACTTCCTAGAACTTGAGCAACTTCCTTTGTTTCCTTGTAGAGCAGCTGGTGACTGTGTAGAGCTTTGTAACCGCAGACCCAGTGCAGTCTGCGTATTCTGACTATTAATCAGTCTTGCTGTATCCGCTTTTATGACGGATATTATTTGGCTTGCGCTGTTTTGATAATTTATGACAATCCCTAAGCTGAACCTCACAACTAAAGCCCAGACCACACTGAGCATGTGCGTAGTCTTGGTCTTGCAAAGTTACAAGATGGTGACCCCCATGCGGCCAACTTTGAAAGCATGAATGCTTTGTTTAATTAGCCTTCTGGTGCAATAAGTTCAAGTTTGTTTGGTATACAAAATACAGCATTTCTAGTATTTTAGACTTTAGTTTGCCTTTAACCCTGCACATTGGCTGGGCTTTGCAAAAAAAAAAAAAAAAATTTACAATGTTACTTTTCACACATCTTTTAACAATTGTTGAACTCACAAAGACGTTCTTTTGTAGATGCAGACATTTAAGCCGAAAATTCCATCTTTCCTCCCTCTCTGTACTAGTGTATAGGGCCTTTGAGGCTATGCCCAAATGTTTTTGCCTCACTAGGAAAGATCTTTCAGTATTTCTCTTTCTGATGTAGCTGACTCGTGTTTAACATACATAATTCCATATAGCCATTGCTTGTGGGGTTTCCGTAATGAACGAATGAAACAAAGGTATTTCAATGCATTTGTCTTTTTGGATTACAGATTTCAGTATCATCCACTCAGTGTTTTTCTTTGATCATCCTTCTGTAGGTCAAATCAGGAGTGTTTTGCAGAAGCTTTCTTCCCCACTTTACAGACTCTCTTTAATGCCCCAGCGAGCTCTCCTTTGGCTGATGTGGATGTTGCTAATGTTGCAGAATTGCTTGTGGATCTCACTAGACCCAGCGGATTAAATACACAGAACAAACAATCTCAGGACTATCCGGTACTTGCTGGCTTCTTATGTCTATGTATTCTGCTGTTGCAGAGACGCACACTCACCTGCATTTATTTGGGACCCAGCTGAAGCCTTAGTCTTCAAAATAATCTCCCCAGTTTCCCAACAATCTTGTTGGTTTTTTCTGACACTTTACACCACCCATGGCACCCAGTCACTGGGGCCTGAGCAAGTGATTGCAGTAGATGAGTGTATCATAGATTCTTCCCAACTATGCATTCTCAGTTGGCTCGAATAAAAGACTGGCCCCAACTGCAAATGTTACATAGTTACAAAATTAAATTGGGCTGAAAAAAGACAATTCCATCAAGTTCAACCCCTCCAAATGAAATCCAGCATCCATACACACTGTACCCGTGTGAAAAGGCTCTGTGTAGGAGGTTCCTTATGGGATAAATCTGTAGATACCAAAGAAGGTCCCTTGAGCTCTGCAAGTAATGGATTATGCAGGGAGGGGGTCTAGTAGAGGGAAGGTGCTGGTGGTTTTCTCTGAAAGGAGAATTCAACCCCCTGTGTCCCCACTAGCCCCCTCTGTTGGCCCCTTCCTTGCCTCCCCCTGCACAGTCTTACCCATGAATTCTTTTCCCAAAAGAAATAGCAGCCGCAAATGCCTTCCCTTTTGGCAATTTCAGTCTCGGCACATGCACAGCTGTCAAAACCCGGAAACGTTCTACAACTGCGCATGCACCAAAACCAAGATTACAGAGGATAAGAAGATGGTGCCCGTGAGCTCTGCTGCTCTCACTCTGCATTTGTAGTCGCTGTTTCTAGAGGGAAAATAATTCAGGCGTAAGACTGTGCAGGGAGGGGGGCCAACGGAGAGGTGTCAATGGGGACTTAACATCACAGGGGGGTTTAGTTCTTTGAGGGGGTTTAGTTCTCCTTTAACTTGGTTTCTTCCTTATTATTCTGTATCTTAATGAAAATGGATTTAGTTTTCTCAATAACTCTTTCTAACTGTTACTTCAGGCTGCTACAGTGCACGATGGCTTGGCAATAAAAATATGCAGTGAAATATTAAAAGATCCTACAGCTCCAGATGTCCGTATCTATGCCAAGGCTCTGTGTTCTCTAGAGCTTTCCAGAGAAAATGCAACGGATCTGCTACCGCTGTTGGACTGTGCTGTGCAGGTACTGCCCCCTCCATTACCCCAACTCTTTCATACGACTGGGAAATTCTACTGTCTGTCTCCGTTGGCTTCTTCTATGTAACATCTTGTAGTCATTTAACATTGATAGAGCACTTTGTAGTTCTCCAGCCTGTCTATAGGCCTGTCTCTTTTGCATATTTTCACTGGAACACTGGCCACACACGCACAATCATTTTTCTTTTATAGGATGTGACTGATAGGGTCTGTGAAAGAGCAATAGAAAAAGTCAGGAGTCAGTTAAGAAGTGGTAGGGAAGAACATCGGGTATCTAAGGAAACAACGGAACCTCAGGTGTCTAAGGAATCAGAAGACCACAACAATTTGCAAGAGAACGAGGAAGGTAATTAAAATGCCACTGTTGTTTGTTTGGTTTGTATGAAATGCAGCATCAGATATCAAAATAATATCTCCCTAGAGGATAAAAGAGATCACATCAACTTGAACCTGTACCTAATAAATGTATATATCTATATATTTATAATAGTCATACTATATGTAGTGCTGTGCAAAAGGGGACCTAATAAAAAAAAAAAAAAGGTTTAGGACACTAAGATTACAGGAATGCTCCTAACAATCTCTATTCAGTGGAAGTGTTCCCAGGGTGTCGGATCCTTTTCTACTTCATAGTCTTCAGCTGCCACCGCTGCCTTTTTCTGTCCATTTTATCTCTGGGATTTGAGGCTGAATTGGAAAGTCCAGTTGAAGTGGGAAATATTTCTTGTCCTCCGCAGGAGACTTGAATTCGGTCAAATTCCAGATGAAGGCTACAGCTCTGTATAAAGATGTATCATAGCGTCCGTATTGAATATACATAGGAACAACTTCAGATTGTGAAGCGGAAAGCCATTGTTTCGCTATAGACAGCAGCTCACCAACTGCATAGGAGAGGTGGAGAAAAAGATGGGTTTGATCAATAAGCATTCCCCAGGTTCTGTGTTGTGTTAGGATTGTATTCTGGGAAAATGCTGACAATTTCAGCAAGAGATTATTTGCTGCAAGGTATTTTATGGCAATGGGTATCCTGTATTATAGTCATCTGCTTCGCAATTGGACGTATTTAGGTTTTACGAATATTAACAATTATTTATACAGCTTTTACAATCAATTTTGTTTTGTATAGGTTTTTTTTTTTTACTACAGCAGAGTATTTTTGGTTTCAGAACTTTTTTAAAATAATCTAATATCCAAAAAATCATCCAAGCCCCCTCTTAAAAGCATCAACAGAATGAGCCATCACAACATCACCCGGCAGTGCATTCCACAACCTCACTGTCCTCACTGTGAAGAACCACCTACACTGCTTCAAATGAAAGTCCTTTTCTTCTAGTCTGAAGGGGTGGCCTCTGGTGATCCTCTTTATGGGTAAAAAGGTCCCCTGATATTTGTCTATAATGTCCTCTAATGTATTTATAAAGTGTAATCATGTCCCCTCACAAGCACCTTTTTTCCAGAGAAAACAACCCCAACCTGGACAGTCTACCCAAAAAAAAAAAAAATCACTTTTTGCCTAATAAAAGAAAACACAATTATAAGCAACTTTCCAAAATGAATGTATTAAAAATTGTTGGTGCTTTAAAAGTTGTTTGTAAATGTGATTGCTACTGAAAGCAGCATTTGCATAATTCCTGGTTGTTACATTTTAAACCATGTTGCAAAAGCCAGTCTCCTCCAGCAAGACAGGTCTGTTAATGGGTTGGCTTGTGTGACATTGTTGCAAAAGCCAGAGCCACCAGTACAGAGAATAGAAATGGACAGACAAACACTGCTTTCAATAACAATACATTACAGTACAAATAACTTAAAAACCATAGAAAATGTGTAATGGATGTATATTGCAAAGTTGCTTAGAATCGTGTTTTCTTTTATAGGGCAAAAAAAATTTTTTGGGGTTAACTTGTCCTTTAAGTCTTCCATCCCTCTAACCAGTTTAGTTGCACTTAGTCTCTGCACTCTCTCCAGCTCATTTACATCCCTCCTAAGGACTGGAGTCCAAAACTGCCCTGCATACTCCAGATGAGGCCTTACTAGGGATCTATAAAGAGGTATAATTATGTTTTCATCCCTTGAGTTTATGCCCTTTTTATGCAGGACAGAACTTTATTTGCATTAGTAGCTACAGAATGACACTGCCCAGAATTAGACAACTTGTTATCTATAAAAACCCCAAGATCCTTCTCACTTAAGGAAACTCCCAACACACTGCCATTTAGTGTATAACTTGCATTTATATTATTTTTGCCAAAGTGCATAACCTGCATTTATCAACATTGAACCTCATTTTCCAGTTTGCTGCCCAGTTTCCCAACTTAGACAAATCACTCTGCAAAGTGGCAGCATCCTGCATGGAACCTATAGTTCTGCACAATTTAGTATCATCTGCAAAAATAGAAACCGTACTTTCAATGCCAATATCCAGGTCATTAATAATAGTATCCAGTTAGCTTGGCAGCTCTCAGAAGCCTAACTATAGGGTGAGCAGACCCCCCTCCATCCCCTGAATTTACTTGGATCACAGGTGCATCGGGAAGGGGGAGTCTGGCTACATTCCCACCAGGGTTGTATTTTATTAAAGGAAACCTATTGATTTAATAATAAGAATGTACCAGTGCTGTTATACTCGTTTAGATATAGAAGAATTGTGCTTAGAAAAAGTAGTGTTTCAGGCTGATTTATTGAATTTCTGCAACCCCCCTAATAATCCCTCCCTTCCATTCTACTTCCTCCTCCCTGAATTCCCAGCTGTGCAGGGGACCCGGCAGCTCTCTCTCCGCTCACTGCACTGTAGGACATGAACCAATCAGCAGCTAGCAGGACCTGATGGGGAACTTAAGCCTGTGTGACTGCACGGCTGTGATTGCCTGTCCCCCTCCTACTGTGCTACTGGCAGGGACCATTGGGATACGCCCACCCCTCATTTGAAACCGGCACCAGAGAACATCTATAGGGAGCTCCAATAAAGGGGCTATTTTTTAAAGATATTTAATTTTTAGCACCATGTTAAGGCAACAGCATATATTACTTATAATTGCCTGCAAAATTAGGGTTTTTTTCATTTATCTGAATTACCGAAAGGCTGTCTCCCGTGGACTCCATTATAATGAAATAAATCCAGATTCAAAATGATTTTCCTTTTTCTCTGTAATAGTAAACTAGAAACGTCTACTTGATCCCAACTAAAATGGCATTAATCCTTATTGGAAGCAGAAACCGCCTATTGGCTTTTATTTAACGTTTACATGATTTTCTAGTAGACTTGAGTTATGGAGATCCAAATTATGGAAAGATTCCTTATAACTGGTCCCATATCTGTATCATCATCCTTTTATTCACAAATATTCCGCATACACATACACATCCCTGCACCAGGGATTGTAGCCTTAGAATAATCGTAATAAGCTTAACAAGAAAGAAAATGGTCATGGAGGGGAGGAACAGCCTGACAATGGACTGTTCTCATCATGAGTTTGAGATATTCTGTGTTTGGGGAAACAAATAATAAAGCAAAAGCAGCAATGTGCCAGGGGTTTGTAACCAATTGAAAGGAGTGTGATATAAACACAGGGAAGGGATAAAAAAGAAGGGGGCGGCATATTTCTCCGTTCATGGCCAGTGTTGCTCATTGTTTATATTCTTGTGAGTTGACAAAAGCCCAGAGTAGCGTCTGCCTCTGTAAGTCTTCATTAGTTTATCTGTGTCTCCGAATGATCCATTTTCAATTTTTCCATTGGTCTGGAATTTTAGTGGGAGGGGCTGCTGATTTCCATAGAGCTGGTGGTGGGTAGTCGCTGCATGGATAGAATTCCTGCATCTCATATGTTATCAGGAGCCAATTGTGTAACGTGTGGGAGGAAACTGATGGACTGAGGGGGAAACTCAGTGATTCCTTCCTGTGGGTTTCCTTCAGGGCGCGACATTGTGTGTTTGGGTGGGGGGGGGGG
>CM044431.1:27786592-27799930 GCA_024363595.1 Xenopus borealis
GCAAATTAGGATTTGGTTCAGCCAGGCACAAGGATGGTGCAGAATCGGAGTCCTGCTGAATCGGAAGTGAAATTGTGTACCTTTTTGTCACAAAACAAGGAAGTAAAAAAAATTCCACATTTTACCTTTGCATATGCAAGGCAGGATTCGGGATTTGTCCTTTTCCAACAGGATTCGGCCGAATTTTGTGTCTGGCAGATCTGAATCCTAATTAGCATATGCAAATTAGGGGCAGGAATAGCAATCACGTACCTGTTTGTCACAAAACATGGAAGTTAAAAAAAAGTTTTTTTCCACTTTTTACCTTCCTGTCACTAATTTACATATGCAAATTAGGATTCGGTTCGGTATTTGACCAAATTTTTTTATCACGAGCGTTGAGGTTTGGCCAAATCCCAAATATTGGGTTTCAGTGCATCCCCAAATTTGAATGTACCCTCACAGGGTCTCTTTACATGTAACATACACGCTGTTCTAATGTGATCATATTTTTGTAACCTTGACAACTATTGAACACAGACGGAGCAGCTATGAAAATCACATTGCATGGAGTTCTTCTGCCTCATTGGTTGCTTGATGCTCTGATTTCCTGGTTATTTCATCTCTGATCCCCACAAATGGGCAGCCTCAGTGCCCGTATGACTTAGCGGGAGGTCAGAAGTGAATAGGAAAACCTTTGTCTGCATGTGATCATAATGTAGTGGCACCAGAGCAGTAGGAGACAAATGTTCCACCATATAATATAAAGGCCATCAAATGCATTTGATGAAAAGTTTTACTAAATGTTATTCATTATTGGTGCAAACCATGAAGTTGGATGTACAGTAACTTGTGTAGTTACAGGGTAACCCAACCCTCTGTGCCCCCCCCCCATATGTCTGGATGTACAGTGCAGAGTATACACATATAACCCCATGTAGCTGCAGCACACTCATCTTCTGGTTTTGGTTCTTGAAGGTCGGAGGAAGGGACCTGCTGCTGCAACTCGTAGGAAAGCCAGTAAAGCGGAAGAGGCAGAAGCTGAAAGGTAAGATCACATGGTAATGTGTTCCTACTGTAAGGGGCAGTTTTATTAAGGGTCGAATTGAAAATTCCAGTTTTTTTTTCTTTCTATTGTCAAAACTCAAATTCGACTAGGGAATTATCCAACCTCAATTTCGAGTTTTAATTTATAATACTCTGGCCCTTTAAGAATTCAAATTCAACTATTCACCACCTAAAACCTGTTGGCAAAATTATTTTTTTAAGATATTCGATTTTTTTATTTTTTTTTTTTTAAATAATCTAATATTCAAATTCCAGTGAAATCGAATTTATGTGATTTAAAAAAAATAAATAAAAAATTTGAACTTCGAATATTGGTAAATGTGCCTCTCAATGTCAATTGTCTATTTGGAACAAGGTCACAAACATGTGGAGCTTTGCCAATATGCCCACCTTGAGGTGCATGACTTCACACTGATCCAATGACAGTAGATGCAGGATGAGGCCCTCATCCACAGATTGAGGCCCACATCCGCAGATTGAGGCCCACATCCGCAGATTGAGGCCCACATCCGCAGATTGAGGCCCACATCCGCAGATTGAGGCCCACATCCGCAGATTGAGGCCCACATCCGCAGATTGAGGCCCACATCCGCAGATTGAGGCCCACATCCGCAGATTGAGGCCCACATCCGCAGATTGAGGCCCACATCCGCAGATTGAGGCCCACATCCGCAGATTGAGGCCCACATCCGCAGATTGAGGCCCACATCCACAGATTGAGGCCCACATCCACAGATTGAGGCCCACATCCACAGATTGTGGTCCACATCAACAAATCGAGGCTTTCTTCACCCCAATGGGAGTTTTACACCTGCCCTCGAAATTTGTCTTGGGTTTAAAATGATTTAGCTTTTAAGGGTCTACAACTGAAATAAAAAAAATTTTTTTTTTTCTTTAATGAAAACAGTTGACCAAACGTCCTTCCACAAATGAAGCTCCTTTATCAATAATTTTTCTTGGAAAAAAATCAGAGACAAAACATCACAAAATTCGTATCCTACGATTGACACTCCAAAAACTCGACTTCAGGCAAATACCCTTACTTTATCAGGATTTCAAAAAATAATTTCAGTAACATCTGCCATTCATCGTCTTCGACATGACCTTGATTGGTCTGAGATGTAGTATTTCTGGATTTGTATTTTTAGCAGCTTCGTGGTATAATAAATCTCAAAATTAAAGGGGAAGTAAAGTCTATAATAGAATAAGACTAGAAATGCTGTATTTTGTATACTAAACATAAACATGAACTTACTGCACCACAAGCCTAATCAAACAAATGATTTATGCTTTCAAAGTTGGCCACAGGGGGCTGTCATCTTGTAACTTTGTTATACATCTTTGCAAGACTAGACTACATACACATGCTCAGTTTGATCTAGGCTAAGATTAGGGATTATTATAAATGATCAAAACAGCACAAGTCAAACAATATCTGCCAGAAGCTGATACAACAAGACTGATTAATAATCAGAATATACAGACTGCACTGGGCCCTATGTTGTCATGTAATCTAATGTGGATTTTATAGTTTTTGTATTTTAATCAGTATTTAATTTTGTAGTTTAATACAAACTTTCTTCAACTCTGCAGAACCAGTGACTGCAGCAAAATAGAATCCCAGTTTATCTGTTTAAATCTGGCTCCATGATCAAGGGGATGTAAAGGCAAAAATAAAATCCAATACAAATCTCTACACAGTCGCCGGCTGCTCTACAGGGAAACAAACAAAGCTGCTGGAGTTCCCCCTGCTGTCCATAAGTATGATTGTTTCCCTGTCCAGCATTAAGGGACTGTCTGACTACCTATCCACAGCAGTAAATGAAGGGAGAATTTCACTGCATACACTTGGGTTTCTTATGAAAACGTTACACGTTTTTTAACGTAAATTAGAGAGAGGTTTCTTTTTCATTAAAGTAAAAATGGAATTAAATTTTTTTGCCTTTACATGCCCTTTAAAAAACCCGACCAGATAGATTTTAGGTTTAATAAATGGGCCCCTAAAAGTTCAGTAATTCTCTGGTTTGGAATTCAAATTGCTATGGGATTCCAAGGGCCCAATTTTCCCTAGCAACCAGGCAGCAGTGTAAATAAGTAAATGGGAGATGATTGGGAGAATGCCTAAACAAATAAATACATTTAAAAAAAAAACGTAGCTGTAGTTTTTGGCTCCTGTGGTCAGAGACCCCTCCATTTGCAAGTTTGAGAGAGACAGACGCCTCTGATTCTTCTATACATTTCTACATGAATATGTGCAGTAGGAAGCTTGTGGTACAATGACCTGAAATTACCTTTTTTAATAAAATGTTAGAAAACCAGTGATGCTTTGCTGAAGGTCGCTACTTAACTTCCGTATTCTGTTCTTTTCAGTGAGCAGCAAGAAGAGCCGCAGTGTGTTTCTGTCAATACAAGACCATCGCGGAGAGCTAAAACCGCAGCTATGGAGAAAACAAAAATGAATCTCTCAAAGTTACTTAATGAAGCGCATTAAAATGTCTCCTGTTGCTGAATACACTGTAGTGTTCATGCTGATATTCTTAATGGGCATTTCATTCCTGCCTGCTTCTTGCTTTAGACACAATAGGGCTGCCTAGCTTGTTTGCAGGATCGTTGTTTGCCCCAAACTCATGACAAATTTCCTCCAGTGTTTGTTACAGATAGCTGCTCTTCTGGCTTTTACTGCTGAATTTTGGGATCACCTTCTAGAAACTGTTACCGCTGCTCTAATCGGATATTGGGGTATTAAGGGTCTAAAGGGGTTGGGAGGAACAAGTGGCCTGCTGTGAACCATATCTTTATTTTGTCCTTGTACATTGTGTAAATCTTTTCCTCTCCAAAACCTCAAAAAGGAAAATAAACTTTGCAACAACAAAAAAAAAAACTTTGTGTTAGTTCATTCCCATAAAGGTATCCTGTTGTGCAGGTGCCCAGACACTTCAGCTTCAACACACGCCATACTCTAAGGCAGTCATCCCCAACCAGTGGCTCGTAAGTAACATTGTTGCTCCCCGACCCTATGGAGGCAAGTTTGTTGCATAAAAACCAGGTACACTGCCAAAAGGAGCCTCAATGTAGGTTGACAATCTACATAGGGGCTACCAAATGGCCAATCAAAGCCCTCCAAATGGCCAATAACAGCACTTATTTGGCACCCCAGAAAAATTTTTCATGCTTGTGTTGCTCCCCAACTCCTTACTTCTAAATGTTGTTCATGGTTTCTAAAGGTTGGGGATCTCTGCTCTAAGGCTTGTAAAAAGTCAGCATTATTGAGCAAGACAATTGGTAGGTGCGTTTTCATAAATGTTCGTATAACCTGGAGAGTCCCTAGACTGGCCCCTCTCTTCATTCAAAACCCCCCCGGGCCATGGTATTATTCTACTAAACGTTCCACCAATTTCCTGACTGTCCCACATATCCCTTGTGGTTGAATAGAGTAGTCAGAACTATGTCCTTGCGCCCAGCCACATAACCATCCCACCCTACATTGTACAAGAGATGAATTTGTGTTTCAACAGGCTCAGGTTATACAGCAGATAAGCTCTGTAGAACATAATGGTGTTATCCACTATTTAACCTGTGCCAAATAATTTTTTTTTTCTTCTCAATTTCCGTCATTGCTACACAGCAGCTTGTTTATAAGAACTATAGTAGTGTTTCTGAAGCAAACATTCGTTTTACCAGTGCAGGGCAACACTACATGATATTTCCATTACTTTTAAAACACTAATGTTATGGTGTTACTGTTCCTTTAATGAACGTTCTATGAATGGCGTTCTAAAGATGCGCTGCATACAGGGTGTGGCCTGAACTACAGATTTACTAGCAGCAACAATTGTGCTTCCATCCATGTAGTTCATGCACAGCTCTCACCAGCAGTATAAAGAAAACATCCTAATGCAGTCATGAATAGACCAGCGTTTTGCGGATCATCCATTTAATCTCCAATAATCGTTCTTTTCCCTGATTATAATATCCTACAGAATTTGGTGCTGCCAGAGTCCTATTGGTGGCATTGAGTTGGTGTGTAGGTAAATAGACTCACCCAAAGATTGTATTCACATCAAACAAATTCTTGCTGCCTGAGTAAGAACTCAAAGCATTGCATTGGAAACGGCTTATTTGTATTCTGCTGTGCCCTATAGCCCAATTCAAGCCTTGAATAGCTGCCCCTGTGATTGCACACCACCTTCTAGTTAAACTGTAAGTAGTGTTTCTGAAGCAAACGCCTGCATTAAACCTGTTCTGTATCTTTAAATGTATACACAGAACTTTTCAGTTTATTGTTACTGGCCTTTAGCGCAATGGCATAAAGTGTGATGCTAGAGATATCACACCCAGGAATTTAATCGATTGTCCAGAATTGCTGCTTCTTGACTTCAGTGGCCTCGTGGGAGCAATTACAGGTCTGGCAATTGCTGCTTTTCCAAGCAACAGACCCACAAGTGCACTCACAGGTTCAAGCTCTGCCGTTCTAGAAAGGTTGATTCAGAATACCCTTAGGGTTTGAAACCCTGACACCTTAAAGATAGAGGGTCCACCTACTGCATGAAATGTGGGTTAGGAGATGAGCCAGTGTGTGTGATTTACCTTAGATGACAGCCCCTGCCTTTAAAGGACAAGGAAAGGCTAAAATAAAATACCATTTTTACTTTAATGAAAAAGAAACATATTTCCAATATACTTTAATTAAAAAATGTGTACCATTTTTATAAGAAACCTGACTAGGCAATGAAATTCTCCCTTCTTTTACTTTTGTGGATAGGAATTGCTGGGCAGGGAAACCATCGTACTTATGAACACCAGGGGGAGCCCCCACCTTACTTCCCAGCCTTTCAGGACTCCAGCAGTTTGTATTGGATTTTATTTTTTTTTTTACATCCCCTTTAATGTTTCCAATTCCAGCTGCAGGGACAAAGATCATGGAGCCAGATTTAAACAGATAAACTGGGATTCTATTTGGAGGATTATTTTGATGCAGCCACTGGTTCTGCAGAATTGGAGAAAGGTTGTATTAAACAATACACAAACTTTAAAATCCACATTAGATTACATGACAACACAGGACCCAGTGCAGTCTGTATATTCTGATTATTAATCAGTCTTACTGTATCTGCTTCTGGCAGATATTATTTGACTTGTTCTGTTTTGACAATTAATGACGATCCCTAAGCCCAGATCACACGGAGCATGTGCACAGTCTTGGTCTTGCAAAGATGTATAACAAAGTTACAAGATGTGCCCAACTTTGAAAGCATAAATCATTTGTTTGATTAGGCTTGTGGTGCAGTATGTTTATGTTTAGTATACAAAATAAAGCATTTCTAGCCTTATTCTATTTTAGTCTTTCCTTGTCCTTTAAAGTATAAGCAAAACTAATAAGTGAATGTAGAATTGATGAGGGGACTATTTTAAGCACTTCTGCAATTTACATTCATTATATTCTTTTTATTCCAAGATATTAAGACAGTGGTTCTCAACCTTTGGGGGTCGAATGACCCTTTCACAGGGGTCACTTAAGGGGTTCCAAGAGCAGGTTCATATCTCTCCCCACTAGCCCTGGGCCAAGGTTGTAGCTCTCCGGGTGTTGGTGCTGGGAGTTGTAGTTCAGTAACCTGGGTAGGGAAGCCAGTTGCACTTCAACTTTCTATATCCCCTTAGTAGGGACATACAGCTCTCCCTGCTCATTTAAAGCAGGCAGTCATATTTGTAAAATTAACATGGTATTTGGGGGTGTGGCCAAAATATTTTGCTGCTCTATGCATGGAAAACAAACCTTTATGCAGACACCCTGTCTCCTGTACTTTACTAACAATCCACTCTGGTCTGGCAACAAATTTTAAAAATATTTTATGGTTAGGGGTCACCACAAAGGGGAACTGTATTAAAGGGTCGCAGCATTAGGAAGGTTGAGAACCACTGTATTAAGAGATACACAACAGCGTCACCTGTTGGTCAGTTTCTGATCAGTTTGACCACCAAGTAGTCAGGAGAAAGAGAAGCTGCTCTGATGTTCTGCTTTCCAATTTTTTTCTTGGTGGTCAGACTGATCAGAAACTGCCCAGCAGGTGGTGCTGTTGTAACAGTTAAAGGACCAGTAACATAAAAAAAATTGTGGATATACTTCGAAAAAAAAACCCACCAAGACAAATTAAACTTTGAAAGTCTTAATTAAGAAATAACTTACCGAAACTCCGCTTGCAGAAACAGCGACAGGGCGATGATCCATAGTGCGGCACTCCTCCCTGGCTTTCTTTTATAAGGAAGGCAGGTAGGAGAAATCGAGCACCGCGCAATAGATTGCCTTTCCTGAAGAGGAGAGCAAGCAGAGGTTCCGTGGTGTTTATACAAATGGGTGTGTAACTGTGCTCATTACTTGTACTGTACTATGCAAGATACACAGTACTTTCTGTACAGCTTGAGATTGATAGCATTAAAAGTTACTGCTGTTGTGTAATGGCTGCATGAACCTGCTAATAAAGCACTGTTATACTTGCTCAATCCTCAGTTACCAAAACACGACAGATTGGCGACAGGATGTCTCTTCTACTTCTGCAGCAGCCTGCACCTTTTCTACCAAACCCTGGTGACCCTACCATAACTTTTGCTGCTTGGATCTGTATGTTTCATAATTACATTATTGCTGCTGACCAAGGGGAGATTTCTGCAGCTAGAAAGTGTGCTTTACTTATTCATTGCCTGGGGGCAGAGGGACAGCGTATATTTATATTTATACATTACCTGATGAGACCTATGAAACTGCTCTTACGATTTAAAAAAAAACTTTTTCGTGCCAAGAGTTGCTGAAAGATATAAATTCCGCCAATGTGGACAATGTAATGGTGAATCCACAGAACAATTCGTAGCAGTTTTGAGAGAGCTGGTGTTTACCTGTGAGTTTGGGAACAGATGAAATGTTAAAAGACCAAATAGTGGAAAAATCAAACTCACAATGCATTAGAGACTGACCCCGGAGCAGGATTTAACCCTTGTAAAGGCTATAACAGTTTCTAGCCAAATTGATACAGCAGTGGCAGAGGCTAAAATTGCTGGGAATGTACAGACTGTGCCTAGTTATGAACAGTCACAGGCAAAATACAGTGCTAAGAAAAGGGATTCACTACAAAACCGTGCAGCAAATACACATAAAAAAATACTGCTTTCGCTGTGGTTCAACACATTGCAAATTATGCTGCATGTCCTGCAAAAGCGGTACAGTGTTGCCAATGCGCAAAGGCAGGTCATTTGGCTAAAACCTGCCGTAGTTCTGCTAAACATGTTCATGAAGTCACTACTACAAATGTCACAGTGTTAAGTGTGGATAAAGCTGGTACATTTATTCCAGACAAGTTTATATACACTGTCGATGTCAATACTGCTTCTGCTGACAAGGGACACTCTATTAACCTAATGCTTAATACAGGTTCAGCTGTTTCTATACTACCAAAGGACATTTTCTTGAAATACTTTGCAAAAGATACGCTTGTTTCACCAGGAAACTGGAGGTATTCGATTGTGTGTTGATCTCCATGAACCGAATAAAGCAGTTGTTATGGATAATCATCCTTTGCCACACAGAGGAAATATTTTCAGAACTCTGAGGAGAAAAACTCTTTTCAACCCTGGATCTTCAGAGTGCTTATCGTCAAGTATTACTGCACGAGGAAAGCCGAGACCTCACTGCATTTATAAGGCATGATGGCTTGTTTAGGTTCAATTGTGTACCTTATGGACTGACTACAGCACCAAGTTGTTTTCAAAGACTGATGTCTTCTATACTCCATGACATACCTGGTGTACAATGCTACTTGGATGATATAATGGTCTACGCTCCAACTATGGATCTTCATGACAGGTACCTAGAGAAGGTTCTGAAATGCTTTGATTCTGCAGGACTGAAACTGAAACTTTCCAAATGCCACTTCAGGGTACTATAATTTCATGAGAGGAATTACTGCCAATGCTGTAACACAAGAACCTATTCCATCTAATTTTCAGCCCTTACAAGCTTTTTAGGTCTTACTTCATGGTATTCTAAGTTTATTGCCAACTATGCTTCAGTTGTGGAGGCACTTAGAGGACTACTCTACTACGTGGAACTTCAAGTCTGGTTTGGCCAGAGACTGCTCAACATAACTTTGAAATAGTGAAGCAGTTAAACAGGTTGTCCACCTTCAAACAACTAGTTGTTTTCAGATAGATCACCATAAATAATGACTTTTTCTATTTGTAAGCATTTTTCTAATATTGAAGTGTAAAGTGTAATTTTTCACCTTCTAAAGCAGCTCTGAGCAGAATCTCTGGGTTTCATTACAGGCAGCTGTTAGACTTGATACAATAGTTGCTTATACTCCAGAGATGTTTCTGTGAAATGTATTAATGGGCACCTATGGCCCAAAAAGATTGGCCCCAACCGAAGGTGCAGGCGGATAGAGCCCGCATTTCGGTTTGGGGTTCCAATTTTTTTGGGCCATAGGTGCCCTTTAAATGTTGCAAAATTGTAACAATTTAGTCTCTGCACCTGAATTAGAGATGCCAGACTCAAACACCAGAGACACCAACATTCAACTTGAATGAAAAAAGTCTTTATTTCTGGGGAACAATCTGAAAACCACTGAACAGAAAAAAGTGTTTGGAAGGTGAACAACCCCTTTAATTGTGAACAGCCCAGCACTAGCTTTATTTGATCCTGCACTACCCACTATGGTTACTACAGATGCTTCCGTCTATGGCGTTGGTGCAGTTCTCACCCAGATCCATGCTGATCATTCAGAGAAAACTGTTGCATTTGCATCCAGAACACTTACAGAGACAGAGCGTAAGTATGTCACTGTTGAAAAAGAAGCTCTAGCGTGTGTTTGGGCAACAGAATGTAGAACCTACCAATGGGGTAAAGAATTTACCTTATGCACTGATCATAGCCCTTTAACTACACTACTTACAACAAAGGGACTAGGAAGAGCTGAAATGTGTGTAGCTAGATGGTCAGCAAGGCTAATTGAATTTCAACTACAAAATGCAATACAAACCAGGTTTGAAAAATGTTACTGCTGGTTGTTTGTCACGTTTACCTTTGCCTGCAGCTTCTGATACGCTGGATGAGGACATAAAAGTTATAGCACTGACTGATATATTATCATCTACAGTTACAGCTGCTGATTTTAAGCAAGCTTGCCTCAAATGACCAATTCAAGTAAAACTACGGGACATCTTACAAAACAAATGGCCAAATGCTGAGAAGAAACTCAGTCCTGATCTTCAACCTTTAGGATTATAGGATTAGATACGAACTGTCCTTAGTACATGGCAATGTTGTCTGTGGAACTCATTGCTTACTGGTACCAAAAACCTTGAGAGAAAAGCTTATACACCTTACGCTTGAGAGTCATCAAGGAATTGTACGTACAAAACAAGAACTATACTGGTGGCCATCAATGGATGCCGATGTGGTAACTGCCATTCATTCGTGTGTTACTTGTCAGATTCATTAAAAAACAGCTGTCACACCTACTCCCGCCACTTCAGCCAGTACCATTCCCCGATTCAGCATGGGAAAAAATGTGCTATTGATATTGAGTCCTTTTGCAGATGTTCCTATAGACTGCAGCTTTTCTATAACTCTGATAGACTATTACAGTAAATGGCCAGAAATGGCATTTGTTTCTCATATAACATCAGCTACAGTAATAACATTTCTGTCTTCAGCAGAGAAGGAAATCCAAAGGAGTTAATAACAAGACAACGGAACACCGTTTGTCTCATCAGAATTTGAAATCTTTCAAGCAAATGGAGAAATCAAGTGATTCAACAGTCTGAAAGAAGCACTACAGACAGCAAATCTTAAGGCCTCATACACGGGCCGATATAAGCTGCCGACAGACCGAGTCAGCAGCTTATTTGCCCGTGTGTGGGGCCATCCGACGGGCTTCTCCGATCGATATCTGGCCGAAAGTCGGCCAGATCTTGATCAGGCAGGTTAAAAGACCTAGTCGGATTGTGGGCGCATCTGTGCGTGTATGTGGTCCCGCAATCCGGCCTGTATCAACAACATTATGATCCGACCTTTGGGCCCTAGGTCCCATGATCGGATCGTCCCGATATCGCTGACTTATAACATGACAGACAGATGCACACTAAGTTACATTTTGCAGACATGTAACTTCCAAATAATACCAAATACTGTTCCTACAAAATTATCTACTGCTGACATTGTCAAACGTCAACAAGCCAAATGCAAGACATATATTGACAGAAAACGTGGTGCAAGAGAAGTGCACTTTCAGCCTGGATCTTTAGTCAGAATAAGGAAACAAGGACAATTTAAATTTACTACACCACTTGAAGTGAGATGCCAGTGAGGACCATACACATATGAACTGTCCGATGGACACATATGGAATGCAAGTTGTCTTGCTCCTGCTAGATATGACTTTGGAGATGTTCCATTTGATGAAGGACATTTTCCTACTCCTGATGCCAACACCAATTGACCTGAAGAAAGTGAACCTATAAGGCATACAGAGAGAATCAGAAACCTACCTGCATGGACCAAAGACTATGTGATGTGAAGAATGTATATGATTGCTTTAAGATACATACTGTTTAATTGTTACTGTTTATTATATTTGTCCAAATGCTTTCCTACTATAGGAATGTGGTGTTTATACAAATGGCCTGCGGGTGTCACTGTGCACATTACTTGTACTATGCATATACACAGTACTTTCTGTACAGCTTGAGAGTGATAGAGTTCAAGTTGCTGCTGTTGTGTAATGGCTGCATGAATTTGCTAATAAATCACTGCTATACCCTGTTCATTCTTGGCTACCAAAACACAACAGTTTTGGTAAATAATTTCTTTATAAAGGGTTTGTGATTTAAAAGTTAATTTGCCTTTGTGTTTACCGATTACCGATGCTACCAACTTTTTTTTATTATTTTACTGGTCCTTTAATTCATATGAACAGCATGTGCATCTTGGAATAAAAAAAAAATATCAATGCATGTAAATGACAAGTGCTTAGAATAGCACTCCTCAATTCTACATTCGCGTATTTTAAAGGTTTACATATCATTTAATATCAAATTGATGCAAATTAAACTTTTTTATAGGGCACATTTATTGCTCTGAGTGTGGGTCAAGCTTGCTTTTATTTGCACTTGGGATGCAATATAACTGATTGTGTAAAAACGGAATAAAGCTTGAATACCAGGACATTATAGAGCTGGTGCAGGGGGAGGAGCAGAAACTAGGACACACACAATATAAAGCAAATAGTGAAAGAGAAGAAAAACAACTTTATTTTGTAGTTTTCCAGAGAGATGACACAAAACAAAATCCAATTTATGGTGAAACAGTCACACACCTGATTTGCATAGTACAGTAACGTATAGCAGGTGGGAAGAAACATATTGCAGAGATGCCTACGGCGAGAACTCCTTCTATTCAGAGAACAGCAGCACAGCCACTCGTTTCTGATCCTTTCAGCCAATCAGTTTATTGTGGAGGTAGATCCGTCCCGCTGATGGTAAAAGGAAGGAAACGCTAATGTTCTGTGTATAATGTGGAATCAAGGACAATAAATGATGTTGGGGCAACAATAAAATGAGTAGTTTTCATATTGTTAGAGAATGTACAGTCTGAGTGAGTTAAGTAAGGAACGGCAATGACAGAACATTGATGATTGTCTATTTTATCTTTTCATCTACAACTCGGTAAAAAAAGACCAAAAAAAAACCACAGGAAAAAATGTAAATAGTGCAATTTGTGGCTCTTTTCTGTATGACAATCGGACGGTTGATCCATGAGTAAAGGCACTGCAGGGACCCACATTCAGAGGGTCACAAGGAAATGTTGCATCACTGGGAAGAAAAAGGGGTAAGTACAAGTGAGTATCACAGGCAAACTGCCACTTTCCAGCTGTCACTAAACTCTCAGAAACCCCCCCCCCCCATTGTGGCCAATGGCAGAGACAACAGTTTGTTAGTAAGAAAAAAGAATCATTGACTCATTGTCATTTGCCTAACAACACACTAGCACAATATGTACTTTGTGTATTTATATGAGAAGTACATGCATACAAAATCCTCTCACATCCTGGTGTTACTAGCCCTTTAATTGTTCTAAAGGAAAGGAAATGTGTCTTTATAGGATAATAAAAAGTAACTATAGCCAGAGAGTGTGTGTGTATGTGTGTATATTTATGGCTTTTTTTGCTGCAGCCAACTTTGTTAATCCAAAAGTGTACAGGCCCCTCCCCTGTTGAAGTCATTATCATGGCTTCCTATAAAACA
>CM044431.1:27802808-27833725 GCA_024363595.1 Xenopus borealis
GTGGAGACTATCCGGACCAACAACAGTATCTTCTAGCTATTTGTATTAAATTTCACTAGCCATCATTAATCTCTTTGTCAAAGAGCAAACAGAGAATATTTGTATATATTTGAACAACTATCTCTATCTCTGCAATCTCTTACCATCCTCTTATCAACATGGACACATATCTAGGAAATGTAAATCCCATTTAACATTGCAAGGCTGGTGTAGAACATTACCAGAAATATCCAGTAATCATGCTCACGCATTTCACATACCACTTTTGTAGATTTCCATTACAGTAACGTATGGTTTCCACTCAAGTTCCCCCATTTCAGAGCAAAGTTCCTCATCCTATCTAACCAATCTATCAGAATCTCCACAGGCTGATCTACACACAGTAAACACTGTATATCTATCACTAGAAGCTTGCCAATAATTTCACTCTTCCATCCACAAATACAAAAGTGGAATCTGGCCATGTATATTACAGAATTTATTTGCATGTACACATGCTGGGTACAATCCAATGCAAGGTAAAGAAAACACATATTTCTTGGTTTTTCTCCAAATTTCACTAAATACTACAATTATTTAATTAAGTTTTATCCTCAGACAGTTTCTGGTCTATTAGTATGAATTTATCTGGCTAAATTCCTTATATGGATTCTCATTACCTTTCCAATTTGAAATTTGATCATCACAAAAGCATACCAATTAGTGCAACATGCACAGTAATATTCCTCGCGTGTGTTTCCAGAAGAAATGTCAAATTCATTTCCATTACAAAATACTTCTGCTGAAGGCAAACTTTCAAAAGATTTCAAATTAATTCTGCACACAGGACTAGCTGCCTCAAATCTTAGCTTGAGATATTTTCCATCTCCCAAGGGCAAACACAGTGGAATGATGGAATTAAGGTGCTTTAAAGGAGAATTCAACCCTAACGTTAAAAAAAAAGCTACCCCCCATCGCCATCAAGCCTAAGGGGCAGATTTACAAAATTCACGTGAATAATTCGAAGTTCGATCGAATTTAATATAAATTCGAATCTTCGAATATGCAAATTAGGCAAATTCAAACATCGAATATTCTAATTCTAATGAGTCGAATAACATTTTATTTGAATATTCAATAGTCGAAAACTTCCCCTTTAAATTTTTATTCGACCACCTACTTCGCCAGGATCAAGCTACCGAATTGGGAATCATCAGCTGAGATTAAAATCATTCGAATATTCGATCGTTCAAATTGTGGTAAAATCCTTCGAATTCGATAGTCGAATCCCATGGTTGAATTTCTTTTTAATTCGAAATTCGACCATTAGTAAATCTGCCCCTAAGTGTTACCCCTGGCAAATGCCCCTAACGTTTTACTTACCCCTCGGTGCAGATTCAGGCATCAGACTTCACAGGCCCCATCTTCAGCACTTAGGTAACCTCTGGAATGAAACCGGCTCTTCTGCAATTTTTGAGTTTTGGCAAATGCGCAGTTGTCGCAAGACTGAAAATTGCTCCAACTGTGTGTTACTTACCAGAGGGGTAAGTAAAGGGTTAGGGGCATTTTCCCGGGGATCGTGGTGGGGATGGGAGTAGGCGTTTTTAATGTTAGGATTGAATTTTCCTTTAAGGTTGACTACTATGAAAATGAATACTTCAACTCATTCATCATCCCATGAAAATAAGAAATTCTATTCTGGGCTTACGCCATTTGGCGTCGTATGGAGATTACAGCTCAATAACATTCCAATTTTGTAACAGTGATGCTTTTCCCATTCAAATGTATTGGTTTGTTGACACCTGCACAGGTTTGTAAAGCAGTTAGGCTCAGGCTTTAAAGGAGAACTAAAACCTTCATTAAAAAAAGCCCTACCCCCCATAGACCACCCTCTCCCATCTTAGCTATTACCCTGGCAAATGCCCCTAACTTTTTACTCACCCCTCATGGTGGTTTCAGGCATCGGAGTTAAAGGTAATCTTTGTCTATTGAACAGCGTTTGGGCGCATGTGCAATTGAAGCAATTTCTCGGTTCAGGACAACTAGAACACCTGATTTTTTATATAACCAAACTTGCCTCCAAGCCTGGAATTCAAAAATAAGCACCTACTTTGAGGCCACTGGGAGCAACATCCAAGGAGTTGGGGAGCAACATGTTGATCACGAGCTACTGGGTAGGGATCACTGATTTGGGGTATGATAAATCTCAAAAAAGTTTTGTCCCACCAGAAATTCAAGTTTTTCCCCTAAAAACCTCGACCAGAAAAATAAATTTAATAAATGGTCCCCTTAATATCTCATTTGCATCTTACATATACCTGTGGTCATGCTGCATTCGATCAAAGCATCACACTGATCAAGGCTGGCTAGGTTATTTTCGATATAAAGTTGCAGCCATTTTGAGTCCTGGGGCAGATTTATCAAAATACAAGTTTGTGTAGAACAAAAATCAGGAAGAAAAACGTTGATAAAACTCATGGAACATATTTGTTCTCTTTCTAGTGTTACTACTTTTCTATGGATTTTACTTTACAACTGTTTTTGAGCCAATGACAAGTAAATGTGCAGGAATTATAGGTGACCAAAGGGGCATACCCATCTCCTATTGGAACAATTTGGTTACTTTTAACCATTTTAAATATTAGGAGTCACAAATAATCACATACAGTACAATTTCTAAATATCTAATCTCCAATAAAAGGGGGGTATATATTAGAAAAGGAATTATTACAGTTTATAAGCAGCACAAGAATTTGGACTTTTTTTCTACAATAATCTAAGCATCATCTGCTAATATCCAAATCACAGCAAGACAAAAATATTATATACATTTTCAAATGATTCATATTTTAAGAAAATATAAAAATTCTAGACTTACTTAACTGGAGTTTTGAAAAATAATTTTGTCCATGAGCAGAATATTGTGTTTTAAATTTCTTGCTGCCAGTTTCTGTATGTACAGAGGTCTGTTCAAATCTTTTTCGTTTAGAAAGGGGAGCAAAGCGAGGACTAGAATGAGATTCTTCTCTTTGTGAATTACTTAAGCAGACCTGTTTTCCGGGGAATCGTTTTCCTTTGGGTGTTGTATTGAAGGGTTTTGCATGGCAGTCATTCATTTCTAAGCTTTGGATTTTTGATTTTAGACAATTTGACCTCAAAGGTCGTTTTTTGACTTTATTGGCATTAGTAAATTGTACCCGTTCCAAAAATTGGTTTTTATTTGGTACTTCACTTGAATTATTATTAAGTCTTTTTAGACAGATTCTAATGTCTTTTATTTCCTGTATTTTTGTGCTTTTGTAAGTTTTCATTTGCTTTGTTTGTTCATTTTTCCATAAGTCTTCAGGTTTTTTGACTTTTGAATTAGAGCCCACCAAGGTCTCCGACAGAGAATTATTACTATGAAGCACAGTCTCCACAACGTTCATATTCCTTGATGAAGCATCAAGCTTGGCTAAACATATATTATGACATAATTTCTTTTTTCCTTGACTGGAGTATTTTTGTTGTAACACCCCAGGTTTTACATATTTTACATTTCTTGTACAAAAATGTTCTATTTGGGACAAACTGGTAAATAGTTGTTTTTCCTTACTTGTATCTGAAGCTGCCAAGTGTGCACACTTCCTTGTCAGTTTTCTTTGACGCACTTTAGACGATTTACATTTTGTGCCTTTTCGCTTTTTCTTTGGATGATTGTGAACATTTGCTTTTCTGGTTATTGAAAGGGACTGCGTTTCTGTTGTTTGCATAAACCAGGCTGATATGTGCTTAAAGTCCATCTTTTTCTGGAATAGCATCTGAATAGGAGAAGGGTTCTTTAGTGTTTCTCCAGAGATTTCTAATTTCCTTTTCCCTCGGTTATTCTCATGTACCCACGTGCTGGCCATTTTTTCATACCTATTATCTAATTCTTTCAATAAGGACTCAATTGAAGCGGATGTGGACCACCAGTTAAGGACTTGGCTAGACTGAATATCTGGAGCACCCTCCAAAGTGAACCCAGTAGAATTGTTCACAGTGTTTTCGCATGTGCTGGTCACAGAGCCTGAGTTAGACTGTAGATTGAAGGGTTTATTTTTGTTTTTTAACTTTCTTCGGCTAGAAGATATCCTATTATAGTGCTGATGCATGGCACTTCTAAATGAAAATGTTGTCAAAGATGCAAGTGAGTGCAGCACAGGCCTTTTAAATTTTGCATGTCGCTGGCACAGCTGGTATGTTCTAAACAGCGACGATCTGACATTTCTTTTCTTTTTTGGTTTGATTGGTTTCTGGCTAGATTGTCTGCAGTGCCACTTCTTGTCTTTTTTTGCAATTATTAACTTGTGACCAAATGGCGACACTGATTTACTTGTATTTCTGTTTATTGTCAGAGATGGATTACTATAAGTTTGTTTTGCAGTTTTTACTTTAGACTGACTGCTGCAAATTTGTTTGGGTTCTGTAATTTTAATGCAGCCATCTGAATGAGGCTTGTTAAAGTTGCCTATTTGAGTTGCTGAAAGTTTATGGGACATAAGGAGGATTCTTTGCACAATCCTGATACCACGTCTTGCAATTCTTGATTTCTTTGTTTTAAACCGAAGCAGTCCTTTCCTAGTTTTGTATTTACTCAGTTTACCAAAGTGCTTGGATAAATTCACTTGTAAGTTTGTTGGCATCACTGGGGTTCTTCGGACTAACTTTAAAGAATGAGCACTAATTGTATTAGGCCCTTCTGGGTTTCTCTTTACAAACCACTCTTCTTTAGACTGTATTTTAGCCAAAGATGTGTGTTGCACAAGTCTATTTGTCCATCTTGTTTTATTATATTCTTGGGACTGGCAAAAGTTACTGGCAGATACATTTCTCTTAATAATTTCTCCTTTGGAACACACAGGGTTTTCCATAGCATTTATACTATTAGATGGTTTATATTCAGGGCTTAATGTATAGTGTATTCCATCATCTCTGCTGATCTTTGAGACAAACATAACTTTAATTGGACTGGAAACTCTAGTCAAGGGATATAATGTACTTGCTCTCTCTGTAGTTGTGCCTTGTTTATTTTCAGCTAAAACCCTAGAAGAGTTTGAATTTAGAATATCCTTATTTTTAATAGATGTTCTTCTTTGTGGCATAACTGAAAAAACTTTCTGTGAAACAAGTCTGTCTGGTTTGCCACGCCATAATCCACATTCATGTTGTTCTACATTACAATTAGATGTACTTCTAGTTTCGCACTGGGGGGAATTTGGATCTCTTGATAGTATATAATTTAACTGGTCGGATTCCTTCAGACGATCAACTACAACAAACAGATGTGCTTTATTATTTGGTAAATTGGCAGTTTTGTGGTTTCTATAGTCAGAATGGACATTTTTTAGCATACCTGAGATCTGGTTTAATGTGCATTTACAAAATAAATGACCGCTATTTTGTAGAGAATAAAATTCAGCTGTATTGTTCATAGTTTTCGATTTTTCCAAGTTGCAACAAGTTTTTAATGCATTTTCTTGTGTTTCTAGGGCTTCATGGATTTCAATGGCTTTTGTCTTATCTATAGGTTTTTGTGGTGCAGAATGTGTCAGGTGGTCTGGCACTTTATGACAATTGTTTGTGGTTTTGTCATTCTTTAAAATAATTCTCCGATTGGTATGAGGTAGATGTGTTACATGTTCCCCGACTTTAGTCGGTGCTTGAGCATTTATAGAGTAATCTGATTCTGAAGTGAAAGATGGGTGCCCTTTTATATAGTTGTTGATTTCATTTGTATGTCTTGCTGGTTTCTTCTGATTCTTTTCATGAGATGCAATTTTATTTCTAAAGGTTTCTATTAGACTCTTGATCTCTCTTTTTATTTCTAAAGACTGGTGTCTAGATAATGCACAGCTGGGTGATTTTAAGGTGGACAACAAATTTTTCTGACGTTTCCGAAACCTTGTTTGCATTATTTTGGCATCTATGCTTTTTTTATGTTGGTTGAACATTTCTACAAAACTACTGTCATTTAATTTAACATTGTTGATAAAATGTTTAATCAGATTTCCATATTTTACTCCATGAATCCTTTTTCTTTCATTGTTGTAAAGGTTTTGGGAAATGGTGGTTTTTGGGCAAATCCTTTTGTATTTGAATTTGTTATTAAATATTTCCATTAGGTTTTGTAAAACAAAAGCATTTTTATTTTGGTCATTCACTGCCACTTTGCCACGTTTCTTAGATATCACTGTGCAGGCTAATTTGCGTGTCCTGTATTCATTGGTCGGAAGTATAAGAGATGGCGGCTGATCACAGTTATCTTTTAAAGCATGCTGTGAAAGTATATCCTCTACTTGCATTTCTTCTTGAAACTGAAGTGACTGTGGAGTTAAGGGAGTTTCAAAAAGGGTTCTGTCCCAGTTACAAGAACAAGGACCAAGATATTCTGAGGGTTTATAAGGTTGTTCTTTTTGACCTAGATTTCTATTATTTAAAGGTCCATCGCTTTCTTCCAACCTGAGATTTTGATTTGTTAAGGAATTCAGCTTAACTGTTCCCGAGGCCAAACCTGGACATGTTAAACGAAGATCTTTAAGACAAACAGATAAATAGGGAAGGTGACGATATGGTGCTTGCCTTTTTAACCGGCCACGTCTCGTAAGTCTTTGTTTTGCAAAACTGTAAAACAAGGCTGGCGAATTCGCTTTCCTGCTGGACATTTTTAATCCAGAAAATACATTTGTGTTGCTAAAGCAAACTTCCGAACATACTTTTTGTTCCTCCTTCAAGAATCTTAGTAGAAAGGTCAACTGTTGTTTGTGATATAGGCATAATGAGTTTAACACCTCACATAAAACAGTATCCCCATTTTGTGGCTTTGTGGCTTTCCCAGATTTCAGGTGGTTATGGAGACCAATGACACTGTGGAAAGAAAAAGAAAATAAAATATTTCTTCTAGTTTGAGAGTGTATAACTGTATTACAAAAACTAAAAAAAAAAAAAAAAATTTGACAACTTATAGAAAAAATATATAAACATATAGAATATTATTATGAACAGCACCTCTTTTAATATATAGTTTTTCTTAAATCAAGCCTTTCTTGAAGATCATTTAAATATCATTCTTAGCAGTATCATCTCTTGGCATGTTACTTGATTATTTTTTGCTATACCTTGTATGTTATCTCGTATGTATTATTTTATACCAGGCTTGACTTCGTTAAGGAAGTGGTTAATCAAATAATCAGTATTTAAAATTACTACTAATGCGATTTGCAATAATTGAAAGGCAGACCCATCAAAGCACCTGAGTGTGGCTGGTCTGAACCATCAAAAAAAAAAAAGAAAATGTATTTGAAACTTCTTTATACCAATATATGAAAAATTCTCAATATCAATTCTCTACCATTTCTGAAATAATAAAATTATGAATTAAGTTGATCTTCATTATCTCCCTCAGCATCTGTTCATGCAAGAGGTTCATTGACATATCTAACATTTTAGAGAACCTCCTTTTATATCAGATAAAGTAGAGCTCACTCAAAATTAATGATTTTAAGCACAAACTAAAAAAAAAAATAACCAACTTTGGCACATATCCTGCATGTAGAAAGACAAGATTTCTGGTGATTTAAAAAAAGTGAGCTCCAATACATCTTCTAAATAAAGGTAACACCCCCCCCCCCTAAATTATACAATAGATCTATCAATGAAAATCTAATACCAACTCCTGCATGAAGACAGAATAAAGAGACACAGATGCAGAGTGGGAGATAGTTAAGACATACTTTATTATTTCTGAAGCAGTACAGAATTTTTAATTTATTATATTTAAAAATGTTATTTTTCAGTACAATGAAGCTTATTCTAAATGTTCATTTTTGCTATAGATCACCTGTAAATTAAACGAAGTCAGAATCCAAAATGGTTGAAGCCTACATAAACACTTGGGTTTGCAACCTTTCTGAACCAGTTCCACACTTGCAGATATATATTTAACAGGCTGCAACTAAGTTGGGATGTTGTTGTCAGATTACATTATTTCAAGATTTGAGGGGGAATGGCTCTTGTAGATCTAGACTATGCTATCACAAAGTATCTAGGCAAATACGAACAGTAAATTTTATAAAGTATATATGCCATCTTTAAATCAGCTGAACTTTTTCACAACCTTAACTTATGCTAGAACCACATTTTAAAGGTAAAAGTAATATTTCTTGGTGACTAACACAGTTATGAACACTAACTGCTGTACTTTGACTAGTCTATCTATAGCTAAATAGCAAACAAATTGGAGGGATACGTTTTAAACAGCCCAAAATAGCCTGTCTATAAACACTTTTGATCTCTACATATGCTAACTTTATAAAATTATATACCCTAATTAAACAGGCGCTGTTTCTCAAACACCTTCTGATTATTATCTCCTAAGCTAACATTTCCTCTTCCTCCTCAGTTGGAATTCTTGAATTGAGAAAGAAAGTCGATACAACAGTAGTACTCTTGATCAAGGAAGACAGTGCATCCCCATAAAGTCTTGGAATACAAAAGTAAGCCTGTATGATGACCATATATACCTCACACTGATAAAACAGACTAATGTGCCGAAATCTATTTGACCAGATCCTTGATAAGAGGCTTGAATTACTGTGTATAAAAAAAACACATCAGTCATAAAGCACAAATCTCCAAGCACAACGTGCTAGACCAATATTTTCTATTGCTCCAGAGCAGAAGATATTGATACCTCTGTACGAGACTCCACTGTTTCCTAGTGAATTCCTTTCAGACCTCACAATTCAGCAAATACATCCCAGATGCAGAATCTGGCATTACAATCAAGTAAAGACATTCCAGATGCAGCACTTGGTTGAGTCTTATGGATCGATATTATACAGGACTGTTTCTTAGCTGCACTTTGATACATCTGGATGGGAGTACGCTATTTCAACTCATGCCTAGAATTACTTCCGCCTTTAGTTACGTCTCAAAATATAAGTATCTACTTTAAAATCACTGTAGTGGGAAAATTTACTTTGAGGCCTTATAAATAAGAAAAGACTAAATGCAGAACTAGGGCATCAACAAACTTTACACAGCCTTAGAATCCTAGATTCACAATTCAACCCACATCTTTCCTCTTATTTTAGGCAGGCAGAATAAGAGGTTTTTTTTTTAAAGGACAGAATTCAGGTTTGGTGAACTTTATTAAAATGTATAAACGAGGTACATAATCTGATCAATAAGGTCTTTTCTACTTTTATACTATGGGAACTACAGGTGATCCTGCTCTCTTTCAATGTCTTTCTCATAATTCAGGCTTTACCTACTAGTTTAGAAAAAGCATTGGCTGGTGAAATATTTAACCTTTTACTATCTGAAATCAAAACTTGCTTTATCACACAGCTCTATAAAATTATACAGTGACAACTTACAGAAATACATTTCACCCAACAAGATTGTACAGATGGCATTCTAAAGTATATTTCTGCACAAGCCATGATGTGAAATAGTGCATCTAATAAATATTGTGTTTAAGCTACAAGTTGATTTTTAAATGGCTTCTGGGAATTCCATGGCTGATTCTATGCAAAGTATTTCTATCAATAATAAATTATAGCAGAAAGACTTTTAATTGGTAAACTATTTTAAAATGATTGAATATGGGAACAGTAACAATTAGTTCAATTCCTTCAAAGGAACTTCACAGCAGGTAGAAGTCATTACAGAACTGCAAAACAATTTGTTTTCCTTTTCATCAATGCTCTGCAGGAAAAAGGATTCCTTTCTCTTGATTTTCTCCCCAGCAGTAGATAAGCTATTCAGCTTTACCTTGAAGGGTGCTCTCTTCACATGGCAAGTTGTTGGAAAGAAACGTGTGTTGGTGGGAAGTAATACAAGTGATAAGCTTTTTACTGGAAACCTTACTGGAAGTTTTAAAGGATTTACTGTTGCTGGTATTACTCTCCTTGGCTAAATCCTAATCTTATAAGCATATAAAATAGCAATGAATGGATAAATTGTTCTTTAGCTAGAAACCGTAACTGTATTGGTTACACAGCAAGATATGTACTTTTCCATTCTACCAAAGTGTTGCTCCCATAGAAATCTGATCGGCTGGTCGTCAGACATGCAGCCCAGTAACAATCAATGATTTATTACAGGTATGGGACTTGTTACCCAGAATGCTTGGGACCTGGGGTTATCCAGATAAGGTGTCTTTCCGTAATTTATACAGTTACACAGTTAAATCGGGTTGAAAAAAAAGAGAAAAAAGTTCATCAATTTCAACTCCACCAAATGAAAACCCACAATCCATACACACACCCATCCATACTTTCAAATAAATTACATATAGTCATATCTATACTAGAGTTTAGTATTACAATAGCCTTTGTTATTATGACTTTCCAAGAAATCATCCAAGCCACTCTTAAAGGCATTAACAGAATGAGCCATCACAACATCACCCGGCAGTGCATTCCACAACATCGCTGTCCTCACTGTGAAGAACCACCTACGCTGCTTCAAATGAAAGTAATTTTCTTCTAGCCTTCTAGGCTCTGGTGCGGTGATACTATTTAGGGGTAAAATAGTCGCCAGCTATTTGTCTAGAATGTCCTCTAATGTATTTGTAAAGTGTAATGTCCCCTCACAAGCACCTTTTTTCCAGTCTACCCTCATAAATTAAAGTCTTCCATCCCTCTAACCAGCTTAGTTGCACGTCTCTGTACTCGCTCCAGCTCATTTATATCCTTCTTAAGGACTGGAGTCCAAAACTGCACTGCATACTCCAGATTAGGCCTTACCAGGAACCTATAAAGAGGCAAATTTTTGTTTCATCCCTTGAGTTAATGCCCTTTTTATGCAAGACAGAACATTTTTTGCTTTAGAAGCTACAGAATGACACTGCCCAGAATTAAACTTATCTACAAAAAAAAACCCCTAGATCCTTCTCATTTAAGGAAACTCCCAACACACTGCCATTTAGTGTATAACTTGCATTTATATTATTTTTGCCAAAGTGCATAACTTTGCATTTATCAACATTGAACCTCATTTTCCAGTTTGTTGCCCAGTTTCCCAACTTAGACAAATCGCTCTGCAGAGTGGCAGCATCCTGCATGGAACCTATAGTTCTGCACAATTTAGCATCATCTGAAAAAATAGAAACAGTACTTTCAGTACCCACCTCCAGTTCATTAATAAATAAGTTGAAAAGCAAGGGACCTAGTATGGAGCCCTGCAGTACTCCACTGAAAACACTGGTCTAATGAGAAAATGTTCCATATACCACCACTTTCTGTAGTCTTATCTTTTAGCCTATATTCAGGTACAAATACAATTTTCCTTTATTTAACCAGTAACCTGTGTGGCACTGTATCAAATGCTTTATCAAAGTAAATCACATCCACTGCCATCCCAGAATCGAAGTACCTCACCTTCTCATAAAAAGAAATTAATTTAGTCTGGCAAGATCTATTATGCATAAAACCATGCTGGCACAAACTAAATGGCCTATAGTTTTATAGTTTTGAGGCTGAGAATGGGATCCCTTTTTGAACAGCGGCACCACATTAGCAATTCGCCAGTCTCTCAGCACAATGCCAGACCTCAATGAATCCTGAAAAATTAAAGTAAATTGGTTTGGCAATCACAGAGGTAAGCTCGCCAAGTACCCTAGGATGAATACCATCTGACCCTGACCTTTGTTTGGTCTCTTTTGAATTTCCTCATTTGGTCTGGTCATTTTTAACATATTTAACACTGCAGTTTCACAATTCATTAATTCTTGCACCTGAAAAATTCTGTTTTGTTGTAAGGTGATTACAATTAAAGGATTAAAATCGCTGCAAATGTCCTGCCACGGTTTGGAACAGAAGAAGCTGCTAGGTTGAATAGTGAAATGCTTTCAATATAACTCTGACTGTCTGGTATTACAATATATATAATTTTCTGGAGGCAGTAAAAGCATGAAATTTTTTTGTTATTAGCAAGGCAGAAGGGACAGGAGGACATCCCTGATACAAATGAGGTTTCCCATAACACAGGATGGGTGTAGTTGTAATAATAACCTGGTGATTAAATTCTATACCAAGAAATGATAGATGGCCTTTTGCCTAATCTTTAGTGGCATCAGTCATAGTAATGTAGTTCTATGTATCCTACTAAGCTTTTACAGTGTTTATATTCACATTATTTAATTAAGTCTCCACTTCATGTAGAAAGTGAATGCAGAAAATGCAAGTGCTACTTATGTACTTGGGTAGACTTTATTTTAGAATTTTCTGTGCTCAACTCATTTTGGGTAGAGTGAAGTTTACTCACATGGTCCTGTGTTTATTTATGTAAATATGCAAATATACTACCTGTACACATTTCTTTAGATGGCTTGAACAATTGTAAGAACTCCAGGGTACTTTGTAGATTTTAGTCTTTTTTTTTTTTTTTTTAGGGAGACTGAGGCAAAGATTGCTATAAATTAGCTTTCCATGAAAAGATAATGCAAACGAGCATAAGTATATAAGTATACACCACCTTTTTTAGAGGCATTTACTTGTGTGTGCTTAAGGATCAGAGACATCAAACGTCAAAGGGTTTCATATGTATTAAAATAGTCCTGCACTTAAAGTTTTAGGACACAGATCCTGGCAAACAGCTAGGCCTGGTCTACTTTTGTATGGTCCATATTTGCATAGCAGATAACTTATGGTATTTAGGATGCAGCAGTTTAAGTGCTGATGACAGCTGAATTTGCATTCATGAAGGAATGCAAATTCCTCTATGAAGGAGTATAGCCAATGTTCCCAAGCTTTTTTTTTTACCTGTGAGTCACATTCAATAGTGAAAAGCTTTGGGGAGCAACATGAAAACCATTCCTGTGGGTGTCAAAATAGGGGATGTGATAGGCTATTTGCAAGTCCTATGTTTAAATGAAGCCTAAAGGAGGAACTGATTGGCAGTACATCTAGTTTTATGCAACAAAAACTCGACTCCAAAAATAAGCACTTGCTTTGAGGCTCTGGGAGCAACAGCCAAGGGGTCGGTGAGCAACATGTTGCTCACAAGCTACTGGTTTGGGATAACTCGCCTATAGGATGAAAACCTCAGATTTAGTTTAAAAAAATTCTATTCAATTATATTTTTTATATTATTTATATTTTATTTGAAGTAGTGATTAGGAGTCCATAAATCAATTCCAAAAGTACTATGAGCGCCATAGTATTGCACCATACTTACAGTCACATCACTGCTTTTCTATTGTTTTTTAGAATCGAACTGGCTATAAATCAAGCCAATACAGTCTGCTCCCAGTGGAATGTAAAACTGAATGTTTATTTAATAATGGTTCTGAATATTTAAATTACCAAGCACACTTTTTTTTTTTTTTTAAAATACTCACCATATATTAAAGTTGCTTGTTTAAAGATTGACTGTATTATATGTTTACACCTTCAATGCAATGTGTAGAAAAACCTCACCACAGGTCAAGTTATACATTCCATTAATTAATCAGGCAATCTTTTTATACATATAACAAGGCTAAAAATGATTACCAGCAACACAAAAGTTTATTTTGTGTAAAATGGATTAGTCAAAGTTTTATAACATTTTCACTCATTTAAATATTTAAAACTCAACTGTGAAATTAATTTTGGATGAAAAATTACGGCCATGTCTGTCAAAGTATTCCAGTACACATAAAAATGTAAGTTAGAAACATTTAGAGGTAGTAGTTTTACTAAAAGAATTAAAAAAAAAAATTACCATAGAGAAAAAATGCAAATAATTAACTGATTAACATTTAAGTTATAGAATAGAGCACAAATCAAATAATGTAAGGAGATCAATAGTTCTTTTTAAACTTTCTCAAAAATGGTTGTGAAGTGCTTTAAACACAAATTGGAATTTAAAAATATACATTAACAAAAACCATTTCCTACGTACAATGCAGTTTAACTTTATAACACAAAGAATACAGAAAACAAATACATGTTAACACAACAGTTAATTAGAAAATATTGTAATAAATAACTCATGAATTATAGTGCAATTAATTTATGCATAAATAGAACTCACTGCCTAAAAAGTATTTCCTAAAACAAATTAAAAAAAAATAAAGGCAGTCACAATTTACCCATTAAAGTGAAATGGTGTGTAAAATAAAAACTGGTATCAAACTGTAAACAATGAAGTTAATATACAAGGAAATATAAAATGGGCAACTACAAGAAATGGTTTAAATTGTTTTACTGATCAGTAGTTTTAAAAACAGAGGCACAAGTTTTTTGTTTCATTTTCTTTTTCAATATAAAAAGATTTTCAAAAACATTCAAATAAGCATAAAACTTGAAGGAGTTTTCCCCCCTTAAACATTACATTTCTTCTGTATGTGTGAAACTGCCATAGAATGAGTAGTCAATGAATATTTTGTGTAAATTGTAATTAGTAAAGGCATTGGAATGGTTTTATCTACATATGCAGAACTGTTGAATAGACAACACATGTAAAAGTTGCATGTTGCATATATACACACACGCACACGCACACGTGCCTTGCAAAAGTATTCACTCCCTTGGCTATTTTTCCTATTTTGTTACATTCCAACCTGTAATTGAATGTTTGAACTGAATGTTTTTTATGTGATCTGCACAAAATAGTCTAAGTTGGTGAAATTAAATGAGAAAAATAAATAAATTCGAATCTTCGAATATGCAAATTCGACCATTGAATATTCCATTAATTCAAATAAAATTTTATTTGAATATTCAATGGTCGAATAACTTCCCCTTTAAAATTTTATTCGACCACCTACTTCGCCAGAATCAACTACCGAATTGGGAAGCATTACTTTTCATCTAATATAAAAAATTTGATCAATTAAATCGTTCGAATTGCGGTAAAATCCTTTTTTTTACGTCACATGGTCGAATTTCAAATTTTTTTAAGCAAGAGCATCACACCATGAAGACCAAGGAGCTCTCCAAACAAGTAAGGGAAAAAGTTGTTGAGAAGTCAGGGTTGGGTTAGAAAAATGTACCCAAATCTTTGTTGATTCCCCGGAGCACCATCAAATCCATCATCTTCAAATGGAAAGAACATGGTACCACAACAAACCAGTCAAGAGAGGGAGCCCACCAAACTCACAGACCGGGCAAGATGGGCATTAATCAGAGAGACAGCACAGAGAACAAAGGTAATCCTGAAGGAGTTGCAGAGTTCCACAACAGAGACTGAAGAATATGTCCATAGGACCACAATAAGCCATACACCGCAGCTCTATGGAACAGTGACTTTAAAAAAGCCATTAAAGTTCAAGTTAAAAATAAGAAAGCATGTTTGAGTTTGCCAAACCTCATGTGAGCATTCCCCAAATATATGGAGGACAGTGCTTTGGTCAGATAAGACTAAAACTTAACTTTTCGACCACTAAGGAAAATGCTATGTCTGGCAAAAACCCAACAAATCCCCAAATCCCCTTCACCCCAAGAACACCGTCACCACAGTGAAACATGGTGGTGGCAGCATCATGCTGTGGGGATGTTTTTCAGCAGCAGGAACTGGGAAACTGGTCCGAGTCAAGGGAAAGATGGATGGTGCTAAATACAGAGATTTTCTTAAGCAAAAACTGTGTCAGTCTGCCTGTAATTTGAGACTGGGACTGAGGTTCAACTTCCAGCATGACAATGACCCAAAGCATTCTGCTGGAGCAGTTTTGCCTCGAGGAAAGGGCAAAAATCCCAGTGGCAAGCTCATAGAGACTTATCCAAAGTGACTTGCAGCTGTAATTGCAGTAAAAGGTGGCTTTAATAAGTACAGGTATATGACCTTTTATCCACAATACTCGGGACTTGTGACTTTCCGGTAATTGTTACTTCCACAATTTGGAGCTTCACACCTTAAGTCTACTAGAAAATCATGTAAACATTAAATAAACACAATAGACTGGTTTTGCTTCCAATAAGGATTAATTATATATTCGTTGGGATCAAGTACATGCTACTGTTTTGCTATTACAGAGAAAAAGGAAACCATTTTAAAAAATTTGGATTATTTGATTATAATGGTGTCTATGAGAGACAGCCTTTCCATAATTCAGAACTTTCTGGATAATGGGTTTCCAGGTAACGGATCCCATACCTGTACTTACTTTAGGGGGGGTGAACAGTATGCATGCTGAAGACTTATTGTTTTGTCCTATTTGTTGTTTGCTTCACAATAAATAAACACAAAAAACATATTCAAAGTTGTAGGCATGTTCTGTAAATTAAATTGTGCAAACTCTCATACAATCCATTTTAATTCCAGGTTGAGGCAACAAAACATGAAAAATGCCAAGGATGTGAAAACTTTTGCAAAGCACACACACACATACATATTAGTGAAGGCTGTTACTAGACTGTCCCTGATATTTGAAATGGATATGTATTTTATATGAACCCTTTTAAAATGTTGCTTGTTTGTCTATATACAGTCCATAGAAAAATTAGCCCAATATTAACTGAACTAAATGTTCGGCATATTATTGGCTGGATAAGTAATGGAGGAAATTAATTTGAGAATCAAAAGAACTAAAAGATTAAAAAAAGTTATCCTTAACTGTTTGTCGACAGTAGAAAAGGTTTCAACGAGGTAAAAATATATAGACATAAGCTCATAGAGAGTTATAACCTTATACATGCGACAAAAGGATTGGTTAACCTGAACGACAATCATTTCAAATGATACAAGACAATACCCCCCACAAGTGAACATTTATGAAAATAGTCTTTTCAAATTCAGAGGTAAGGAAACCAGTGTAACGCCTTTAAAAAACACCAAAGAGGAGTGCTCTGTAAAGGTAGATATTAAATGATATAATAAAAAGTTGCCTTGTTGAGGGATGGGGGGTTGGTATCATAGTTTTGGCCTGGAAAGGTTTCGGATACAAATATTTAGAAGCTGAAAATATTTTCAAGACCCTCAACGAAAAAATTTGGTAATTAGCAACGAAGAAAAAAATAATAAATTACTCATACAAAGAAAAAATGAAAGTGTGACCAACTGAACAGGTTTCAAAATTATACAGCAGCAAATACATAACCGTTGCACTGAGGTTCTTCAATAGGAGGAGTGTGACAACCCTTGAAAATATATATAGGTATATAAAAATGCAATAATTAACATTTAACAAACAATTCTTAAGCTTATCTTGTGCACATTATGAACATGCTTTACCTGCATTCCAAGATTTTCTTCATAGTTTAAAATTTAAAACGCAAAAAAACTTTAATAAATTATTTTATAAATTTACAATTAACATTTTATAGTTTCTTTTAGAAGACACGTCCATAGTGACATTCTACACCTACTATTATGGGAGTTTTTTTTATTAGTGTGTCTCATTTCAAGCTGCAGTAAATAAAATAACATTTTCATTGTTAAGAGAGATCAATATTTGTAACGCTGCACTTTTTTTCTTTTACATTCGCTTCTATCCAGTACTGTTACTGGTAGATTCTCAAATGCACTGTTGGATTGCCTTTCAGTAATACTGTGTTCTTCAACAGTAATGTCTGTTTTTTTTTCCTCCTCAAGATTTTTCGAGTAAGCTGGTCCATAAACGTAGTTTCCTTTTCATTTAAAAACATTATTTAACTGTAAATATTGAGGAATGGAGGTTTCTTTTAAATGAAGCAAGAAAACATTTCTTTTTTAACTATGAACCAAAACCCTGAATAAGCTCATCGGTTTACCAATTAGTCTGCTCAATACAAAGTATCAGAATTAAGTGCGCATCAAAATAATTCTGTCCACAGTGAAAACCCTGAATTAACTATTTTAAAGGCATGTATGTGTTTTTTTTTTTTAGACTGTATACATTTTTTTTTTTTTAGAGGAGCATGTTTGGTCACACTCAGTTGTGTGTACAGTAATTGTGTGCAAGGCTATGCACACAAAAAAAAAAGATGCATGGCAAATTTACATAGGCTTGCTGCCATTTCTTGAGTGGTCAGTCCCTGAATTGGTGACATTGTATAAATCTGTATCGGCGAGGCGAAGCTTTTTCTTCGGTGGATTCTTTAGTGTTCCAGATCTTTCTTTAACCTTGTATTCTAAGGTGCTGTGAGGTACTCCATATATACCTTGTGCTTTGGAAACACTCATTTTACCACTCATTACCATAGTAATAGCTTCTTCCATAATTTCATGATTATACTGTCTGTATCGGCCGCGTTTTTTCCTAGGCTGTTTATCTTTCTTATCATCTTCCAGGTTATCAGACGATACATCTCCTGTTCCATTCTTTGAATTAAGACACAAAGGAGAAATATCCCCATGCAGACTGCAGGAGTCAACAGTTGATTGGGTTATACTTTTAGAACATTCAACCTTGTTTTGCTTAGGGAGTATGTTTTTCAGTTTCTGAAGAGAAGAACCTTCCAAACCTGTGGAGGCTTTAGTAACCTGGTACATAACATCCAAAAGACCAGCACAGTCTGTCTGTGGTTTGGGGATGGAATTTACCCGTACCTGAGGAATTTTTAACTGTACAGTTGGGTTTGAGGATTCAGAATGCAAGATTTCTTTTTTTTCTTTAAACTGAGCAACCATTCTCTGTAGAGTTAATTGATGGAGGTAACTGGAAGCTGTTGGTAGTTTCAGTTCCGAGGTTTCAAGTAGTTTGAGTTTATTTTTTTCGGTGTGCTCTGCCTGAGCTTTAGCCCACAAGGCTACTTTCTGCAAGACTTCACATGTTTTCATGTTGTTTTTAAATAAATACCCATCATAACAGTTTTGAGCTGGGTTCTTAAAATAGGCAGGCTTGCCTGCAGCAGGTAAGGCTTTCAAGTGAAGTATTAAAGTTTTCTGAGGTATGCCATAAAGTACGGCAGCTTTATTAATGTCCAGTGTGCCCAACCGAATATCTTTCAATGCTTTCGAAAGCAAGCCTTCTGCAAATTCAGCACTTCTTTTCAGATAGTCGGGTCTGTCATTCTGCCATCTCCTGGATGAATGGAATGAAACGATGGTCAACGGATGCATGAGATGTGCACACAGGTATGGTAGGGGATGGTCCACCCCTTTATTATTCCTTGCTTAGGTAACATCACCGCTTCTTACAATGTTTTTATTCAATGGCGGTAGTTAGAAGTTTTAGATATCGTTACACTTCAGCTTGAATACTGTGTCAATACATGGCTTCAATAGTAACCCAGGCAAAATATATTAAAGACAAATAGAATTTAGTTTATTTACAAGACTTTATCCCTCTGATGCTTGCAGAGCAAAGCGGTTATTTTTAGCTTAATTAGTAAGCCCTTAAGATTAAGCTTTTGTTAGTAGAAACGTGACGTTACCGCTAAACAAGTAATAAAAGAGTACACCCCTTTTAAATATTTGGCATCAGCACACACAAACACACACAGCACATTTACCTCATCTCAGTATTATGGTAACAGTTGTTGGCTAACAATATATTAAACTACGCATAAAACTTATGTGGGAAATTTAGGAATCTGAAAAAGGTTTTACACCCGAGTTCTAAACTTTATAATAAAATGATTGAATGCATTTACAGATCTCTCTTTAAAGAACAATAGCAATTTAACAATTAGCAATAACAATTCAATAAACTATAATGAAGACATTTTGGTAAATTATTACTTTAACTCAGAGAAATGGGAAAAAAACAAGCTCACGTGCATGCAAATATTTTAGCTTTTGGTTTTCAAATAATCATTTCAAAATTTACTTACGCAGTCTTAGAATTTCTATTTTTCAGGTCTTCCAGTGCGTTGTTCCTTTTTAAAGAGAGATCCAACACTTCCTCTTCTATAAAACGATAGGAAAATCAAGTTCTGTGTCAGTATTTTGTACATAGATCTGGTAAAATAGAAGACTGTTTTGCCTATTCAGAATTAAGTTAACAACAAATAATTTAAAAGACCCTTTGTATGATAGGAGACCACAATGACAAAAAAAAGCAAGCATCCTATAGTAAAGAATTAAAGTTTTGCAAAGATTAAATTGGGGTTATTTATCAAAATACAAAAAATTTTACTGAAAACTACGACAAAATGTACCCTTATTTATCAATACATTTTTCCGAGAATTTCATGTGTGTGTCATACCAATACAGTTAGGTCCATAAATATTTGGACAGACAACTTTTTTCTAATTTTGGTACATTTCTGTACATTACCACACTATGCTAAATTGGGTTCAGATCAGGTGACTGACTTGGCTATTCAAGAATATGCCACTTCTTTGCTTTAATAAACTCCTGGGTTGCTTTGGCTTTATGTTTTGGGTCTTTGTCCATCTGTATTATGAAATGCCTCCCAATCAATTTGACTGCATTTAGCTGGATTTGAGCAGACAGTATGGGGGGAATTCACAAAAGTGTCAGTAAAATAACCCAGAAGAGGCGGTCGTACAAATGGCAGATTCACAAAGGCAGATTTTACCATCTCTGAAGGTCTCGTAAATCCAACAATTTTCTAAAATGTCGAATATTTTTTCATCGTACAAACAACATTTTTTAAAAGACTTTTTAAAAGACAATTTCACCAACATTTTCATTTTGGAGAGCATAATGTGTCGGGAAAAATTGTCAACAAAAAAAAATTAGTTTACGAGTGATTAATAAAAATGTCAGGGAAAGTGTAGCCGAAAAAAACACTCCTACTCTTCACGACACTATTTCAAAAGTGTCGTATATGTCAGAAAATTGGAGGGGAAATGCTCTGTGAATTTGTCGGCTGTTGCTACGACATTTTAAAGACATTTTTTCCTTCCCGACACTTTTGTGAATTCCCCCCTATGTCTCTGAACACCTCAGAATTCTGTCTTCTGTCTGTTGTCACATCACAGATAAACACTAGTGTCCCAGTGCCACTGGCAGCCATGCACGGCCAAGCCATCACACTGCCTCCCAAATGTTTTACACATGATGTGGTATGCTTTGGATCATGAGAAAGACTTTCCATTGAGTTGAGGCTTACGAGTGGCTTGAACCTTGCAGTGCACCCGCTGTATTTACTTTCATACACTTTCTTTATGGTAGACTTGGATATCGATACGCCTACCTCCTGAAGAGTGTTGTTCATTTGTTTTGCTGTTGTGAAGAGGTTTCTCTTCACCATGGAAATGATTCTGCGATCATCCACCACTTTATCTTCAGTAGACATCCAGGTCTTTTTGCATTGCTGAGTCCCCCTAGAGCTTTCTTTATTTCTCAGGATGTACCAAACTGTAGGTTTTGCCACTCCTAATATTGTAGCAATTCCTCGGATGGGTTTTTTTCTGTTTTGCAGCTTAAGGATGGCTTGTTTCACCTGCATGGAGAGCTCTTTTGACCGTGTGTGGTCTGTCCACAGCAAAATCTTCCACATACAAGCACCACCCACCCCCAGGGCTTTTATCTGAATCATTGATAATGACAAAGGACTTGCCCACACCTGCCCATAAAATAGACTTTGAGTCAATTGTCCAATTACTTTTGAACCCCTGAAATGAAGTAATTGTGTTTAAAAAAGGCTTTAGTTCCTCACATTTTTATGCAATCTTTTTGTTCAACCCACTGAATTAAAGCTGAAAGTCTGCAGTGCAACTGCATCAGAGTTGTTTCATTTAAAATTCATTGTGGTAATGTACAGAACCAAAATTAGAAAAAAGTTGTCTCTGACCTAACTATTTTCAGCTTTGATGCCTGAAAACTAGGATTACTGCACGAAACCCAGTGCAGATCAGGATATATTTCGGGACTTCTCCCATTGACTTTTACAAGGACTCTGAAGGTCTGAGTGGGAGTACTTTATTTATTCAGACTTTTAACACCTTTGGGTTCAATAAATTTGAGGGTTTTTTTTTACCATGAAAAATTCTGACATAGAAAAAAAAGACTAAAATTTTTCGAGTGTTGCCTGTCAAGGACTGGTGACTGATTACCTTTGCACACTTCCCAAAGTTGGCTCAAGTTCCTGTTCTCAGTATAGATAAGCACTTCAGTTAAACACAGGCTTTACATTAACCACCAATTAGTCATGTTCATAATATACAGGCAGGAGTACTGCCTGAAACATTTCAAGTCCACTTCTGCCACTTTAAAGGCTTAGCTTGGTGCGCAATGTTCCATCTCTCAATTCTCATTGAAAAAGAACTTGCGTTTGGGGTCTTGCTGCATCTGTACACATCCACGGAGGAGGGTACAAAATTATAAAACGTTGCAGCATCATCATGGTGGTTTTTTTTTTTGCACTTAAATCAGCCCCGTAGGCGATAAACCCCTAACAAGTTTCCAAGCAAGATATTTTTTATGATTTTATAGCAATTTAACATTGCAAAGTTTTAGTATCTTCTTGGTTTTTACATTAAACAACACATTTTCCATGGTTTAAAGTAATTAGTATAATCCACAATTTTTACAGTTAAAAAATTAATTTTGGGGGAATGAAAACAAGACCAACGTTTGTAAATTGGCCCCTTAGTATGTTATGGAATGGCCAATTTTTTTTTATATAGCTTAAGTATTTTCTCTCTCTTTCTGAAACTTCCCATCTTTTAAATGGGGGGGCGCGTACTTTTCTATCTAATTAGGCAGTCCTCCTATTCCAGTTTCTGCTGCTGAATAAAAAGCTAATTCAAAAACCACAAAAAACAAAATAGCACTCTACTTCATATTAAAATGTAATTATCGGTAAAAAACATGGAAAACTGCAACATTTTTAGTTTACCTTCCAGAAAATTATGTTCTTGAAAGCGAGTGACAGTGAGGTCTAAGGGACCTTCCTGCTCTTCCTGACTGACATTGCATGCAGGAGTTCGTTCCATAGCCATTTCATAGTTTTCATGATCTTCCTTGCTGCTTTTTGAAATATATTCAACTGCAAACTGACGTATCATTTTTTTCAATAATTCCTGAGCTACAAGTGGAATGTTAGGATCACAGTTCTTAGGAAGATCTAAAGAGGAAGAAAAAAAAATCATGTATTAAGAAAATAAGGATAATGTGCTTACTTTCTGCTTAGTAGTGTTTTTTCCACCTTTTTTTTTATTTCAGATATGAAAAAAAGAACAAGAAAAAACAAACAAACAAAAGAACACATATAACGTTGTTTTTAAAAAAGAGTTGAGGTATATTTAGTGTGGAGGGGATGGGAAAAGTAGAAAAAATGTGAAATAAGAGAAAAAGAGAGAAGGAATGGCCCATAGTCCACAAGTTTGAAGTGTCTATTTATATTGGTCGGTTTCCTTCAAAACTGTACTTCTTTCACCAAGTGGCTCTATTATCTCTCATTATGTGTGCTGTCATGGTAGAGTACCTCAAATTTTACTCATCTGTCTAACACACAGATAATAGAACCATGGGCTTTGCCGTGTGGAATTTGACACAAAAAGTGCCTTGTCTGGATGAAAACAATACTATACAGGATTTGTATGGCATTTCATATTCTAGATGTCAACCCCTGTGATGTAACTCAAAAGGTCTAGTCAATGAGCAATGCCAAAAGATTTGAAGCACCATTCCATCATTTATTCTGCATCTTTCGCAGCCATCATTTCAATATATTATTATAGAGGTATAATACCACCTTATAAGGACCTTGTAAATAATTACTTGTATTTGACCACTTTTGGAGCTTCTAAGATTTAACAGGTTGCCAAGCTAAACCTAGCAGCAGATTTAGAATATGTCAAACCATCAGTAGCAGTAACCTTGAGGCTCCCAGAGAGCTCAGTGTTTCTGGCTCAATAATGTATGCAGTGTTCTGTTGTTGATCCACCGTTTGCACGGTGGCAGAGATTTGCTGAGAAAGTGGGAAGTGTAAAAGACAACCAAAGATGCCACCATGCATAGGATTCTGAACAAGCAATGAAGTGTTAGAGGCTCATCATCCATACGACTGTATTGTTTGTTGTATGGCTCCATTCTCCACTTAATGCTTATATTGTTAATGAACACTTCCCAAAAAAACATTTAGGAAATGCTGTTAATATTATTTTACTTTTTTTATTTGCACGAATGACCATGAATAAGTTGCACATATAAAACACAAAGTTTCAAATCCCACACTTAATGCCACCTGCTTTTAATAGCAATCTATGATGACTGAACATCTTTCTGAACTGCAGGCAGCACCTGAAGTTATTTAAGGGAAAAAGAAATGGAGCTCACAGTGCCCACTTCTTTAAGGAAATGTCATGTCTACCTTTCTTTTGAAAGAGTGCATTTAAGTAATCTTCTGCTTGGCATTCAAAATTCTCTTCACTGAACTGGCCCTGAGATATCAGTTCTTCTGTTGGAGTGGACTGTGCTGACCCAGCTGATTGTGTGCAATCCTTAAAAGTAACAAAAAAGAATAAATTAAATCTACAAATATTAAAATTAAGAAAAACTCAAACACACTTGCAGGTAAAGCTGAATTATGCAGCTTTATGGACCTAAATATGAGACAAACGGATAACTGCAAATCCTTTATTGGTAGCTTAGGCCAGTAAATGTGATGGCACCTAAAATACTCGTAATCTAGTATAGAAGAGTTTAGTTTCTCCAACACTGACAACATAGTTAATTATGGACTACAATTATGGGCAACAGATTCTTTACTTTATATTTTAAAGCATACATGGGTTAATTCATAAATGAATAACTGCGTAAATCGCTTTTCAAACACTTTTGCAATTTATAAAAAAGGTTTTTATGTTTTGATGATACATTAACAATTTTACATTACTAATATCATGCTTTTTCTAGCAGCTCTGACCTGCCTGAAATACCTTGGCACCCAGAACAATGAAAACCCCCGTGGGGGTAATAACAAAAAGTTGCTTCAAAAGGAAACTTGTGCTCGATTCATGTGCATTCACCCACTGTGATTCTGATAGACATGAATTTGTTAAGTGATTTGTTGTACGTGGGTATCACAAATAGCCTATGATTAAGTGTCTTTTTGGACACGAAACACATCGAGAGACGACTATATAAAATAAAGTTTACATTTTTACTTATTTTTACATTTTTACTTATTTTTTGTTTTGGTCTGATCTGAACGTGGATATCCAGTGTGACTTGTACCAACCAGATGTATTACAATTAAGGAATGTCCGCTCACTGAGCAGAGGGCCTAGGGCAGGAGCACCTGGGCCACGTTTCTATTGTGTTAACAGTTTATACACTACTACTTGTGTTGCTTCAAAATTTTTTTTGTTTAGACTATCACAAATACCATGCCAGCCACAAACTGCCCTGTATGCCTTCATCCTAACAGCGTAGAGGCCGGACAGCAAGTTGCTGTGGAAAAGCAGTATAAAACTGTTAACATCAAAAATAGGAGGAACTAAAAATATGCATAAAGTGCTTTGAAGAGAACAAATGTATCTTTTTTTTTTGGTTAGGGTAAGAGTGAGGGTAGGTTAATGAAAATGCCCACTGTGTGCTGAAATTTCGCCATGTGATGAGCAGAAAAATTGTAATACAAGTTTAATTTCATTGTAATCCCTTAGCCTATATGAGTGAGATAAATGTCCCGTAAAAATAAAACCTGGGTAAAACATAGGCTGTGCAAAATGTTTCTTTAGTACTTTAGTTATGTCTCCAGTTAGAAATAATTTATGTTTGACACTCTCTGGTGTCATCCATATACTGTTTTTAAAGGAACAGTTCAGTAAAAAATAAAAACTGGGTAAATAGGCTGTGCAAAATAGAAAAAAAAAAAAGTTTCCCAGTTTTTGTTTATACATTGAACTGTTCCTTCATAATAACTAACCAACACATATCCTGTATGTAGAGACAAACTGCTGGGATGAGGTAAAACTTGATTATTTCAGGAACAACACAGCGTCGTTTTTAATGGATCGTAGTGATCAAGTGGACATAAAATGTTTCTTTTCGTAATAAATTATATATTTATCAATTATTTAACAAGAATTATAATTAGCATGTATTTATAAAGCACCACACATATTCGGCAGCATTGTACAATAAATAGGTTATACAATAAACATTCAGGAAAATATACAAAAACCAAACCAAGAGAAAAATTATCGAGTTCTTACCATTATTGGGGCAGTTGAACTTTATGATAACTTTTAGTATGTTATAGAATGACCAATTCTTAACCTTTCAAGATGTCTTAATTTCTAAGTTTTGAGAGTTTCCTTTTTAATTACCATATTTGCCTAAAACTATTTTTCTGTTAGGCTACAATTTTACATATCTTTCTATTCAGGCCCTCAGCTTTATATATTATAGTTTAATTCAAACCACTTACTGGTTGTTAGGGTAAACTGCACCCTAGCTGCCAGACAGCTGCTGAGATTCCTCTATGGAGAGCTGCTGAGCAAAAAGCTAAACAAATATAAACACATATAAACACACAAATGATAATATATGACCTATTGCAACACTGTTATCTTCAATATACAAATGAGGAGAGCACTCGAACAGCATATCTGCTGTGAAGATGCTTTATTTAGTGACTACATATTACACGACATGTTTCGGGCTTAAAATGCCCTTTCTCAAGTGTTGAGAAAGGGCATGTTAAGGCCGAAACATGTCGTGTACTATGTAGTCACTAAATAAAGCATCTTCACAGCAGATATGTTGTTCGAGTGCTCTCCTCATTTGTGTATTGAAGATTACTAGGGATGCACCGAATCCACTATTTTGGATTCGGCCGAACCCCTGAATCCTTCCTGAAAGATTTGGCCGAATACCGAACCGAACCCTAATTTGCATATGCAAATTATGGGTGGGAAGGGGAAAACATTTTTTACTTCCTTGTTTTGTGCCAAAAAGTCATGTGATTCAGCTCCCTGGCCCTAATTTGCATATGCAAATTAGGATTCGGATTCGGTTTGGCCAGGCAGAAGGATTCGGCCGAATCCAAATCCTGGATTCGGTGCATCCCTAAAGATTACATATCCACAAGGGATTGCGGTGACCTGTTGGAGGATTGAAGCATTCTTATCTTCACTAAAGGCAGAGCGAGAGAACAATTTGGCTATAAACTATTGCAACACTGTTATTACACCCCCCCCCCCCCCCCCCCCCAATATCCAGTAAGAGAAACTTACGCCAACTGAATCTTTGCGAAGGCTACATAATGAACATTTATCGTCCGCACACCAATCAACCAGTTCTTCTGGTTCACAGTCTGAAAGAAAAAAAAATTAAATATTTAATCATTCACTAAAAACTGAACAGTTATTTACATTCTCTAAGAGTTGGAAAATGATTTTTTTTTTAGGATATTCACACAGTTAACGGGATTCTGTCATGATTTTTATGATGTAGCTTTTATTTCTAAATTACACTGCAAATAATTCACTCTGCCACATAAAATGTAATTCCTGAACCAGCAATAGTTGTAATATTGGTGTGTAGGTGCATCTTAAGTCATTTTGCCTGGTCATGTGCTTTCAGAAAGAGCCAGCACTTTAGGATGGAACTATTTTCTGACAGGCTGTTTCTTCTATTCAATATAACTGAATGTGTCTCAGTGAGACCTGGATTTTTACTACGGAGTGCTGTTCTTAGATCTATCAGGGAGCAGTTATCTTGTGTTAGGGAGCTGTTATCTGGTTACCTTCCCATTATTCTGTTGCTAGGCTGCTAGGAGGGTGATATCACTCCAACTTGCAGTACAGCAGTAAAGTAGTAGACTGAAGTTTATCAGAGCACAAGTCACATGACTGGGGGCAGCTGGGAAACTGACTTGTGCTCAGATAGACTTCAGTCAACTAAAAAAAAATCAGTTTGCACTTTTGAGAAAAGTATTTCAGCGCAGAACACTGCTGGAGCAGCACTATTAATGGGTGCATTTTGAAAGAAAAAAAAAATACATTTTCCACGACCGTGTCCCTTTAAAGGAACAAAAAGAAGATTAGAAGAGGTGTGAGCAGAGTGTGCTAGTAATGGGATGTATAGGAGAGGATGGCAAGCAGAATGATTATGGTAATATTTTTTGTACATCTGATTTCGACAGTAGAGCAGGGGTGCCCAGGACATTGATCACGGTCTACCTGTAGATGGTGGTAATGTTCCTGGTAGACCGCAACCTGGGTCCTGCCATTGGGATGGCTGGGTTGGGCTGGAGAGCAGAACGAAGGAGAGCAACCCGAAGGAGAGTGGGTGGGCTAAAGAGCATGAGCAGCAGCATGAAGGGAAGGAGGGCGGGTTAAAAAGGAAGAGCAGAGGCACAAACGGAAGGGAGGGCAGACAAAAGAGAAGCAGGAGTAGCATGAACGGAAGGGTGGGAGGATGGGCAGACAGGCAGAAGAGAAGCAGAACAAACGGAAGAGAGGGAGGGCGGACGGGCAGACAAAAGAGAAGCAGGCGCAGCACAAAGGAAGGGAGGGAGGATGGGCAGAAGAGAAGGATGGCCAGACAAGAAGAGCAGCATTGAAGGGAGGGAGGGCAGACGAGGAGCAGCATGAACGAAAGGAAGGAAGGGAGGAGCAGTACAAAGGAAGGGCTGGGCAGAGCATGAAGGGAATGAGGTCGACTGACTGAGCACTACTCTGCAGATTTCTCCCTCTCCCCCCCCTGAACGGATAAGTGCAGCCGTACAACATTAAGCAGTTTTTATTACCTGTACTGCCTGCTGGCACTTCCCCCTAACTCTTCTGTAACTCATTTCTTTCACACATTTGCCTGGTGTTTATCCCAAAGTGACAACTCCTTCCTTGCCTTCTCTGACTTCTTCTGCCACTGTGCCATTTTGCTATGACTTCTGGGGGTATGAATTAAACATTAATTTGACTCTGTGGCATCTGGCTGTGAGTTCTGGGGGGTGGGGGTATTTATATATGGAATTGCCACCCTTCTGAGTTCTGGGGAATTTATACGTTAAATTGCACAATGCACGCAATGTCTGCATTCTTCTGCCTTAGGAGAGCACATTATTTTTATCAAGGTAGATCTCCTGATGGAGGCTAGGTGTCGAGAGTACATCCCAGGGTAACAAAGTCTGGGCACCCCTACAGTAGAGGAACACAAACACTGTTGGATTAATAATCTCAATTTCCACTCAGTGGTAGGCACTTAAAAACAAAAAAAAAAAAAAAACTCCCACCCCCTATATGGCATTCTGTCCTGTCTCCCTTAGAGGTTAAAGTCAGTAAAAGGAGAATGAACCGCAAATGGTAAACACTATAATCGGACAGGGAAAAATATACCAGGACCTGATGTGATATTGGATATTATGCCTGACATATAGGGGATGCAAGAGGTTTGTGGGTTTTTTTTTACGGAGAATATGGTTTCCAAAAAATTAGGTACAGTGATACAAGGGTAAATTATTTGGCATGCTTTTATTTTAAAATCACCTAAAAATGACCTCCAGATGTATTAAATGTGTTTATGCTTAGTGACATTATTCAGCCGCACGACGGACTACAATCCAAAAAACATGAATATCCTGTAAAGTATATCCTTATAAACAGTGCTTAGTGGTGTCATCGGTTATAATATGACTCACAGAAACTTATGTATTATAATTAATATAAGTATTCCCTGTTGCAAAATATGAGGCTATCAAAAGTCATCTTGGAGTTTCATGACCTGTATAAAAACATGTTTTTTTGACCTTGTGCTTTGATATGGTCATGGAACTTTTCTGTAACTTATCATATCCTTATACTCTACAATACGGGGTACTTTATTCACTATATAAATACACAAAAACTCCTAGTTTTGCAACTTCATATTAATGTCAGTATAGCCATTGTAGAATATCAATATCTTTATACCATCAAACAAACTGAGGTCTCTACGTAATCCTGGTCCATACAGTCCTTCCAAAATGCTCTCGAACCCTACAAAACACAGAAAAAGGGGGGGGGGGGGGAAAAGGATTTAATAAACAGGTTTTTAAATTCAAAAACAGTAAGACTGCATTACAATTAGCTCAACAATTTCACGTGGTATCTTCATGAAGCTGTAACACAATTTACCAACTAAATTGAGTATTTATGTTAAACTGTAAGTAGTATACTCTCGACACTCACCATAACACTGTGGTACTCTGCATAACATTTGATTTATTGATAAAGATGTGTAATGATTATTTTTATATGTAGTAAGTATATATCAATACCGACTGCAGTGTATAAGGAAACACACCTACACGGGCAGGCTGTATTAGGTAGGCCTTTGCATTCTTTACACAAAGAAAATACAGGTAAGGGACCTGTTATCCAGAATTTTCGGGACCTGGGGCTTGCTGGATAAAAGATCTTTCTGCAAGGTCTACTTGGAAATCATGTAGACATTAAATAAACCCAATAGGCTGGTTTTACTTCCAATAAGGATTTAATTATATCTTGTGGATCAAGTACAATCTACTGTTTTATTATTACAGAGAAAAAGGAAATCATTCTTAAAAATTTGGAGCTTTCTGGATAATGGGTTTCCGAAAGATGGATCAGATATTTTTTCCCCAAGCAAGATTTGTCAGTGTTCATTTGCTTTCTACAGGTACAGTCCTTTGCATGAAGTTCCTCATTCCTGGCCTAATCTTTTAGCAGGCATTCCTTGATCAAGAAACCACTCTCCCCAACATTAATCTGAGCGATCTGAAACAGCTAGATCTACGACTAAAGCACAGAAAATGACCAACTGGCCAATTATATGACTCCGGGACACAGTGCTGGTGATATTCAGGCTGGGTGCTATGCAGGGGCAATCTTGGACCTTTTAACGCCTAAGGGCTAGAGCAGACGGGGAGATTCGGGGGCATTTTGTCGCCTGGCGACTTGTAGCCGCGACTTGTAGCCCCCGAACCTCCCCGAATAGACAGGACCTGGGGTGCACCGGCGTTACTTAAAAACGCCTGCGCCTATTCACACGCAGCGGCGCGATTTGTGGAATCGCTCCAAATTGACTCGCGAGCTGCAAATCATATTTATATATTTATATATATATATACTTCTGGGAGGCACACAGCACTTTCATAGTACATTTGTCTCTATTCCCTTTATTTGGG
>CM044431.1:27848133-27874112 GCA_024363595.1 Xenopus borealis
GTAGATGTTCCGTTTTGGACGAAATGGCTGGCAGTGAAAGGGTTAATAGTGCTGCTCCAGTAGACTTCTGCACTGAAATCCATTTCTCAAACAAACAGATTTTTTTATATTCAGTTTTGAAATCTGACATGGGGCTAGACATTTTGTCAATTTCACAGCTGCCCCATGTCATGTGACCTGTGCCAGCACATATTTAAAAAATTATTTTTGATTCTTTTTACTGCAATATCCTTTTCCATATCAATTTTAGCTTGCCTGATTTTAGCTTTTTTGCATGATGTATTGGCCTCCTTGTATGATTTTGCTGTCCCAGTCAACTTGAAAGCCATAAAAGCACGTCTTTTCCGACCCAACTTAACACTTCTATTGCACCAAAAAGGTTTTGATTTTGCAACGACGTTCCTTGCTTACAAGGGGAATATACTAATATGTATATTTATTAAGCAGCATTTTAAAGACTTCCCATTTTTTTCTGTATTTAACCCGATGAAAAGCATTTCCCCTGAATATATTGCAAAGATGCCCTTAAGCTGGCCATAGACGTAACAATTACGATCTTTCTCGGAAAAGATCTTTCCAAGAAAGATCGTTCGTTTCAACACACGTGTAGAGCTGAATCGTCAGATATACCTATAGAAACAATAGAATTCTACTTGTATCTGACGATTCAGCACTAACAATGGCCGATGTTCAGGGTGCTTTCAAAGGCATCCGATCAAAATTTTCCGTCCAGTCCGATCAACCAGCCGACCGATATCTTACTCTTCTGTCGGCTCATTTCCCACCATACACGCACCGAATATCGTACGAAAATTCGTTTTGTATGATATTATCTGTGCATCTATGGCCACCTTTACACTTTCAAAGTTTGCACGCCTGAAATTTAGTGTTCACTTTGTGAACAGAATCTCAAAGGAGACCATATTATGATCACTATTACCTAAATGCTCACCCACACAAATGCTAGAGTTCAGTATTAGTATTACAAAATCCAAAAGAGAGTTATTCCTAGTAGGTTCTTGAACGAGCTGGAATAAAAAGTTGTCATTTACAAACCTACTAGCTTTTTCTGGCTTGACAACCTTGGCAAAGGTTTACTTGGTACAGTTTTTCCTAAAACAAAAGGTTCTGCAAGCATGTCCCTATCTGCTGGACTTTACACTATATTATTTAAAGGGATACTGTCATGGAAATTTTTTTTTCAAAATGCAATAATTAATAGTGCTGCTCCAGAAGAATTCTGCATTGAAATCCATTTTTTCAAAAGTGCAAACAGATTTTTTTTAATATTTCATTTTGAAATCTGACATGGGGCTAGACATATTGTCAATTTCCCAGCTGCCCCAAGTCATGTAACTTGTGCTCTGATAAACTTCAATCACTCTTTACTTTGCTGTACTGCAAGCTGGTGGGATATCATCCACTCCCTTCCCCCCACCCAGCAGCCTAACAACAGAACAATGAGAAGGTAACAGCTACCTAACACAAGATAATAGCTGCCTAGTAGATCTAAGAACAGCACTCAATAGTAAAAACCCACTGCGTACTATTCAGTTACATTGAGAAGGAAAAACACAGCCTGCCAGAAAGCAGTTCCCTCCTAAAGTGCTGGCACAAGTCACATGACCAGGGGCAGCTGGAAAATTGACAAAATGGCTTGCCCCATGTCAGATTTCAAAACTGAATATAAAAAAAAAAAAATCCGTTTGCTCTTTTTAGAAATGGATTTCAGTGCAGAATTCTGCTGGAGCAGCACTATTAACTGATGCATTTTGAAAAAAATGTTTTCCCATGACTGTTTCCCTTTAATAGGACTTTTATTCTTTATTACAACTATAAAAAATACATGTATGGAGTTTACGGTGTTATATTGTTGGGTTAAATGGGAGGGCCTGCAGATAACCGTCCAGTTAGGCTACTCATATCAGTGAGTCTGAAATAAACCCAACAGTCAACTTAGCTTTTTTTATACTTGGAGATCTGATGAATAAAGTCAGAAATCCAACTCTTATCATAGTGTGAATAGACTGTTCCGCTTCTCATATCTTGCCTTTTCTGGTTAACTGGACTAGTAAGAGTCACTACTGCTGGAAGTAATGTCCACACTTGCCAATGCACGAAAAACCTTACTATCCAGTTATGCAGAAAGCTCTAAAAATCAGCAAAGCCATTTCCCATCCTGTATTGCTGGAACAAGCCATCTATTTTTCTACCTATTTGTGTTTACAGTTTGCAGTTTAAACACATCACAAAGGTAATTTCACCTAGGTCCAATGTACCAGCTTGGCATGCATTGGCTGTTCCACCTAGAGAACCCCATTTTTGTGCAGTTCCACCTAGAGAACCCCACGCTAGCGCTGTTCCACCTAGAGAACCCACACACATGTCCGTACAACAAAAGTGCTTCTATCTGTGCACACAACGAAACAGAAAAACGGGGTTATATACCCGATAGAAGTACACATGCTAATTTGCACCTGCAGTTTTTAGATCATGCAAACCGCGCACTATTTTTGGGTAAACACTATTACCATGAAATTCTGGTAAAATGTGCACTGTGTATAAAAAGTTTGTAGCATTTATCTGCTGTGAATTTTGCATATTAAAAGTTGCCATGACAAAACATTGCATTGTGCGGTGCCCATGTGCATAGGCCACATGGGGCTCTAAAACTAATAACACATTTTTAAGAAGCTACACAAAATTCCCACCGCATGCAATTGATAAATAAAAAAAAATTATTTTATTAATACAGGATTAAAAAAATCAAACACAAGCACCCGTTATGGAGCCCTTTAGGCTTGCCGTTGGACGGGAAGCCCTGTGTCCCCCTTTCGACTACAGAGAAACAGATTTAATGGTGATTACAAAAATTCTGTTTTCTCTGTCATCTTAGAGGGACACAGAGACCGATGGGGACTTCCCAAAGTAGTCACAAAACAGCAGGGTGGGAGCAAGCCTTGAAAAAATGTGGCTTATTTATTTTATTACGGATTGCAGCACTCTACGTCCGAGGGAACCCTCAGCCGGCGCAAAGGTGTCAACATTGTAGAATTTTGAAAATGTGTGAATGAAAGACCAGGTAGCCGCCTTGCAAATCTGCTCCAGTGGAACAGAGTTACGCCATGCCCAGGAGGTCCCCACAGCTCTCGTAGAATGTGCCCGAATTCCCTCAGGTGGTGTTCTTCCTTTTGCAATGTAGGCATGTTTGTTTCTCTGATCCATTGGGATATTGATGTTTTAGATGCTGCTTGCCCCCTGGGGGGTCCAGAAGGAATAACAAACAGAGACTGAGAAGATCTGAATGGCTTGGATCGATCTATGTACCATCGAAGGGCTCAGACCACATCGAGTTTGTGTAACTGCCGCTCATTCTTTGGGTCTGGACACAACGAAGGTACTACAATGTCTTGGTTAACGTGGAATGGGGAAACCACCTTGGGAAGAAAGGAAGGGACTGTGCGAAGTACAGCTTTATCCTTAAGAAACATTAGATAAGGGGACTCACAAGACAAGGCGCTGAGTTCTGATATTCTTCTGGAGGAAGAAATGGCTAGGAAAAACACCATCTTCCACGTAACCCAGGTGTCTGATATTGAATGCAACGGCTCCAATGGTAGCTCCAGTAGGGCTTCCAGCTCAGGTGGCTCAAGTCCCATCCCACCACTGGGGGACGAAACAGAGAGGCCACATGTGCCACCCCTTGTAGAAAGGTGTGTATAATGACCTCATTAGCCAACTTGTGTTGAAATAGTATAGATAATGCAGACATCTGGACTTTAAGAGAGCTGAGCTTCAGGCCCAGTTCTAATCTGTGCTGTAGAAAGGACAAATATTCTTGGTAAACTGAATTCCGTGGAAGAGGAGTCAGTCTCCCCGCACTAGTTGAAGTAAAAACACCACACTCTGTACTATGACTTTGTTGGGATAACCTCTTCCGCTAAACCTTTACTTCGCCAGATGGATGTCTCAACAACCAACCCGTCAAAGCGAACAGCCCCAGGTTGTGATGCATTATTGGTCCCTGACGTAGTAGGTCTGTTCTGGAGTCTAACCGAATTGTGCTTGCTACTTACAGCTCCTGCAGATCAGAGAACCAGGTTCTCTGGGGCCAGAAAGGTGCTATTACTATCACTGTTACTGGAGACTGCTTGATCTTCTTTAGCACTCATGTGAGCAAGGGAGAGGCGGAAAAACGTATGCCAAGTCGAACTGCCAGTGTTGTGTCAAACAGCTTTGCTTTTGTGGGGTTTGATGGTACCCTGGACGTGATAAATTTCCTGGGTTGCAATGCTGTGAAGTCCAGATGGTAACCCCCCCGACACAATTTGTTGACCCAAGCATCTGGTGAGTAACGAATCCATGCCTCCCGGAATCGTAGCAGGACACTTAAAAAACTGAATAGGATTGTACTGTGGGTGGGGTTAAGCCTGACCCGACACGCCCACTTGATTACCTTCAAGTGTCCTGCCTCCTGGAGGCCCCCTAAGCATTCATTGTGCTTAATAAAACATTGGAGATTAATTCAGACTAAGCCAACTCCATGTTTTCTCTTATTCAAAAGCAAATTGACCCCCTGCATTAATGAATGGATTCCAGGGATTAGGCTCACATGACTATATGACAGATGTTAGATGCTCTACAGAAAAGCAACAGTACTGTTGCTCTCCATACAAAATTAGTTTTTCAAAAACAAATATAGCTTCCAATTAAAAAGCTATTTCAATTTTAGTAGCCATATTAAAAAATTAACCAATTAAAGACCCACCTACATGCTATTTTAACTATCCTGGCCACTGCATGCCAGACCTTCAAAGGCTTCAATCAGCCAGCATGTTTGTCAGCATTACTTTGGTTTTCTGATTGTGGTCACCAGCCAGGAGCTTGTGTAGTAGTAGCTAATTTCATCCTGGCATCCACTGCACATGATCCTGGCTGGCAAACAGAGTTGGGAATCCAGAAAACAGAATAACCCAGTGCAAAAATGTCAACCCCACTGTAAAGCTCTGCTTTGGAAATCCACGGTCTTTTGTGTGGTTCAGGAAACAGTAGGGATAACCGTAAAAGGACACCAATAGTTGAATTTACATGGGGGTAGCTAGTTCTCCTTTAAGGAATAATGGATTAAGACTTATTGCAAAATATCAGCCATAGTAATGGATAACTAAACCCTGAAAATGAATGGGCTAAAAAATGCCATGTTTCAGCTTGTCAATAGCAGCAATGATCCAAACTTATCACAGAGTGTCACCATCTTGGAAAGTGTCTGCAACACGCACAGGCTCTGAGCAGCTGTTGAGAAGCTAAGCTTAGGGGTTGTCAATTATCCATCTTTTATTAGGCACATTTTTATTTTGGGGTTGACTTGCCCTTATATTTAATGCCCCTATAGGAGTAAAGTACATAACTGGCCTGTACAGAGGATTTGACCTCAACCAAAAAGACCCCGTTGGAATGAACTGAAACCATAGGCAAGGTCTAGGTCTGATAGCCCAGCGGCAGGGCCAAGACTTCACCGATGCTACTGGGCCTTGAAAAATTAAACAACGTCAACAAACTTTAAACATTTAGGGGCAGATTTATAAAAATTCACATTAATGATTTGAAATTCGATCGAATGATTCGAATAAAATTCTATTTGAATAGCCGTCAGTCTAAATACTTGCCCTTTAAATTTTTATTCAATTGCCTAGTTCGCCAGATTAAACCTACCAAATTGCTATTAAACCCTATGGGATGCCCTATAGGAATTTTTAAACTTTTTTAGATCGAATAAAAATAATTTGATCTAGGCATGCACCAAATCCAGGATTCAGCCTTTTTCAGCAGGATTCGGACGAATCCTTCTGCCTAGTCGAACCAAATCCTAATTTGCATATTAGGGCCAAGGAGTGAAATCACGTGACTTTTTGGCATAAAACAAGGAAGTACAAAATGTTTTCCCCTTCCCACTCATAATTTGCATATGCAAATTAGGGTTTGGAGTGGTATTCTGACGAATCATTTAGGAAGGATTCGGCCAAATCCAAAATAGTGGATTCAGTGCATCCCTAATTTGAATGGTTAAAATTGTTCAATTCGAACGATTGAATCAATTGATTTAATTTTTTTTATTAGATCGAATTGCAGTAGAAACCTTTCAAATTCGAACACAATTATAGCTGTATTTTGGGAAACATCAGAACCTTCAAAATGGTAAGCATAAAAGCATAACACCATTTCCTGGAACTTCACGGCAAGTTACCTCTAAGGGCAGACACACACTTGAGATTCAGGGAGATTTAGTCGCCCGATGACAAAACAACTTCAAAATCAAAATTGCCAGCCGGATGGTACCGGGAGCGCTTTGTTTTCGGGAGTTTCCTTGTAAGACGGGCAGTTTGGGAAGATTAGTCGCCCCAAAAGGCGATTTGTCGCCGGGCAACTATTCTCCCTGAACCTCTTCGTGTGTCTCTGCCCTAAGTTAAAAGAACATGCAACTGCAAAAAATGAATGTGTAATTTATAACACAAGAACTATCGCTATTTACCCATTAAACATTAGCAGTTCCGACTGCAATTAGTGCAAGCAATGTTCATGTGCAGAAGGCACAACCTCTTGCTATTGTTGGCAAAATCCAACGGAATACGAAGCTAAAAATACTATTTTGGTCTTCCAAAAGATGATTAGTGTATTTACAAGGTCAACAAAGGGGTGGGTAATTAAGGAATAAAGCATTCACATTTAACCAGCAAGTCAATGGTGATACTTCCCGCTACATTTACGCCTGCTCTTTTACTCTATTCTTATTATTACCATGATGCAAAGAATTCTCGCCAGTTAGGGTGCTTAAGCTTGTATTCAATTATAGAATAAGTTTAGGTGACAAGGAAATTACTGTGATATACAGTGAAAACTCGATTTTAAGTATCTTGATTTTAAAGTTTTCCCGCATTAAACATTTTTTTTTTTATCTGTCAATCAATTTATAATGCATTTCAATGGATGCATTTCCCTGATTTTAAGTAATGTTTACATGGATTTTACATCAAATTTTTTTCTCTCTCTTTTTCCTATATGAATGTTATTATTTGTGGAATAAAGGTTTAAAATACTAACCAGATGTATATTTTGCCATGGTTCTGCCTGTAAATGGTCAATTCCAATGAGTCTGCCCCTTATACAGCCCTGCACCAATCACTTATTGCTTTATGTTGCGTATGTGACTGACAGAGAGGCCTTGCACATGTCCTAATAGTATAACATTAACGCTGCTTAACCTTCGTTATTAACACAGTAAATAATGTATCTGAAAGGAAAACAGACTCCTGTGCTTATATCCTTTCAGTACTTGAAAAAGTTACTTTAACACATTTCCCTAATTTGACATTTTCCCAGATTTAACAATTTTTTCGTGGTCCCCTGAAAAACATAAAATGGGTGTCCTACTGTACACACACACACACATTCCTGCCCTCTGCACAGTAACGGTGTTATCGGATGGTGATAGATGTAGGAGCTTTCACAGGAGTACACTTTGCTAGTATAGCAGTGAAAGCGTTAAGGAAATTAGACTGCCAGATATATTATCTTCCCTGCTGTAGGTGCAATTAGGAGATGGAGCCCTTGTGTGCAAATCTTCTTATGGCTGCCAATAACACACTCGGGCTGCTGCACATTTAGGTCTGACAGGAGGGGTGTGTCCTCTGAACCCTTCGTGAAGATTCTACAGTTTACTCCATCAGCATCAGAGTCGGATGTGGTGGGCTTACAGGCGATTAAAAACCCTTTCCTTGCCTATTCCATTCTGGGTGGAAAGGTGGCTTCTTAACTGGATATCACTGAGCAAAACCCTTTCCTTCAAAGAAAGCGTTTTATTATACCGTTTACAAGAAAATGTATCAATGTTTCTAAACGTTTTTTAGAGACGCCTCCCTCTCCCACAGAGTGATCTGTTGTAGAAGTAAAGGACTCCAGAGAGCCTGGTTTATCCCTTAACTTCGTTACAGTACATTTGTGAAGGTCCCTGTGGCTCCCATTGCTAGAAGCAGCAACAAACAACAGTGGCAATAAAGGAAAAAAGGAGAGCTCCCATATCATATCCTATCGAATAGGTGAAGTCAGTTTAAACAGTACCCTAGTGTTTAAACCTTTGAGCATACGGAGCCCTTGCGATTTATTGTTCATACGCTCAATGGTAAAGGCAGTGTAATGAATAACCTCTGCTAATACCCTAATGAGCAAATGCCGGTTCTGAGAGATACATAATGCTGAAAGGTATTAGCTATGCCGGTGGATGAGAATCGTATAGATGCATGCACACCCCATATACACACCCTGCTTAACTGACATACATTATGGGAACTATTACGAAAATGAAAATTGAATATAAGCTTCCGCACACTGAAATAAGAAACTTTCTAAATATAATCCATTCAGAATTCTGTACTGTTTATGAAATAATCACGTTTATCATCACTGTTTCTTCATTCTGGTTTCATGCAGTAGGTGGAGTCAGTTTTTGATTGACAGTTAGGTACAATACATCCTCTGGGGGGGGGGGTCACACCCTTATCCCAGGTGCTCACTCTTTATAAATAACCGGCTCTGATGGAAATCTTGTTTCTGTGTGTGCAGGGTGTTTGTCAGAGTCTGTTATTTTGTTACATTTTGTTTGTTCTGAAATTGGTTGAGTTATTCTGCCAAGAGTGTGAGATACTGAAGAGTAACTTCATTATTTCTTAAACATATTGTATTTAGAAAGCGTCTTATTTCACAGACATGAAGCTTATATAAAATTTCCCTTTTTGTGATAGAAAAGGAACAGAAAAAGCAAGGTATAAGATGCCCATCCTGCGGCTCCCACCATCCCCAGGCAATTGTTAACCCAAGGACATATACAGAGATTGACCTATGCCAAGCATTCCTCTAACATACCCATAGGGGCTCATTTACCAACAAGGAAGCACAAAGTCAAATCGTTTGTACTTAAAGTGATACAGACACCAAAAAAAAATATATTATTCAAAATATTAACTGTACATCAAAAGTTCCCTATAGGTCATGTTGATCGTTTTTCACTCGTAGGGCTGCTTTTGTAAGCAATTGTTAGATGAAATTTCTAAACCTGACTGTTTGCCAATTGGATTGTCCCTTCTCAACAGGTCAGTTAGAGTTTCTAAGGCTAACAGACTGTAGCAGCTCAGAGATGGGTAATGTAAAAGCATCTGTAAATACTTTTATGGCAAAATTATAGATAGTATACAAAGACAACATTATGATAGATGTTAAAAAAAAGGGTATGGGGTTCATTTCTGGGGTCAGTATCTCTTTAAAGGAGAAGTCAAAATTTAAATAAAAAAACAAAAAACAAACTTACCCCCCCAGCCTAGCTGCTACCCCAGGCAAATGCACCTACTTACCCCTCAGTGAATTTTCAGGGATCAGGAGTTCACAGCAGCCGTCTTCCAGGTCTTCGGTAATCTTTGTGTCTTCAGTGCATGCGCAGTTATCGCAAACAGGGAAATCGCTCAACTGCGCATGTGCCGCTCACATTCGCGAAATAACCAAACACCCGGAAGACGGCTGCCGTGAACTCCGATTCCTGAAAATCCATCGAGGGGTAAGTAAAAAGCTAGCGGCATTTGCCAGGGGTAACAGCTAGACTGGGGGGGTCTATGTAGGGTAGGTGTTTTATTTATTTTTTTAATTTTGGGTTGAATTCTCCTTGAAACGTATATATTGGTTATCCTATACCGCTGAGCTCAAGCAATTTCATAAACTGTTCTGTGTTTGCACCGTGCTTCTGAAGCAAAAAAGAAAAAGGTGGAGTGCAGGCTGATCCTCCAATGAAACGTCTCACCCCGCGTCTTATTCACGGCACTTGCTGAACAGAGAGAGGTGATAAATACACAGCAGGATGAGAATATTGTGCTTGTGTCACTTCCCCCATCTAACCAGTCATATCTGAATAAGGAAGAGCCCAGCAGCCAACAACAAAGTCTTTCTGTACATACGTTATCATGCCTTTCCACAAAGTATATAGAAATCCAGCATGTTGCTTTGTAGCAGAAGGTGGACTCTGTACATATGATCCAACAGGTGTGTTTGTAGCTAAGCTTCCCACTGCTTGCTGCATCCTTACTGATCAGCTACTGCCCTCCTGACCCACAGCAAAACCTATAAGCAAAGCTGCAGCACAGGAAATGCTGCTGTCAGGATGGCGGGAGTTGTAGTTCATCAGCATGTGAAGGGATATACCCCCCAGCTTTGAACGAGAACTGTGAAACCCCTTGTCTATGAGAGGACAGCAGGGAGAAATTATCTCTCTCTATATATATATATATAAATATAGCACATGTTAGTTTGTGAAAAAGTAAAGGCTGTGAGTTTGATGTAAGTTGCCCTTTAAAAGAAGAAGCCGGCCGGTACGTCGCACTCTGCCCCGCTGCCCCTACCCACGTGACACTGAGCAGCTGCTGCCGCGGTTCCTGCTCGGACTCTAGTTCCCAGAAAAACCCTCACCCCCGCTACAGCCCATAGTGACAAGCGTCCGATTAATGCTGCTGCTGGGAGTTGCGGCTCCTTTAATAAGAGCAGGAGAGTCGCGGGACAGTATGGCAAGAATTCCTCCTTGTGCTCCGCCGGTTCTCATTGTTTGTTTTCTTCCCTCCTCTAATTACCATCCCGTCCTCCTCCTGTCACAGAGAGACCCCCTCCCTCAGGGCACTGACACCCACCAAACACTCCCGAAGCTCCTCGCTACCGAACACCGACATGTGCACTTACCTACACAGTGGATGAGCCGGTGCCGCCAAGAGTCGAGTTCCCTCCGGAATCCCTTCCTCTCCGCCGTGCACCGCGGGCTCCGGCACTGGGCAGCCATTCCGTCTGTTCCCCTTTTTCCATCTGCCTCTGACGTCACCGCCCGTCAAACCTACAACTCACTCACACGGAGGCGGGAAGTACCAGCGCGATGATTGTCAGGCGGACTGACCAATCAACGTAGGGGCGATGGGGCGGTGCTTCCCGCCGCAATGGACGATCTCGCTGAGGGTTCATAGGAGAAGGACGGACTCTCTTATTGTGACTGACAAGCTTTCGGCTCGCATTAGAGGAGTGGGCGTGGCCTAAGAAGAGGGACGGCACTAGCTGTCAAGCGCTGAATGGGCGGGTCCGGTTTGTCAGTTTCTATTTTCCTGTCATTATACAGAACTTCTTGTTGTTTTTTTTTTGTTTTTTTTATTTTGGTGGCGACAACATGTAGTTGTACTGGGCGCATCGTGCGGAAATGAGGAACTCGCTTAAATAAAGCTGAAGAAATCTGATCTCCAAGTTGAAGTGTTCCGGTTCTATAGCCTCCCGTGTTGGGAATGATCCAGTCCTGGTTTTGCCGGCCAATTTGCTGCACTTTACTAATTATTATGAAGTGGAATATGGTTAATAAAAATACCAGGAGTGGATCAATAGCTCGGTGATCATTGCATGCTGCTGCTGTTATTATTATCCTCCTTTATTGTTAAATTTGTATTATTAACCTCCTTTATTGTTATATTCTTATTATTATCCTCCTTTATTGTTATATTCTTATTATTATCCTCCTCTATTGTTATATTCTTATTATCCTCCTTTATTGTTATATTCTTATTATCCTCCTTTATTGTTAAATTATTGTTATCCTCCTTATTGTTATATTCTTATTATCCTCATGTATAGTTAAATTATTATTATTATTATCCTCATGTATTGTTAAATTATTATTAGCCTCCTGTATTGTTATATCATACCTCTAGGGTTGCCACCTGGCCGGTATTTTTGATGGTTGATCCCAATGTTATTAATAGGAAAAAAAGATAAATATATAGAAAGGATTGTATTTTTTTCAAGAAAAGGTGGCAACCCTACTCCCAGCTGTCCCTTTTTCAAAGGGACAGTCCCTTTTTCAAAGGGACAGTCCCTTTTTGACAGCTCAAGCTGCAGTCCCACATTTGTACTGGAAAGTCCCTATTTTCTCTGCACTGAACAGCCAGAAAAAGAAACAAAGTTTCTAACTTAATTGGCTTTTGGCAGAGAGCCCAAGAACAGCTAGCAGGTGCAAATAAGATACTTAATAACAAATTTGAGATAAGAAAATAAGTAATTGTAACAGTTTAGATAAGGAGAAATATTTTCAAACTTTCATCACCTGCCAAATTTTGTAAAATGAACATGGTAATGAGGGCGTGTGGTCACAAAAATGGGCGTGGTCAAAAATTTTAGCCGCGCTACGTGCGAAAATTTTTTTTTAAGTCCCTCTTTTTACTTCCAAAATGTTGGGAGGTATGTTATTTTATTATTATTATGCCTGTGGACAGGATCTGTCAACTTGACAAGCAGCCAGCTAAAACCAGAGGCCTGTAAGTGAAAACTGACAAACTAATTCATAATTAACTTACAGGGGATGTAATGCTCCTTGCCCCAAAAATTAAATAAACTTAAGTTTTCTGTACACTTTTGCATATTTAATGTTTTTCAGAATATTAGTTTTATACCGTTTTTTTTTTTGCTCAAATAGGGTTGCTAGGGTAATTTGTACACTCGCAACCAAATTGCAGAACTTGCAAACTGGAGAGCTGCTGAATAAAAGGGCAAATAACTCGAAAAAAAAAAAAAAATTAACCCGGACAGCCCAGTAATTAGGGCTGCCAGGGTCAAAACTTCCTGCCCGGTTTTCCTGATTAGGAAAACTGGGCAGTATTCCCCATGATTGACCAGTCGATCGGCAGATTGCCACATCATTGCCCCACCCCCAAGATGTCACATCCCACCCTGGTATATCACAACCCTGCCCCCTCTGCGCCACGGCCCCGCCTGGTCTCCACTCTTAAAGGGGTTGTTCACCTTTGAGATAACTTTTAGTATGATGTAGAGAGTGACATTCTGAGATAATTTGCAATTGGTTTTAATTTTTTATTATTTACAGTTTTTGAGTTATTTTGCTTTTTATTCAGCAGCTCTTCAATTTGCATTTTAAGCAGTCTTGTAACTAGGGCACAAATTACCCTAGCAACCATGCATTGATTTGAATAAGGGACTGGAATGTGAATAGGAGAGAGTCTGAATAGAAGGATCAGCAATAAAAAGTAGCAATAACAATACATTTGTAGCCTTACAGAGCATTTGTTTTTTTAGAAGGGGACGGCGACGCCCATTTGAAAGTTGCAAAGAATCAGACGAAAAGACAAATAACTATAAAACTATAACAAATAAATAATAAAAACCAATTGAAAAGTTGCTTTGAATTGGCCATTCTATAACATAATAAAAGTTACCGTAAAGGTGAACCACCCCTTTAAAACCGGATAGGTGGCTACCCTATGAGCAGCTGTTTTCTTGTGTTAGGGAGCCTCTATCTCGTTACTTTCCCATTGTTCTGTTGTTAGGCTGCTGGGGGGGGGGAGAGGGTGGTATCACTCCAACTTGCAGTGCAGTAAAGATTGACTGAAGTTTATCAGGGCACTAGTCACATGACTGGGGCAGCTGGGAAACTGACAATACCGTATGTCTAGCCCCATGTCAGATTTCAAAATGAAATATAAAAAAATCTGTTTGCTCTTTTGAGATATAGATTTCAGTGCAGAATTCTGCAGCAGCAGCACTATTAACTCATTCGTTTTGTATTTTGTCCCATGACAGTATCGATTTAAGGGAGCAAGGGAGCCTCCATTATGTAAAGGACTCCCCAGCCCTGTATGTATGGAAAAAAATGTGGGCAAAGTAAAGTATTCATCAGAGTAGTGATGCGTAAGTTGACCTGAATCCATACTTTCCAACATTTTGGAAATCGTAAGAGGGATAAAAATAGGTATCTTTTTCTGGCTGTTCAGTGCAGGAGATGAAAGAGAAAGTCAGGACATTTCAATAACAAGCTGGGACTGCAGGTAGAGGGGCACTGTCCCACTCAAAAGGGAAATATGTTGGGAAATATGTGAAACCACCAATTCAGGTTGATTAAAGCTGAAAGTTTGGTGACCATTGCTGGTTTTGGTTGGGTGCAGGTCAGACTGGGGAATTAGCCACCTCCTCTGCTCCTGAAGATTCTTTGTCTTGGAACTAGAGGCGTACACAGATGTGTATGGAGCGGGTAGATGCAGGTACAGGCACTACAATGGCATGATTTGAGGGTTTGGGTCGACTGTGGGACTACTGCAGATAAAATGAGTTAGTGGAACTGTTATGTTTTGGTAGCCGAGGATGATCAGAGTATAACAGTGCTTTATTAGCAAGTTCATGCAGCCATTACACTTGAACAGTATAGAAGGTACAGTATATGCACAGTATAACTCGTGTGCACAGTGACACCTACAGGCACCTTGCACAACCACCACAGGAAGGCATGAAGAAGAAGAGAGCAGAGAAAAAAGTAAAGCAAAACAAGAATTAGTAGAGGAAAGGGGAGATTGTAGTGACAAGTGAGGTGAGACTTGATTCAAAGTGGAGAGAGAGACAGGAGGAAAGAAAGAACAGGAAATAGTTGATGAAACATTCATCATAACATAAGGCAGTGTGTTCCTGCTGCCTGCATGCTCCCGTCAGTCATGTGATGAATCGCCCAATGGCTCAAAACGTGTCAGGAGGGAGTGGCTGACTTGAGGTATGCAGACAGGGGGAAGACACTGTCTTGTGGTATGTTATGATGCAATGCATTTATATTGATAATCACTTTATTTATTTTGCACCAATACATGCCTGAAGTGATTTACTCTGTATATTTTATTGACTTTGCTGGGTGCTATTGGACCCTGGCACAGTGCTTACTTGTAGATGACTTATATCCAAAGTGGAATGAAGGAACAGGACTGAATAGGTCAGGTGAAAAGATGGAGGAAAATAAAATCACAAGAGAAATTAAATGAGAACAGTAAAGTATGGGAAAGCAGAATTCATAACAAGGAGATATCAACTCTCCTGAAAATGTGAATGAAGTCTGTTAATCATATTGTAATGTGTAGCTTAATCAGGCAACTAAATATACCACCCATAAAGTCCCAGATTCAGTTAGACGGGAAAACACTTCTAAACGTCTAAAAACCTTCTAATTCAGTTTAAAATTTCCCTTTTTACTTCTATGTAATATTTTTTTCTTATCATGTTATATCTGGCCCAGAGTTGGTAATGCAGCAACCACCAAAAACCCTTTGTGTACAGATATGGGACCCGTTATCCGGAAACCCATTTTCCAGAAGGCTCTGAATTACAGTCTTCCATAGACTCCATTTAATCCGAATTTCTCTGTAATAATAAAGCATTAGCTTGTACTTGATCCCAACTAATATGTAATTAATTCTTATTGGAAGCAAAACCAGTCTCTTGGGTTTATTTAATATTAAAATAAATATATATATATTTATATTGGGTTACTGATTTATGATGAATCAAGGACAAAGCTCTCAGGCACCCGTTTTAATAGACACACATTTAGTTAGCGGCAGTGGTTGTAGATGTGATTTACTGGTGCAGCTTTAAATACACTAATAAATTAACTCAAAAAGTGGTAAAATCAATAACACTACTTTTTTTTTTTTACAACACCAGTGTCCAAAAGATTTAACAGACAGTAAACTGCAAACGCAAAGTAGATTGTTTAGAAGCTTAAGCCTTGACAGCAGTATTATGAGGCCATAATGCATTTTAAAAGGATATGTCAGTTTTTAGGCAAAGAGTTTGTTCACACCAAACAGATTAATTCATTAGAGCCAGTTTTTTTGTCTAGACCCATATAAAATTATTTACATGATCTGGGTATTTGGAAATGATGTTTGTCGACTTAACATTTTATAGAAGAGTACATAACAGCAGTTCTGCAGGAGTTTGCTTTTATGTTTTTCTAATAAGCAATCTAACTGTTTTTCAGATCAGAAGAACAGAATGAAAGCTTTTCTACTGCATGTGTTTAGCTGTAAAGGTTCTACAGGAATATAACGATTTTAAAATAAAGCTGGTTTACATGAGCTTACTTGCTGAACAGAAAATCTTGAAGGGGGGCTACCATTGGTGCAGCAAGTGTACTGGGGCCAGCCACATTAAGGGGTCTATTTCTTATGCTGTGTAAAAAAGTGGAGTGAAACATTAAGGCTGGGGACAGACAGGGAGATTCGGGGAGATTCTGTCGCCTGGCGTTTTTAGCAGGCGACAATCTCCCCGAATTTCCTTCTCCCTGTCTGCCGCTAGTATAAGTGACAAAGCGCCAGCGCCTGTGCACACGCTGCGCGGCGATTTCCAGATTTCCGGAAATCGCCGCGCAGTGTGTGCACAGGCGCTGGCGCTTTGTCACTTATACTAGCGGCAGACAGGGAGAAGGAAATTCGGGGAGATTGTCGCCTGCTAAAAACGCCAGGCGACAGAATCTCCCCGAATCTCTCTGTCTGTCTCTACCCTAACGGTGATGTTGCTCATAGCAACCAATAAAATATTTGCTTTTGTTTTCTAACTGTTGAAATCTAATTGCTGATTAGTTGCTCTGGACAACATCGCCAGTAACTTTTTGCACAGCATGAGCAATAGGCACCTTAGAGTCCCATTTAGAATATTATTTGATTTTCGGACACTATTTTTTCAAATAAGGGCCTTTGACTGAGCAAAAAAACGTAATGCTACCTTATTTTGAAAAACAAAATATAGGAATAAAAAAATTAGAAATACTTTGAATCTGTATAATTTCATAATTTTTGATGGGTCCTCAAACTCAAAAATTCTTTAAATTTTGCCAAGGGCAGCTTCCATTTACTTTTACATGACCTCGCAAGCTTTCAGATGCTGATGTTTTACATTAGCATTATTTAAATTTTTTTTCACATAAATGTTAAAACTTATGGCCTTATTAATAGATATGCACCGAATCACCTATTTTGGTTTTGGCTGAGTTACCGAATCCTTTGTGAAAGATTTGGCTGAATACCAAACCGACTCCTAGGGGCAGATTTCCTAAATTCACATGACGGATTCAAAGTTCAATCGAATTTTCAAAAAGATTAGAATTCGAATTTTCGATTGTTTCTGAAGACCACTTCGACCAGTGAATTTTGAAAATTCGATCGAATCGAATGATTTGGATAATTCGTATAAAAATCTATTCGAAAATTTAATAGATTAAATTTTTATTCGACTACCTAGTTCGCCAGATCAAAGTACTGAATTGGCTTTCATTATTTTTGATCGAATAAAAATTTTATTGTTTGATCGAATATTTTCTATTCAATCGAATTACGGTAAAATCCCTCGAATTCTACCCTTAGTAAATCTGTCCCCTAATGCGCATATGCAAATTAGGGGCAGGAATGGAAAAAAATGTTAAAATTTTTTTCACTTCCTTGTTACGTGATTTCCCTCCCCGTCCCTAATTTACATATGCAAATTCGGTTCAACCAGACACAAGGATGGATGAATCTGAATCCTGCTGAAAAAGTCATAATTCTGGCTGAACCTAATCCTGGATTCGGTGCATCCCTACTTATTCACTAAACCATGTTTTTGCTGGTAGGAGTTTTTCGGGCAAAACTCAAATTTTTTGAGTTTTATTATAACCCGAAGCTGTGAAATCTTTTGATACTTCTAGTGGAGGAGTTTACTAAAGCTATGCATTCTGGGTAGAATACTCAGGGCAGTGCTACAATCTGAGCATGCTCCTGAACTCATTTGTTGTAATCACAGTATGGACTCCCTCAGTGAAAGAACCCATTTGACAAAGAATGGTATTATTTAAAAAACTACTGTTTTTTTTAACTGTATATGAATTTTGATTAAATGTGTTTAGGTTGTACTGGGCAGTTTGTTAAAATGTATTTGATTTTGGCTGTGATTGGTGCCTTTTAAAGTCTAGTAACCCCTAGCATCCAGTTAGCAAGTAGCATTTATTAGTGGTGATCTGTTTATGTATCTGATTGTTGCTATGAGCTAATGAACCTAATAAAAACTTTGAGGTTTTTTTCTCCTGAAAAAATATAGTTTATAGTGAAACTACCCTAAAAAAACTAAATATTTTCGATGTAGAAAAAAACCTGACAAATCTCACAAACTTGACCTTTGATTAATAACACCACCCATCCTAAAGTCAGACAGAAAAGCACAGGGTTGAGTTATTTCCACTTATGGTTGCAGACTGGAAAGACAATCAGTGCTGGCCTAATGTTCATGAAGAAAAGCTGTTTGGCAATCATTTGTTTTTTCTACCTGTTGTGTACTCACCCCTGGAAAATAACATCATCCTTCTTTAAACCGGTTGCTCTCTGGAGGGCAGAGGAACAAGCTCTGTTTTATATTAAGTACTGGGTATGCAGGAGGATTCAAGAACTTTAAAGGCAACTTTGTAACTGGGGATGACATTTTTTTGCCATTATTGGGGCAGATTCAATAAGGGTGAAGTGACTTTGCCAGCGTGACATCATTTCGTTACTTCGCTGATTTACTAACGAGCACAGGCGCCCTGCTCTAGCGAAGTTGATGTATGCTGCTGTTGCTTCGCACTCTGGCAAATGGAAGATGCAGATTTTACTGAACGCTACCTCATTCGCCAGACTTGTCTTCGCCAGCTCTGAAGTGCTCTGAAGTGATGAAGTGCTTTGGAGTGCATAGAACACATCCTCAATCTACAGTTACTTACTTTATAGTTTTTGACTGTAATATCTTCTAAGTCCAAAAATCGCTGGCGTCTTTTTCAGGGTGTTAGGCTGCAAAAGCCATAAGATTTTTTTTCGGGCACCCGGTTTCCCCCATACATTTTCTACCAAATGGCACATTATTTAATTGTGGGCTTATGTGTAGGGCATTAAAACAACCCTATTGACTTTATTAAGGTTCCCTTGGCATGTCTAGTTATCAGTGTAAATGTAATGTATTAGATGCACCATGTAACATAAATAGCTTCATTCCACTTTACATTTCCTGCTATATGCAAATTAGCTTGAGCGCAAGAATTTGATTTGCTCGCTCTGCCAAAGTAACGCTAGAGAAAATTCGCCAGCATTCGGCTCTCTGGATGAAACTTCGCACTTATGTAAATTTGCGTTGTCTGAGCGAATTTTTGCCTGGAGAAGTATTGCGATGGCTGCGAAGCCGTTGCTGGTGACGGTGCATTCTTCAATGAATTTGCCCCATTGTTCTTATCTGTTGCTGCCAGTGGAAAACAAAATTCTGCTGGGACACTGCAATGGAAAAACTATTCTGAAACTGTAGTCATTTTTTCAAGTGATGTATGCAAAAAATGGTTCTAAACGCTAAGGGGTGGAAATGGATTTTTCATAAAATTATGCTGGGTCGCATGTTTAAAAATATATATGCATGTTGCTTTACCTTTTACAAGGTATATGCTTTGCCTAACCTATTGAAAGCCGAGGTATGTGCAAAATCATTCCTAACTCTTGTTTCGATTTTTTAAATAAGACTAAGTTTTTTTGACTTTATTAAAAAAATTCAACATTGCATAGTAAAATTTGCTTGGCTCAGATAGCTAATCATATTCCATCATGTTCCTCCAATTTAATACATCGTTACCACAACTTATGCCACTGAACTGAATGCTGTGACCTATTGGCCCATCATGTGACTGCATTTATTTTGTAATTTATTTTAACTGCCATTGCTAATGAGACCTTTTTTTCCAACAACAATTTTTTTAAAGCAAAGAAGTTATAAAAAAAGTAAAGTGAATTTATTAAGTGTAGTGTATTGAAAACAACAGAAATCTACTAAAAGCTGTTAAAAAGAAAAAAGTATCTGTAGTCAGGTAAAATAATCTTTACACAGTTGGAAGCTCCTCCTAGGTTCCTATAGAATGAATGTCATGGTAATATAACATAACATAGAACAAATTATGTGCACATGTATTTATTTAACATGTCACACCTGTGTTTGTAAATGTATGTAAACCATGTGTTTCTTTATTCTGTCTCTATAGATCTTATTTTGTGTTTTGTTTAAATAATTTGTCTTTTCATTTGCCTTTTTTTCAAACGATGTTCAAGCGATGTTCAAACTGAAATCCAGAATTGAGTGGCTAGTTCTTTATTCCTCTTCTAAGTTCTTGTTATCTTATCCTGTATAGCCTTCAGCTTGCCATTCAAATACATGCTGTATTGCTAGAGTCCTTGGGACCCCAACAAGCAGACTGTTAATGGAGCTAAACCCTAAAAAGTAATATGGGTAAAAAAAAATTATTTTATATACTGAACTTATAGCACCAGCCTAAAGTTTCAGCTTGTCAATAGCAGCAATGATCCAGGACTTCAAACTTCTCACAGGGGGTCACCATCTTGGAAAGTGTCTGTGACACTCACATGCTCAGTGGGCTCTGAGCAGCTGTTGAGAAGCTAAGCTTAGGGGTCGTCACTAATTATCCAGCAGAAAATGAGGTTGGTCTGTAATATAAGCTGATGCTACAGGGCTGATTATTAAATTCTGATGCTAGTTGCACTGGTTTCTGTGCTGCCATGTAGTTATTATCTGTATTAGTGACTAATCAGCCTTATATTGTGACTATATTTCTATTCTATGTGTACTGTATACTGTGAGTGGGTCCCTAAGCTCAGTAAGTGACAGCAGCACAGAGCATGTGAATCAGTGAATCAGCAGAAAAGAAGATGGGGAGCTACTGGGGCATCTACTGGGGAGACACAGATCTTTACTGCTAAAGGGCTGTGGTTGCCTTGGGCTGGTACAGAAGCTCAAAACATAATGCACAACATTTCTAGCCACTTCTTTAGTTAAGCTTTAGCTCTCCTTTAAAAACTGAAGTAAATAGCATAAAGCAGGTGTGAAGAACAGTCTTGGAACCTGTTATCTAGATTGCTCAGGACATGGGGTTTTCCAAATAAATGTTCTTTCTGTAATTTGTATCTCCATACTTAAATTAAAAAATAATTTATACATTAATGAAACCCAACAGGATTTCTTCACCTCCAATAAGGATTCATGTAGCTTAGGTATGACTAATTACAGGGTACTGTTTTATTACTACAGAGAAAAAAGGAATAAATAAAAAAAAAAAATTATAAGCTGAAAATGGACTCTATCGGTGATGGTTTTCTTGTAATTTAGAGGGTTCTGGTTAATTGGTTTCCGGATAATGGAGCCCATATGTGTGCAGGTAGGGGATCTGTTATCCAGTGTTACAGAGTGTTTGGAAAGCACCACTTTCTTAGGGCCCTTACACATGGGTGTTTGTACCTGCGCTCCCCTACGTTCCATTTTTCTGCACTAAGCCTCAGGGGAGCGCAGGCCTAGATGCTGCTGGGCAGAAGGAACTTTGTTGCCAGCAAGAGAGTTCCAGAGGTTGGATACTAAATCCCTGGAATGACTGGCAGAGACTAGTGTGTCTGAGTCACAGAAGGGGAAGCCAGCAGGACTGAGTGTGAAGTCCAAATACCCTGAAGTTCCGAAGGGGGAGAGTTTCCCTTGATGGTGAGCAACCAGAGGGGGGAAACCCTGAATGTTTTTGCAGTGTAGTTGCTGAATTGTACCATGCATGTCTACAGTGAAGTGGTTGAACTGTAACCTGAATTTTTTCTGTTGTTGGGAATGCCCAGTGCTTAATAAACCTGTGTTTTGTTTTAAACCTTCGTGTCCCTGGCTCTAAGCTCCAAATCCTCCGCTACCTGCCTACCAAAAGCTAATTCCCCCGTAAAAGTGCATGTGCAGGCCAGTGGCATGTCACACCAGAAACTCGACATCCAGAATGTTCCAAATTACAGAAAGGCCATCTCCCATAGACTCTATTTCATCCAAACAATCCAATTTAAAAAAAAAACTATTTCCTTTTTCTCTGTAACAGTAAAAAAGTAGCTTGATCCAAACGAATCCTTATTGGAAGCAAAAGCAGCCTATTTGTTTGGGTGTATTTAATGTTTACACGATCTTCTAGTAGACTTAAGGTATGAAGATCCAAATTATGGAAAGATCCATTATCCGGAAAAACACCATGGGGCAAATTCACTAAAGCACGAAGCGTCTAACGCTAGCTCTAATTCGCCAGCGTGACGTCATTTAGCAACTTCGCAAATTCACTTACACGGACTCTGGCGAATTTTCGCTACCGAAGTAGATAGACTTGCGCAACTTTGCACCCTTACGACTGACGAAGGTTCGTAAATTCGCAAATTCACTAAGATGAGCATTTTCCTCTACGTTAGCACTTAGATGTTACTTCACCTTGTCAGACCAGGCGAAGTTCAATACTATAGATAGGAGGTTGAAAAAAAAATGTTACATTTTGGGGGGGGTTACCCTCCTTCCCACCCCCTACATTTCCTAACATAAGGCAACACAACTATACAGGGGGCACATGTAGGGCAATAGGACAACTTTATTTATTTTATTAAAGGTTTCCTGGGCTTGTGTAGTGGAATGAAGTGGCTGTAACATATACTTCTATTATACGTTAAAGTTCCCGCCGTATGCAAATTAGGCTTTGCTGGCGTAACATCGCTCTGCCTAGTGAAGTAACACTAGCACAACTACGCTACCGTTCGCCGACCTGAGCATAAATTTGTACTTTAGTGAATTTGCGTAGCGCTGGCAAAAATTCATCTGGCGAAGAGCGGCAAACGCTAGCGACTTTTCGGATCTTAGTGAATTTGCCCCCATGTCCCAAGCATTCTAGATAACAGCTCCCATAACTGTATTAGCAAGTAATTGCATACAGCTAGCTGGTGATAAAGGGAATAAACAAGCATTTGACCTGCTTCAGCTGCAGTTTTGCATGTTCCACACCTTGTTTCTTTATTGATAATTTCAGGGTGTGGATTGTTCACTGAAATCCTGTGTCCTACCATGACACAGGTTTATAATATCATTCATGGAAATCTGAGGGCAATGATTATAACTGTAAAAGAACATGAACATGGTGAATGACACAGTTGCATCATGCTGTTTTGGGACTCACAATAACTACTGTTTATCTGAGCATCTATGAAACTTTTAACATTTAACTATTCATTTTTCATTGAAATATACATTCCTCCAGAATATTTCCCTGCAACTTGAAGGTGTAGTCTATTTCTGGGTCAAAATTTTTGGACACTCATGAGGACTTACAAGAAAGCCAAGATTTATAATTCTGTTCTACAAGGAACATGACTTCATGTAATCCCTGCTGTTTTCTTTGTCTGGTAGAAGCTATTTTGGTCCAACACAGTACAAGATCCAACAGTTCCTCCAGGGAGTCAGTACAGCTTTAGGTAATTGTTGTATGTAAAGGATAAATATCATGCTTCCTCTTCCTCGCCACAAGGTTAGCAGATGGCTTCAGGTCACCAGGGACACGCAGATCCATCTTTTTTTTTTTTATACCTTCATTTTACTTAATTTCTGGTTTTGTAGCTCCTGTTTCCTGCAGAAAATTACATTTTCAAAAAATTAAATAAATAAGACACATTTTTCCACGAGGATATGTCGCTAAGAGAGATTAAGAGTCAGATATTATCAATTAAATGAACATTTTTTTTACAACTTTTTTTTTAATAATACCAAATTATTGTTGAAACAAGAGAAAAGAATTAAAAAAAGCAAACCTTACATTCGCCCACTGATGTTTTTATTGCAATCTGAAATTTAGCTCTTGCATAAGAATGAATCTAACGACTTGTTACACTGAGAAACCAACCCAACAAAAGAAATTTTATTTTTTTAACCTGAACAATATTTTTATTCAACATCCTATAAAGCATATTAATGATACCATGGGCATCTTAACTCACATGGTGTACCCTGAAAGTAAGCACAGATGCACTTAAATGCTAAAGGAGGCAATAAGGTGGTAATAAAAAAATATTCAGCAAGAAATAATGCCTGACTTAATGTGAAAGCAAATAATGCATACCTAGAAGTGCTTTAAAGCTATTCTTGTAGGAGAATGGCTTAGGCTTTCAACAGGCCGAAACTATAGCAACCCTGAATAACAATAGTTATAATAGTTGCAAACTGTAAAGCATTTTCTTTTGGTCAACACAGAACAGGTCAACACAGAATCGCTTAGTTTATGAGACATGCAAAATAATAATTGAAAGTCAGTTGAGGATGTTGTTTCTTGGTTTCCTTAGATAGCTAGGGAAGCAACAGCGCACACTGTACTCAGAGGAAATGGCTGTGTTCACCTCCCATCTCTGGCTCAGAGAAGGAAATTATTATTATTAGCGTTTAATTCTAAAGCAGTAGCGTTTTTTTCCACTGAGCTATTTGGTATGTTATGAGAAAAAGGAAAAATATTAAGCAGAATGCAGAAGGAACATTTGGTAATGGGTCCTGCAGGTTGCTAGAAGTCTTCTCTCCATAGATTTGGTTATGTAACCAATCTCAGGTCTTGCAATGCTGAACATTCATTTACATTAAATGATGATGGTGTCTTGATGAAGCACCACCTATTGGTTGGAAAATTCAGATGCTATTTTAGTAAGAGTAATTTCTCAAAAATTTTTTTTACATGGTGGTCCTCCAACTGACTTTAATAGAAACTGCAAATTAGATAATTTTTAGGCCTGTACCAGTGGCTTCAGTCAGTTTCCAGTCCAAGTCTATAGGAGGCAGCAACGATGGTTTCTGACATTTCCAGTCTTTCAGTTATCCTGCCTTGATCTGGGCCTGTCCTCTGACCTGGTTATCTTTGGCTTAAAGGAGAATTCGACCTGTAAGGATGTAAGGACTCACCCTGGTGGTCTAGCGGGCACCATTTTGTATATTTTCACTGCCCGTTATAGGTTTCTTCCTAGTGAGTTCCTGTTGCCTCTGTGCTGTTTTAAGCTGCTATTTTCTGTGATCTGATTACCTGTCCTGTTTTGACTATCCTGACTTCTGGAATCCTGACCCTGCCTGGTAATCGACTCTTCTAACCTGTACCCCGTCTGATTGATCTCCTGGTTTGAACCTTGCCTGATTTTGTTTGTACTCTTGTCTGTCCCAACCCGGCCTGTCTGACTTCATACCCTATAGTGGAGATTGTTAACCCAACCTCAGTAAGAGTGGTGGTGCAGTGGTTAAAACCGATACCATCATCTCTTGGGTCCTGGGTTAGATTCTGACCAGGTTACTATCTGCTATGAGATTGTAGTTGTTCCATTTGACTCAATTCTAATTTCTTCCCCATCTCCAAAAAAAAAATCCAAACAGGTTAACTGGCTGATAGGAAACTGATAGGAAAAGTGTATGTGCCATGGTAGTGAATTAGAGTGTAAGTTCCACTGGAGTAAGTAGTGCAAGGACAATGTCTATAAACCTCTGCTTTTCCCCCATGCCCTTTATTATAATTTACAAAAAAAAGCCATTTAAGTGCCAACCAACCAAAAAAAGAAAAAACAAACAAAAAACTGACAAATCTCATACAAACCTGAAGGCTAGCACGATTAAAGTAATATATATATTTATATTTTTATGTTAATGTAAATCTCAATAGCGACAGTTTCTTTTATTTCCAGGATGTGGGTGGAAGCTTTTTAAGTCGTTTTTACCTGAAAAGCAATATAATTTCAGCAGGACAAGATTTATGTTAATGTTTTTATTGTTGTAACTGAAGTCGGAATATGTTATAGATCCATTATCTTGTACAGTTGCTTAATGTGTAAAACTCAGTATAAAGTAATCAGCTTACCTTTCTGTTTGGATCTTTCAAGCATTACAGCCGATGGAAAAGATTATAAATATCTTCCATCTATATTAACTCCCAAACATTTATGGTATACAAAGCCCACAGGGAATACATACCAAATGTAATTATTTGGTGGAAGATGAAATACAGAGGAACGTTGAGGGGAAGTCATCCCATTGTATCCCTCATTTGTGCCTTATCAGCACTGTTGCAAATAAGGAAGAGGGGGATGGGAATCTCCATAGAAACCCAAATCCTCCCCCAAATAGCCTTTTCTAAATCTACAGGACATACTGTAATGTGAAAACAAATTTAACTTGACCTTGTCTTTACAAATGCATCAAGTGCAGGGGGAAAAACCTGAGCCATTTATTTACTGGCGGGGGGGGGGGGG
>CM044431.1:27874291-27926383 GCA_024363595.1 Xenopus borealis
TGCAGGGGGTGCAATTGCACCAGGGCCCCCACCCACTTGGGGCCCATCGGAGCCACAAAACTTGTTATGGCAGGCAGTTATCTAGGGGGAGATTTTACAGCACATATGCCATCAACACTCCAGCATGCGATCTATAGAGGTAAGGGCCCCGACAGGGGGGCCCATCCTATACCGGGGCCCACCAGGGAGTAGTTACGCCACTGGAAGACATGTTGAGTAGATACAATAGATAAATATAAAGAAAAGGGTCTGCCTCATTAAAATGAAAACTACAACAATCTTTAAAAAGAAGACCAAGAAAAAACATTAGAAAGAATAAAATTTTAAAAAATTACCAAAAAATTTCACATTTAGGCTGATTTTTTTTTTTGCAAAACTGCGACAAATATTTGACACGAAAATAATATTTGCAGAGAATCTAATATTTAAAAAAAAAAAATCGCCTCAACAAAAACATAGGGGGAAATGTAATATAATTATGTAATTTGCTAAAGTGCAAAACTTTGTGACTAAAAACTTGCATGTTGCAATGTAATATTCTTCATTAGGCTTTTATTGCATTGCCCATTGCCAACCTTTAACACCTGCTCTGGAGTTTCGTTAAATAAGAAGGTCTCTTGGGAGAACCAAGACTCTGCTGAAAGGGCAACTCACTTTCATTAGAAAAACTGTAATAACACCTAAAAACCACGGAAATGTGTTCAACCTTTCATAACCTGTGTTCAAACTTTCATAACCTGCTAAGTTTTGTAAAATGGACATGGTAATTAGGGGGTGTGCCCATAAAATGGGTGTGGTCAGAACATTTTCATCACACTCTTCTTCTTGTCCCTCTTTCTATTTACAAACATATACACATTCACACCTACGAAGCTACATAGAAATTATGTATACTGTAAATTAAGGTGTGCTTTTCCAGTATTCTGGAAGTAATTTAAAAAAAAAAAATCTTGATTCCACTATTTTTCATCTAGGTCCTTCATCGACAAAAACAAGTCATTTCTGTCACACCTTAATGCAGGACCGCCATTAGAAATCACAAGGCCATGTACAACAAAATTTTCGGGGCCCCCTGGGAGCCACCGACCTCAGCCCCCAAGCCCTGCCCCAGATCCCACCCACTCCACACCACAGTTAAAAGACCACACAAACATAAGCGCTAAAAAACGTAAACCGCCCCCACACAAGTTATAAAAAGCTATTGATGGTCAGGGCTACCATATAAGTTAAAAAAACTGTGGTGCCAGACCCCCCATAAAAGTTTACAAAATTGGTGGTTAGGGCCCACCTTCAAGTTAAAAAAAATTTTGGCGACCAAGGCTCCCCTATAAGTAAAAAAAAAAACATTAGTGCCAGGACCACCATAAGTTTAAGTTTAAAAAAAATAAAAAAAACATTGGTGCCAGGGCACCCAATACAAGTTAAAAAAAATTGGGGTCCCAAACGCACCAGAGCCCCCTTACTAACTAAAAAAAAAGATTGGGGCCCCAGAAAATATTTAAAAAAAAGACATTGGTGGCAGGGGCCCATAGGGTATTAAAAAAAACAAAAAAACAAAAAACATATTGGTGTTCAGTAGAATTGAAGTCATGGCTTTAGGACTTCGCCTCCTTTCCTGACTTTGGGTCTTTTGGCCGCTTCAGGACTGCTATAATGAAGCTAGCTCTTCCTCAATCTTATGTCACTTACATCATATCCTGTCTGCCTGAAATGCATTAATGTTTTTTTTAAGAGGGATTGCCTGCAAGAGTCCTAACTATTAAACTTTCTTGGGTTAACATTTTTCCACAGACATTTGAACTGCATGGAACATTTTAGGGTGGGCTCATGTGTAGGGCGTTAGAGAATCTAAGGTTCCTTGGACATTTGTAATAAAAAGTGGCCACTTCAAGCATTTGCACCAACATCTCTAATAAAGACGTCCATACAACTTTAATGTACCCGCCATATTCAAATAGACCTAAGTGTAAGAGGACTAATGAAGTTTCACTAGCCAGAAGCGATCGCTAGTGTTATTTCCCTTTGAAACGCTCGCCCTACCGAAGTAACGCTAGTGAAAAGTCACTAGCGTTTGGCACCCAGGACGCAACTATGCATTTTAGTGAATTAGCGTAGTGGAAATGAATCTGCCCCAAAGTCTGTGTTCTCTATTTGTAAGCATCAAAGCTGGTTCCATTAATGACCCAACACACAAGAAAAAGTTGTACTCACCACTAATTTCCAAAATCACTAGGCGGGGGTGCAATGAGGCTGTGACCACAAAATACATAGACAAAGACAAAAGGTCCTCTGCACTCAACCCATTATCAATATATTTAAGACATTGAGACATTCTGTGCATACAGCTACTAAAAAATGCCTTACCCTTTAAACAACAGGGATTGTTTGTCCATATATTGCAATATATTTAAGCTATAAGTAGCCCCCACCCTTCCCAGCTATAGTCAGGTGATCCCACTGGTGTCTAATAAAAGGGCATCCATGATTGGGAGTTTTACTTTTGAAAGCAGCAAGTAAGTTGCAGGTAAAACTTAGTCCCTTTGTAAAATGTATAATGAAGTAATAGAATTCTTAATGAATCAGATGAAAATTGAGCGTAGGACTGGCCAGATATGGGATGACTTTGACGTAGTTGGCCAGCTTAAATATATTGCAATATATGGACAAACAATCCCTGTTGTTTAAAGGGTAAGGCATTTTTTAGTAGCTGTATGCACAGAATGTCTCAATGTCTTAAATATATTGATAATGGGTTGAGTGCAGAGGACCTTTTGTCTTTGTCCATTAATGACCCCCCAGCTCTGGATTTTCTTCCAAATCTGTGATCCAGAATCACATTAAAAAATAGCTAAAATAACCTGGAACTATTTTCATTGCTGGGAAATAAATATTCAGGATACAGCAACGCAGTGCACTTTGAATACCAGCAGCACATTTATTACATTCACACTTTGCAACATTCCAAGCATTTCTTCCAGCTTCCTTTGCCACCCACACTACAGGAATAAAGCAGTAGAAAGAATTATATGTCCAGTCTGAGTGAAACCCTAAGAGAGACTAATAAATTAATGCGAGTACTCAAAGTTCACTTGTAGCCCAAATGTTACAGCTGTCACTGCTAGCCTGGGCACACTCCTATTTATAAGCCTGAATACGGGGCAATAGACTCACTAGAAAGATTATGCAAATTAAATCTGATAAACATTCTGAGAAATACAGTTAATCCCTGCTTTCAAGCCCCCCAGCAGATGTATGTCAATGTAATACATTAAAGGGAAAGTAAACTATGTTACATTTCCTTTTTTGATGGATTCTTTTAAATGTTCTATATTCTTTTAAATGATCCATATAATTTATTATTACTCTTTTTGCAAACAGTGATTATCTACCCTTAAAAAAAAAATCTATTACTATTATGTATTTATGTTTTATTATTTATGATCGGAAAGGAGGATGAAAGGAAAAACATGAACCCTCAAACAGGTCATAATACATTTTAAAAGCATGTGAGAACACAATTATGACTATCTCTGGCTGTTCTCTCTATTAAAAATATGGGGGTGACCATCATTGATTGCAAAGAGGGAGAACAAATAAATCAATTTTAGAAAACCACAAGCTTCCAGAATGAAATAAGGGGTCTGGGTGTTTTAGAAAGGTCAAAGACAAAGCTTTGGACATACAAGGGGCTGATGGCACAAGATTTAATAATTACCATGCCCCCTTTGATCCCCATCTGTATGTTAGACTCACCAATTCTTAGTAATTTTTCAGTTGGTCTTAAATTTTTTGTCATGGTTTCCAATGTTTTTTCCTTCTAAATATACCTATATATTTGATGGTACTGAACCCTGCAATATGCTCTGTGTGGCTATATTTGTGTTGTTATTGTCAACTTTCACTTTTTGAAAATAAGCCTTAGGACTTTTTTTCCATAGTTTGTTTTATAACGTCACCGACCCATTGCGGTGACGATACCTTGATGGAGCCTATTCTGCCTGGCTATCCTTGAATTTCTCCTACTGAGGGGGTCTCTACAGAATCAACCTTTTCACTAACTGGCTAACCATCACTAGCTTGAAATGCATAGATAGTTCTGGATATCACCCGAACTCTTCCTTTAGAGGCTAGGTTCTTTGCTTTATGCCAGGATTTCTTCCTACGTAGCGGTTACATCCATCCTTTGAAAATCCTCTCCTGTGATAGACACTGGGGAACCACTTACACCTGCAAGAACCCTCAACTCTACACTTGTTACCATTTGTTACCACCCATGAGGTGTTATGCTATTGAATATCATGCAATTCATTTTCTCAAACTCTTTAGTCTTCTCTGTAATAGGTAAGTGATGATTTTCTGTCTAACACTGGAGGATAGATAATAATTACAAACTTCATATATGGGGGGGGGGTCATTTACTAAAATTCAAATTAATCTCATTATTTTATTAAAACAAAGTTGACCTAACTCCCTTCAATGAATTGAACTCATTTATTAATAATGTTTCTTGAAAAAGTTGGATTAACCATTGTGCTCATTTATGAACACAAGTGCACATATCAACGACATTCATTAAAGGCATTTCAATCAAAACATGCTTGTTGCACACCTGTGTCTTTCTTCACCTAAAGCCTTTAAGGGGTACTGTCAAGGGAAAACACATTTTTTTTATGAAACACATCAGTTAATAGTGCTACTCCACTTATATTCAATTTTGAAATCTGACATGGGGCTAGACATTTTGTCAATTTCCCAGCTACCCCTGGTCACGTGACTTGTGCCAGCACTTTAGTACGGAACTGCTTTCTGGCAGGATGTTGTTTTTCCTTCTCAATATAACTGAAGGAGTCACAGTGGGACATGGGTTTTTACTACTGAGTGCTGTTCTTAGATCTACCAGGCAGCTGTTATCTTGTGTTAGGGAGCGGTTATCTTGTTACTTTCCCATTGTTCTGTTGTTAGGCTGCTCAGGGAAAAAGGGAGGGGATGATATCACACCAAATTGCAGTACAGCAGTAAAGAGTGACTGAGGTTTATCAGAGCACACGTCACATGACTTGGGGCAGCAGGGAAATTTACAATATGTCTAGCCCCATGTCAGATTTCAAAATGAAACATTAAAAAATCTGTTTGCTCTTTTGATAAATGGATTTCAGTGCAGAATTCTGCTGGAGCAGCACTATTAACTGATTCATTTTGAAAAAATTTTTTTTTACCTTGACAGTATCCCTTTAATATCATCATGACCCATGATGAACTGACCCAGTAGTTATTTTGCCCACTCTCTATGGAGCCCATTTCCTAATATTCAGAAAAAAACCCACAAAACTTTCTCATGCAAAACTTCTCAAAGTAAAAGTAGTCAAGGGTCCATAGAAATCCATGGGAGTTGCACAGATCCTATTGGACATTTTTTTAGTTATTCAGACTTTTAGAGGTTTACAGATTTTTTTTCTGGGAATCTTCCCAAAAACAAAAATTTTCATAGGTTTTAGAGCTATTATAGATTTTTTTTGGATAGTTCAGAATTTTTTTCCATTCATACTTCTTATATTCAGATATTTTAATAACTTTCACAGCATTTGTGCTTTTAGAGAAATAGAGTTTAAAAGCTATAATACCACTAAAATTTGACCTTTAATAAAGTGGGGCTTTTACTATGGAGTGCTGTCCTTAGATCTACCAGAGAGCTATTATCTTGTGTTAGGGAACTGCTATTTTGTTACCTTCCTACTGTTGTTAGGCTGCTGGGGGGAAAGGGGGGGGGGTTTATATCATTTCAACTTACAGTACAGGATTAAAGAGTGACTGAAGTTTATCAGAGCACTAGTCACATGACGGGGCAGCTGGGAAACTGACAATATTTCTAGCCCCAGGTCATATTTCAAAATGAAATCTAAAAAAATATGTTTGTTCTTTTGAGAAATGGATTTCACTACAGAATTCTGCTGGAGCAGCACTATTAACTGATCCGGTTTGAAAAAACATGTTTTGCAATGACAGTATCCCTTTAAACCTTTTGGCAAATAACTTACTATAGTTTAAGAAAGAGGATCTTTCAAAATCCAGCATTAGCATTTTATTATACGCTGCATTTTTACCTGCAAGTTGACACAAAATATATATTCCAGTTATTCATAGCAATGAGCTTCTATTTGCACCAAAGAAAATGAATAAAATGTCAGTCACAAGAGGTGGCAGAGGGTGAGCACCAATCACAAGCGTTGTTAGATATGTTCATTTATGAACATTTATGCATCTTCTTATGCATATTGTACATTAGGGAGGCTTTGATTACATGTTTTGACTTAACACTTGTTGTTTGTCATTTATTTGATGTATTAAGCACTAGTTGCATTTGTTTTAGATTCACTCAGTGCCTGTTATTTACATTTGATGTGTCATATTAAGATATGTACAATGTAATCTGTCATTTGTCTTGTGTGTTTGTTCTTGAGTTCCTTTTCCTGCTATTCTCTGTTATCCTTTTTCTCAATTTTTCTACATTACGCAGTTTGTTTTTTAGTTTTTATGCTACTGCTTTCGCTTAATCTTTCTGTTAGTTTTGGGAATATTTATAGACATAGTCAAATGTGTTGTCCCAATATACAGAATGGTGAGTTTACTCCATCTTGATTGGTGGTGTTGAGTGGATACAGTTATAACCCCTCTACTATTAAAGACAAGACACACCACATGATATTCTTGATCAGGCCTGGACTGGCAATCTGTGGGTTCTGGCAAATGCCAGAGGGGCTGCTATAAGGTGCCATAGAAAGTCAGTATTTAGTGTGCTTGTGGCGGTTGTTTGGGCCTCTGTTTGGGCTGATTGGGCCTCTATGAACCTGAAATGCCAGGACCTATTTTGATTCTCAGTCCAGACCTGTTCATGATACTATGTTAAAAGGGGTAATCAGGATGATGAAAAGCATAATCCCTGCCAAAAAATGTTTGGAGGGGCTCGACAGGTAAGATTTTATAATAAGAGTGGCTGGGAAGTGGGGTCACAAGCAGGGTGGGCAACTAGGGAGCTGGGTCACAAGCAGGGCACATGGCTGAATACTAAGGTTTCTATAACTATAGAGGAAGCCGACCCCATGGTCTGGGCCCCTCCATTGCCCAGGCCCTACTGCGTCCTATAGTTACACCACTGGTGCATAGGCTTGTTGAATTGTGGCCCAGTATTAGATAAATTCAATTGTTTGCATTTTTCTTGGCTGGGTTTAACCTATTAATACAAACAACTATATGTTTGGAATAACTTTGAGTTGCTGAGGAACATTGGAAAGCTTTATTTAGCTATAAATAAATAAAAATCTTAAAAGATGTCAGCAGCAAAAACAGAAACTGTTGCACTTGCAGCACTGCAGCCTCCAGTTGCATCTACAGTAGATGTAGGATAGACAACTTTAACTAGAATTCCATTTCCAGAAAATCTTACTAGAGGTCATTACCTTTGAACCTGGATGTAAGTAGAAGACCACAGAAGGGTTAGAAATCTGATGTTAAGTGCAGAGTTCAGTACTGGTGGTGCTCAAATCAGCTCTGATCTTACCACCTGCAATAAAGGGTTTCATTATGGCCTATGCATGCCAGCTCCCCAAAATGTGCAAAAGTACCTGTGGCAATTCTTTTGATGGCATGGTATAAAATGGAAAAAATACATTGATTTGTATCTGTTTTTGTACTTTGCACCCTGCCGAGCATTCAATAAATTACTCCCCATTTTCTCTGTCTATGCACAAATAAGCCACAGAAAAAACAACTCCCCCCAACAGTAATGTATGCAAGCAACTTTCATAGTGGTACATGATAGTGCACAAATTTACAGGTATTGAAATTGCATTAGTCACCAACATGCACACACTGTTATGCAAAATGCAACAGCCATATATGCTGAGCGGTCAACTACAAGTTTGGGACCTGTTGTCCAGAATGCTTGGGACCTGGTGTCTTTCAAAAAACAGATCTCTCCTTAATATCTTAAGTCTACATGTAATCATGTAAACATTAACTAAACCCAATAGGCTGCTTTTGCTTTCAATAAGGATTAATTAGCTTAGTTGGGATCAAGTATACAAGGTACTGTTTTATTATATCAGAGACAAAGGAAAATATTATAAAAAATTTGGATTATTTGGATAAAATGGAGCCTGAGAGACGGCCCTTCCTAATTTGGAGTTTGCCCCAGAGAAGAATATTTTTCAAAAAACATTGGTGGGCCTATAGAGTATTACATCGCTACAAAATATCTTGGAGCTATATAGTTACATAGTTAAATTGGGTTGAAAAAAGACAAAGGGGCAAATTCACTAAAGCATCTAACGATAGCGCTAATTCACCAGCGTGACTTCATTTTGCAACTTAGCAAATTCACTAACACCGACTCTGGCGAATTTTCGCTAGCGATGTGGATAGACTTGCGCAACTTCGCACCCTTACGCGAACATTTTCCTCAACGTTAGCACTTACGCTAGACGTTACTTCGCCTGGTCAGACCAAGTTCAATACAATTGATAGGAGGTTGAAAAAAAAAAATGTAAAATTTTTTTCTGAGTCCCAAAAAAACGCTGGTGTATTTTAGCATAGGAGGGTGATAGTCTGAAAAAGATTGGTAATTTTTTGGGGGGGTTACCCTTCTTCCCCCCTATATTTCCTAACACATGGCAACACAACTATACAGTGGGCACATGTAGGGCAATAGGACAACTTTATATAATTTATTAAAGGTTTCCTGGGCTTGTGTAGTGGAATGTAGTGGCTGTAACATATACTTCTATTATAACTTAAAGTTCCCACCGTATGCAAATTAGGTTTCGCTAGCGTAACAGTGCTCTGCCTAGCGAAGTAACATTAGCGCAACTACGCTACCATTCGCCGACCTGATCGTAAATTCGCACTTTAGTGAATTTGAGTAGGCGAACATCCAAGCCTCCCTTAAAAGCATTAACAGAATCAGCCATCCCAGCATCACCCGGCAGTGCATTCCACAACCTCACTGTCAAGATCCACCTACCCTGCTTCAAATGAAAGTCCTTTTCTTCTAGTCTGAAGGGGTGACCTCTGGTGCGGTGATCCTCTTTATGGGTAAAAAGGTCCCCTGATATTTGTCTATAATGTCCTCTAATGTATTTGTAAAGTTTAATCATGTCCCACTCGCAAGCACATTTTTTCCATGTATATAAATACGTTAATAATAAAAATTCAAATAATACATTGGTGGCCAGGAGATTTAAAAAAAAAAAACAACACATGTTGGTGTTCAGTAGACTTAAACTTGTGGCTTCAGGACTTCAATTGTGCTTGTTTTTGTGACTTTCTGCCACTTTCACCAGGGCTAACCATAGGCACCTCAATACACAGTGAACCCCTGCCTCCAACCTGCCAGAATAGAAGAGAGTTAAGGGAATAGGCTAGAATACAAGAGGTCCCAGGTTCAAACCCAGCAAAGGGATAATTTAGTCAGAAGACTAAACAATTGGCGACCTATAGAAAAACATATGCACAGGAGGGATGGAAAAGCTATTTAAAACTAACATGGTCAATTGCATCATGAAAACCAGTTTAATGTCCGAGTAGCCTTTTCTATGGTATATTTTTATTTCAAAGCAATGAAACCTCAAAGATGGACATCTATTTATTAAAGGTCAAGTTTTAGGGGTTTTAGAAACCACCACTAGACCCACTTTCTCTCAAACCACAAATGTAGTTAAATTTATTAAAAAATCCAAACCAAAAAAAGCACGAATGGTAAAAGTCATTGAAAAGTTGTGAAAACTTTGCACAAAAGCAAGCTAGGAAAATATCCAAAAACATCAAAAACCATGATTAAAAGAAAGATTTTCCAGTTGCTTTAGGTACATCTGCCATTTACTTCTTCGTGATTTCAACTGGTTTTAACTGGAGTATTTTTGTATTCAGAATTGTGGCAGTTTTGTCACATAATAAATCCCGAAAAATTCACAATTTTTTTACACAACTTTTTGGATTTTTGGTGTCAAGAATGCATGGTACCTGGGATCTTTCTGTAATTTAAGCTGCTAAAAATAATTAAAATATTATGTAAACCCAATAGGATTGTTCTGCTTCCAATAAGGATCCAGTATATCTTAGCTGGGATCAAGAAAAAGCTACTGTTTTATTATTACAGAGAAAAAGGAAATATGTTTTAAAATTTTAAATGGTCTGATTAAAATGGAGTCTATGGGAGACAACCTTCCTGTAATTTGGAACTTTCGGGATTATGGATTTCCGGATAACAGATCCTATACCTACACAGTGCTCTTTTCACAATCTTTCATATAACACCGGAATGAAACCCACGCATTTCTGAGTGCTGAGTTATAGCCCAGTGTCATATTTACCTCATATACATTTATTGAACTTTAACTATAATTGAACCAAAACAAGCCAATCGAGTAGTTTAAGGAGAATATACAAAAATGTGCATGTATATATATATATATATATATATATATATATATATATATATATATATATATAAATATATAAATATATCAGCTAATGCACCATGTTTGAAGGTCCTTTAAATAACGTCTGTTGTTACCACTGCAGCTCTGAGCACCTTTTGAACTACGAACACAATTTTCCTGTATACCATTATCACTGAAAAAATACTGAGGAAGTATTATTGACTAATCATAATGACACTGTAGGAGTAATTGGACTGAATGTGACCTTGGAATGGAAAAAATAATTAACCTTTTCATTACTATAGCAATGCATTGTTCTTGCAGTGCCTGCACTGACCCTGCAAAGCATACGTCTGAATAAAAGGGTGTATGGAAATACTGAGTGTGTCTTCCAATCTCGGCTTTAGAAACCAAATGTTGAAGAAAATCAGAATTATCGCTGTTATGCAAGATACAAAAAAAAAAGGATTAATAAGGGGGTTCTTGGAGTAAGTCATTTGATGGCAATCAATAATATTGTTCTATGTAATGAGGCAAAAAAAATCCAAACTGCCAGTCATTCATTATAAAAATATTGTGGATATTTTTCTTTGATGCTGGTGCTATATAAATAAATGATGATACTGTATTTTTTCACTCTCTACACAATGTTTTAGTATCATCAACTTTTTGCATATCACTGCATTTAGACTATACTGAGCAACGAGGTGACAGTTCTGAACTGCTTCTATGGGGCTATCTTGCCCAGTATTACTGGGACCCTGGGTTTTAGAAAAGGCAGAGATATGGAATCTGTTACCCATTATACAGAAATCTATGAATTATGGAATGGCCATCTCCCATTTACTCAGTTTTATCCAAATAATCCAAATTATTAAAAATGTTTTCCATTTACTTTGAGTAGCTTGTACTTGATCCCAACTAATATATAATTAATCCTTATTGGAAGCAAAACCAGTCTATTGAGTTTATTTAATGTTTACATGATTTTCTAGTAGACTTAAGGTATGAAGATCCAATTTATGGAAAGATTCCTTATCTGGAAAGCCCCAAGTCCCAGCATTCTGCATAACAAATTCCAAACCTGAACAAGAAAATAATCTTCTCTGATTATTAGTATTGCACATTGATTTCCTCAGCTACTTACCACAGCTGTCTTTAAATGACACTTTAATTCGATTGTGCTCCCATTTGGCTGTTTATTTTATCGGCACACTCAGAGGCCCATTTATCAACATTTTATTTTTGTGGTTTTAGAGGTTTTTGCAACCACGACTGAACTGAATTCCCTCTAAAACCATAAATGCCAAGTCATTTATTTAAATATCTGAATATAAAAAGTACAACTGAGTTTTTGGGTTTTGAATTGCTAGCCAAAAAAACTTCTAAAAACCTGAATGGCTAAAAAATGGTCCAATAGTATTATTATAGCACCCATTGACTTCTACAGGACCTCAACTGCGTTTACTTGGGAATGCTTTGTAGTAGAGTTTTGCATGAATTTTACACTTTATAAGTCTCAAATTATTAGAATTTTAGAGAAATTAAAAAAAAGATTTTTAATGGACAAAAAGGAAATCTGAATTTTAGCAAATTGACCCCTTAGAAGCCCATTTATCATCATTCTCATGTTAGTGGTTTTAGAGGTTTTTGAAACCATGAATAAAAATTTTTCTCTAAAAGCCCAAATGCCATTTCATTTATAAAAATATCTGAATATAAAAAGTACAAATGTAAAAAAATGCAGAACAATGTACTAAAAAAACAAACCTCTGAAAATTCAAGTTTTTCAGACAATTACTATGGAAAAAAAAAAAAAAAAATCTGAATGGTTAAAAAAAAGTCCAAGAGGATGTGTGCAGCTCCCATTGACCTCGAATAATTTTAATTGGCAAAGTTTTGTATTATTTTTCATGGTTGTATACTTTATTAATCTAAAAAGTTTACAGTTTTAGTAGCATACACAAAAACTAAATCTTAAGAGAAAAAAATGGTGAAAAAAATAGAAATCTGAATGTTAGTAAATAGGTCCCTTAGTTGTACAGTTTGTCTGAATTGAACTTTCCCCACTGGATCTGAAGCAGAATTGTCCCTAAATCATTAGATCCCCATGGGTCTCTCAGGGTTCTCTAACAACCAGGCATGGGTAGGCTTATGTCATCTGTTTCTACTTGTATGCAGCCCAGATTTGGAGTTTGCTAGTACCTACTGGTAGTAAATATATTATTCAGTGCATTTTACTGTACAGAAGTTTTTTGTAGCACCTACTGCTCTTTAAGAGAACCCCCTAGAAGACTCATAAGGAAGAAACCAATCAATAATGTACTGATGTGGTCTAATAAGTTTGAAGCCCTAAAGTCGCCCGAGGTGGGGGGGCGCCCCTGGGCATATCGCTAGTGCAGAGGGGGTTTGCCTCCAATAAGGATTAATTATATCTGATAGAGTTTATGTTACGGTTGTGTAACGGCTGCATGAGCCTGCTTATAAAGCAGTTATATTCTACTCATCCTCGGCTATCAAACTACAAAAAATTGCCAACGAGATTTCTCTGCAGCCTCTAAAGCAGCCTGCACCTTTTCTCCCAAACCCTGGTGAGCCTACCCTTTATTGCTGACCAAGGGGAGATTTCTGCTGCTATAAAGCATGCTTTACGTATTCACTGCATGGGAGCAGAGGGACATCATATATTCTATACATTACCATCACCTGATGATAGTTATGAAACTGCTCTTACCGCTAAAAAAGAACTTTTTTTGTGCCAAGAAAAAATGTGGTTGCTGAAAGATATAAATTCCATCAACACGGACAACGTAATGGTGAATCCACAGAACAATTTGTAGCAGCTTTGAGTGAGCTGGTTGGTACCTGTGACTTTGGGAATCTAACAGATGAAATGCCAAGAGCACAAATAGGGGAATAAACAAATTCACGACGCATTAGAGAGAAACTGCACATTGAGCAGGATTTAACCCTTGCAAAGGTTATTACAGTTGCTAGCCAAATTGAAACAGCAGTGTCAGGGAACTGCTGGCAATGTACAGACTGTGAATCCAGCATTGGGGCCTAATAATGCACAGTCACAGGGAAAATACAGTGCTAAGTAAAGGGATTCACTGGAAAACCATGCAGCAAATACAAATAATAAATATTGCTTTCGCTGTGGTTCAACACAAGACACTGCAAATTATGCTACATGGTCTACAAAAGCTGCACAGTGCTGCAAAGGCAAAAGGGTATGTCATTTTGCTAAGATCTGACATTGTTCTGCTAAAGATGCTCATGAAGTCACTGCTATAAATGTTACAGTATTAAGTGTGGAAAAAGCTGGGACATTTATTTCAGACAAGTTTATATGCAGTGTCAATGTCAATACTGCTTCTGCTGACAAGGGACACTCCATTAAGACACTCCTGATGCTTGATACAGGTTCAGATGTTTCTATACTACCAAAGTACATTTTCTTGACATACTATGCAAAAAATACCCTTGTTGCACCTTCCCTGAGACTGGTCAGTAACTTAAAGGATCCAATCCCTGTTCTTGATTGCTTGCCATTGACTGTACAATTTGAATCAAACACTGCAAAATGTGACTTCTACATTGTGAATAAGGGTACTGCTATACTTGGAGGGGATCTCTTTGCTGCATAAAACCTTTGTCATTACTACAGCACCAGTGCCTGCCACACAGCCTGTGTCTAAAATTTCACCACTTCAGCCAATACCATTTACTGATTCTGTATGGGAAAAAATTGCTATTGATATTGTGGGTCCTTTTGCAGATGCTCCTATAGACTGCAGATTTACAGTAAATGACCTGAAACTTCATTTGTTTCTCATATAACATCAGCTACAGTAATAACATTTCTGTCTACAGTCTTCAACAGAGAAGGTAACCCAAAAGAGTTAATATCACACAACGGACCATAGTTTGTCTCATCTGAGTTTAAAATCTGAGAGAGAGGAATATTATGCCTAGAAAATCTTCAGTGTAATACCCACATGCAAATGGAGAAATCGAGTGATTTAACAGAAGTCTGAAAGTAGCACTACAGACAGATACACACTAAGTTACATGTTGCAGACATCAAACTTCCACAAAATACTGTTCCTACAAAATCATCTACTGCAGACATTGTCAAATGTCAACAAGCCAAATCCTCAGCTATCAAATTAATACAGTTTGGATCAAGTACAAGTTGCTGTTTTGTTATAGAGAAAAAAAATTTAATAATTTTTTTAAAATTTGGATTTTTATGGGAGACGGCCTTTCCATAATTGATAGCCTTTCTATAATTCAGAGCTTTCTGGATAATGGGTTTCTGGATAATGAATCCAATAACTGTATTGTATAAGTTTGCATTACACTAGATTTAGATTTCCTCTTTTTTAACAAATTATCAGTACTTCCATCTATCTGCCTCAGCTAAGCTTTCTTCTCTCTTTCTTTCATAGTGTCAAAGTTTCCCTTCCACCTGTGACCATTTAGGGACCCATTTATTAATCCTTGAATTTATCTGGGTACGTTTTTAAAGGGGAAAATTTACTTTTTTTGACAAAAAACTAAATTTTTTAGAGATTTATTATACCCCAAAGCTGCTAAAAATCAAAATCCCAAAAACCTGTCGTGGTCATGTAGAAGTCAATGGCAGATGTCCCTGAAGTTGTTTCTTGACATATTGATCTGTGCTGGATAATATGATATGGCTGCGTTTACCAACAAAGATACTACTGCAGTTTTTTTTGTCCAATAATCTGATAAAGTCAAGTTTTATTAGCAGCAATTCGATAAAAACAATTTTACAGAGCGTCAATCGAATGATTTGAATAAATGCACTAATTTGTTGCAATGTTTTTTTTCCTCTGACTTTTTCATGAAGAATTATTGATAAAGGAGTTAAATTCATGGATGGACGTTTGGTTTACTTAGTTTTAATAAAAAACTGAGATAACTCAAGTTTTACTAAATAATCACCTTAATGCCATCACTTAGCCCTGAATGTCAACTATATGTTTTTAGTGCATGGTTTTACCTAGACCAGGATATTTCTTCACACAGTCTCCTAAGCCCCATGTGGGGAATTGTACTACTTTGGCAGCATTTCCATTACTACTGACTTGTCATCAGTTTGACTACTTACATACTGAATCATTTTTAAATAGGAAATAACTGAAAAATAGTATTTGATAAAAATAGTCAATCAATAAAATCATATATATAATTTTAAAAAGTTATATACATTTAAATACATTTTTTTTTTACCAAAACCATTAATAGCTATTTTTCAAAATAAACTGCACATCAGGATTTGGCCTTGATATCATTTGTTCCTCTTTGTTTCATCTAAAAGAATGAGTGAATTAATTGAATACATTAGAGACATAGGGAGACTTGCAGAAAGCAATTACATCAATATTCAGGACGTGATAATTTGCTTTTAAAAAATATTATGAATTCCCCATAACATTTTTAAAAAAGCAAAGCACTGAAAAGGTTAGCATATCTGAGAAAATCCAGTTGCAGATCAGTTACCAACTGCTTGTAATATTATTTGTAATATTTTTTTTAAACTTCTCATCCTTTACTGAAGAAAAATCTCTCCAGTCTTCTTTCTGCTGGACAGAGTGAAGTAAAATCACTATTAAGCTTGCTTGCATTTCATAATAAATAAATGACATAAACATGCGCTTCCAACTAACCCAGTGTCATTAAGGGCATAATGATTCATTTCTGGGCATATTTTTAAAAAATCAGTACAGTGTAATTATTACAGAGAAAAAGGAAAGATAAGAACATTTTTCTTCAAATGGATTCTAAGGGAAATGTAATTCCATTATTTTGTAGCTTTCTGGATAATAGATCCCATCTACAGAGAATCTGAGCTGTGACAAAAGTTAAAGCAATTCAAGTCTGTAGAAAATTTTTTTTTTTTATTTTACTTAAGCTGGGCAGATTTGCCCTTTCAGACCAAGTCAGCAGCTTATCTGCCCTTCATGCCCCCCCCCCCTCTCCTTAAGAGATATCTGGGTGAACATTGGCCAAATGTTCATTGGTCAGAAATAAAAAAAACCCATCAGGTGACCACATTGGCTCATTAATGCAGTCTTCTCCTGATGAGCCTGAAGGTGGCCATATTGATCTAAATGATGGCCTGGGGGGCCAAATGATCAGATCAACACAATTTGGCTCAGCATGATTATGGCCAGTTCAGGTAAAGATCCACTTATGTGTACAGGTATGGGACGCGGGTTTTTCGTAGTTTGAATCTTCATGCCATGGACCTTAAGGAAAAAAACCCTCCCCTGTGTAGAGTCCCCTCCCCCCCTGCCTACCACCCCCCCCCATGCATATGCCCCTAATTTTTTACTTACCCGTCCTGCAGATTCTTGCTATGGGAGTTCACAGCAGCCATCTTCTTTCTTCAGTCTTCTTCATAAGTTTTGGCGCATATACAGTTGGAGGAGATCTCTGGACCTGAACCACTGTGCCGTAAGTCACAAAAAAATAGCATGTGCCGAAAATGCTGGTCTACTTATGAAGAAGAATTTCTGTGGTAAGAATCTGCAGGGGTAAGTAAGAAATTAGGGGCATTTCACGGGGGGGTAGGTAGGTTGAGGGAGAGGAGGGAGGGGGTCTACACAGGGGAGGGGGGGAAGGTTTTTTTCCTTACAGGCTTGGTTCTCCTTTAAGTCCTCTGTTTTATTATTACAGAGAAAAAGGGAATACTTTTTCAAATGGACAGCCCTTCCATATTATTTGAAAATGTGAAATCCACCTTCAATAAGGTCATGTTGGAATGTGATCTTACAGTGAAAGTGCAGGGACTGATGGGAGTGATGTAGAATTGTCGTAAGTAAATATGAATTAATAAATAAAAGAAACACATAAAATATGCAAAAATAAAAATGATGATGAAGAAGACGGGTGTGTTGACGTGACAAGCTGATAATTTGAATCCATGTTGATTCTTAAAGCTTTTTGTGATAGGTTGAAAGTCCCAAAGCCTTTTATGACTCCCAATATGAATAAAAGTGTTGTCTAGGTATTGTTGCCACCACATCCTCTCCCAACTCTGATTTCCAAGTATCTGACCTCAGCTCGTTGACCATCTCCAGGTTGACCCTGGCCTGTTACTTCTGCCCTCTGCTTATAAAGGTAGAGAAGGTGATTGGGCTTTACTACATTTACCTTATCTGCTAAATACATTAGGGCTGCAGATACGTGATCGAGGAAGCTAATGGAATGCTAACATCTTTTAAATCCATATTTTAGCACCCTGAAAGCTTTCATATTCAGGAATATGATAGAAGATTTATATGGGTTTTTTGTACTCTACACAGCCTTTGCTTCTAAAGCATTTTGCTTAATCCTTTGTTCCCTCATCACATGGTTTTTAGGGACAACAGATTAACACTTAATCGAACAAAATCTTGACTTCCAACATGGCCTTCTCCAATGCTTGACAATGTCCATTAACAATCAAATACAAATCATATGAAAAGCATACATATATAAGTACTTAGGGATATTAGTTCAATAAAAAAACAGATGGATCTTTTTTCTCCTCAAGGTCTCTTTATTGTCTAGTGTGAGATCCACAAGACCGTTGTATAAAAAGTATGTGGGGGAAAAAAGAGTGTGAGTGAATTTAATGCTGAAAACTAAAGGGAAAAATTCTGTAGGTTTTGAAATCTTTCATGGAATGTGTTCTGTTACTTAACCATTTGATGCCCAGGGTTATTGTCCTGGTGAAGGTTCCCTAGAGCAATGCTGTCCAATTTTTTCCCAGTCATGACTCAACTATTTGAAAAAAAAAGAAAAGCACTATTAAAGCACTATTAACGTCTAATGCATATGCTCTAACATATTTATTGTGCATATGCCAAATAGCACTTTACAATATGCTGGTGCTCTAAAAATAAATGTTAATAATTACAAATATGGCCATAAGTGTTGGCCCACTTAACCAAACACACACTAGTGAAGCACATGTTACATCCATATTTAGAACATTCAAAATTCTCTTTGGGGAAATTTGAAAGATCTTTTGGCATATGCTGTGAAAGGAAAGCCCTGGAGCTGGGTTGGAACTAGGGGTAGGCAGAGTAGGTATGTGCCTAGGGTGAAAGGCTGGGGCAGTGTCAGGCACATACCTTCTCCTACCGCTAATCCGGTCCCCTCTCTGCACTCCTCGACTGTTCAGAGTGTCTATTTGCGTGTGCCTATATGTGGTCATGCATGCTTGATTGTCCGTGCGTGTGCATATGTTCAAACCTACAGTAATTGAGAGTTTTCATTTGTAACAGATATAGCAATAAATTATTCCTCACTTGTGCAGACCTCCTGGGCTCCTGCTCAGACCACAATTTGTACAAATATCAAAATAAAAGGATGGAGGATGCTTGAGGCGCAGAGCTATGCTGCAATCTTCCTTTCTTATCAAGCGTCCTCCATCCTTTTATTTTGATATATGTTCAAACCTATATGCTTGCGTCAATGCTTAAGGGGAGGACCGACTGGCCAAGTTGCCTAGGGCGACTGCCTAGCCTTACCTGGCGCTGTCCTGGAGCTATAAACTCAATTATTGTTAATACTCAGTGGTGGATAATGTGAAATGGTGCTGATCTTAAGTCTTCAGCAAGGAACAGCAAAGCATAGTAGAGATTTCTTATTGAATTCTGGTTTTAGAATATTGCCTTGGGGTGAGGTTGGCATGGTCCTATTTATTTAATAAAATGTAAATAGATGCTGTGGCCATTTTACCCCATTTCTGACTCATGGTATTCCTTTAAGGTATGTAACAAAACAATGGGGGTTCAGTGGGATGGCTGAGGGCAAAGGGTCAATTGAGGAATCCCCTTGTCATGTTATATGCCTGCAGTGGTAACAATGATACTGTGCTGTGCTCAAACACAATTTCTAAACTTCAATGCTTATCAAATGTATGTCTAGTGAACTTCCTCCTCCTCGTTCTGGCATATGGTACCAATGGGCAGCCTTCATAGCACCTTCTTCTCCTTTGCTTTCCAAATGCAAGTCCAAGGCCTTATAGAGCAACCAATTGTGTGAAACTATTCACTTTTGGTAAAGTATGTTTTATATGGCACCTTCTCCTCCTTCTGGCATACAGTATGGTACCAATAGGCAGCTCCAGAACCTCCTCCTTCTCCTTTGGTTTCCAAAATGCAAGTCCAAGCCTTAAAGGGCAACTAAAAGTTGTACTACTATGCTATTTAATAGTGGAAATTGCCCAAGGGAAGGAATAAGACCTGAAGAAGACAACAGATCTGGAAGATGGCACTCATGAGCTTCATTGCTATTGCTCTGCACCAATACATGAGCAATGTACAAAGGATACTTTCAGGGATACTCAACTATGCAGGGGGAAGCAGTGAGGGGGGCAATCGATGGTAGTAGGTAGAGTTTTTTTTATTTGGGGTTCTCCTTTAAGTATTGTTTGTGATATTTTATTTTTCACACAATTTCTATGTTCAGGCTGTGCCTTGTTACCCTCATCTGGCTGTAGGGGTGCATCGTCTCATGAAATAAGTGCTTGCCAGCAACTGAGCAACCCCTTCTAAAGCATTGCCCTTTAGGTCAACGAGGGCTGTTAGAGGATGTAAAGAATGCTCAGAATCGGTTTATGATGTGCCCTAGGCCTTTTCTCGTGAAATTGTAAATACTTTTATATGAAAATATTCTACCTTTGTAAGTATTGTTTATTTCAAAATTAAACTTCAAAATGTTTCATGTTTTCTAGTGTTATAGGAGAGCAGGGCATATATGTAGCTCCAGAAGTCTGAGTCTAAATGGGATTTGCACCAGCGGTGCTCAAGTGCACCTGAATGTCTTTGGAGATCTTTTGTATGAACAGTATGCCAAAATCGAAGCGGTTTGGGTCTAGTGCATTTAGTTTCGGCAGGAGCAAGCTCATTGAGGGTAGTGGTGAGTTTACTATGGTAGACAAAGGTTGCAAGATTATAACAGGAGGTGGCTGAGATATCAAAAGAGAGAGGCAAAAGAAGAAGAGAGATGTGACACATCTAGTGCATACAAGTCACGGTATGTGCATGTTTGGGGAAATAGCAGGGGGTGAGGAGGGAGTTAGTGAGAGTTGAAATGTGAGCAGATTGTGATCAGAGAAGGGGAATGGTGAGTTAGTAAAATTGGAAATTGAACAGAGTCTGGTAAATATACAGATGCAGTCACTTTGGATTGTGTGTTAAATGTGTCGTGACTTAACTCATCTATCCCATTTATCCCACTTAGCACAGAATATTGTGTCACAGCATCCCATCCAATTAAAGAGTTCACCATTGAAAACAATGGTGCTTTGGTATGCTAATGAAAAGGTTAAATGCATTAAATTAGTTAAGATAACTTTAGATAACACAGTTTCTTCAATTAGCCCTGAGTCACGACACATTTAACTTACAAATCCAAGTGACTGCATCTGTAAGACCTAGAGAGTTCCCATTGGAGTAAGGGGGGAGTCTGAACACAGAGATAAGCCTATGGTAGATGTTAATGAAAGAAATGTAGAGACAGCAGGGATGTTAAGATTGTTAACAGGTATATTAAAGTCACTTAATGTGATGGACGGGGCATCAGATGAATGGAAAAAAAAAGAAGCCAAGCAGTTAAGTGGTCAAATTGTGAGATTGGTCCAGGAGGTTGATATATCACAGCATTATACAGGAGAAAAGAGCCTAATGCAGTGAGACTCAAATGAGAAAAATAATAGAGAAGGAACAGTTGATAAGTACTATATAAGTACAGTGGGGAGAGAGAAGTAATCCTACCCTACCCCAGCTCTGTTTCCAATCCTGGGAGTATGAGTAAGGTCTATAGGACAGGGCAGCAGGTGAAGCAGTGTCATTAGAACCAAGCTAGTAGTAAATGCAAGTAGGTTGAAGATATTGGTGATGAAATGGTCCTGTATAGCTGTGAGTATATTGCAAACTGAGTGGTTGTTCCAGAGAGCAAAGGAGAGATGAACTGTGTTCTTGGGTATAGGGATGAGAGTCCTATGAAGTTGGAATTTACCTCAAAGGGAAGGGGACTGTGGCTGTGATATAACTGGGGGTAAGTGCCAGGGTTGGGGGATAACAGTTCCCATACCTGCGGCCCAGGATGGATATGAATGCGGCCCAGCTTGAAATGCTTAGTTCCCAAGGAAACGTCATGTCACAAAGGATATAGGAGGAGGGGGGAGGGGACGCTGCCAATTGCCCAGATAGTAATAATACTATAATAATAAGTCTATTTAGAGGGGACAATTTGCATAACATTTTGCATGATTTTTTCTTTAGTTTTAGATAAAATGCCAGATTAAAACTGTATTTGTCTCAAACTATATTCCAGAGCGAAAAAAACCAGGCAACAAATTTGTCCATCAATTTGAATTGGATGATTGACTTTATCGAACTCCAACATTGGGTCAGATGCAATTCAGTGAGAAATGGTTATCTCATGTTTTTTCTCACTGAATTGAATCTGGACCTTTCTCCCATTATCCAGCACAGATCACAATGCCAAGAAACATCTTCAGGGACATCTGCCATTGACTTCTACATGATCTCAACAGGGCTGAGCTGGAGTATTTTTGGATTTGGATGTTTAACAGCTTTTAGGTATAATAATAATCTCTAAAAAATCAAGTTTTTTTCCCTCTAAAAATTTGAGTTTTCTCCTTTAAAGGGGTAGTTCCCCTTTAAGTAAAATTTTGGCATGTTATAGAATTAACAATTCCAAGTAACTTTTCAACTGGTTGTCATTATTTATTTTCTATAGTTTTTTTTAATTATGTGCCTTCTTCTTCTGACTCTTTCCAGCTTTCAAATGGGGGTCACTGGCCCAATCTAAATAGCAAATCCTCTGTAAGGCTACACATTTAGGGGCAGAGTTACTAAGGGTCGAAGGGAGTTTTCAAATTTAAAAAGTTTGAATTTCGAAATTATTTTTTGGGTACTTCGACCATCGAGTAGGCCAAAATTCAATTTGAATTGGAAAAACCTTTGAAAATTCAACCATCGAATTTCAAAATACTCTCTTTTCAACTTCGCCACTAGGGATGGGCAATTTTTTTCACCTTGTTTTGTTGTGAAAATGACAACCATAGTTTGAGCACCAAAAAAAATTCACCACATGGCAAAAATTTTTGACGCCCATAGACTTTAACGGGCGTCTGTGACATTTCGCACACAAATTTTTGGCAAAGCGAAACTGGTCAAATTCACTCATACCTATTCGCCACCTTAAACCTGGCGAATTGCTATGTTAGCCTATGGGGACCTCCTAGAACCTATAGCCAAAATTTGGATTTAGTTTTCTTTTTGAAAATCGTCTGATCAATCGATTAAATAGTTCGAATCCAGCGATTCGAACAATTTCTACGATCTATCGAACGATTTTTATTCACTCCAAAAAAAATTCGACTTTTGAATATTAACTATTCGATGGTCAAATATCAAAGTTTTACCACTTCGAAATTTGACCCTTAGTAAATCTGCCCCTTATTGTCATTGCTACTTTTTATTACTCATCTTTCTTTACTGGCCTTCTCCATTCATAGTTCAGTCTCATATTTAAATCAATGCATGGTTGCTGGGGTAATTTGAACCCTAGCAACCAGATGCTGTAAAGAGCTGCTGAATAAAAAGCTAAATAACTCAAAAACCACAAATAATCCAAAATGAAAATCAATTACAAATTGCATGTTAAATGTTTTCTCAAAGGTTAACACCCCTTTTTTGACCAGAAATGTAAGATTTAATAAATGGGACTGTCAAATAATAATAGTGATCTTACTATTGTAAGGGGTTAATCCCACCACAATCATTATTTAGGCTGGACTAAATAAAATGCCACCCATATCTCAACATAACAGACTGTCAGGCTGGGACCCCCCCAACCTGCTCTTTAATACCAAAACACTAGAAGAATAATAACCTTAGAATTAGTGCAAATTATCTAGGAAAGGGATAAAGAAAACTTTGACTTCCAGTGGCTAATAGATAAATGTGAAAGCAACATGAGCCCTTTGTGGATTGAGAATCATTAAAAAAAATATAGCAACACGAGCCCTTTGTGGACTGGGATTCATTAAAAAAATATTAATTTTATTTTTGCAAATATCAGGCATTGAGTAAACAATGGAAATGTATTCTGCAGGAAGCCTCTATGAAACTGACGGGCGCTGTAATTGAACACACAGAGAAGCAATAGGCAAAGGTTTCACAGGATGTATCAACAAAGAGGGAGCCATTGATTTCTCAAACCTCCATTACATATGATAATATATGCATGAAAAACACTGAAACTAAATCAATCCCCATGAAAAATTAAATGAAATCAAGGGAAACTCAAGGTAAGGTATGGCCTCGGATGGAAAGCACACATGCACCTAGCACAAATAAGCATCTCTAATTAAATCGTTTGTATAATTTTCCGAACGGCACAAAGCCTTCATGAGTTTCTATTTTTTAATAACTTTCTAGTTTTTTTTTACCCTCAATATAAATCTAAGCTCCAAATCGAAATAAACAGCAGCATTTCACAATCAACTTATTCATTATATTTGCAGTATATTGTGCTGATTTGGAAAGTGATCACTCCTTTGAAAAACCTTCTGCACAGATTACTCACAATAGACTGGAATGTACCTCCCAACTGTCCCATTTTCAGCAAGCTTTTGACAGCTCAGCTCGCAGTCCCACATTTGTACTGAAATGCCCCGACTTTTTCTGCACTGAACAGCCAGAAAAAGATAACTTAATTGGCTTTTGGCAGACAGAAATGAATAGCCACCTGGTGGCTAACAATTTAAATAAACAGGTCTCTTGGGAGACGCTAGGGCTAGACCACACGGGAAGATTCAGGGAGATTAGTCGCCTGGCGACTAATCGCCACTTCTTTGTGGCGACTAATCTCCCTGAATTGCTTGCCAGTGTCTCGCACCCGCTAAACTGTAAAGTCGCCTGCACCTATACACATACGGTGCTGCGTTTTCCTAAGTCGCTGAAAATTGCCTTGAGGCAATTAGTCGCCAGGTGACTAATCTCCCTGAATCTTCCCGTGTGATCTAGCCCTAATGTTTCCCAAGAGACCTGTCTATTTAAATTGTTACAATTACTTATCTGCTTATCTCAAAATTGTTACAAAAGTATCTTAGTTGGACCAGGTGCAAACGTTCATAACCTGCCAAATTTTGTAAAATGAACATTGTAATTAGGGAGTGGAAGTGCACCTACTTATTTTGTTCCTCTTTTTCCAAAAAAAAGGGGAAGTACTTCTACCACTGAATATTCGAATACAATTAAATTAGAATTTCGAAATTCGAATCGGGTGATCCATTGTGTAGCGATCGATTTCTCCTCCCTTCCTTCCTTATATGAAATTGAGCGCCGCAAGATGTATCGTCACCCTGTCGCCTTTTCTGACGCGGAGCGCAAGCGGAACCTTCATTAAGTAATTTCTTAATAAAGACTTTGTGATTTTAAAGTTTAATATGTGTTGGTGGTTTTTTTTCATAGTATAATGAGTTTTTTGTTTTTTTATTTGATGTTACTGGTCTTTTAATGCAGCCATTTTTCCCACAAATCCATTGTAATTTTAACCATGAAAGCTCGTGTGTAGGTGATGAGTCAAGCATGTGCAAACGGCATTATTTCTGGTGCTTGGTTTCCAAATGACCTATATACTTAGGGGGAATGTAATTAAAGTTGCAAAGCGAAAAACTTTTGCACCAATAAGAATTAAAATCCACATCTCACAATGTAATATTGTTCTTTTAACTGTTATTGCATTGCGAATTTTAATTGTGCACTCTTAAGAAGTAGGGATGCACTGAATCCAGGATTTGGTTCGGTATTCAGCCATTTTCAGCAGGATTCGGACGAATCCTTGTGCCTGGCCAAACTGAATCCGAATTCAAAAAAATCTTTCGTCACAAAACAAGGAAGTAAAAAAAATATTTTACCCTCCCCCTCGTTCATTTGCATATGCAAATAAGGGTTTGGATTCGGTCCGGTATTTGGGCGAATCTTTTGCAACGGATTCAGGGGTTCGCCCGAATCAAAATTAGGGGATTCGGTGCATCCCTATTAAGAAGTGCTTGAAGGTGTCGTAATCTTTTGGAGCAAACATAACGACTTTTTCAGTAAGAAGTTTTATTACATTTACTGCGCATTGGAGCAAACCATAAAATTTGCAAACGGTCTTCCACTGGCGGAAGTGGTCGCTAAACAGTTTCCAGGTTCGCAAAAGCTAAATAAAATTTGCACAAAGCAAAATTTATTTGCGCAAAGACATAACTTTTCTCATTGAGAATAGTTTTTCCGTTACCGACTTATATTACATTCCCCCGTTTAATTCTTTAGGAGCAAGTGTGCTATGCATGGTGGTAGCTCCAGGGTTCAACAGACACGATTGTGGATAATTCATCTGAACAGGCTAGGAAGGCGCAATGGTGCTTGGTGCAAGTTGACCTAACTCCCATCCATGAATTGAACTCATTTATCAACTAATTAGCTTGAAAAATTAGGGGAAAGTTCTTGGCAAAATTGTACAAAAATTCAGATCTTATGACATTTTTGAATCGAGGCCTGAATGGTACAATTTTTTTGAGTTGATGCCGAAAACCCCACCTTTTTCGGATTATTCAGCGCAGTTCACAATGTCAAGAAACATTTTCATATTGTAAAAGGGACATCTGCCATTGACTTCTACATGACCTCGATAGGTTTTAGCTGGAGTATTTTGGCGGGAAACTTTTAGCAGCTTTGGGGTATAATAAATTGTTTTTTTTTTTTCGACTAAACATTTTCCCTCACCATACTAGAGATCACTTTTACCATAAACACTTTGGCCCCTAGACCTAATTCTACTTCTCCTTAAAGGAAAACTATACCCCCAAAATCAATGCTTGAGCAACAGATAGTTTATATCAAATGAATAACATATTAAAGAATCTTACCAAACTGGATTAGATATTTAAGTAAATATTGCCCTTTTACATTTCTTGCCTTGAACCCTCATTTCGTGATGGTCTGTGTGCTGCCTCAAAGATCACCTGACCAAATATTTCAACTCTAACTGTAACAGGAAAAAGTGTTGAAGCAAAAGACAGAACTCTGTCTGTTAATTGGCTCATGTGACCTAACTTTATAGTTTGTTTGGTATGTTTGTGTGCACAGTTGAATTTTTAAATGGCAATTTTCTATTTATTATTACCCAATGGCACATGCTACTAAAAAAAGTATATTATTATGAAAATGGTTTATTTACATGAAGCAAGGTTTTACATATGAGTTGTTTTAAGCAATATCCTTTTATAGAGATCTACATTGTTCGGTGGGTATAGTTTTCATTTAAAGGAAAAAGCAAGGCAGTATGTACTTGGTGGTGCCAAAAGTTAGGCATGCAACAGCAGGGGTTCTTCCAGTAAGCACCATGGATGGTTTGGCTTCCATTGTCCTCTTTCGCACTGTGGGTGCTCATGCGCTGTAGTGTGAAAGGCCAAACTTTAACGAATAAGTCAGCTATTTCATTCTACTGCGGATGCTTCTGCCCTGGGAAATTTGAAGAAAAAAGAAGAAGGAAGCCAATCGCTCTGTGGTGCTTACTGGAAGAACCCAGGGCTGGTGCACTTTTCGTTTCCTTTAAAGATACAGGCTACTCACAAAATCAGCTTATTTTGTGTGCCATAAACACCTCAGCTTTGGATCTAGCCCTGGCAGGGTCACCAAACCTGCTCTTTAACTTGTGACTGCTCTTTCGTAATCAATCATGATTTCATATAAACTCCTGTTAAAAATGTTTTTTTCCTGCAAGTACATTTCTTTAAATTATTAATTCTTTTCTTCCTCTACAAGCATAGTTTTCTTGCAGGTTTTTTTTTGCAAGTGTTTTATACATTTTCAGTGCCCCATATACCATAATGGATTTTCATTAGACAAGTACAATGTGACAATTAAATAATTACAGCATATTACAGGGAATTTAGGAATGTATGGGTACCTAAAGAAACAGATCTAATGTATATAGCAAAACAGGCTGCTGGATTCATTTTCCTGAATATTTGATTGATTCCTGCCTCTCAGGAGCTCCATCTCCAAGCTCCCTTCTGCAAATGCCAATTACCGACGGCAGAAACTCTTTTTCCCCCTGTAGTGGGATACTAGTTTTCTGATCTCTGAAACACGGTAGGAAAATTGATTCACTTCTTTAGTGAGAATACTGTGTCTAGTAATAAGATTTCAATTATAATGCACAGAGATGAGTAACTGTATGTGTCAGAGCTTATGGTTTATGTTACAATTACAATTGCCTTTGCTAAACAGAATAAATAGCATGTAAACCACTAATAATAAATAATATGTTATAGTAATTAATATATGTGCTTTAATTATCTTAACTCTGGCAGCCTTGTTCCTAGCTGTATCTGAGAAACCCAATTTGTACCTAAAATGTCTTTACAGTAAAACTAAGAATGTATCTTGAATGTACATTTCAGGAAGGAGAGAGAGATTTAATTGCCTTTGCAGTTCAAGTCTCGGCACAACATGCAGCAGCATGCATCCCAGGTATGGGATCTATTATCATGAATGGGTTGGGTTTCCTGGATAAGGGTAGTTTGGATCACCATACATTAAAGGAGTGATTCACCTTTAAGTAATCTTTTAAACTGTTGTAGAATGGCTAATTCTAAGCAACTTTTCAATTGGCTTTCATTTTTTCTTTCTTCCTAGTTTTTGAATTATTTGACTTCTGATTCTTTTCAGCTTTCAAATGGGGGTCAATGCCCCGATCTAAAAAACAAATGCTCTTTAAGGCTAAACACTTATTGTTATTGCTACTTTTTATTACTCATCTTTCTATGCAGGCCCTCTCCCATTTATATTCCAGTCTCTTAATTCATGGTTGATGTGGTAATTTGAGCCCTAGCAACCAGTTTGCTAAATTTGAAAAACTGGAAAGCTACTGAATAAAAATCGAAATAACTCAAAACCCACAAATAATAAAAAATTAAAAACAATTGCGACATCTACATCTCTAACTTAAAGGTGAACAACCTCTTTAAAGAGGAATTCAATCCCTCCGGTCAGGGGCATAACTACAGAGGAAGCAGACCCTGTGGCTGCAGGAGGGCCCAGGAGGTGTAGGGGCCCCATGAAGCCCTAATTCATATACACTTTCTATAATTACCGGTAAAACAAGTCAATCAGACATTTTGGGGCCTACAAAAAAATTAGCTGTGGGGCCCATAACACTAGTTATGCCACTGCCTCTGGTGCTAAACCAATCCCCCCCACCCCCTTAGGGCCCCCTCCCTCCTCCCCCCAGACTACCTCTCCCCCCTAGGCAAATGCCCCTAAGTCGCTACTTACCCCTCCGTGCAGATCCCCTCCAGACAGGTTCATGGGCGCCATCTTCTCCAGCAACGTCTTCTTCCTGGATCTGTCGGCGCTTGCATGTGCAGTAGGACGTATTTGAGCCTAAAGTTCACGAAGTTCGCCGATTGAACTTTGTGAACTTTGGGCACATGCGCATTACTACCAACTGACAAATGCATCCTACTGCACATGCACCATCAAGTGCCGACGGATCTAGGAAGAAGACGTTGCTAGAGAAGATGGCACCCGTGAGTTCTTTCCACCAAAAAGCCAGAAAAAGTCGCCTGAAACCCCAAATTTTTTCAAATTTTCATTCTAAACCGAGTGAAGACCAAGATAACGTAAAATTGAGTTAGGTGCCTCTACCATTGACTTATACATGACCTCGACAGGTCTGAGATGGCAGATTTTCTGATTCAGGCTATTTGCAGCATTGGAATATAATAGATCTTGAACAATCATTTTTTTTTAATGAAGACAACTTAAAATTGAGTCTATGGGATATAGCCTTTCAGAAATCCATAGCTTTCTGGATAAAGGGTGTTCGTGTTAGGGATAGGAACATCATTTTTTGCCTCGTACGAATCGAACGTTTCGATGATTTTGCGCAAAATCCTTCGAATTCCTAGTACTTAGAAAGATTTTCAGGACAGGTTGTAAGAGGTCCCCGAAAGGCTAAAATGCCAATTCGGCAACTTTAAGGAGGCGAAGTGTCAAAGTCGAAGGATTTTAAAGGCCCAGTACTTAAAATTTTTTGTATTTCATTTGAATTTTAGTCTATTCGATATTTGAAGTAGCCCAAAATTACTTCAAATCATTAAAACATTCATTACACCTAATAGAATTCCAATAAGGATTAATTATATCTTATTTGGGATCAAGTACAAAGTATTACTTTATTATTACAGAAACAAAGGCAATAATTTTCAAAAATGTAAATGATTTGATTAAATCTATGGGAGATGGCCTTCCTGTAATTGGCAGCTTTTTGGAATACGGGTTTCTAGATAACAAATCCCATTTCCGTTTGACTGAAAGCAAGTGTAAGTTTCAGCGGACATAATCTGTTATTTTATAAGATATATTTAAACACTGTGACATTATCATTCCTGAGTAACCAAAACAGCAAGTAAGCATTCACCCTGTTCTAACCTAAATAGTCTTTATGATATCCCCCCTATAATGTGAGTCTCAAGGTTTATTTACTGTTCTGCATCAGTAATTATTCTAGAGTCAAATACTGCAGTTTCTGCATCATTTCTTTCAGTTGCAATTGTATAATTGATATTAGAATTTTTTTTTGTCAGTCACTCATTTTCTTAAATAATAAGGAACACACTCAGTCGCTTGCCATTTTCTTGTGTTTTAATTGCCTGCTGTGATATAATTATTGTGACATTTTGGAATCTTTTTAACATCCTGAATTAAATATTCTGACATCCCGCAGAGCAGTTCATGAAAACAGTGAAACCGTATATGCCTGTAATTAGCTGTCTACCGCTGTCCTTAGGTGTTAAAATTACTTTTACAACAAAAATAAAAGGAGAAAATTAAATTATTTAACCTATAGGGGGGTTATTTACTAAACCTAATTTTGTCTGGAAATTGGAGCAAAAACTTGAATCTTGCTAGATATATTATACCCCAAAGCTGCTGCTAAAAGTCAGAATCCGAAAATCTTCCAACTCCAACCTGCCAAGGTGATGTAGAAGTCAATAGGAGATGTCCCTTTTTACAATTTAAAGGTATCGTGATCTGCACTGGGTTTATCCAATAATCTGAAAAGTTTGGGGTTTCACGCGATAACTCCCAAAAAATCTTTCTATGATTCAAGTTTTCACTGGATTTTATTGAGTCTTTTCCTGAACCCACATTTGAGTTATTTTATTTATAAATAAGATAAAATCATGGATGGGAGTTTGGTCTAGCTTGATTTAATAAAAAGATGAGATAAATTAGAGTTTTAGAAAAATAACCCCCTAAATGTTTGGTTGGCCATCAGCATAACCCTTGGAGAGCTCCAGGGTAATGTCAAATTGTAATGTAAAATTACCTCCGATCAAGGCTGACACATGAGACAAGGACGTTCACTGATTTTCTAGGCGTTCATGGTCAGATGAATTAATCCTGGGGCATTAATTCAAGTCTCCTAGAATTAGAAAATAAAACTATCACAGAAGGATTTAAGACTTCAGGTGCAGAAAGGGCTAAGCATACAGGTCATTTACAACTGCAAGTGCAGAGGTTTTTACCCATTCTTTCAGCATAATTGAGGTCCTGGCATGAGCAATGTTCTGAAAAATCTAGTTGATTTCTGGTATGAGTGACATGCGCACTAGTTATGTGCAGGTTGAGAAATTCTTGACACACACCCTCCCAATCCATCCTCTATTTATAAACAGGCCCTGCAGTGATGTCACAAAAGGGCTGAGGTGGGGGAGGCTGGAGGCTGTAAATTTAGGCGCCGGAAGTTGGAAGTAATAGGTTGGCTGTGGGGAGAGCAAGAGAAGAGCTCAACCCGGACCCGCCCGTGATCTGGTGCAAGAGTCGGCCCAAACCCACTTGACCCCTGGGCCCCGTGACTTTTGGTCCGGCCCCAACAACACTAATGCGCACCCTACTGTTATGATGTAACGGCGCTGCGTTGTATTATGTAGGCCACTGTGGGAACACTGAAGGCAACTCCTAGTTCAGGGGTGGCATTAGCTTCAGGCTTCTCCTGCATCACTTAGTGAAAATATACGAATTTGGAAGAGAAATAAAAAGAAAGCAGTGGTATAAAGAGCATATGTTGATACATGAACCTTGAACTAAATGAGATTGTTGCTCAGCTGACTAAGACCAACTTAGTGCCTCCACAACTGCAATTGTACTTATAAATGATCCATCCTATGATGAACAGTGGACACATGCCTGAAGCTACTGCCAAGTTCAGGATGGTCAAGCCCAGGTTGAGTTGAGGTGCTATAGATTTGTGTGCAGCTTATTGTACACAAATGTTGCTTTTTGGATACATTCAAGAAGTGATACCATCTCCACCCAGAAAATGCAAGTCATATTTCCCTAATTCAAGAAAACTTGCATGTGTGTTTGTTCTGATACATTGCAAGCAATTGTGACAGAAACAACTCCACCCGTAGCTGAAATTATGCTGAAATCTTTGAAAAAAGCAGTATGTTCCAAAAATTGCACTTTGCACATGGCTCCTTGTAAGTAAAGGCAACATATTATTTTTTTGCCAAACCTCTTCAATGCTAATATCTTCAGCAATAAACACACACCTGACAAGTTTTTTTTAATATCTCTTGTATAAGCTTTTATGAACATCAGCTCCATGAACCCAGCAAAAGTACAGTTGGAGTTCTGAATTCTGCAGAAATTCCTTGGAAGTGACATATTTATGTAAACAAAACACATAACAATGTGGATGACTAATACTAATCATTATACATAATGTTCCCTCTACGATGTGCAGTCGTGGGCACGCACACAAATTTTTAGGCCAGCACATGCTACAAATTGTGGTGCGCACAAAGAAATTTTTATGAAAATACAAAACTTTGCATTTATTCTGACTGGCGCTTAGAGTTTTTTTTTTTTTTTTAAATGCTCTCACAAGTTTAAAATGTGCGCACAAAATAATTTTTTTGCACACATAGCCAAGGAGTAATTGAGGGAACATTGATAATAATATTATTTAAGATGTGGTTTTATTTGCAAATTAGGTTATACTTAATGTAATGCATGTAGCTGTATAATATTGCAGCATAATTTGTAGGACATGTCTTATCCGTGTGCCACTATTAACATAATTCTGATTCTTTATTTCTTAAAGATGTTCTCGGGATCAGCAACATGTTGATATTGCTGATCCACACAATTGGTCCATACAATTGTGTATGATAAATCTTCTATGGCTGAATTTTCTTTGTCTCATCTTTGCTTTATACAGATTTAAAGGTTTATATGATTTATGCTTGAAAATGAAGGTAATAACTGTAACCCTATTTTGGCTTGAAAAGTCTATCACCAACTAGTAGCATAGAGCATAGACTACATTGGATCCTCTTTCAGCAGGATGGACCTTCACTAAAGGTGGCCATACCTGGGCCGATAAAAGCTGCTGACAGTTTATTGTCCAATTTTGAGATTCCCAATTGCTGCCTGTCTGCCACTATATTTGCTATACTTATCCTGTAGATTGTCAGAATCCGATGTGATTGAAAACCCGGGCTGGGGGTGGAGAAATAGAGGGATGTGATGTCAAGGGAAGAAGCGGTTCACTTCCTTATCTACTGAGCAGGTAGAAACATCCCACCCTTCCCCTTTTTTGCATACAGATGCAGCCACTTGGATTTGTGTGTTAAATGCGTCATGACTCAGGGCTAATTGAAGAAACTGTGTTATCTAAAGTTACCTTAACTCATTTAATGCATTTAACCTTTTCATTAGCATACCAAAGCACCATTGTTCACAGTGATGAACACTTTAATTAGATGGGATGCTGTGACGCAATTTTCTGTGTTAAATGAGACAAGTGAGTCTGAGTTTAGTTATTCTGTCTCAAACACACAATCCAAAGTGGCTCCATCTGTATGTTGCAAAAAATGTCAGGAGTATTTCCTCTTTATGTTCTCACATTCAGGGCTGGAACTAGGGGTAGGCAGAAGAGGCAAGTGCCTAGGCCGCAAAGCTGGAGAGGAGCTAGGCAGAGTACATCTTCTGCCTCCTTTCCTCTTGTTCAGTTCCTTGATTCTTTCTCCTTCAGCAGCATTTATTGCTTTCTGGGTTCACACACATGTGGCCATTGGAGTCAGGAAGGAATGTTTTTCCCTCTTAAGGCATAATTGGCACTGGGTTCATGGGTGGGTTTTTTGCTTTCCTCTGGATCAAAACAGTTGATATATGATTATGTATATTAAGTTTTATTTGTCACTGCAGCAGTAGGACCTTGCCAGAAAACTGCACAGGAAATTTTAGAAGAGGGAGAAAGGAGGTTCTCTCCTGTGACTGCACGGTGGGTTGATAGATACAGATGCTACTACTGCTTATGCTAGGTAACAGCCTTCTTGGATTTCCTATCATCGACATGGCAGCAGGTCTTCTGAACTTCTCACATGGTGGGAGATACAGCCCCTGCTGGTGGTAGAGTTTGGGGCCATCATCTCTGTAGGTAGAGTAAATCAAAATAATAAAGGAAGGAGAACTCCAGCAGAATGTCTGCAAAACTTTTATTCCAGGTTGTAATTACACAACATGTTTCGGGTAGACACCCTTTATCAAGTATTAGTGTGTACACTTGATAAATGGTGTCTACCCGAAATATGTAGTGTAAGCACAACCTGGAATAAAAGTTATGAAGAGATTCTGCTGGAGTTCTCCTTCCTTTAATATAGGGGTGTCCAAACTTTTTGCAACGAGGGTCGGATTTGGGGAGGTGAAAATGTGTGGGGGCTGACCATTCAGGCAGAACTCCACAGACGATTTGCATGATCCAAGCATTAAGCAAAAACACATGCATCAGTGGAGTTCAGCCCTTAGCTTGACATTCTTTGAACCATTATTATTTAATAGGCATGCTGCTGTTAATCAGCTGTGTGGGGCTATGGAGGGTACAATATATTTACCCTTATCACCTCGTGTGTTGCCCTCATTCGTAATTAATGAGGGAAAACAATCCTGAAGGAAAATTTATATATCTGAAGCCCTGGAATCTAGGCTGAGACAAAAACAGTTTAATCTGGCATTTTATCTAAAAGTAAATAAAAAGCCAGGCAAAATGTCATGCAAAATGTCCCCTTTAAATAGACTTATTATTATATTATTATTACTAACTGGGCAATGGGCAGCGTCCCTCCTACTCCTATATACTTTGTGACATGACGTTTCCTTGAGAACCGAGCATTTCAAGCTGGGCCACATTTATGTCCAACCTTGGCTGCATGCTGCCCTTGGGACGCAGTTTGGATTTATTATTTTGATTTACTGGCACAGTGGAGTTGTTGGCATAGAGCAACTTAATTGGATGAAGAACATTCAATTTCTCTTTAACTGTACATTCCACCAACATCCCTTCACCTAGGACTTCAACTCTCTATAGGTAAAGGCAACCTAATACTTAATGGTGGCTTTAAAGACATAGTGCTGATCTCAAGTGTGCAGTGATGAACAGCAGAGCATAGTAGCGATCTCTTATGGAATTCTGGCTTCAGAATATTGCAATGAGTTAGTCTGAAAAGGTCCATTTTTACATTTTATCCCATTTCTGGCATCTGCTGTTTCATTAAAGGACCAGTAACATCAAAAAATGTTTTAAAGTAATAAAAATAAAATGCAGTGTTGCCCTGCACTGGCAAACTACTGCTTAATATAAATAAGCTGTTGTGTAGCCATGGGTCAGCCATTTAAAGGAGAAAAGGCTCAAGTTACACAGCATATAGCTTTGTAGAACATAATGTTATCTGTTATCGATTGCTTATCCTGTGCCATGTGACCATTTTTCAATTTCCACCATTGCAACTCAGCAGCTTGTTTATAAGAACTATAGTAGTGTTTCTGATGCAAACACATCAGTTTTAACAGCGCAGGGCAACACTACATGATATTTTCTTTACTTTAAAACACTTTCATTTTTGTTGTTACTGTTCCTTTAAGGTATGTAACTATGGGGTTCAGGCTGAAGGCAAAGGGTCAACTGAGGAGTCCCCTTGTCATATATCTTCTAAACCCTCCATTCAAATAAAAACATTTAAAAACAAGGTGCCATGTAGGGTTATGCTGAAATGCATGCAGTCCCTTGTAGCAGTACATGTAGTATGGACTGGTCCCAATTTTAATGCATCGTAGTGATATCCGAGTTCACAAAAAGTAGATTCCCTAACCTGCCCCTTCAAGGTAGACCCGCACCTGACGGTAACCCAGTATGTCTTGGTGTTGCTCTCATGTAATGCATGCAGGTGTGTGAGTCAATATAATGTGTAGTTGCTGGTTATGTATCTAAATAGAAATATAGTGTAATGTAGGGGTTATTCCAGATATGAAAGAATTCATAATAAATCAGATATGTTCACAGTCAATCAAACTGCAGGTTTCTGCACTCAGCCGGGGAAGGAAGATCAGCACATTCTGGAGATACCTCCAGTAAACTCAATGTTTCCAGTGACAAATGAGTGGAATATATCGCCAGACAAACATTCAGGTTATGGTTATGATCTGTGAACACAATTCAGAATTTTTTTTTAATGATGACCAGGACTGAGCTAACAGATAACATCAGAACATGCTTGTAAATGTGCTTGAACTTGAATTTTTAGAGATTTATTACAGGTATGGGATCCATTATCCATAAACCCGTTATCCAGAAAGATCCAAATTAAGGAAAGGCTGTCTCCCATGACTCCATTATAATCAAATAATCAAAATTTTTACTAATGATTTCCTTTTTCTCTGTAATAATAAAACAGTAGCTTGTACTTGATCCCAACTAAGAAATAATTAATCCTTACTGGAGGCAAAACCAGACTATTGGGTTTATTTGATGTTTAGAAGATTTTCTAGTAGACTAGAGGTATGAAGATCCAAATTATGGAAAGAATTGTTATCTCTAAATATGCTAAAACCTGTCGAGGTCATGTAAAAGTCAATGGCAGATGTCCCTGAGGATGTTTCTTGACATTGGGATCTGTAAAAAAGTTTTTGGGTGACAACTTGATAAAGTTGAGCGATTCGGGAATACAAATTTAATATGTACGATTCCAATTCGGGATTTTACCCATATCCACTTTTTCAAGCTGATTTCTTGATAAATGATTTAAATTTGTGGATGGAAGTTAGTTCGACTTTGTTTTAATAAACAGCTGTGTTCTCCACGTGCATAGAATTGAGGAAAGGTAAATTGTCTATTTCATGCTCAATGACATATGGGGTTTCTACCTGTCAGGTTTTGACCCAGACAGCCCGGTTTTCAGGAGAGAATCCACATTAGGTAAACCGGGCAGGATTCCTTAAAACTGATGCGGCGATCAGCCAATTGCTCCGCCTACCGCCCCACCCTCACCACATCATCAAACCACCCACAATGCAACCCGACTCTCTCCCGTAATGTAATCTTTACACCTCCGTGCCCAGAGTTACCGGCGGGGAAAGGTGGTAACCCTTACAACATGCTATCCATACTGTACCTCCCATGGCAGCCAACTGAGAATACTATTATGCTCCATGGCACGTGCATGTAAAGTGGTGCGGGGTAACCAAGGCTGGAGATGAGGGGGGTTTACTTTGGGGGTGCCAATGTCATTTGGTCCAACAATGACAGAAACTTTCACTGGCTGATTCTCCCTAACTTCTAAATTATATGTTCGCTGATGATTTGGGTGGAAATCTTATAGGAGAACTAAACCCTAAAAATGAATAGGTCTAAACATGCCATGTTTTATATAGTGAACTTATTGCACCAGCCTAAAGTTTCAGCTTGTCAATAGCAGCAATGATCCAGGGCTTCAAACTTGTCACAGGGGGTCACCATCTTGGAAAGTGTCTGTGACACTCACACGCTCAGTGGGCTCTGAGCAGCTGTCAAGAAGCTAAGCTTAGGGGTCGTCACTAATTATCCAGCAGAAAATGAGGTTGGCCTGTCATATAAGCTGATTGCACAGGGCTGATTATTAAATTCTGATTGCATTGGCTACTGTGCTGCTGTGTAGTAATTATCTGTATCAATGGCGAATCGGCCTTATATTGTGACTATATTTATATTCTATGTGTACTGTATATTGTGAGTGGGTCCCTAAGCTCAGTAAGTGACAGCAGCACAGAGCATGTGAATCAGTGAATCAGCAGAAAAGAAGATGGGGAGCTACTGGGGCATCTACTGGGGAGACACAGATCTTTACTGCTAAAGGGCTGTGGTTGCCTTGGGCTGGTATACAAGCACAAAACATAATGTACAACAATTCTAGCTACTTCTTTAGTGTTACTTTCTTTCTTTAGTTCAATGGCTATGCTTTTACTCTTTTGCTAAACGTTGCAAATTTCCCCATAATAACAAATGAACCCTATTGTCCAACCCCTTGCTATAATATTTCTTCCAGAGTTGGAAACCTGATTTTCAAGTTTAATTTGTTCCCTTGGATGTTGATTTTATTCCCCCATCACTTGTTTTAACACGTATGTCGATCTGTTTATCCGTTAAAGAAAAAAGACTGTACTTTCCAAGCAATGTACAAACAATGAGAAGGTTGGAATGCAAGAATGCAAAACGCAAAATTAACAATCGCTTTTGTGATTTTATATTTGTTCACAATGGTTTAAACGTCAGGTATGCAGTTTTATAACTGACAAGAGATTTAGAAACATCCACTTCCCTGGATGGAAGATAAGATTTAATGAGGCTAAATAACACTGCTAGTTTAAAATATAACATGAAACAGCAACTGGCTCTTTGCTGAATAGCAGACAAAAAAAATTAAAGATGTTTTCAGAAATTATTTTGCTTTAAGAGAATGGTGACTGTTGAAGGAAATGAATTGGTATTCAACCTATTACACCAAAGGCAACTGAGAATAAAAATGACACTTGCTACTGTCCCCATCCTATGACAGTAGCACTTGTCTGCAGGGGACCTGTGTATATAAAAAATACAGTCTGTGCTAATAAATCATGTACAAACTCAATGAATCAAAGTACATTTGAGCAGATTTTTGGGGCATTAATATGTCCCTGAGACACAAGTGGTAAAACCTGCCCATTAGTGTTCATGTATCAACAGTAACGGAACTAGGTGGGGCGGGCCCTGGTGCAGGCCGTGCGGCCGCCCCCCCCCCAGTCCGTGTGATTGACACACCGCTGCAGCCGATTCCAGCTGTGGCGCAAGACTGCCGGGGGGGCCCTGCGGGGGTGCGGGCCCTGGCCCAGTTGCACCCCCTGCTCCCCCGGTAGTTACGCCCCTGTGTATCAAGCACTTTTGTCCTCGGGTGCAAGAAGCAGAGCCAGAGGACTCAAGGGGCCACTGCTGAGTACTGCTCCCCACTCTGACCCAGTTCCACCCCCAGTCAAAGCCACTCCTGTTCTGCTGCACTACCACTAGAGGTGGTGGCTGGGGACAGCTGGTTTGCAGGCAGGTGTCAGATTCAACAGGGCAAATGCCCACTGGGATTCTTCACAGTGTCCTGGTGGGCCAATCCAACCCTGAGCTGACCTACTATGGACTGTGCTCCACCCCCCAGCTGACCCACTACCTGTGTTCAGCATTGCTGTATTCATGAAAGGATGGTGGGATAAGGCCCATTATATAAGTATTATTCAGACTCCAGCATTAGGTGCACAGCGTGCCAGACTTAAATGAGAACTAAAGCCTAAAGAAGTGACTAGAAATGTTGTACATGATGTCTTGTGCTTGTGTACCAGCCCAAGGCAACCACGGCCCTTTAGCAGTAAAGATCTGTGTCTCCCCAGTAGATGCCCCAGTAGCTCCCCATCTTCTTTTCTGCTGATTCACTGATTCACATGCTCTGTGCTGCTGTCACTTACTGAGCTTAGGGACCCACTCACAATATACAGTACACATAGAATAGAAATATAGTCACAATATATGGCTGATTAGTCATTAATACAGATAATTACTACATGACAGCACAGAAACCAGTTCATCTAGCATCAGATTTAATAATCAGCCCTGTAGCATCAGCTTATATTACAGACCAACCTCATTTTCTGCTGGAACCCCTAAGCTTAGCTTCTCAACAGCTGCTCAGAGCCCACTGAACATGTTAGTGTCACAGACACTTTCCAAGATGGTGACCCCCTGTGACAAGTTTGCAGCCACACTCCTTTAGGAGTGCAGATTTCTGTCTCCGAACATGCCCCCTATAGATCACAATCTGCTACACCTGCTCTGGGCTGCTTTTACTAACAATACTGTATAAATAAGATATATATGTCACAATACAAAGCTGATTAGTAATCCATTCAGATTCACATCACATGGTGGCTCAGAAACCAATGCAACTGGAATTAGAATTTCATAAGTGAACCTGATTTTCTGTCCAGACCACACTGAGCATGTGTAAGTTTTTAGAGGTATTCCTAATTTTTCGTCGTTCAGATTTTTTAATAACTATCACAACATCCGTGGTATTAGAGAAAGTGAGTTTAGTAATGGTTTCTAAAACCTCTGAAACCACAAAAATTTTTCCTTAAATACATTGGTCTCCAAGTGACAGGAGGGAGGAGATCTCTGCCCTATAGATCTTGCACTAAAAACTATCTCCGTTTTTTTAATTAGAACAAACTCTACCTAACTCCCATCCAGGAATTTAACTGATTAAATTTCCTGAAGATGTGTGGATGTTTACAACTCACAGCTAAAATTTTAGAAGGGTAATCACCTGCCTGGTTTTCCAAATTTGGAAATCCAGACAGCATTTCCTATGATGACACAGCAACTGACCAATCGTTGATCAATACATCATAGCCCCACCCCTGATGTCACAGTCGCCTCCTGCCACATAACAAATCCTCCCCTGTTGCATAACAGCCCCGAACCCATGCCCAGATTCCACCAGGCGAGAAGGTGGTAGGGGGAACAAAAATAAAATTTTGCTTTTGCTAATGAAACTGTTACTGCAGAATTTTTTAAAAAATAACAAAAATAACCCTATTCTGAAAAGCCCAATCAGCAGCAATGTGCATGTTGTTTTCCAATGCATATAAATTATTTAGCAGCCTTGATGTTCCTGTAATATTTCTATACTGCTTTGGTCGGGGAGTCATTGGGCCCAGCAGTGATAGAAAAAAAAATCCCATCATGTAATGAGAAACAGATTGCAAGCTGAAAATAATACTCATTTTCAAATTAAAAGTGGCCTTTGCTGAATACACATTTTAGCAGATCAATTAGAGGTCTAGCCTTTCCCACTTCACACCTATATTGTTATACAGATGGAGAACAAGGTTATTGTGATATACAGATGGAGAGCAGGTTATTGCAAGCTTAATTATACTATAAAGTATAATGAGAAAAAAAGTGTAACCTTTTTTTTAGTACTATGAGATACTTTTTCTATAGTGTTCTCACTGCCTACCAGTAGCTCATTGCAAACCCTGGTTTTCTCCAAGTTACATTTGCACTGGTGATGTGTGGGTTGACCACCTTTTGGGTTGGTTTGAAATTTGGCCAATCATTGTGGGTTAGGTTTGGGTGCGGGTCAGACCGGGGAAGTACACTTCTCCACTGCTCCCAAAGATGGGAAGTGCACAGAAGTAGTGTACAGAGGGAGATAACCCTGGTACTTGGGTGCGTGTCCTACAATGGCAACATTTTGTGGTTTAAGGTTGGGTGTGGGTTAAGGTCTTGCAGGTTAGGGTTGGGTCCTGACCTGCACGTCACTAATTTGCAATAAGGTAAGCTTTTCTTTTGTTTTTAATGTAAGATTACGGAGCATGCATGATATGCAATTGTTCCTTATTCATTAATGGAATCCTGTCCTGGGAAAACCCATCAGTTAGTAGTGCTACTTCAGCAGAATTCTGCTTCCCAGAGGCTTTGTGAATGCCTCAAGTGCAGGGACATCAGTGAAGAGGGTGTTAGGTTAGCTTTCAGCTTCCTGAACATTGCACTGGATGGGATTGTCGTACTGAATTATTGCAAATGCCTAATGGAGTCCTTTCTCAGCTGTAATACCTATTACCTGGTGTGACTGTGTGTCATGTGTAAATACCTCATATGTATACGTGAGTAAACCTGGGGACATTGTCTTGGACTAATAAACGTAAATTTCTTGTTGCATCATAAGAACCTCCTGGCGCCCATTTATTACTATTTTGCATGCACAGTACTCTGAGTGTTGTAGTTGCACTACACCTTAGAGGGAATGCTTCCACTTGGCGAAGGCTCTGATCCTGAAGTGTGAGTCGAAATGTAACCCATGCTCCTCCCACTAGCTGGACAAGTACTATCTGTGGTTTGGATAACCCAGATTAGTATTACACTGTCATGGGTAAAATTAGTTTTTATCAAAACGCATCAGTTAATAGTGCTGCTCTAGTGGCATTCTGCACTGAAATCTGTTTCTCAAAAGAGCAAACAGATTTTTTTATAAATTTTAGTTTGAAATATGACATGGGGCTAGACATATTGTCAGTTTCCCAGCTGCCCCAAGTCATGTGACTTGTGCTCTGATAAACCCTAACAACAGAACAATGGGAAGGTAACGAGATAGCAGCTCCCTAACGCAAGATAACAGCTCCCTGGTAGTCTTAAGAACAGCACTCAGTAATAAAAGCCAAGTCCATCTACGACACATTCAGTTACATTGAGTAGGAGAAACAACAGCCTGCGAGAAAGCCGTTCCATCCTAAAGTGCTGGCTCTTTCTGAAAGCACATGACCAGGCAAAATGACCTGAGATGCACCTACACACCAATATTACAACTAAAAAAAAAAAAAATACATTTGTATTGATTGTAAAATCAGATCGGTTTCACTGCAGGGAAGATCTCCTAACAAGTGTATCTTATGAGTTCTAAAACCCAGTGGCTCATGAACTATACAGGTGGAACATTCTGCTGATATATAAAATCCATTCCATAGTATGTTAATCTCGGGATCAGCAGGACAATTCCATATAAAAAGGAATGTTTGGTGGACCTATGAAAAGTCTTTGCAATGATAAAGGAACAAAAAGTTTAACATTAAAATGGAATTCTCCGTTAATTTGTCTTCGGCAACCAATTCTGCGTCGTTTATGTGACCATCTGGGTAAGTGTTCTGTTAGAGCTATAACTGGCACATGTTAATGCAGTGATAACTATCTCTTAGTGGCCTAGAGTATGTTAGAAGCTGCATGGTAATTAAGGGCGTCTATTTTTAGTTCCATATCAATAAATGACATGTATTTGGAGCTAGAAATCCATTTGTGGCATGTACTTAAATATCAATAGATACAGAAAGAGGCCCAAAGGCACCAGCAGAAGATAAACTGATGGCAAACGCCGCCTGTTACAAAAGCCACAGCATATCAGGGAAATCTGTCATGAGCCAAGTAGTTGTCATTTACCCTTTAGTGTAAACTCGTTTGCGTAATCAGGCCAGACTTAATATTGGTTCTATGCCAGTCATTTATTTTAGAAATGTTTTAAGCTGTTGTAGCATGAGTGGCAAATTTTGGGGAATTCATCCACTGCCGATTATTACCATTCTGTATGGAATTTTTGCAACTACAGGTAGGGGATCTGTTATTCAGAAACCCTTTATACAGAAAGCTCCGAATTACAGGAAAGGCTGTCTCCTATAGACTCCATTTGATCCAAATAATCATAATTTTTTAAATGATTTCCCATTTCTGTGTAATAATAAAACAGTAGCTTGTACTTGATCCCAACTAAGATTTAATTAATCCTTATTGAAAGCAAAACCAGTCTAGTGTGTTTATTTAATATTTACATTATTTTCTAGTAGACTTAAAATAGAAAGATCCAAATTGCAGAGAGATCCATTATCTGGAAAACCCCCGGTCGGTGATGAGCGAATTGGTGACGTTGCATCTCGTTTTGGTCGCGGGTGAGCGTCCATTGCCAGTGTCCAAAGCGAGACGCGGGCGAATTTTCACCAGCTGAAATTTTGCTGGCATTTCGAGAATCATGGGAATTTGCAGCGAACCCGTAGAAGGCGAATAAATTCGCCCATCACTAGTCCCGAGCATTCTGCATAATAGGTTTCATACCTGTACTTTTCTTCTATGAATAATCTTCTTATGATTTTAAATTTCTAATATTGTATTCTTTTAGATGTGATTTTTCAAGCCTCTTTATAAAAGGAACTAATGTCATTTGTTTATTTGGATATTTAGGCAAGTAATGTGAAAAAAAAAGTGGTGAAGGCAAATTGCTGCAATAAAACAATTTTTTATTTTACGCTACACTATTACATGCCTTAAACCAAAACCACAAACTCATGTACTAAAAAGCTTCAGCAGATTATATTTTTATGATTTAAGCTACAGAGAAGAAGAAGAAACATTTCAAGGGGCTTGGCTCACAAATATAATAAAATGTTATTAAAGTATGCTTCCAAGCCCGGGTCAATTATTGAATTCTTCTGGCTACATGGGGAAAAGGCTATAAATGGACTCTTATTATTGCTGATTGGCCAAGAACTGTGTTTATATAGAAATGCAAGCATTTACTGCTGGATTCACTGGTTCATACGCGCCACTTTAAATTGACTTTTTTTTATAGGTGCAATAAGCAGTGAGTATCATAGAGGTAGATTTAAAGCTTGGATTCTTCTTAAAGACCCCAAAATAAAAAATTGCCCAACAAAAGAAAACAAAATTCTAAGCAATATTCTAATATACTGTTATTACAAAATTTTTAGTGCTTTTAAAGTTATTTGTAAATACAATTGCTGTTGAAAGCAGCATTTGCTTTAGCAATGTTTGACTTGCACCCAACTCTTACAAGACTATGTAGAACCCGCACCAAACCTGGCCACCACATGTCAGCTTGCACTAAAAATCTTTTATTTAATTAATCACATTAAAAACATGATTTTTCAACATTTATTAAACAAAAAAAGAAAAAAACACCCAAAACACATATACAGGGGCGATCCTGGCCAGGACGCCAGCACAAAGCGCATGATTGCGCTCAGCGCTGGAAGAACCGAATTTCCGGTTTGAAAAATGGAAGTTTGGCTCTTAAAGTTCCAGGAGCCATGGGTGTCCACAGAAAAATTTCCGGGGGGGGGGGGGAAGAAAACAGTTTATACAAAAAGGGGTAGAAACATGTGCTGTGCATAATTTATTTTGGCCACTCCCATTTTGTGGTGACACCCCCTGATTACCACACACAGTAACACACACACAGTAACTGACACATACAGTAACACACACACACAGTAACTGACACACACTGTAACACACACAGTAACACACACAGTAACACACACACAAAAACACACACACACAAAAACACACACACACAGTAACTGGCAAATATACATACAGTAACACACACACTGTAACACACACAATGACTGACACACACTGTAACACACACACTGTAACACACACACTGTAACACACAGTAACACACAGTAACACAGTAACTGACACACACTGTAACACACACACACACAGAAGCAGAACTTGCCCGGTCCGGCTGTTCCTTCCCCACAGTGCTGTGGTTGGTGCTGTTCAGGCGGCTCATTCAGTGTTGCGCTGTCCTGGTAGTGGCGCACTGGGCCTGGCGGCTACTGAGGGAGGGCGGGGCAGCTAGGGGAAGATCTAGCCTGGAAAGGGGGAAGTGGAACCTGCCTGGGCTGGCTGTACCCTCCCCGCAGCACTGAGGTTGCCCCCTCAGTGGACGCCCATGCCATAAGCAGCATTTTTGCCACCCTGATACCCAGCAGGGCGCTGCCACCTGAGGTGCATTTCTCAACTCACCTCATTGGCGGAGCGCCCCTGCACATATAAAACTTTGTCATCTAGAGGCTGCCAAGGTCATGTAGAATTCAATGGGATCTGCCCTTTTGTAAAATATTTATATAATTCAAGGTTTTAGAGGTTTTTTGGATTTCTTTTCTTTAGATTTTGATAGAGCACCCCTATGGGTTTTTTTTGTCACAATTTCAAATTTGTGTAATTTTAGAGGATTCTTCTACTACAAATAAATACACATTAAAAACATGAGGGTTTCCTTATTTATTAAATAATCCAAATACAAAAAAGACAATTAAATACATTCATACCTTAAATCTGTAGTTTTACTCAGCTTTTTTTAGTGCGGTTACAAGGGCTTAAAACTATGAAAAACTCAAAATCCTTAAACTAGATATTTTGCAATTTGCAAAAGACAGATCTCATTGATCTTTATACACTGCATATACACCCACATATTCAGTTTAGAAAACACCTGTGATTGGGGCCACTCTATTGATCCATTCACAATACGATTATTGTTGCTTTTACTGCACTGTGCTATGTACAGTATACTGTTATATGAGTGTACAAATATAAATCCTGACTTTCATTATTTTTTTCTCACTTTGTTACACATTGCATCAACCAAAGATTTATTTTTTATTTTTACTTATTCTGCTGGTTATACCATATATTACACAGTGGTGAGTTATGCCATGTAATTTTTCATGCTGAGCACTGATGTTAAAGTCAATTAGAGCTGAAGTATAAAAATATGAATCAATTGAATAAAACTCTGTAGATGAGAGAAAAGGTTTCATTTTCCTGGTACCTAAAAAGTACAATAATTTTAAGTTAATACAGCAGAGCAAGGAAGATCCCAGGAGTTTTGCTATGCAGTAACCATGTACCTCCCAGGGCCATAATCACAGTATTTTAGAAGGTAAGGATGAATTTATCTTGCTCAACAATGTGAATTAGGTTGCAGAGAGATATGCCAGGGGCAAGATAGTAGATTAGAACAGAGGTTCTCAACCCTTTTTACCCATGAGAACATGGAAAAAGAGTCAGGGTCGGACTGGGGGGACCTAGGGTCCACTGGGACTGCTGTCCGGGGCCCCCTCAGGCCCCCAGCCCTCTCTGATGCAGTGCCCATGCCGTGTCCCCCCAAATGCGGCGCCCATGCCACACACCCCTAATGCGGCGCCCATGGCGCACTCCCCCTTGCTGCAGCTCACATACACAGACATTGGCGTGCATGTGAGCCCGGCGCAACGGCAGATTTTTGTTTATTTTTTTAATACCTAAACATTGGGAAAGGGGAGGTCTGACCTGGCGGGAGCCCATAAGGGTTGGGGCCCACCAGGTTTTTTCCCGGTATCCCGCTTGGCCAGTCCGCCCCTGAGAAGAGTTGATGAGCAACCCAGGCATGACAAAGTTCCTGTGGGGTGCCAATAATGTGTGTGATTGGCCATTTGGTAGCCCATATGTGGACTGGCAGCCTACAGAAGTCCCTGTTTGGCAGTACACCTGTTTCTTATGCAACTAAAACTTGCCTGGAATTCCAAAATAAGCATCTGCTTTTGAGGCCACTGACATCAACACCCAAGGAGTTGGTGAGCAACATGTTGCTCATCAGTCACTGGTTAGGAATCAATGGTTTAGAGTAAAGACTGTGCACTTACTGACACCTCTAGGATGGTTTATTGAAATACTTGAGTTATTGTATTTGTGTTTAAGATCAACTTATATTGCCTTGGAATCCCCCAACAGAAAGTCCTTATGGGGAACTGCTTTCATTGTAGTCTAACAACAGCCTTTTGACTTAATATAATAAAAGTCCCTTTAAACATACTGACTGCCATTTATGGTCAATAAATGATTGGAATATACAGGCCTTATTTGTGGCAAGACCACAAAGGCCCGAGCCTAAGGGCAACAAGACTGTAGGGGTGGCATGCAGCCCAGCTGCATTCTAGAAGCGCTAATCACCAGCACTCCAGTGCATGAACAAGCGTGGAGGGGGTGGGCACTAGGACCCAAGATGGAAATCTGGGCCTAGGAATATAGTGTTCATCATGGTTTACACTGACCTGTTTTTCTTTGGAGATGCATTAGCAAAGTTATGCGATCCACTAACTTAGTATGCAGAAAGCTCCAAATTACAGGAAGGTTGTCTCACATAGGGGTATATTTATCAAAGAGTGAAGTTAAGAGTGAAGCTCCGCCACTAGAGTGAAATTCTGCCACTCTCCATTCATCTCTATGGGATTTTTAAAGGCGTATTTATCGAAGGGTGAACTTTCACTTCACCCATTGATAAATAGGCCTTTCAAAATCCCATAGAAATGAATGGAGAGCGGCGGAATTTCACTCTAGTGGCAGAACTTCACTCTTTGATAAATTTACCCCATAGACTCCATTTTACCAAATAAAACACATTTTTGAAAATGAATTCCCTTTTCTCTGTAATAATGAAATAGTGCCTTGTACTTGATCCCAGCTTAGATATTATAATTCATAATTGGACGCAACACAATCCTTTTGTAAATTCTTTAGTAGACTTCTAGACATCCAAATTATGGCAAGACAACTGTATCCAGGAAACTCCAGGTCTTACACATTCTGGATAGGAGGGTAAACACAGTGCTTGCAAAACTTCAAACAAAGAGACCCAGGCCTAAAATATTGAGATATTACATCATTCGATGAACAACAAGTTTTCTTTCTGAAGAAAACTATACTGTAAAAAAAAAAAATAAAGACCAAAATGTTAGAGTTAGAGTTCAAATTTGTTTCTCTGTCCTTGCCGGTCCATTTTGAATGGAGTCAATTAGGAAAACAAACAAGGCATGAATAACCTATACAACACCACTCTCACAGACATATTCTCTCTTTTTTTCCTCAACACAAAGTACACATGCCGCTAGGCTTGACCTTGATGTTCCTAATCTTTCAGGATTTTAAAAGCGAATCCTCAATAAAGATTAATGAACTTGTGCTACTTGAAATTCTTGTACACAGCATTGTGAGCGGCAACAATATTGAAGGACGAATTCCTTTGAAAAGTTTGAAAAATATGGCATGTTTATTATCCTTTCTTCCATCATTCTGCCAATATAAAAACACGCATTTAAAAAAAAAAAAGAAAATGATTTTTTCCCTCGTGCTGAGCCGTCTTTGATAAAGTAACTCAATTAATTGAGTGTGAAAAGGCAAGCCAAGTTTCCGTTCTCAACTTTTCACCTTCAGAATTTAGTTGTATCAAGCATAGCAGCGAAGGTAATTTCTGATAATAGGTTTGAAAGGGTTGCTATGTTTCTCCATGCCGCTCTTTAAATAAGTTTTGTGCTTTATGACTCTGTGAAAAGGCCAGAAAAAGCAAAAGCAAACAAAAAGAAATTTGTCTGAGTGTCATGTTTGTATCATTATTATACATTTATAGCAGTGAATAGAGTTTGAGAGAGAAATTGTGTCAATGTTGGAATAAAATCCCTGAGCTGCTACACATCAATGCCAAGCACTCTGTGAATAGATTTTAAGATTTAGCCTTTAATGTGGACAGTGACATTTTTGCAACCCCAGCAATGCATACATAATTGGGGCTTAATTGTAAACAATGAGCAGTTTTGCACATGAGAAGTAATTACTGGCTTTTTTTAACTGGCTGAACAATGAAAGCAGACATGTTATTGGCTGTCAATAAAAAAAATACCCATGTGCAAATTTGCTCAGTGTTTATAAATAAACCCCCCTGACTTTACCTTTTGCATGCCAGTCTAGGTGCATAGGATGATGTTAGTGCAGGAAGGATGTTTGTTGTAAAATTTCCTTAAACCCACTAACCCAGTACCTATTGCTTGATTTTGGGCCCCTTGCCTTGGACTTGCCTGTTCCAGTAGCAACAGGCACTGCCCCTTTTGTTATCAGTCCTTTTTGTCTTTCCTGTTTCCAACATTGTCTGCCCTACCTCCCCTACAATAAAGTGAAGGCTATCCAGGTGTAGTTTATTGGCCCTATATAAACAAGGATTATGATTATAATTAATAATATTAGTATGATGATTATTATTATTATTCATATTACTATTCACAGTTTGGGGTGTTTAAATGCTTGCTAAAATGGGGACAGCGCCATCCTGAGCCTATGAGTAAGGCACGAAATGCGTCAGGCCATCTTTTTGTATGTCCTATTAAATGGATGGAACTTTTAAATAAATCTGGACATTATTATTCTTTTCGGAGGAAGTACTCACGTTTTTCAGATTTTTTACAGCTCCATCCTACTAAAGTTTAAAGGGGACCCGTCACCCCAAAAATATATTCAAAATTGAACTTCAATTACACCAAATAAATTATTTGGATCTTGTTTCCTTTAGTCTGGGAATTCATAATTATAGCAAACAGGCAGGAGCCATTTTGTGGACACTGATATTAAGGCAAGCCTTGTATCATTTCAGGATCTTGTTTGTGCACCAGAATGGGGGACCCAATGTCTATCCCCATGTCCTGGCTACACAATTAAATGGCTAAGAGAATGGGAGGAATGTGGGGAGAGCAGTGATATCTAGGAAGTGCTGAATGGAAAGTGAAAGTAATTGTCTGCCCTGCCTCTATGCCTTAAAGCTGCTGAATTGGCATTTTAGCCTATGGGGGACCTCCTACAGCAAGACCTGAAAATTTGAAGGATTTTTGTTGAAATTGTTCGAATTGAACTATGCATTCAAACAATTTCAATTCGATCGAAAATGGACCTATTTGGTCCATTTTTGATCCGAAATGCCCCCCCAAAAAATTTGAATTTCAATTTTTTTTCTATTTGAAATTCAACTATTAGTAAATCTGCCCCTACACAATATTTTCATTACTATAAAACACTTTAATTTTTTAGTGTTACTGTGTTACACCGTCACTATACAATAGCAAGTACACAAGAGCATTTTTATCAAGCTCCTTTGGTAACTTTACAGCATCATTTCATTCACCTATTGCCCCATTAATGGTGTTTAATGGCAGGAGTGGGACCATGGGTTTGCAAGTGATCTAGAACAGTCTTTTTATTGAGATAAAGTCTAGTCTAGTCTGGATAAAAAGCAAAACTGAATAATTCTATTAATTATTGTACCAAATGTATGCAGTGTTAGAAACCTTATCATTGGGTTACAGTCCATTCAACTGTAACCCAATGATAAGGTTTCTTTCAGGGTTGGACTGGGCCTGCGGGACCCCAAGTAAAAACCCAGTTGGCCCCAGCCCTCATGGGTCCTACCAGCCCAGACCTGCACCTGATTTTAACCCGTGCTGCCCCCTCAAGCTCCAATCGTATGGCAACTACAGGATGGGTATGTGCTGGGGCCCAAGGGGGTTGCAATTGTGGTGGGTGGGTCTGCAAGATTGTTGTAGCAGAGGCCCCTGTGGACCTTCAACCCGCCAGTCCAACACTGGTTTCTTTAAATGAAATTCTAGCTTTGCGTGCAGTAAAAATATTACTCTTGGACAATTTACCATTGCAAGGCTACGGCCTTGTGTGACACATTTGCTTCATTTAGCAATTTAAAGCTTTTCATGTTGTTTTTCTTTATGAAAAGGGATCTAGAAAAAGTATAGGCTAAATCACAGAATATATTGTATGCAAAACAAAAACATACCTACTAATTAAAACTCTAGCAAAAGAAAGTCCATAGTCTTTTGTTTTTTTTCCTGTTTTACAATGCTTTAAATTTTTGTTAGTGCTAAAATGATTTATTAGACACAATTACAGTAATATGTATTGACAGTATGGTCACCAGTGTGAATTCCATACATATTTGCTAACAATGATTTGTACCTAGGCAGTGACCTGTATAATAATAAAGTACATGAAAAGATGAAAGTACAACTGTATTTCGATTAATGGAGACTCATTTCTCTTTCTCATCTAACTGTGAGATGTGGTGTATAGGCAAGCTCATCTTTGCATATAAGAAGCACAAGAAGCCACACTTTGACACTACCACCCACAGCATATTCATCCTCTCAGCTCAGTACGCAACCTATTGCCGGGGGCCAGACAATGAATGTCTGCTGTCACTATTTATTCATCTCTATTCATCACCAGATGAAGCTTGTACCATTGCACCGACACATCATAACAGTATAACTGCTACTCCTGTCTGCATGACTAATGCAACATCAACTCCACCTATAACATTATTCAATTCTCTAAAGGTTTCTAGTACAACACACACGTAATGCAATAGCCAAGTGAAAATATTTCCATATGTCTATTTTCTACATCATAGCAAATCACAGCAAACCATACATTTTAAGTGAGACATTGCTACTAATGACAATTCCAAATGCTGCCTTCTTTAGATTCCAGTAGGTCATTGCCCCTACATTTAGCAAATAATCCAAGCGCAAACAGCCTTTATGCTAAGCTAAAATGATTCTAGATAGCTATTCTAGATACCATCCACAATATTGTGTTGTAAAACTAAGAAATGCAAGGAAAAAAAGGATAGACTTGCTAACCTTAGGATGTAGTGATGCCAAATGTAGGCAGTTATATACATACATACATACATACATAGTGAATGGTAGCTTCGTACACTCTATTTTAGTAATTCAAAAAGCAGGGCAGTTTACAAAGCAAAAATTTTTACTTCTGATGTAGTAATTTCCAAACCAATAAACATAGCACAGGTATGGAACCTATTCTCCAGAATTCTGGGGACCTGGGGTTCCCCTGATATAGGATCTTTTTGAATTGTCTATCTCCATACCTTAAGGGCCCCATTTTGAATATTTCTATGACTCTCTATAAAATTGTGGTTTTCTCTTTTTTTAAAAAAAAAAAAAAAAAAAAA
>CM044431.1:27926433-28067271 GCA_024363595.1 Xenopus borealis
TTTTTTAAAAAAAAAAAAAAAAACAAAAGCTCTAAAATTATAAAAATGTATTAAGTGTAAAAACCATGAAAATTTGTAATCCAAATCTTTTGCCAGGTTAAGGTTGTTGAGGTGCTATAGAAGTCATTGGGTGCCACGCTGATCATATTAGGTTGTTTTAAATCAATACAGACTTTTTGGATTTTTTTATTTGCTAGGAAATGTTGACATTTTTTATAGAGGTAGTAGAGGTATCTGTATTTTGTTTGATCATTTAGCATTATTTTCCATTCATAATTGTTTTATACTAAACTTTTAATAAATGTCATGACATTTGTACTTAGTTTTTAAAACCTCTAAAACCACTAAAATTTGACCTTTAATAAATAGGCCTCCACGTTTACTAAAAATAATTTACACATTAATTAAACCCATAAGAATTGTTTTGTCACTAATAAGGATTAATCATCACTTAGTTGGGATCAGGTACAATGTACTGGATTATTATTATAGAGAAAAAGGAAATCGTTTTTAAATATTGGAATTATTTGAGTCTAAGGGAGACGGCCTTTCCACAATTCAGAGCTTTCTGGGTAATGGTTTTCAATAACGGATCCCATACCTTTTGTAACATTTTAAACAAGACTCCCACAAGCAGATTCTGCCATTTAAACTGCCCTGAAACAAAGATAAAAACACAAGGGGAATAAAATAAGACATAAATAGTGTATGAGCAAAAAAATATGTTAGGTCATGTTGACTTAAGACTGTCTCCTCTAACTATCATATACCTAAACTTCACTCTCCTCATTCCTTCTTCTCTTAAAAAACACTGCATAAGTCTTCTGCAACATTGTCCATATTAAGGGCAGAATATTCACACAATTTAGGAACAGATTTTAATGATGTAAGGATGCCAAACAACCATTTCATAAAAAAATAATCCCTTAAGATTTCCACTTGGACATCCTTTCATCTGATTCTCAATGGCTCCACATTTTTGTCATTATAGACAACAAAATTGCATGACAGATGGTGAACATTTCTTACTTCTGTTCCTCCTAGCATAATTAGTTCATTCTGGCATTCTAGTTCATCTTACTAACCCCAACACCACTTCGTAACCATTAAGCCCTATAACCTAAAGCAGTGGGACAATTCTACTCAAAATCCTTCATCTGTCTATTTTTAATTAAAATACGCATCTGTTCCTTGTTTTGTAAGGTTTGAAATCAGCACCATAAAAAACAGCATATAAAGCCCTTAGAATCATTTCTGGGCACCTTTAATTCATTATATACCATATACACTCAGATCATTTATACTCAATATATAATCAACTTGTTTATGCAAAAAGCTAAAAGTTATCTAATGCATTTTTATTCTACAGGACAATGTACTAAGATAATTTATTTAGACTAAAAGAAAGGAAAATTGATGAAACCATGATTTGCAAGGATTTCTAGAAAATTTGTTTTTGTTATTTAGATCTGTTAAACAATGAGGAGATATTGGTTCAGGGATAGTATAAGTGAGTTTTTTTTACCAAAATTGTATGGGTCCAACATACAGTACTTATAAGGGTCATGGTAAGTGATGAGCCATACTGTCCTGTTTTACTTTACTTTACTTTACAAGGTAACATTAACAGAGGAAAATTTAATGGAATTGGAAGACTTTTTGACATCAAAAATCCAAAAAAGTTAACTTTTTCGGGATTTATTGTGAGACAAAAATGTGACAATGCAGAATACAAAAATACTTCAGCTAAACCCTGTCCAAAACATGTAGAAGGCCTGGCAGATTTCCCTTATTACAAATGGAAGATCTTTCTTTGATTAGTGTTTTTAGATGTTTTTGGGTATCTTTAGAAAATGACTTTAGTGTGACAACATGAAAAAGACATAGTTATTGTATAACAACCCAAAAAAGTCACAGTTTTTGCAACTTTTCTGCAAATCTGCCCATGGAGGCCAATTTATCAACAGTCTCATTTTGTTGGTTTTAGAGGTTTTTGAAACCATGACTAAACTCACTTTCTTTAAAACCACGAATGTCATGAAATTGATTAAAAACAAAAATAATAAAAAAGCAAGAACGGGAAAACTCACAGAAAAAATTTGAAAACTCTTTTTCATATTGTTGCACAAAAGCCTGTGTCAAAAATAACCTAAAACCTCTAAAACCACAAATCAAAGAAAGATCTTCCAGTTGTAAAAGGGACATCTGCCATTATTTTTGTATTCAACTGTCACAGTTTTGTTGCATAATAAAACCCTGAAAAGCCATGTTTTTTCTGCGGCTTTTATTTTTTTGGATTTTTGGAGTCAAACAGCTTGAAACTAAAAAGTTAATAAATAAATAAGCCAGCCCCTTACTCACTTTATCTTGGTGGCTATTTCTTAAAAGGCACCATTGTATTTGAGCTGGCATATAAGTATGCTGCAGAGCATAATAATGAAATACAATCTGATGTAAACAATGGTCTCTCTACTTTAAGGTTCCTTTCTGAAAAGCAGAAAGCAAGTACCACCTTACCTTCACAAAATCCAGTTTGGGTTTAAGTCTTTAACAAATGTTATTTGGCAAGCTGTCCTTTGTGTATTCATTTGCATTTAAAAAAAAATGTAACAAGATACCCAGCAATTTCAGTAACACCCAGTGTATTATTTTTGGAGGCTGCTAATTTGGCTTAAATCTTCAGCGTGAATGATAATTAACTACCAATGGCAGCCTTACAGAGTACACTGTGAAGTTTTACAAGCTATGACTGAAACACTTGATAGGTCTTTTTGTTGTAACATTCTGATTCACCATATGTTGCTTATTAGAAGAGTCTAATAAATATAAATGTACCATTGATGTTATTTGTCTAAATATATCAATAATCTGCTGGCTTACTGGAAAGGCCAACCTTGGGGAATTATGAAAGCTGTTGCAGTAGTAACCTATAGCAACCTACCGGTAATTAGCGGTAATGATTTAGTTGCAGTCAGAGGAAGGAAATAAAATGCTTGATTTGTGGGTTGCTACTGCACAATGTACCCATGTAGGGCTATCAAGGGGGGTTCCAGGCTCTACTTTGCTGGTTCACAATTGGGGGTAATGAAGAGCATAAGGGAGCAGTCAGTTTTGCAGTTTCCAGGTCATGGTTGCAGCAACCTGACCTGGTTTCCTCCCCTCTCCAGCATAAGAACTGGACAGAAGGAATGAAGGAATAGGTGTCAAGGTAATTGTTTGACACTTGAAGGAACTGCACTTGTTTTATGAACTCCATCCCTGATCTTTTAATGAGATTCTTCCATTTTGTATATTAATGATCTGGGTTGTGGCCATGGGAGTAAAATGCCTGCAACCATTTCAGATTGTGAATGTTTTTTTCTGGTTATCAACCTGCTGGGCTGTATTATTTGCTGTTGTAGGTTAGTGTCATGGTCGGCACCCAAAACCAGAACTAGTGCCAAGCTCCCTGGTCTCGGCTCGGCTTCACTAGTAGTGTGACCGCCTTTGGCTTAGGGAGGAGCCCTCAGCTTACTCGGGTGCCACCTGGACTTTTCGAGGGGAGCAAGACGAGGAGTTCTGGCAAGCAAAGGGGCACGACAGTTGTTAAAGTCAGTCAGGCTGAAGGTTGCGGTACAACAGGATAAGGCAGAATCGTAGTCAGGCAGGCTGGGTTGAGGCAGGCGGATATCAAGGATCGTCAGGAAGGCAAAGGGTCAAACTGGGTAGTCAATCAGAATAGGATCAGGCAGAAGGAGTAGTCAAGATACAGTCTGGGTCGGAGTACGGCTATCAGGATGGTCAAAACAGGCAAGGTCATAACAGGAGATCAATATCAAACAGGAACAGATGCTCAAAGGCACCAGGAAAACAAGTCCTATCATGGGCAATCACTTTGAACAAAATGCCCCTTTAAATATATTTGAATTTGGCGCCATTGCGCGATGATGTCATATGTCAGCGCGCCTGCGCCTTTAAATAGTGAAACGGCGCGTGGCGCGCGCACTAAGGAGGATGCCGACAGGAAGTCTGTAAATGGGTTGAGGAAACTGTAAGTGCTTACAATACGAATATGTTTGTAGCTAAATGAGAACACCTAAAACATGGCATGACTTGTGAAGATGATTGCTAACCATGCAGCTGATTTATATACTTTCTTTATCACTGATCCTCCTGGGTATGGGAAGTAAAGAACAGTAAAAGAGTGACTGAAGTTTATCAGAGCACTGAAGTTTATCAGAGCACATGTCACATGACTTGGGGAAGCTGGGAAATTGGCAATATTTCTAGCCCCATGTCAGATTTCAAAATGAAAAAAAATGGACTGAAATGGATTTCAGTGCAGAATTCTGCTGGAGCAGCACTATTAACTGAATTTTTTTTTTTTACATGACTATGCCTTTAATGTTTTCTAGCAGACGTAAAGTATGAAGATCAAAATTATGGAAAGATCAATTATCCTAGAAACCGCAAGTCCTGGATATTCAGGATAACAGGTCCCATACCTGTATAAAATAATTTTTCATGATATGCAGTTTTATCCTGCCACTGTTGTACTCAATATTATGGATTATTTTAATTTTTTTATGTCTATCTCCTGTTATGATTTATTTTTAAATATGGTTGTTTAATGGGATTTTATTCTCACTTTTATACCTGGAATTTAAATTGTATTAAAACTAACAATTTAGTTCCAATCCTCCGTAATATTTGGCAGGCTGCAATTTCCATGTTCCTTCACTATGCAATTAAAACCATAATTGACTAAGAATCTCAGCTTGCAAATGGCATTGTATAACTCACATAGGAGACAACTGATCAAAGCCCATGGTTTTGTTTTTTAGTTTGAAATATTCCCAACATCATAGGCAGTTTATACATCTCAAAAATGTAAATGTAGAAAAAAAAAAAAAGACCTTGACACTTTTTATTTTCTCCAAATGAGATGCCTGTGTCAAAGTTGTCAGCAAGGAGCCATTGAAGGTAACACGTGATCTTTAACTGCAAAGTGCTTTGACATCTATAGCAGCGTGTCATGAAAATGATGTATTTTAAGTCGGATAATGCAGCACAAAAATGTACTAATTGAGACTGTGATTATATGCAAACACAAGGGAAACTGCTGTGCAATGTTCTCTGTATCAGTGTCAGAAATACATGGATTCTAAATCTTTTTGGATTTTGTCATTTTTTACATCTTAAGTTGCTTTTATGTAGAAACATGACTGGATTCTTTTCACAGGGGCTCAGGTGTAGTATTCAAAAATTGGTACAAAAGGAAAACTGCAAACTAGCCTTCTTCATTAAGCTATAGGGGCACAGTATCCTAAGCCATATATTGTTTCCACGCTAAACTCTTAAATGCTAACTACTCAACCATTGTAGCATTTAAGGAATAGTTCAGCTTTGCATTCAGGGGGTTATTTATCAAAGGTCGCGTTTTGTAAGGTTTTGTATACCTGGAATAAACTCACAACTCGAATGTAAAAAACTCAAATCAGTGTAGTCAGGGGGGATCATGTTTTCGGTGAATGAGTTTTCAAGCAAAAACCACCGAAAAAAAAAAATACAAACATCATGAAGTCTACAAACAATGGTGTATTTTACGAATCAAGCTACTTCCAGGTTCAGGGTATAATAAATCTCAAACAATTCTAGTTTTTTTAAAAACCTGAAACAGCTCATTGTTTTTAGCCAGACAATTTTTTTTTTAATTGAAAACCTGTTATATACTGTATAACCCCCTCAATGTTTGCATAGTAACATAGTAAGTAAGGTGGAAAAATACAGGTCCATCAAGTCCAGCCAACTCAACCTGTTATATATAACCCCCTCAATGTTTGCATAGTAACATAGTAAGTTAGGTGTCAACCTTTTAACACTTTTAACACTACTACTACTTTTAACCTGCCTAACTAGTTGATCCAGAGGAAGGCAAACCCCCCCCCCCCCATGTTATAGAATGTCCTAATTGTTCAGTTGCTTACAATTGGTTTTTGAATGATTTGCCTTTTTCCAATTTTCAAATGGAGGGTCATTGACCCCTGCAGCCTAAAAAAATACATTTCCAGGTTTCTACAATTGTAATGTTATTCTTACTTAATACAGGTATGGGACTTATCATCCAGAATGCTCTGGACCTGGATAAGGGATCTTTCCTTAATTTGGATCTTCATACCTTAAAGCAGGGGTAGGGAACCTATGGCTCGAGAGCCAGATGTGGCTCTTTTGATGGCTACATCTGGCTCTCTGCCAAATCTTTAATAAAAAATAACGGGTGGCGTGGCCTGTGCTCTGCGGATAGAATGACTAGAAAGAAGGGTGCCAGAAAAGAAGACATGAAAAATATTATGCAGAATAGTAATATTTCAAATGAGTGATATTTCAAAAATGATTTGCAGGTGTCATATATGTCATATAATCTGATGAGGAGAAATACAGTGAAATTGTGATATTGTAACATTTGCAACTGAATGATTTTTGCTTGTCCTTCACAAAAAAAAACAACAGAACAATTGTGACCACCTGCAAATCATTTGAAACATCTCTCATTTGAAATATCACTGTTCTTCATAATTTTTTTTTCATGTCTTCTTTTCTGGAATTTCTGGCATTTGACAGATTTCCCCAACATGTTACCATGTGATTGTACATTGGGCTTTTGAATTATCTCTAGTGAGTAAGTGGATTGAGCAACAAAAGTGGCATTTTGTGACTGGATTGGGGGAGTACATACGCATATAGATATTGTCCAATGCATGATTTTCCCATTATCCATGGGTGCAGGGAACTTTACTTCACATCAACCACAGACTGCAACGTTAGCTTAAAATTCCCCTTGTATCACCAGCAACATTGCTGTGGTCTGTTAGAAACACATATTGGGGGTCATTTATAAAGTTCGTGCAGCGCATAATTATTCACAAATGGTAGTTTTGCCCATACTTTTTCCTGAACGCTACAATATTGCACTACTGTGCCCGTCTTTCTGGTTTTCGCGAATTCGCGTTATGAATGAATTTTCCCAAACAACTCGCAAACAAGAGGGGTCTTTGCGTGAGTACAGACACTTTGCGAGTTTGTTTTGCGTGAAAATAGCGTTAACAGTAACTTAAATTCGCAATTTGCAAACAGTTTTGCAAATATTTTCTCCGCCACCAAAAGTTGTGGCACAGAGTGTTCGCAATTTGTGATTTTTGTCATATTTAAAAAGCTCTTATAGACATTCGCAATGTGAAAAACAAATTTGCAAATCTGTTTGCACACTCTTATTCAGCTTTATAAATATAACCAGGCGCAGGGCAAATATATTCACTCTGCGAACCAATCTGCCCTGCCTGAATTTTATAAATGACTCCCAATGTAAATATACATTCACCTATACAAGCTCCATGGATTCCATTATCATAACATAACAGAAAATAATAAAAAAAAATAGTTTCCTTTTTTCTCTGTATTAATAAACCAGTAGCTTGTACTTGATCTCAAGTAGCTTTTTGGACGCAAAACCAGCGTACTGGATTTATCTAATATTCAGGGGCCCTCCCTCAGGCGGCAGTGTCAGATAAGTTTCCAGGGGCGGCAAAAAAAAATGCTCCTGGTACTTTTAAGAGCCGAATTTCTGTTTTTAAAAACGAAAATTAGGCTTTACTAGTGCGAGAGTGCATTTGCGCTCTCCGCACTAGTGTTCCTGCCTCGGATGCCTCCCGATAGGTAAGCAGGCGAGGGGAAGGGCGGCATTTGAGGAGCTGCATCAATCGGCGTCTTCATTAGAATCTGTGCTGCTAATGTTGAAATATTTTTAAGTAGACTTGGTGGTTGACTAGATGGTATGGAGATCCAGATCCTTATGTGGAAAATCCCAGGTCCTGAGCATTTTGGATAACAGATATAAAAAAATTGTTGTAAGCATTTGGTGCCATTGACACCTGCACCTTTGCTTTTTGGGCTTTTTATTGATATAATGGTATTAGTTTTAGGTGAATCCCAAAGGGAGCAAGTTTGTGCTTTTTGTTTCTATTATCTAGTTTGTTTAATTATTTGCAAAGGGCTAAGGGATTCAAGAGAGTACTGGAAGGAGGTCTTCCTTCTTGGGTTCCTTTGTGTGTTGCACCTGACACACCAGAAGTAATGTCATTCATGTAGACAACACCTACATGCTCTAAAAACTCTAAAATACGACCTTTGATAAAGAACCCCCATAAAGTAAGAATATGTCTTGACTGTGGGTCATTCCATAGTATTGCTGATAAATATATTTTCATGCAAAACAATGGCATTGCAACATGCTGCATAACTGCACTAGAAGGGAAGCAGACGGCAGTGTTTAAGGCTAATGAATGTGCTGTAGATTATTATCCTGAAAGCAGTACTTATCACAGCCAGAGAGCAACAACCATCCATTGTTTTATTATCTAGCGACAGATAGACAGCACCATTCTAGCTTGCACTCAGGTTTCAGCCATAAAAGATAACGATATAGTCCCAGGGTTAACCACAGTGTGTTTCCATATGGTGAGAAACAAATAAGAAGTGCATTATTCAGTCCTCCTATAAACAATATGCTACTAATCTCCATGATCACACTTTTGAACTGGATTTTACTTTAATTCTAAATATTACCGGACATGCAACAACGAGTAAAGATCTCCCTCAATAAAATGTGTTCATATTTAGTAACTTTGCACAATGAACCCTTACCTGGATTTTTACTAAAGCAGCTACACCGAGATCATGTTAAGGTTGGACATTATTCTTGATGAGTTTCTGCTTCCAGCATGACGGTTAATGGGTTGAATCTGTTTTCAGTCAAGGGATAATTAAAGTAATTATTAAAGGCCTAATTTCCTGCATGTTACATATCAGTTTCAGATTTTCAGCCTCTTACAAGGGTTTATTTTTCTATCTAGAAATCAGCCCAGGAATTGCCTAACAATTTTAAGGGATCATCTTTTAATTTCCCTGCCCTTCCCAACCCACGTATGGAAGTCTTTGTTTTTTATCCTACATTGAACTCTATATTGGATTTAAAGGTAGAAATTGTTTCTAATTACCGTAATTTCTATTTCCAAGTCACTTTCATGGCAGCATTCACCAACACAGGTAATTTAGGTCACTGGACAGGAAACAGAACTTCGGCTATAAAGCACCTGCGCCTTCCTAGTCTTTAGTACCAAGGAGATGAAGGGTGGGAGGTAGGTGAATGCTGCCATGAAAGTGCCACCATGGCAGTAATTCACTAACACAGGAAATTCCAAAGCAAAGAAGGGAGGGACAACAATCTGCTGCATAAACTATTTAATTCACAATCAATAAACCATGGACTGAAGAACCTTCCTCCCAAATCTGGCTTCTTAGGAGTGTTGCCAATAAATTCGCAAAATGCCTGTCAATTTTTTTTCACGATTTTTCATGAAAATGTTTGAATTTTCACAAATTTTTTGTGAAATCGTTCGAATTTCACAAATTTTTTGTGAAAATGTTAGAATTTCACAAATTTTTCTTGAACTTTTCGATTTCACTATTTCCGCAAATTATTCACTTTTGGCGAAGTGAAAAGCCCCAGATTCGCTCATCACTAATAAGCTGGAGAGAATGCAGAAACATGCAACTAAACTGGTTCAGGGGATGGAAGACTTAAATTATGAGGATAGGCTATCAAGGTTGTAGTTGTTTTCTTTGGAGAAAAGATGCTTGCAAGGGGACATGATTACACTTTACAAGTACATTAGAGGACATTATAGACAAATAGCAGGGGACCTCTGCCCATAAAGTGGATCACCACATCGGAGGCCGCTCCTTCAGGCTAGAAGCAGTGTAAGTGGTATTCACAGTGAGGACAGTGAGGTTGTGCAATGCACTGCTGGATAATGTTGTGATGGCTGATTCTGTTAATGCCTTTAAGAGTGGCTTGGATTATTTCTTGGACAAACATAATTTCAAAGGCTATTGAAAATCTACAATTAGTATAGCTATTGGTATATAGTTTATGTGAGCGTATGGAGGAGTCGATAATAAAAGCAGCAATGACAAATGAAATTCAATAAATAGCATTATTATTCTGGTTGAAATTGAATTTACAGATCCCTCACAACTTCATTCATTTTCTTTTCCTTGCCTATTAATATTCATGGAAGTGCTACTTAGTCGCAACAGTGAGTGCAACACCAGAGCCATAGAGTAGATAGCGTCTGTGGAAGAACGGGTTCCCAATTATTGATGGAAAACCGTATAAAATCTGATCTCTGTATATATATATATATATATATATATATATATATATATGTATATACATATACAAATGGGAAATAATTAAAGTGCTCTAATATGGCCATTTTACTTACTAGGCTCCATTAAACACACATTCTATATCATATTATCAGAATCCCAGATCTTGTCAAGAATTGCAATTATGCTGCAGATCACATAGTCCAAGTGAAAGTTAACCTTAAAATGAACTTTGTAATTAACAATATAAATGTAAATGTACGACTAATTTTTGTTTTCAGGTTTCTTAACTTAATATTTTTTCAGCCCGTTTCCACTCATGCATTCTAAGAAGGCAGGTTCAATATAGAATGGTGCCTCATTAAAACATGCTGAAAAATCGAGGTCACTTTTGTTGTCTCGCAAACCCTGACAGATTAAAAATACATTTTAATGGAAAAATTGGGTCAGATTCAGTGACAAAATAGTAATTTGTGGTTTATCCCATTAAAAATGAATAATCTGTGAAGTCCAGGTAATCTATAGCAGATCCCTCTCTTTCCTATGAAATGGGGAACAAGGGCCTTTGACACCTCTCTCCACATTTAAATTGGCTCACCTTTCATCTGCACTGGGTTAAGAATTTAAGGTACAGTGGTGTTATGTTTTCAGGGGTATTAACTAAAACTCAAATTTTTTCAATTATTTTAACAAAATAAAGTCAACCTACAGTAACTCCCATCCATCCAATTTACCTAATTTATTAAAAAAAAAAAAAGATTGAAAAAGTGGGTGCAGGAAAAGTCTCTGCAAAATCGTGCGACATTTCAAATTTGACGCTTGAATCTTGAATCTTATGACTTTTGAGTATATCGAATATTTTGATATACTCTTTTTTAGAATCATCATACTAAAACCAGCGCAGATTGCAATTTCAATAAACATCTTCAAATTGTAAAAGGGACATCTGCCATTGACTTCCATATGACTTCAACAGTTTTTACCTGGAGTTTTTTTGGATTCGGATTTTTACCAATTCGGGGTATGATAAATCTCTAAATATTCATGTTTTTTTTCCTCCTCTAATTTGGGTTTTCCCCTTTGAAAACTCAACCAGAAATTTTTTTTATTAAAATTCCCCTAAATAAATAGGACCCCAAAGAACCCCAAGTATAATAACTTTTATTGCTGGTACAATTCTTCAGAAAGGACCATCACAGTGAACTTTTGTGCAGAAGTTATAAAAATCACCTGAAAAATCCCAGACTTGTCATTTATGGTTTGAGGTCAATAGTAGTGATGGGTGAATTTTTCGCTGTGTCAGCCAAAATTTGTGAAAAATTTGGCGAAGAAAAACGCCGCCGATTCGCCCATCACTAGTCAATAGGCAAGATTACTGATTGCCACATATTCATAGGCACACCCAAGTCAACTGTATGTCACTTATTTGGCGAGTTTGCCAAACATTCAATTATCCTTTGCCTTGGGCTAAATCATCCAATCATTCATAACAAGGGCCTTTGCAGCCCCATTGGGAGGAGCTTGCACCAATGCACCAAGGTCCTCATCTGCCTGGACTTTCCAACCTGCCTGATTGATATCTGCCCAATTTTTGATCAGGGAGACAGCTGGCAGGCCCCCTACATGGGTAGAAAAGCATGGACCAAATGGGCAGTTTAAATCTATTTTCTACAATCTATGAAAATTTGTGGCTTTACTATTCTATAAAACTATTCTATTCTATTTACTATTCTGTAAAAAAAAAAATGAATGGAGATTTATTAAGTGTAAAAACTATGCAAAACTCTATACATAAATTGCCAGGACCTTCTATGATCCTACTGGACCATTTTTAATCAATTCAAACTTTTAGAGGATTTCTGATTTTGTCTGAAAAACGGTTTTGAGGTATTCATATTTTTCGAACATTATTCAGAGCTTTTTTTATGTGTGCTTTTTATATTTGTATCTTTTAATGAATTCCATAGCATTCATAGTTTTAGAGAAGTGATGTGGTTTCAAACACCTCTAAAACCTATAAAACCACTAAAATGAGACTATTGATAAATAGGCCTCTTATGGGCAGATTTAATAATGGTCGAGTTTTGAAAATGAAAAAACTGCGAAAATTTTTTTGGGGAGTCATTTTCGTTTAAATATGGGAGTTTTTGTTTGAAAACGGCCGTATTCGATCAAATAAAAAATCGTTCGAATCGTTCAATTCTAACTATTCAAATTATTTCACCAAAATCCTTCGATTTCTCAGAACAAGTTCTGTGAGATCCACCATAGGCTAAATTGGCAATTCGGCAGCAATAGTCAAAGTCGAAGGATTTTTAAAGGGCAAGTACTTCGAAATTCTAATTTTTTCAATTTGAATCGAATTTTGGGCTATTCGGTAGCAGCCATGAGTCCAATGGGTGCAGTGTTGGTGACACTAGAAAGAGGGTTTTATAAAATGGCAGAGAAGCCCAACTGTTTTGAAGGGGTGGCTCACCTTCAAGACACCTTTTAGTATGTCATAGAAAGACTGATTCTAAGCAACTTATCAATTGGTCTTCATTATTTATTTGTCATAGTTTTTTTATTATTTGACTTCTTATTCTGACAATTGCCAGCTTTCAAATGGGGGTCACTGACCCATCTAAAAAATAAATGCTCTGTAAGGCTACAAATGTATTGTTATTGCTGCTTTTTATTACCCATCTCCTATTCAGGAGGCCTTCTCCTATTCATATTTCAGTCTCATATTAACATCAATGCATGGTTGCTAGGGTAATTTGGACCCTAGCAAACAGGTTGGTGAAACTGCAAACTGGAGAGCTGCTGGATAAAAAGCTAAATAATTCAAAAACATTGCCATCGAAGAGCAAAGAAAGCCTTACAAAAGCTAATATCACATAATGTAACAATTTTAGCCCACTTTCTCCTTCCTTTTTTGTTATTTTCCTTGCATAGACATGTTCCTGGTCTTGTATGCTTGTAACCTCTTTGCTTCTTCCATTGCTTCTTTGTTTACTTGGTTTTTAATGTTACAACAATTAAATTCATAAATAAAAACCCTTGAAAAAGAAATTCAGATCTTACAAGTAGAGACAAGTTCCAAACTGATCTCAGGCAGAAAGCCAAGAAATGTGAGCTGAAAGACACCAAAGTTTTCTTTGTCTGAGATAAAATTGTTTTCTTTATAACAAACTCAGCCTTGAATGTTAGCTGACCCAGACTTAAGAGAATATAAACAGCGTCTGCTCAATAAAATACACTATAAAAGCTCACATTGAAGCAATAGATCCTATTACATAAAGGGAGCACAAGCAATTTCTTATTGCACAGAATTGCCAGTGGGAAAGGAGATACATTGAAGAGCATGTACAACAAGCATAAAGGAATGTTACTTCAGAATGGTAGGCATTGAAGGGTTTAAGACTGTTCCTTTTACAACATTGTGGCATTTATGCTATATGGTCATAAGTATATGGACACCTGTCTGCCCAACACACATGTAATTTGAAACCATCAACTCTACTGGGAAGACTTTCCAGTAGACATTGGAACATTGCTGGATGGGATTTGCTTCCATTCATGGGAACTCATGTTGGGAGATCAGGCCTTGCTCACATTGGCATCCCAGTTCATATCACAAATGGTCTGTTGGCTTGAGGTAAGAAGGCTCATTTATGACCACAAATGCACCTAAGTTCAGAATGACACATGACTGTGCACATATTGACACACTAATTAAAGGTACTAGTGCCCAATACACTCCTTGCAATTCTGCACTCTTGTGCTGAGCATCCGTTCATTCATTAAGATAATTGTGTACAAGTGTTCTTATTGATGTGAGGGAAACCAAGGGCTTCTGCCATCCTGTTCATGGTTGCAGCAATTATAGGGTCCCCACAGCAGGCTAATTCTATATGGACCATACTTGGTGATTAGGGTTATTGTCCTGCAAAAACAGGAATGGGTCTTTCCCAATCATTTGTTAACAATGCAGCATGGAATTTAAAAAGCTGTCATTGTTTGATATAGTGGCAACAATGTTGGCAATTTTCTGGCAGCTGTACCTAATGGCTGAAGCCACACATAAAAAAACATACACATTGGGGCAGATTTACTAAGGGTCAAAGTAAACGAAGAATAAAATTCGAATTTCATAGTAATTTTGGGCTACTTTGACTACTGAATAGCCCAAAATTTGATTCAAATTGAAAATTTTTTTAAATTAAAATATTCAAAATACTTGCCCTTTAAAATCTTTCGACTTTGACTATTCTCCACCGTGCCGAATTGCCATTTTAGCCTTTGGGGAACCTCATAGAACCTGTCCTGAAAAGTTTTCTAAGTTCCAAGAATTCGAAGGATTTTGCTGAGAATTGTTTGAATCATTTGGTCGAATTGAAGGATCGAAAGATTTTTGTTCGATCGAAAATGGACCTATTCAATCAAAATATGTCCTTTTTTGATGGAAAAAGCACTTTAAAAATACTTCGAGGATCGAATTTCGAAGTTTTTTCACTTAGAAAATTTGGCTCTTAGTGAATCTGCCTCATACTGTGCAGTCAGACACCAAATCAATGTAAATAATTAATTCTTTGCAGAAAAAAATAAGAAGGAAATAGAATTTGAGTAAGTATTATTCTTTGTAAAGACATATGCAGGATCTCTAGATATTCAATTGCTGGAAGGTGTTTGCTTGATACTGGAACAGAAGCTAATGGACTACCTATTGCTGCATTATCAGATCTAGTGACCCATTTAATTCAGTATTCATTTCATATGTTGGCACCAAGCTGATTCCCATGGGCTTTGCAGCTACAGAGTATCTTTGTAAGACAAACAAGGCAGCGTGTTATTTTTTTCAGCACAAGTGAAAAACCATCTCCAATACGCTGTATTAGGTAGAAAATATCAGTGAAGATCTGAATCTTGTAGACACAACTGGGATTGTAAAATTGACCTTCTGGCTATAAAACATGCTAAGATCTAAAGGACTTGGATGTTTCCCTGGAAATCATCATGCTGATGTGATGGCTACAGTCATGGCTGGAAGAAAACTTCCTGTGCAAGAAAAGATAAACCTGAGAAAACATTTCCAAAACTTAAAGGGCATTTCTGCCGAAATATTGTTTTTGCATAATAAGAAAATATAACTTTCCAATTTGCATTCATGAAAGTTTTTCAATGATTTAAAAAAAATATTTGTAAATTAAATTGCTATTAAAATGCAATTTGAACAAGAAAACTCCCTCCCAGGACCCAGTAACACAAAATCCATTGGATCAATAATGCCAGAACATTACTGACTAATTACTGGGGCACAACAACAATCAGTTAATTTTTATTATTATAAAATGTGCATTAGGCTAACTGGATATCCTTACTAGATCATACGACAAATTGTGGAAGCTTCTTATTTATCTAGCTAGAAGGACTACCCTCATAAATGCAATCCATGTGCAATCTTATTGGCATCCCTGATTTTTTTTATTGATATGGTCACCCTAGTTCAGGGACCTACAAGCAGAGTAGGATGGGCCTTCACTGGTGCAATTAGCAATCTTGCTATAGGTTCTGTCCTGGCACTGGTAGAGCACCTGAAAATTGTTATGGGCGCATCTGCTCTACTTAATTTCACTGAAAATTTTGTCTTAAAACCGTGAAAAGTTCATTGAAGTCTATGGGTGACTATTTTGCTCTGCCATTCTTTTTGTAGCAAAATTTATTAGAATCTACGGGCAGCTATTTGTCTTGCTCCAATTGCATTAAAGTCGTATGACTTTTTTTTCTCAAGTTTTTTCTCCCTCCAAATGCACTGAAGTAAATGGACACTTTTTCTCGGGAAATTTCTTTTTCTCAGTGAATTTTTCTTGCAGTTTTGAAAAAACTCACCGATGGCGAAAGGTGTAATTCATTCATTTCATTTTGCTGTTGCAATTATTTAGCAAACTAAATGAGGCATCAAAGTTTGATTTTTGTGTAAGTGGACAAGTGGATTCACATTTGATCTTACCAAGGGTTACTGCCAGGTTACTGACAAAGCTAAAAATAACTCATTCCACAAGTCTGAACAGTGGGAAGATAGAGGGCACAGTAAATGGAAAATACACAGAGGAAATAAATCCAAGTCAACTTAAATCAATGCACGTCTTATAAAAAGTAAAAATAATGAAACCAATTGCTAATAAGATTATGCTCAATTTAGTATATTCAATTAAATATGACTTTTTGTGAAGTGTGAACTAGACTTTTATAATGGCTTACTGTGAGTACAGAAAAAAACCTTCCATGTGTATTTCCTTTCATGCTTCATATTTGATCAAACCTCATATATACATTAGATTTAACACTGGACTCAGTGAATTGTAGCCATTAGCCTGCTTTATGTTAATGTGTGTCATAATATCAGAGTTTTACACTGTAATATGCTTATTATAGGCTTATTTTATCTAGTTTGTCTTAATTAAGCTGGTTATATGCTTTTTTTCTTTCTCTTCTTGCCCTGTTGGTGGTTTTATGCTTGGAATGTCCTTCTTGTGTTTTGCATGGAGCTTAGTAACATTTACTAATATTTAACATGTAAGATGAGTGTATCTTTTCTAGAGTGCCAAGGAAATAGTAGAGCAGATTTTACAAAATGTGAACAAGAAATCCGTTTCCTCATATTTTATCAGTGAAAAATTTCAAGTAGCAAATTCCCAAATTTTTGAATGATGAGTTAAAAGAATATCATTGAGATAAATGTCACTCAGATAGGCCCAGGTAGTTAAAATTGGTGGAGTCATGTCATCTACTAGAATTTTAAACACAGGCAACCCATGGGTTTGTTTCTTCAGCCCTACACTGTTCCCACTGTACTTTCAAGACTGTCTATGTATATATGTATATATAAGAGCTGTTAACAAATTCAGCAACATCACAGTAATGGGACTTATTCAAGACAATGATGAGAACCCCCATATATTCAGATGGGGAGGAGAATTAGCTAATTCTAAACACTGTCAAAGCAGAGGAGATGGTTGTGAATTTCCATCAACCACTTTATGACATCCTCCCATTTATTTTCTAACACCCTTGTCTTCCAGAATAACACACATTTTAGGGAGTGTGTGTGTCATTTTATTGGAAAATATACAGTAAATATTATCTCCATTTTACGATTGGTATCCCAAACCCAGAACAAACCCCAAGATACTGCCCATAACTGCCCATAACAGCCACCTTTCACTTCGTGAGGAGCCCTCCGCTATTTAGGCGTCGCCAGGTTTAATATGAGAGAACTAGGGAGAGAGTTATGGGCAGGCAAGGGAACTGCTCATCGTGCAGAATTTATGCCGGCCGGTGACATTCAGCGCTTTTTGAATAAAGCCAGAACCAGATGAATGTGCAAACCCGGAAGAGACAAGTATTCAACGAAACGGCGCTGAACAGGACGGAGGTGGCGGGTGTCCCCGTCATACCCCCACTATACCAGCAGGGGGAGTTGGTACTCTCCATACATATAGTTGATTCAGGAAACTCCAGCTCTTTTTTTGTTCATGTTCCTTCTCACTCTAACAGGTCGAAACAATGAACCCTTATGAAAAAAGGAAATAGCTTTGTCTCCTTGGAAACGAGCTAACGCAAAATACTTGTGTATAGTTTTGCTATATATTAAGTTAATTTCCATACAATTCTAACACAACAATGACACAGGATGCTTTCTGTTAGGGCATCCATCTTTTGTACAGGAGCACTGACTAAACAAAAATAGACAGCATGCCTGGGCGCAGAAAAGATGTGTTCAAATCAACAACAAAAAATACCTCACTCAACAGGCTTGGTTAGAATAACCGATTTTAATAAATAAACAAAAAATGATTTTGTTTGTTTACTATTGTTACTATTGTAACTATTGTTACTATATATAAATGTGTACAAGTTTGGGATCTGTTATCCTGAAACCAGTTATACAGAAAACTCTGAATTACAGAAAGGTCATCTGCCACAGACTCCATTTTATCAAAATAATCAAACTTTTTATGATTTCCCTTTTCTCTGTAGTAATAAAACAGTAGCTTGCATTTGAGACAAACTAAGATATAATTAATCTTTACTGAAATTGAATTTTGTGCCATTATGCGCTGACATCATCATGCCAGCGTCAATGCGCCTATAAGGACTGGATGCCTAAGGAAATCAGCATTAGAAGGAGAGAGGAGCAGCATGGCTGGTGTCCCTGGGGAAGGTGTGTCCCACTAGGCCACCAGGGTAAGTCTTCACTTTGGGGAAAATGAGTATTTGCTGATTTTTGTATTTGAAGCTAGACACAACAATAAACCATAAGCAAAGAGCAAAAGGAAAATGACATACAAAACAAGCAGAGAAAAAAATGGAGAAAGAAATGGGGGGAAAGAAAATATGAGGAACAAAAGAGGATGGAATAAGAATGGGAGATCAGTGAAGTAAGATTAGTAGAAAACAAGTAGGGGTCAGAAGAGATAAGTAAAGCAAAATGAGAAAATCTAGCTTACCCTAGCAACCATGCATTAATTTGAATAAGAGACTGGAAGATGAATAGGAGAGACCTGAATAGAAAGATGAGTAAGAAAAAGTAGCAATAACAATAAATGTCTAGCTTTACAGATAATTTGTATTATAGATGGTGTCAATGACTCCTATATGACAGTTGGAAAGAGTAAGAAGAAAAAAAAACTAATAATTGAAAATAAAAACTATAAAAATACATAATGAAGATCAGTTGTTAAGTTGCTTTGAATTGCCCATTCTGCCATTCTATAACATACTAAAAGTTAACATTTAGTCACCAGCCCTTTCAAAGAATGAACAGAGGAGAGAAAAAGAAAACAAGGAAAGAATAACCAATAGAGATAAAATGGAAAAGAGAAGGTAACAACAGCTGAACAACAAAAGGATAGAAGGAACATATAGGAAGAGTATTCAAGCAATGACATCAGAAGAGAGAAAGTGATTGTTTGGTTGAAAGCTTGCCAATACTATATACAGTGAATAAAATACTCCCTCTTGTAAAATATAAGGATATTATGAGTTACTGAGGAATTCAATAACCATATAAAAACAAAAGGCTTTTATACACGTTAGGGAACTCTGAGGTGACTTTTAGGGCAGATTTATAAAGGGTCCAATTTAGAGTTCATGGGAGTTTGTAAAACTCAGATGAACTCACATGAACTCGAAATTCGAAAAAAATGACCAATAGAAATTTCTCAAAAAATTCTAGTTTTTCTATCTCGGGTGAATGGGATGAACCCGCAGACTTGAATTGAATTTAAATCAAATTTTCTCCAAAAAAACATACATTTTCAGGATGGCTGCAAACAACTCCAAATTAATCCCAGAATGTCCCCTATAGGCTAAAACAGCAATTTCGGTAGGTATAAGGTGGCTTATAGTGGAATTCATATTCTTAATGGACCAGTACATGATAAATTTCAAAAATCGAATTTGAAATTTTTAAAAACTCAAAACAAATTTTAACTATTCCCTAGTTGAATTACACAAAAGAATTTGAATTTCGAAATTACATTTTTCACTTTGACCTTTGATAAATTTGTACTTAATAGACTCATATTTTACATAGTTACATAGTTAAATCGGGTTGAAAAAAGACAAATTCCATCAAGTTCAACCCCTCCAAATGAAAACCTAGCATCCATACACACACTCATAAATACTATCACATAAATTATATATGCATGTAATAAAATCAACTCACCCTGGTGAGGGGACACCCGCCACTCTTCTTCCTAGCAATGCTGGTTACTTAGTGCACACATGGGGTGCACTTCCATCTTTTAAAGTTGCATGCGCGCTGATGTTATGACGTCAGCGTGCAATGGAGCCAAATTTAAATTATTAAAGGGACATTTTGTAATTTTAAGATTGCCCATGAAAGGATCTTTTCCTGTGGTTCCTGAGCCTTGTGCTAATTTTGTCATGCTATTCTGATTCTGGTTTTGACCCCAGCCTGGCTTTTTGACTATCCTGACCTCTATATCTGACCCTTGCCTGAATATCAACTACATCTTCTTCTGAACCCTCCTGTCTGATTGATTACCCGGTTTTGACCTCTGCCTGCTTGACTACGATCAACATCTGCCTGCCTTGACCCAGCCGTTCTGATGATAATTCTGGTTCCTGTTCTGTACAGTGACACTCGGTCCTAAACACTCTAGCTAACGGTCGTGCCCCTTTGCTGGCCAGATCTCTTGCCTTGCACCCCTCGTAAAGGCCCAGGTGGCATGTGAGTAGCTGAGGGCTCCCTGCAGTACTCCACTAACAGCACATTTACCACCACTCTTTGTAGTCTACCTTTTAGCCAGTTCTCTATCCAGGAACAAATACTACAGTATGTTCCTTAATTTAATCAGTAACCTTATGTGTGGCACTGTTTCAAATGCCTTAGCAAAGTCTAAGTAAATCACATCCACTGCCATCCCAGAATTGAGGTCCTTACTCATCTTCTCATAAAAAGAAATTAAGTTAGTCTGGCAAGATTTATTATTAGTTAAGAATTATATTAATTCATTATACATTTTACACAGGCACTAATTTTTACCTGGAACTTCTTTGCTGCTTTCAAAGTAAAACTCCAAAACAAACTTGGTTGCCCTTATATTGGCCACCAGTGGGATCACCTGACTGTAGCTGGAAAGGGTGTGAGCTACAACATGGAGCTTGCCATTGCCCCTGTATAAACTATAACAAACAAGGAAAGGTTGTGCTCACTGCTGATTTCTCTCCAGGAGAATGAAACCCTAAGAATGAATCTGGCTAAAATGCCATATTTTATATAGTGAACGTATTGCATCAGCCTAAAGTTTCAGCTTGTCAATAGCAGCAATGATCCAGGACTTCAAACTTGTCACAGGGGGTCACCATCTTGGAAAGTGTCTGGCGCTCTGAGCAGCTGTTGAGAAGCTAAGCTTAGGGATTGTCACTAATTATCAAACAGAAAATGAGGTTGGTCTGTAATATAAGCTGATGCTACAGGGCTGATTATCAAATTCTTGTTATGCTAGTTGCACTGGTTTCTGTTCTGCCATGTAGTAATTATCTTTATTAATGACTAATCAGCCTTATATTGTGACATTTCTATTCTATGTGTACTGTATATTGTAAGCTCAGTAAAGGACAGCAGCACAGAGCATGTGAATCAGTGAATCAGCAGAAAAGAAGATGGGGAGCTACTGGGGCATCTACTGGGGAGACACTGATAAAGACACTGATCTTTACTGATAAAGGGCTGTGGTTGCCTTGGGTTGGTACAGAAGCACAAAACATAATGTACCACATTTCTAGCCTACTGTACTTCTTTATTTAAGCTTTAGTTCTCCTTTAAGCAGGGGTGCAATGAGGTTTTGACCACAAAATTCACATAGTCAAATAAAAGAGATCCTCTGCATTAAACCCATCATTAATATATTGAGGACACTGAAACATTAACATTTACCCTTTAAACAAAACAAGAGGTAAGGTTAAGGGTAAGCTTCAGGCACTAAATGCTTCAATGTCCTTAACATATTTATAATGGGTTGAGTGCAGAGGGTCTCTTGTATTTGTCTGTGTGAATTTTGTGGTCACAGCCTCATTGCACCTCCGCTTAATGTTTTAAAATAAAAGTGGTGAGCACAACTTTCCCTTGTTTATTATAGTATGTATCTGTGTATGTATGGTGTTTATTGAAACTATTGATGATTCTGTGGATTATAGCACTGGGGCAACTAGCAACCCCTATATTATTGAGTACACCACCAAATGTTGTTTCAAGGTGTAAAAATACACTCCATTTGTGCACCATATATGAAAATCTATACCTAGTTTTTGTAATCAAATGTTGCAGTAGGATAAAATGTTTCACTCCCTATTTTGTTTCCTGCAAGGCTTCCATGTCCCAGTCCTCCAAATATTTCTGAATAGAGAAGCAGCAATTTCTTTTTGCATGTTGTTATCTGTTGATGTTTTAACAGCATTCCCTCCAGCATACCTTGGCCTTTCAAACCAACCGCAGTACTGTTTTCATTCCATCTGTAAGACAGTCTTATCTGTTCCTCTGTAACAACAATTGAGCACATTTCGTATAATTATTATGCTTATTTATGCAGTGTCGTCATATTATCCTGTGTTCTACAGAGATTGTAAATCATTCCATCCCATCTGTGTCTCTTTAGTAACACTGAAAGGAACAAATTTGAACAATCATTCAAACAGAATAGCCAATGTGTATGCTCGATTGCATGTTTGCCTGAAAACAACCGTTAAGTGTATGAGGCAAGCAATGTGAAATGCGCGCTTGCTTGTGCACCTTGTAATAGATAAAGGTCATATTAAAAATTAACTACACTTCATAATTAAGTGCAACACAATGAAAGAGAAATCTCTTGGTTATTGCTTTTCTCTGGAAAGCCTGCCTGAAGGGGTTATACTCCCTCCTCTAAATGATCAAATTAGTGTTACTCCAGAGGTGGTTGAATCGACAGCACATACTTAATCTTATTAGCATGCTGTAGGGTTAATCAAGGCATAGTTCATTTAGTTCAAGTAAAGCAAGTTCTACTGAGTAAAGAAATTATCTGCCGTGTTAGAAGTCTAATATTATTTTGGCAGCAAAAAAGCATGTATCTACTTTTATTTTAATATATTACTTCTCAATTGGCTTTTCCCCAAGTCCCCATCCGTGCCTCAGTCTTTTTTTAGTTATATCACTTCTGCTCTGTAACAGGTACTGCTTTTGTCTTGTCTGCATCTTCTTACTGATGAGTAATTTGCTGAATCAGCAATCTGAACCTATAGGCTAATATGTTATCTGGAAAACATCTAGAGGCATTGATTCACAGGAGGAGGGGGTTGTTCATCCACTGTACAGAGCACTAGTAATGCCCCATCTAGAATATGCTGTACAGTTTTGGTCTCCAGTGCTCAAACAGGGCATTGTTGAATTAGGAAGGGTCCAGAGAAGGGCAACTAAGCTGGTAAAAGGTATGGAAAATCTTAGCTATGAGGAAAGACTGGTCAAGTTGAGTTTTGTTCACCCTGTAGAAGAGGCTCTTAAGGGCTGATATGATAACTATGTATAAATATATATACGGGGATAATATAATAATCTCTCTAATGCTTTATTTACCAATTGGTCCTTCCAGCTGACAAGAGGGGACCCATTCTGAAAGGAAGTTCCTTCTAAATATTCGGAACAGTTTTTTTACAGTGAGAACTGTGAAGATGTGGAATTCCTTCTCTGAATCAGTCTTAATGATTATTCTTAATTATTCTAAACATTAGCTTTAAAAAGGGGGTTGGATGATGTTTAGCAAGTGAGGGAATACAGGGTTATGGAAGATAGTTCATAGTACACGTTGATCCAGGGACTAGTCCAATTGCTATCTTGGAGTCAGGAAGGAATTTTTTCCCCTTCTGAGGCAAATGGGAGAGGCATCATATGGGTTGAACTTTATGGATGTGTGTCTTTTTTCAACCTAACTTACTTTGCTACTATGTTAGAACAGAAATATGGGACTCCCCCAGGAGTCCCAATGCAGCAAGGTTAATGACTTAGCAGAAGGGATTGTAAGTAATGTATCATTGTTTGCAAATGACACAGAACTATGGAGGCCAGATAATCCCATACAGGATGTTGGACCCTTGCCGCATGATCTTGACAAACTGGCAATCTGGACATCTAAGTGGTGAAATTCATTGTCAATGAATGCAAGTTCATGCACCTGGCATGTAAAAATATGCAAGCCACTTATACCCTTAATGGGACTGCACTAGGCGAATCCAAAACGAAAAGGGACTTTATAGTCCTTGTAGATAATAAACTTGGCTTTAGCAAGCAATGTGAGGCAGCTGCTGCAAGGACAAACAAGGTCTTGAGGGGTAGAGAGTTGCAGGAGGAAGGGGCTATCCTTTCACTTTACAGAGTGCTGGTAGGGCACATCTAGAATATGCCTGACTGATCTGATTTCCATATTGGAGTCACAAAGGAATTTTGGGGAGGCTTCAAATGTGTTTTTTTTTGCCTTCCTCTGGAACAACTGGTAGTTTGGCAGGTTACAAATAAACATAAAAGTTGAACCTGATGCACGTCTGTCTTTTTTCAACCTATCTTACTGTGTTCTTATGTATGTAACTTACTATTTTACAGAGTTTAGAATTATTATTTATTAGGAGCACTTGTATAACGTGTAAGGCTACAAAGGCTACCCTACCCTGCAAAATTGCAGTGATTCAGATCTTTCATGAATAGGCACTGCGACTTTCTCTGCATGATCTCAACTGTGGAAAACCATAATTAGTATATGCACTATAACTCAATAACATGGATCTGATTTACCAACATAAATGCTACATTGCACAAGTGATGGGCCCATATCGAATAGGTTTGATATGTCTGCTACAAGTCACAAAATAAAAGCAAAGACCAAGAGTGTGCCATAAGGAGCTTCACTGGTGCAATTTAGCACTTGACAGTAAATCAGACTCTGTGCCTAATACAGTTTTATAGATCTCATGTAAAATTCTCCTTTCATTTATTTTAAGAACATATGTATTTTTCTTTTACTTTTCGCTTAGAAACGAATGTTATTAAATCCACCTATGTACAGATACAGTATATAGGTATACATGGATAATTACCCCAGCCTCTTAAAGGGCAAGGAAATTCTAAAATAGAATAGGGCTAGAAATGCTGTATTATACTAAACATGAACATGAACTTACTGCACCACAAGCCTAATCAAACAAAGTTGGCCACAGGGGGCTGTCATCTTGTAACTTTGTTATACATCTTTGCAAGACTAGGCTACATACACATGTTCAGTGTGGTCTGGGCTTCTTAGGGCTCGTCATAAATGATCAAAAAACAAAGCTGCTTGAGTTCTGCATAACTAGTAAGTAAGGCGGGGGCTCCCCCTGCGTTTCATAAGTATGATTTTTTATGATTTTATTTCTTTGCCTTTCCTTTCCCTTTAAATTATTCAATAAAATTACTTTAATGTCAAGTTTATAACATATCTTGTATGGCCTTTGTCTCTTCATACATTATGCATGTTGACATAGTTCAGTAGTTTCAAAATACAGTAGATGAAGAGGAGAAGTACCCTTTTCAACCATAAAATCAGACAACATATATTCTAGGTAGCACTTCTATAGATCTGATATGATAAATGGTCTTCAGAACACATGATCAACATGATGGCTCTTTCTCAGGCTACAGGCTAAACCACGCCACTTTTAATTCATTTACATTATATAAATATATGCCAGAATAAATTGCTAATTAACAGATTTTTTTTTTTTGGTAGGTGGGAGAGAGTGTTGTATGGGAAGCTTCAAATTATACATTACCTTGGTAGAACAGATGGCCAAAAAATAGCTGTAGGGCAGAAAATATGGAGATTCCATTACCAAAAACACACACCGTCTTTTTCCCTGGGGATAATGCTTTTTGTTTTTAAAGGAGGATGTTTTTGTGGCACAGCCACTTGAACTTTTAGCCAAGAGTAATTTAGGAATGGTGGAAGCTGGGATGCTGCCTGCATTTCCTTATACCCAACGTCTGAAATTAATTACTAGCTTGGAGGCAAGTTTTTGCCTATAGGCTGCCAGTCCACATAGGACTACCAAAATGCCTCCTGTCACCCCCAGGAACATTTTTCATGCTTGTATTGCTGCCCAACTCTTTTTACATTTGAATGTGGCTCATGTAAAAAAAAAGGTTAGAGTGAATTAGAGCTTACTCAAATAACTGACTCCAGCACAAACAAAATCTAACACAATAACTTTTTTGTACAATTTCTGCATGTAGAGAGACAGAATTTCTAGTGATTTTAACGGAGTGAGCTGTTATACATATTCTAGGCAAAAAGAAGCCCCTCAATATATATATTGGATCTAACTGTCAATGATTAGCCGACACCCAACTCCTGCATGAAAACAGAATGAAGAGAAAAAGATGATGAGAGAGAAATAGTGACGATAAACTTGATTATTTCCAGGGCCGGATTTACATAGCGGGCGCCCCTAGGCCCACTGCTGTTCATCGCCCCCATTCTCTGCCCATTATTCGCAAATTTTCATCATCAGGACCGGATCAATGGGGATTGGTGCATGGGAAACTTAAAAAACTATTGTATCTCCTGCGTATCCCCAGTGTTTCTGAACCAATGTGGGTGTGGCTGGGCAGCATGCCGCCACCTAAGGTGACCTTTCCACAAATCCGGGCCTGATTATTTCACAAATGGTACAGCATTTTTAATTGATTGTATTTAGAAAGTTTCTTATTTCAGTGTGTTGCAGCTTATATTACATTTTCATTTTTTCACTTTAATACATAGTTACATAGTTAAATTAGGTTGTAAAAAGACAAAGTCCATTAAGTTCAACCCCTCCAAATGAAAACCCAGCATCCATACACCACACACTCCTCCATACCTTCACATAAATTATATCTGCCAATATAGTTACATAGTTACATAGAGTTTAGTATCACAATAGCCTTTGATATTATGTCTGTCCAAGAAATCATCCAAACCCCTCTTAAAAGCATTAACAGAATCAGCATCACAACATCACCCGGCAGTGCATTCCACAACCTCACTGTCCTCACTGTGAAGAACCACCTACGCTGCTTCAAATTAAAGTCCTTTTCTTCTAATCTAAAGGCCTCTGGTGCGGTGATTCTCTTTATTGGTAAAAAGTTCCCCAGCTATTTGCCCATAATGTATTTGTAAAGTAGTGTGTTTTTGAAGGAGATTCCTGCTAATATTAAGTATATTTATAATAAAAGAATTAAGAACCTGTGCAATGTACAGTAAATGCTGGGAATCCAATATATTACAGGAGTTGCTACTATTCCTGCCACATGTGATTCTTGTACAATATAGACAAATTTGACAGGGCAAGAAATCTTTTTATGAAGAATTAATAAAAATAATCTACCAACTGGATATTTTTTATTTTATTTATTTTATATTTAAAAAAATCTTAAAATAATAATAAAAATTGCGAACAGTACAGTGGGGCAAAAATGGTAAATAAGGATACATCTCCTTAAAATTAGCAGCAATAAAACTCCAAGGTAATTTAATATTTAGGTAATCTTAATATTTTTCTTTAAAATAAGCCTTTAATATATTCTATGGTTAGCATTTAGAGGCATCACAAAAACATGCATTGCTTAAAGATAATTTCAGCTTTCAGCCTTGCAGACAATAAGAAAACATAATCAGCAAATCCCTATGTGGCCCCTTGCACAGTGGGGGATTGCTTGTGAAAGTGTTTCTTCTTAATACTTATGACTGGAGTTGATAGAGGCATACCTGGAACTCAAGACCTTTTAAGCATGGACTCTTGCAGAGATGTTATTTATGTCTACGTGATCAGAACACATTAACTGCCATTAACATTTTGTACCAATGTAAAAAGAAAGTTTTCTAGCAAATTGTTTACCACATAGCTGTGAATTTGCAAGGAAAGTTATTTCTTTTTAAACATTGCTTGGCTTTGGAATCTGCTAGAGCCTCACATCCCACAAAACACGAAGGGGCCTGTTTACTAAAACTCAAATTAATCTGTTTGTGAAGATTCACATTCATCCAGATCATGGTATATCTGTAGAAATAAGACAAATCAACTGGGCTTGCTGTGTTTCACCAGTGTTTTACCAGTCATCCAACTAGCTTTCTCAATTCTGAATCTTTTTGGAATAAATACCCTGCTCCATTCAGCATAATCAGCAAGGATTTCATGAAGTTAGGTGCTGCTTGTATTAGCATGATTGGAGCTTTGAGGTGTTAAACCGTTCAGGTAGAGGCGCTAAAGCAGAATTGTATGTGGCAGACAATTGATGTTGCACCCTGCCTCTATTCAAACTTAGTTTTCCAGTTTTTACTCATATGGCTTCTTTAACACCTGTTTTGAACTAGTCTCCTGGTCTAGAATCTGGACTTGGCAGTCTTCAAACATGTGTCCTTTTTCTTTTGGATGTAGGTATACGGCTGAGTCCTGACCAGAGGAGCTGGCTCTTCCATGCTATGCCATACACTGGTGTAACTGTTGTTTGGTTTCTCCCACATACAAATCAGAGCACTCCTTACTGCCCTGCATACACAATGTTATTCTTCTCGTGCTTTGGGGTTGGGTCTTTTGGGTGAACCAGTTGCTGCCTCTGTGAGTTGCTGGGTGTAAAGCAGACAGGGATATGGTGTTTAAAAAAAATTGTCCCAAAAAAATTGAGATTTCAAGTGTATTTTTCAGGCAAAACTCGAATTTTCGGGTTAAAAAAATCTCACTTTTTTATCTCAAAGATTTATTATACCTCAAAGCTGGAAATAGCTTGAATCCAAAAATACTCCAGCTAAAGACTGCCAAGGCCAATGGCAGAGGTCCCTTTAACCATTTATAGATATTTGTGGTCTTTAGTAAACTCAAGTAATTTGAGCATTTCTGTTTTTTTTTCTTGGACAACTCGATTAATTGAGTATTCGGGCTTTTCACCCCAAATTTTTACATTCAAGTTTTTCAAGTGGGGGATTCCCACCAAAATTGTTTTTATTTTTATTGGTCAGAAATGAATGCACAAAATACGTCTGTAATTCAACTCTGGCTTCCCATCAGAATAAAAGTTTGAAATTCCTAGCACAATACTAGTTTATCTTTATTATAAACCAGACTTGAATAACAGAGCACAGATAAATAGTGTTTTGACTTTCTTGTCAATGGTTCTGTTCTAATGTGTTCCATTATTCCTGTCCTAATGGTGGGGCCTGTGTAGTAAAACCGAGCTTCACTCCTGACTAAATGTATTAGAGATGCTAATGTATACATCTACAGACCTATTAAATATGAAATGATGCTCCTTGTCTTGTACACGGAAACTTTATTTTTCATTTTAATTTTTTTTAACTCCTTATATTCTTTTTCTTGCACTTGTGGTTTAGGCATATTATTTAATGGTATGGTAATAAATGATCCCAAAAGAATATGTGGCTTATATTAATACGTACTGTTATTACTACTACTAATGCTACTACTTCTACTACTAACATTTAATATGTGCAAAGGGCAACAAATTAGCATACTTTGATGTCTTTTTCCAAATCTCCCATCAAATTGGACCAATATTTAATGGCTAACAACTTGGGCATGAAAGTGGGTGGGATTTCACATGTGCAAAAAATGGTCAATGGCAGGGCCCCATTACCCAGTCCCTTGCAGCTAGTGCTGTATTACGGCTGTATTGAAAAATTGTGAGTTTATTCAAAGTAGAAAAACCCTCAAAAATCTCACAAATTCAAGAACAGTTTTTATTTCTTCTGCTGCAATAGACATGGACCCTCATGTGCCTATAAATAAATCCAGTCCTGCTTGCAGTTCAGTCATAATAATTGCACGCTGGCAGTAGGAGCAATACATAAAATAATAAAAAATAATAAAATAAATTTTTCACCGATACTGTATTATTATTATTATGATGCCAGTTAGGGTGAGATTTGGGCTGAAAGATGTTACCAGCCACAAATATACAACATATTTGATGTCTTATCTTACCGATTATAGCCATAATACAAACCAACACTACAGGAAATGCAGTTTTTATGTTTGTTTTTTATTATGTCAGATATGTTTACAAAAGCCAAGAGCAGTAGATACCTCCAGCAACTGAGAATAATGAACTGGAATGTGAGGATGAGAAAGATATGATGAGTCAGGGACTGTTTTCTGACAGTATTTAACTTTACTCTTTGATGATATTGTTATTTTAAATAATAGTGACATAATTCAGTTAATGATCTGCAGGTGGTTTTGATATGACAAAGATATGCGGGCTTCACATACAGTATATCTCTTTTTGTTCTTTATAAGTCAATCATGTTCACATACTTTTTTATTACAGCTCGACATGCATGCCATTTAAGAGCAGATTAATATTATTTTAATTTCAATGTATTGTCTCTTGTACATATTTGAAATGATCCAAGTATTCTGTCCTTAATGGTGAATGGTTTGCAGCAGATCTATATACAGGTATGAGACCTGTTGTCCAAAATACTTGGGACCTAAGGTTTTTCAGATAACAGAACTTTCCCTTCATACCTATTGGGGCTGAATTAGTAAAACTCACATTTTATTATTATTATTTTTTTTTATGAAAACAAAGTTGTCTTAACTCCCTTCCGCAAATTGAACTCATTTATCAATATTTTTTTTTTAAAAATGCTCAACTTTTTCTGATTATTGGACTCCCCGACTTTTTTGGATTATCCAGCTCAGATTACAATGTCAAAAAACAACTTCAGGGACAACTACCATTGCCTTCTACATGAACTCGACAGGTTTGAGATGGAGTATTTTAGGATTCCAATTTTTAGTAGCTTTAGGTATAATAAATCTCTAAAAATTCTAGATTGTTTCCATGAAAAAATTAGCATTTCCCCCTGAAAACCTTAACCAGAAAAAAATGAGTTTTAATAAGTCTCCTAGCAAATCATGTAAACATTATGTGGGTTATTTATCAATGGTTTTAGAGGTTTGTGAGGTTTATTTAAGCCTGGAATGAACTCACAACGCTACTGAAAAATCATGAATGTAAATAACTTGAATCAGTGTTGTCAGGGTGAAAAACTCAAATAGTCAATTTGATCCACTTTTCAGCAGAAAAAAACTTGAATTGCTCAAAATGATAAATTTTTTCTAGTGAAACCCACTGAAAAAACTAAAATATCATGAAGGCTGCAAACATCTTCAAGTGATTCAAGATACCTCTACCATTAACTTGGCAGGTTTTAGCTGGTGTAGTTTTGGATTCAAGCTATTTCCATGTTTGGGATTTAATTAATCTCAAAAAATCTGAGCTTTTTTTTAAACTGGAAAATTTGAGTCTTGACTGAAAAATACCCTTGTAAACTTGAATTTTCCATGTAAAAATCAACTCGCCCTTTGAAAAATAACCCCCTAAATAAACCCAATAGACTGGTTTTGCTTCCAATAAGAATTAATTACATTTTAGTTGGGATCAAGTACCAGCTACTGTTTTATTACAGAGAGGAAAATATTTTTAAAAATCTAAATTATCTGGGGCAGATTTACTAAATTCGTGTGAATGATTCGAATTCCGATCGAATTTAAAAACTTTGAATTTTTTTTGGCCACTTCGAATGATCGAATATGATTTGAATAGATCGAATAAAAATCTATTTGACCATTCGATGGTCGAATTACTTGCCCTTTAAATTTTTAGAGATATTTAGGGGCAAATTTACAAAATTCGTGTGAAGGATTCGAAGTTCGATCGAATACCGATCGTACGATTTTTTCGGAGGATCGAATATGCAAATTTGGCCTCTTCAATCATTGAACACTGAATTATCGAATAGATCGAATGATCGGATATTCGATAAAAAAGGCGATATTTTTTTAACATTTTCATTATTTGCGTAAAATGGACTGTGGTCAGAAATTCAGAGCTTTCTGGATAATGGATCCCACCTATATTTGCAAATAAATATAGGGTTTAAATGATTGCAGATCCTCCCATTCTCTATTTATTAATGTTTTACACAGTGCCCCAATGTTTTTGGCAATGGTTCTCTATATGTGGAAGAAAGTTTTAATAATTTTTCCTTTCACAAACATATATAAAAAACATAAGAGTAGGAATAAAGCCTTGTTTGCAATAATAGTTCTTCAGAACAAAGGCTTATAAATCCTTGTGAAGAATATCTTCAATATATATGCATATTTATATTAAAATACAAAATGCCTGCCCTTCACATCACTCTCCATGTACCAATTCAGCAGATAGAACAAAAAATAGTTTAGACAGTATGACCTTAACCATGTAACACGAAGGGTCTTTGAAAAGCATATGGACTCTTAACACACAAAGGCAATAAATTCTCAGAATTCATAAATGCGAAGAATGCTTGTGCCTACAGATGTACTACATGCTATTGTATATTTTAATGCAGTGCTAAAGACTATTGGCATGTTGTCATTTAGCAAACAACGCTCAGCTTGAGGGAGATCAATTGCAAGTTCCATCATTCATTGTGTTATTTGTTATACTCGTCTGAATAAGTTTTTGCTCTGTCCAAGAACCCCAAATCTATTCATGTTAGAAAAATTAAAAACACCTCACTCAAAAGCTTGGGTTGTAACGGTCAACAGGTCCCTTGGAGGCAGGAACCCCATTCCATCTGTTTATTGAAACTCCTTGCACTCCTGGTATGTAACTCTCACCTATCCTACAATTTCTTAACTCCTAGCACTCCTACTGTTTATTAACTCCTAGCACTCCTACTGTTTATTAACTCATAGCATTCCTATGATTACTAATTAAGAACTATTTAAGAACTCTGAGCCCTCCTACTATTTATTAACTCCTAGCACTCCTAATATGTATTAACCTCTTACACTACACACTCCTAGCACTGCTACTATTTATTTATCTCCCATCATGCCAGCTACTTATTAACTCCTAGCACTGCTACTATTTATGAACTCCTTGTACTCCTACAATTTATTAAATCCTTACAATACACTATTAATTAACTCCTAGCACTCCTACTATTTATCTCCCATCATATCAGTTACTTTTGTGTACTCAACTCTCAAATTTGAATAGAATTTGAAAGATTTGGGTTTTCACTTGATTTTATCAATCCAATTAATTCAGGTTGTTTTATTAATAATTAAGGTCAAATTGAGCATGGGAGTTTGGTCATGGTTTATTTTTGTAAAATAAATAAATTCAGATAACCCCCCCTAGTGATCTAATCTGGAAAAATTTGTACAATTCCGGTTTTCGATCAATATTAATCAGTTTTTGAAGTTATTTTCTTGATAAATAAAAAAAAATAGTGAATGGGAGTTTAGTCAAGCTTGGTTTAATAAAAATATGAGATAAATTTGAATTTTACTAAAATAAGCTCCAAAGTCTGTGCTTATTATTAGAATACTAAAACATTTAGGGAACTACATTAAAAACAAACAGCTTTTAATTATTTTTTTTTTTAATTATGTATAAACTCTAATAATTTCACATAATCAATATGTTGTTTCATGATTCTTCTACAAAAAAAACTTAATTTATTCCCTGGAGGATATTTAAATTGGCATGTCCCTTAAGCACGAACAGTGCTATTAAAAGAATTGCAGAATTAGGATAATGAGTACATTCCCACAGCTTTAGATACTTGCTGCCTTAATTAACATGTATATGGTATCTAAGGGAAAGCAATGAGAGCAAACAAATACATTTTTAATATGTGTTATATTTAAAATGAAAAACAAATAATTCACTGCCCAAACAAAAACAATGCAGCGTACTTTATCTGATATTGAGTAATGCTGTACCTGTATTTTATGTATAGTTTGCAATTGTGTGTGTGTGTATATATATCTGTCTCATATTATATTCACCTTATATCTTAATTGCTCTGTAGGGGGTAATATAATAAAAGACACTAAGGCGGAATGTAGTCTTGATCGCTAACTCAAAAAGCATTCGCAGTTAATTCACAAAGTGAAAAATGTTGCTTTTGCGACCGCTTTGCCCCTCGTGTTATAGTGATTGCAAATGTTATAGTTTGCTATAGTGTGCAGTGTATGTAATAAAAATTTGCACTTGTAAACCATTTTTTGCAAAAAATATTTAACAAAAGTTCAGATGCAATAAAAGCCTAACAAGGAATATTACATTGCGACATGCAAATTTTAATTTGCAAATTTGCACTTTTATTACATTTCTCCCTAAGGGGGTTATTTATAAAAATCTGAATGCTAAAATCTTGAAAATGATTTTCCATTTAGAATTTGAGTTGGAAAACTAATTTTTAGAGGAAAACAGAAACTCATTATTTTTTTGAGATTTAGGGGGTTATTTATCAAGGTCTGAATTGACCTCAGTATTTCTAATATCCAGCTCTGAGAAACTCTGAAAAAATAGGGTTGGGCAAAAATCCGAAAACTTTTACTGATAAGTCCGAATTTTTCAGACTTTTTCACAACAGCCACAAATTTTTCAGACTTTTTTTTGGACCAAAATCCTCGGATATGGTTACGGACAGCAGCGCAGAAACTGGGACCTTCCCCATTGACAGGACCCCCGAGAATTTTGAGATGCTTGGTTTTCGGATTCAGGTTTTCAGACCATCGTACTTTAATAAATCCCAAAAATTCAGATTTTTTTTTTTAGGTCTGAAAAATCAGAATTTTCCAGATTTTGGGTATTCAGCGCTTGATAAATAACCCACTTAGTACACCCTATAAAATGATACCCCAGAAAAATTACAGTGATTTGGGTTTTAGCAATTTTATAGAGTTTTTTCCCATATCCAATTAAATGTAGTATTTTTTTAAATAAATAAGCTAAAATCAGGCATGGGCGTTTTTAAAAAAAAAAAAAAAAAATATAAGATAAATTTGGAGTTTAGCAAATAGCCCCCAATGATAGCAGTTAGCAATGAAGCATGATGAAAAGTGTACAATGTGTAATTAAAATTCGCAATGCAATATTGGAATAATAAGACTATTTCATTGTGAAATGCAAACCTTTATTATTATATGAGTAAATTTGTTTTCTCTTTGCGACTTTCCCTTCCTCTTTGATGCTGCTAAGTATACTGATTGAAGCCAAAGCACAACAAGTAGACCTTATTGTGAAATAGATACTGTCAGGAGAGCCCAATGGTGCTCCGCTCCTCTTTGGAGCTGCATTCAACATGGTGGTGTATGTTCCTGGGTGTTCGATAATTCCTATTTAACTGTTTCCTGGACTTCCGATCCTGCCTCGACCTTCATTCTGATATTATTCTGTCTGCCTTTTAACTCTTGCCTGGACTTTGATTATGCTTTTGCCTGAACACTTTTGTATTGCGATTTTGCCCTTTAACCCCTGAAGTTTCCTCCTTGGTCCTGACAACTCACGCTGGGAGCCAATAGGCCACCCTGACAGATACAGACAGAGCAGGCGTGAGCTGATCAAGGTCACCAAATCAGCGGATCTTTCCCCAACTTGGGGTGGACAATATCGGGCTGATCAAACCCTAGGGTCCAATGATTGGATCAAATGATATGCAATCGTTTAAATATACAGTAGCATTGACATTTAACACTGAGATCTAGAATAATATGTATAATGGATGTATATGCATGGGTATGATGTTTAGAGGTGCATGTGTGTGTATGGAAGTGTGTTAGATTGTGTCTCCCACAGGAAGAAAAGAATAAACTTTGTGTTCCAGAATACATGCCTACCTCTAGTTATGTTGTTCCCATGCTCATTTATCCAACTTGCCAGTAGCCTTTAATCATATGTCAAAGAGCATCTTATTGCGTTAACTGTTAGTATGATATAGAGAGTGATATTCTGAGATATTTTGAGTTATTTATCTTTTTACTCAGCAGCTCTCCAGTTAGCAATTCCAGCAATCTGGTTGCTAGCGTCCAAATTACCCAAACAACCATTCTTTTGAATAAAAGACTGGAATATGGATAGCAGAGGGTCTGAATAAAAAGATGATGATGAAAAAATACCTAAATTTGTAGCCTTATGGAGCATTTGTTTTTTAGGATGGGTCTTTAAAGATGGAGAAAGTCAGAAGAAGAAGCCGAAGCATTTAAAATAATGAAGACCAATTAAAATGTTGCTTTGCATTGGTTGTTCTATAACATACTAAGGGGCCTATTTACTAAATTCACGTGAAGGATTCGAAGTTCGATCGAAGTTCGTACGTAGGTTTTCTTCGTTTGGTCGAATATGTGAATTTTGGCATATTCGATCATCGAATAGGGTATGATCGAACGATCGAATACATTCGAATAGAGTCGAATGGACGAATATTCGATCATTCGATCAGCGAAGGATTTAATTTTTTAAGTTTCTTCAATTGCCTACTTCGTCAGATTGCAATAGAAGCCTATGGGAGCACTCCCATAGGCTTCTGAGACTAAGTCCTGTTCGAATAGGATTCGTACGTTCGAAATGTTCGATCGTTCGAATAGTACGAATCATTCGAATGATCAAATGATTTCTTCGTTCAGTCCAATTATTTATTCGACTGATCGAATAGGTTTTCATTCGATCGTCGAATGATCGAATATCGAATAAAAGGTAGCCTAGAACTATTCGATTAACATTCGAAAATCGAATGTTAATCGAATATCGAATACAAACAAATTATTTTTGGGGAATAATAGTAAATTTGACCCTAAAAGTTCATTTAAAAGTGAACCACCCCTGAGTTTTTGATTTGTTAGGGTTCTATTGTTCAGCTTGCTTAAAGAAGTCACATCAATCCTTATGATTAATTGGCACATTTTTTACATCAGACATTGCTTTATAAATTTACCTTTTAGCCCCGGTTTTCATATATGTGCTCCATATCCCTTGTTAATGTACTGTGAAATGAATATACACTGGCCATTTAGTAACACCAGCGTGTAGTGCCCCTGTAACAAGCCAATCCGACTGTAGTTAATATGGTTGTAGTGATTTACAAGCTCCACGTCAGATTCCTATCAAAATAAATTCAATTCTTGAAACAAGCAATGAAAAAATGTGAAACCACAGAAATAAATGTCAGGGAAATAAAACACTGTGTTTTAGTAATTGTAATGCAAAGATCTAATTTAATGAAAGCACACTTGCATGTCATTCCAATCAAGACTGATCTGAGCCACCATACAATTATAATCGCTGATCAGATGGCGCAGGGAGGGTGAAGAGCTGTTTGGTGGAGCTGACTTTGTGCGTCTGCTTCTGTTCATTATATATATCATTGCACAACAGAAAAATCAAATTATTGTGATAAGGCAGGTAGGTAAAAGTCAAGTAAGCCAAGGTAGGTACTGGTCAAACAAGGCAGAGACAGGAGCAACAAAGGTCTAAGGAAAGTCAAGGAAGATAGAATTCAGGAACAAGGCAAGAGTCTTTATACAGGCACAGGATCTGTTAGCTACGAATTATGGAGAGGACTGGCCCCTATTCAGTAAAAATATAAAGATATGGGATCCATTTTCTGGAAACCAGTTATCCAGAAATCTCCGTATTATGGGAAGGCTTAGACTTCATTGTATCCAAATAATCCAAATTTTTTAAAATGATTTCCTTTTTCTCTGTAATAATAAAACAGTACTATGTACTTGGTCCAAAGTAATAATAATCAGCAAAAACATCCTATTGGGTTTATTAAGGGAGTTATTTATTAAAGTGCGAATGTGAAAAATTAAAAAAATTTCAGCTCTGGATTTTTAGCACCAAAAAATGGGGATCACAACAAAAATTGTAATTCAAATGTGAATAAGGACACAGAACACAGAAAAGAACTGAAGTTTTTAAAGGCAGGACACTGGGAGGCATCTAACAATGAACTGGATATGCTGAATAATGCAGTGAAGCTGCCTTCCAGTTACTGAAACTAATTCGTGAATGTTCAAATGGTCTTTTAACCATAATTTGATTTTTTTTCCACTGAAATGCATTAACTCGAATTATAGCTTTAAATCAAGTATTTATTATCCAAAAACTTTCAAAAACATGAATGTAAAACTTTGACACAAGTTTTTTTGAGTTTTTCTTTGAGTTTGTAAACTCACAAATGAAATGTAGTTTTTCAACTATTTTATTTGAGTTTTTTTTTTAATATTCTGGTTTTTTTTTTCAATAGATAAATATTTCTATTTTTTATTGTGAGTTTATTTGAAGTAGGAAAAAACCTCTAACTTACACAAATCCAAATTTTGATAAATAAGGTCCAAACTACATGTTTTCCATATGGAAAAGCATTTTATGTGCAGCCTACCTCTGTACTGCAGTGGTAAATTCAGAGCATTTCCAAAGTATATACATGTTTCTGGGTTCAAGCCCAGTGAGAGCTTGTATGTTACAGCTTTCATATTTGGTGTACAATTAACCCTGTATCAATATACCACTTTGTATACTACTAGAGCAGCGATCACCAACCAGTAGCTTGTGAGCAACATGTTGCTCTCCAACCCTTTGGATGTTGCTCTCAGTGGCCTCAAGGCAGGTGCTTATTTTTCAATTCCTGGCTTGGAGGCAAGTTTTAGTTGCATAAAAACCAGATGTACTGCCAAACAGAGCCTCAATGAAGGTTGACAATCCACACAGGGGCTAACAAATGACCAATCATAGCACATATTTGGCACCCCAATAACATTTTTCATGCAAGTGTTGCTCCCCAACTACTTTTACTTCTGAATGTTGCTAACGGTTTCAAAAGGTTGGGGATTTGAGTTGTTGCTGTGACAATTCAATAAAGTCAAGCTTTTGGAGTGACAATTTGAAAAAGTAATAAGATTCAAACTGGTGCATGATTTTGTTGCTACTTTTTTGCACCGACTTTTTAGAGAATTATTGATAAATGAGTTACATTCGTGGATGGGAGTTAGGTCGACATTGTTAAAAGAAAATGGACACATTCAAGTTTTAGGAAATGCCCCAAAAGTATTAAAAGACACCCAGTGCTATCTGCTGTTCCATATGGTGATGTATATTTTAAAAAAAAAAACGTTTCTATCTAGTGATTCTTAAATATTTACATTTGGAAATTAGAGACTTGAAAACTCAGGGAAGTATAAGTATAAAAAGTAATTAGAAGCAAATACTTCACTCAACTGTATATTTTCTTGCTAATGTTTTTGCTCCCTATTTGGGGGGATTTGTGTTTTATATTCAGTACATGAGAGTAGTTATGGAAATCCCTACTTTTGTGAAGCTTCTTCCATTCTCCTGGGGTTTGCCCAGGTTTGAAAGAATGGCACTAAATATGCTTTTGCCCTTGACTCCAATCTTGTCAAACAAGTGGATATAAAGGAACCATTATTCCCCAATGGTACAATTTTAATTATGATATTTTAGTAAAGCCCTTGGGATCGTGGGCAGAGGGAGATGATACAGTGGGGTTGTTAAATCCTCAGTTTGTCAAGTTGAATTCCACGGGGATGAATTGGCTCTGGTTACCATGACAATGTACATTGCTTCATTTGAAACATATGCATTTATGGAAGAAATTTCACCAACTAATAAATTAAGTTCTACATACTGGAAATAGAGACAGAAAAAAATGGAATCAGATATATGATACATAATTAACCTTAACATAATCAGGAATATTTATGTATGCATATTGTTGATTATGTAACGATACTAATATATATGTACCACTGCACATTAAAAAAACATTAATTTTATGGAACAGATGGGGAACAACACAATAACAGAATATAAATAAGCACAATTACATTCAAGTTTAAGTGCTAAGTATTAAAGAGACAAAAAGGAAAAAGGTCCCTGCCCTGTAGATCTTACAGTTAAAGTGTAAGGAGTAAAAATTGATAATACCAGTAAACAAGGGGAGATCCTCGAGTTGTTTCATACAGTATAAGCACGCACAAAGTGAAAAAGAAATAAAAAGATATAATTTTTTAGATTGCCGTTATCTTTACAAAGAGGAGGAAACATATCATATCCATATCATATTAATTTCTTTGTTTATTTCAGGTTGTTTATCTTACAGGAATATTGGTAACCGGTTGTGAAATGGGTGACATATGGGGTACATAACAGAGTACTTCCAATTAATTATTATGTTTTATCTGTTTTTAGTAAAAGCACAATGTCTGTGTTATATTTAATGCTATAGTAATAATGCTGGGCGTGTTTGTAAAGATCTGCTCTAGCGGCAAGGTCCCAAATGAGTAGATCTTACAACTACAGGCCAATGAACAGCTCTGTTGTTATTCTGCCCAATTTTCGACCACATACCAACTGGGTAGGCCCCATACACTGGCAGAAAAGCTGCAGACTAGGTTTGAAGGAACTGAATTTCTAAAGCTGATTTTTATTGGAGAAAAATACTATGATTCATCAGGATCCATGGTCAAATAAAGCCTTGCAAAATGGTATAACTTAACCTGTCCGAGCAAAGGAAACCTTGCTGACCATGCCTCTAGACCAGAAAAAGTAAAAATTGTATAATTTCTTCAATAGTAAACAGAGTAATTTCTCGGCTACGTTTGTTACTACTGAAATAATGTCTGTGTTAAATTATATCCTCTTTTATTTGGATTGGAGATGCTACAGTTGGGTTTTTTTAAATTCTCATGGATCAGCTAGTAGTTAGGCAAGATTTATAGACATTAACGGTTGAACTTGATGGACATGTCTTTTTTTAACCTAACTTACAATTTAGCCATGCTATCGCTAATGCCCTCTAACATTATTATAAAGATGTGTAATACCATCTTGAAAGTGCCACTTCTCCAGAGGAAGCAAACGCTAAGTCCACCCTTTTATGCAGAACTACATGGCCCCATGTTTCTACTTTCTTTTCTATTAACAGCAGTGTTCCTTTCAACATGACCACCTTCAGATAGGTTTGGCTTGCTTATTCTATGCTAGTAGTGGCAAGAATGCCATCAACAACAGATAAATACTCTGATAAAAGTAAGATATATAACCTAGAAAACCAAGATCAGGGTTAAGGTGAAGCAAAAACTCTTTGTGGACAGGGGGACACAAAGCCATAAAATGTGTTTATTGTGGAATGCACAGCAGCTCACAATATGAACAGTTATTCATTATACACGCTCCTTGTTTTTCCCTAAAACAGGGGTGCCCAAAAGGTAGATCGTTATCTACCAGTAGACCTTTAGCTGGTGATCAGTAGATCTCAAGATAGTGTCAACAAACAGCTTGGCTATACCTCACACCTATTTCATGCTTTTCATTCAGATATTTATTATGTTAAGGTTACATAAGAAATAGTTGTTTGTTAAACATGGCAATAGAAATATCTCATAAATCAATATAGTATTTAAGAAATATTGCCAATGGAACAGATTGCGAACAATGCTTTTATGGCTGTAGATCAAACTGAGGCATCACCACTAAAAGTAGGCCTCACATTAGAAAAGTATGGGCACTCCTGCCCTAACCCTACCTATGTCAGCTGCTAAATTTTAGACACTCCCATAAAACATCACCTTTAAAAATCAAATAAAAAAAGGAAGGTGAGCTCTGCGTAGTTGTAGTTGGAAAGACGTTTTGAAGTTTATGTTTCGTTAGTGAATGAAAGGTCCATTCTTAGGTTGTCTGTCATCCTTTCTAACAATGGGTCTTCACATAAATCCACAGAAGACAAGTCTCAGAGGGCTAGCACACCCACGCCATCCAATAAGTTTACATCACTGAGATAGTAGGTGCCCACTGAGCAGTATACACAAGCCAGAGAAACACTGCTTGCTGCTGTTCTACATCAATAGTATACTATCTGTCAGGCTCTGCTGGGATTCAAGCCAGGGACTTTTGGGTTTCTGGCTCGATGATCTATCCATTAGGCCAGGAGAGCAGCCTGTATGGCTGCTCACTATAGATTTCCTGGCCTCTGCAGCCCCAGCCCAGCAGCAGCCTGATTGGTGACAGTCAGCCAATCAGGGCTGACTCAGCCCTATTTAAGGCCAGCCCTCCATGCACACCTTGCCAGAGCATTATCAGGCCTCTAGTACTGTGGTATTGTCCCTGACTAGTTCCCTTAGCCCTTGCCTTGCCTTGCCTTGTCCTTCCTTTCATCCTTGTTCTGACTTGCCTTGCCCCCCCCGCCTTGTCTTGTCTTGCCTTAACCTTAACCTTGTACTGACCTTGCTTTGCCTGTTCCTGATTCTTGCTTCCTGACCCTGCTCCTTGTATCCCCTCATCTAGCTCTGTCTCCTGCCCTGCTATCCACTCCTCCTGCTTTCGCTCTTGCTATCCACTCCTCCTGCTCTCGCCCTTGCTATCCACTCCTCCTGCTCTCGCCCCTTGCTATCCACTCCTCCTGCTCTTGCCCTTGCTATCCACTCCTCCTGCTCTCGCCCCTTGCTATCCAGTCTTCCTGCTCTCGCCCTTGCTATCCAGTCTTCCTGCTCTCGCCCTTGCTATCCACTCCAGCCCGCACTGTCCTGTCCCATCAGTCTGTTCCTGTCCCGATCCAATCTGTCTACGCCCTCATCTCCATGTTCGAGCCTACTCCTTACCAGTTTCCTGGGCACAAGACACCCTTGTCTTAAGGACTCACATCTTCCCCTTCAGACTCTACAGCGCCCCCTGCCCAATACTTGACACTATCCCACTGATGTGGTGAAATTTGACTGCAGAGAGCAGTGCAGTAGGAATGCAAACAAACAAATATAGCATTTGAGGAGTGGTACAAAAAATCTGGCAAAACATCAGTTAAAGTGGTAGGGAGAAGCACTACTGAGGAGAGGAACCACAGGCAACAAAATTGGTAAGGAGCAGACAAGCTATAGCTTGGAAGAGGGATACATGCTTCTGCCTGAGGTGCACATGAAAACAGAATAAATCCTGGCAAATTTTTCAGGAGCATCTTAACATCTTCACTTCAGGGAGTTAACAATATCTTGGTATATATATGGTCAATAGCAGAGACAGTAATGACATTTTCAGGAGAAGGTCTCCCATCTACACTGCATTCTTCTTGGGTGTTGCAGGGAAAGGAGGAAGAAGAGGATGACAAGGCACCTAGAGGCTCATGTGCAAGATGAGATAACAAAAAACGTATCAGCTACTTGGCTGCAGCATGACATACAACATTTTTTCTGGTCATATAATTTCTTCTCATACTTAGTCTGAACATGCACACCAGCAAGTGAGTGAAGTGCATAGTAAGGGAATAGTTCAGTGGTTTTTGCTAGCATAAAAGAATGCAGGGAATTCATTGGAGAATGTATTCTGGGGTTATACCAGCTACTGCTACAACAGGATAGGTGTCAAGAGGTGGGGTGTACATCTACATCCACAGGTTCACACCCACATCTTGTTCAGGTGATAAGCAAGGGGAAATACAAGTACCCTTTCCTCGGGTATACACACATATATTTAATAATATATATTTAATAATATATAATAATCCATGGGGGTCAATATAAAATAGGAATGGAAAGACAAAATATAGATGCACATACACAACAAATGAAGACCAATTGCAATTTTTATCATTATTTGTATAGCCTACACCATACTACAAGTTAACCCTAGCAATTACTGCCTGGTCACTAGGGTAAATTGGACTCCAGCAGACAGAAAACTGCTGAATTTCCTTATTCTAAATAATAGATTAAAAAATGAAGATCTGTGAAGCTCTATGAAATTGTCTCAGAACAGGACTTTCTACATCATACTAAAAGTTATTTTAAAGATGAACTACGACTTTAAAGGGAAAAAAATATGCTCTACTCCCCAAACACTACAATAATATTCACTTTATTTTATTATAAAATTGTTTTTCGGAATAACTATTTGCATATTATTATAAACATAATTAATCACTAACATTATTAATTAGTGATTTTTGTGTGTGCTTTCTCTATCTATTTTTTATGTATTTATGTATAAAATAAAGTTTTGATGTAGCTGCAAATTCATGGAAGTCAAAGCAAAGCTTTTTAATTGTTGAAGTTACATCTGTTTTTGTACACTGAAAAGAAATGTTACTGTCAATGGGCTGACCTATCCTTCTCTACCTTGGCACAGTTCAGAACTTTCTGTTACATCCATCCAAAGTGTTCATCACACACTTAATTGTCCTTATTTGCGAAACCCACAGAGGCAGAGCCAAAGCGTGAGATGGTAATCAATAGAATATAAATGGATGTTCCCTGGAGATAGGAAAATAATGGCTACATTTGTATAATTCTTGAAATATTCACTTTCTTTTGATAGGAGTTGGGGGGAAATAACAGAAGTAGCATACACGCGTCTAAACAATAATAACGGCACTCAGTGTTCATTTAACAACATACACATATATTATTCCTAATGTTTTAGAGAAAATCGTGCATTGAAAATATGTGAGCGGAGAGCAGTTTCCACAATAAATCAGGACTAAACATGTGCATCAGTTTCCAAATGAAAAGAAGAATTAGAGGCAAAATTAAATAAAAAAGTGTGATTAGGAAATATGCAGCAAATAAAATACTAAACTGTGATATGACCATGGGAAGCACGTATATTTCATAAAGGAAAAATAGGTTCCCAAACTCATCTATCAACTAATGTCAATTTGCTGAAATCCATTATATGAAGTAAATCTGCTTAGAGTAAAGGAAATAAAAGCTCTATTTCTTGTACAACTACTTAAACACTCATGGGGCAGATCAAGTTTTTTTCTTTCTCTTTGACTACTAATAATTTTTTTTTTCCTGTAGGTCTAAAAAAAAGAATCTCTATTTGTTTTTGATATGTTCTAACCTTGAAAATCTATGGGAAATGTGTGATTGGCCAACAACAAATTTCTCAAAAGGATTTATTTTTCTTTTTTCCCCTCGGAAAAATGGACCAAACATTTCTGATAAATCTGCTCCATTGCATAATACATTTAGCTTTCTAAACTTGGGGAAATGTTGGGGGATATTTAAGTACTACAGTTACTACTGCTTCTGGATTTTAGGGGTATTTACCAAAACTCGACTTTTTCTCAATCCGACGTCATAACGAGCCGTTTATAAGGATATAATTTACAGTCTGGTCCCATAGGGAAATGACCAGACTGTAGATGATAAGGATATAATTTACAGGATATTTATGGCTCTTCATCCTTATATTTTATAATAGGTTGTAAATATGACTAATTATCCTGTACAAAGATCCTAAAAAATTATCCTGTAAAACATATTCTTCTAACTGATGCTTACTAATTGGTTCTCAGTGATGTCATTTGTCAGCTGACCACTGGAAATAGTGTATTATAAAACATATTAATATGATAATAACTCTGCCTGTGGCTTTGTGCTTTTATATGGTCATGAAATTAAACTAATACCCTTGAGTTACAATTGGGGGTGCAGTGTTATCTATAAAATACACAAGAGCCAAGAATATCCTGTAAAATAGCCTTATAAGTGTCGCTTGGTGATGTCATCAATTATAAATGGTGCTTAGTGATGTCATTTCTGTCACATGATTCACTCAAACTTGTGTATGATAATAAAGTAACCCCTGTTATAAAAACATGATGATATTAGAAGTCATCAGGTTCCATGACCTGAATAAAAGCACTAAGTTTTCGGCCTCACATATTTATATAGTCCACCTTTCTGGAAACAAATAGTAGATAGGGCACCCTTCCTAAATTCAGCGATGCCTCGCCATAGACCTTTTTCTGTCTTTTATTTCTCTTTCATTGTGATGGGATTGTTTCTGTGATAGAAAAAGGGTTCAGTAGTCACAGTTTAAATGGCTTGTTGGATAACACGTTTATAAAAATAACGCAGGAAAACTGTGTATGTATTTTACCTCCCCCCATGCAATTATTGCATATGCAAATTCCAAGAGACTATTCATTTTGTCTTCCATACAACCATGATTATTATAAAGGAGACCAGTCATTCTGTATAATCTTAGTGAGCAAATAACGATATCTTTCTGACATTTGCAATTATGTAAATTGCTTCTACCTGGCTTTTTTTCTCACATGTTCAAGCAAAAGGCAGATGGACCTGTAGACACTCAAATCTAAAAAACCCATTGCCTCACCTTGAAGTCACAAATGCTTATCATTATGCCCTTGCAGATTTTTCTATTGCTGACAAATATATTTACTTCTCAGCTCCAACATGACTTTTTATCAGTATATAACCACAGCATAAGACAACAATTAAGTGCATTTCTATAGGAAACATAAGCAAACAGTCCTTTCCTTGAAGAACCCTACATTACAAGCGTAATAGAAATCTGCTCCAGCATTTAGAAATAACCATAGTTATTGGAGAAATTACTAAAATACAGGTTTAGTAGGTAGTTTACCGTCAAGCTTTGAAAGCGTGGGAAGAAATACTGTGGCACTGACCTTTTGTGAGAACATAACCTCTATCTAATTATGCCTGAAAAATATGCCTAAACAACATTAAAAATAGTTAGTTGATAGTCCTCTGAAGATATCTCATGTCATCCATGTCAACACTGGGATAGAAAAGGTGTATGCAGGGCTGTATATTATCTTCAAACTGGAGGAACTTCAAGCAAATGTTGGGGAACAGACTGAAGATCTGGAAATGGAATCTGAATACATTATAAGAAAGAATGCCCCCTCCTACTCTGCAATGTTCACTCCAGCCACTAACGGCTTGGGGTTTATTGATGACAATTAGAGGTCCATATTTGCAAAGTGAACAAATTTGCCTTTGCAAACACCTTGCCTCTCACACGCCAGCAGGATAGTGATTGCAAATTTTATAGTTTCCGATAATGTGCAGTGTATGTGATAAAAAGTCTAAATGAAAAAAATTGTTACATTTGCTCCAAAAGTTTATGCCATTTTCCCCTATTCCTCTAAAACCACAAATGCCATGAAAGTTATTAAAATATCTGAATACAAAAGGTACAGAACAATCCAAAGTAATTGAACAATTGAAATAAAAAAATTAGTTTTTTGAACAATTACAAGCAAGACAAAAATTCAAAAACCTCTTAAAATCTGAATGGTTAAAAAAAGTCCAATAGAATCAGCACAGCTCCCATTGACTTCTAAGGGACCTTGACTGCTTTTACTTGGTGAAGTAGCAGAGGAAGGAAGAGTGATAGAAGAGAGGAGGAGAGAGACAGAAGGGAGGAAGAAAGCAGCAGAGGGAGCATGACAACCCTGACTAAGGAAAGGCAGAAGATGATTTAACAGGTTCCTGCTCAACACCCCCCATCCTTGTGCCCCAGGCAGGTGCTTCTTGATGCTTCCCTGATTGAATGTAATGTACACATGAATGGCTGTATTTTATATGTTTTATCAGGGCTACTATCAGGGGGTACTTATGTCAGGGTCCAGGCAAAGTTTGACGCAAGTGGGGGCACGACTAAGTAGTGCCCAATTTACGCTGAAACTTATGTAAATTACCTTTCAAACAATAATAGTGCTGTGCAGTGTTACAGGGGCCAAACTCTATTGACCTCCAATAAATAAAAAAAAACTGAAGCTAGACTCTAGTGATGGGTGAATTTATTCACCTGCGGCGAATTCCCTGCAGGTGAATAAATTTGCGAAACACCAGAAAAATTTCGCCTGGTGAAAATTTGCCAGTGTCTCGTTTTGAACGCAGGCGTCTATTTTTGGAAGACAGCACCCATTGCCGGTGTTGAAAAAACGGACTCTGACGTCCAAAAACGGATGCCAGCGTCTGCGATGCCCTTTGGTGCCTTTTCCGAAGGGGTCCATGCCATAACCATTTAATTAATGGAAATAAATATTACAATAAATGTAACATACATATGGGATTTGCTATCTAGAAAGCATGGATCTTTCCATAATTTGGATCTTCATACCTTAAGTCTACTAGAAACTCATGTAAACATTAAATAAACCCAATAATCTGGTTTTACCTCCAAGATTAATGATTTCTTAATTGGGATCAAGTACAAGATGTTTTATTATTTCATAGAAAAAGAACATGTTGAATTATTTGAATAAAATGGGAGAGTCTGTGAGCGACAGCCTTCCCATAATTCAGATCTTTGTAATAATAGATCCCATACCTGTATTGCAAAGCTTCTTAGAATTACATTTACTTTCATTCTTTGGGCATACTTCCCATTCATTAATTTTTCACTTTCTATAAAGTATATATGTATACTTACTCTGTATATACAGTATCTATAATAACCCCAATAGACTGGTTTTGCTTTCAATAAGGATTAATTATATCTGTTTGGATCAAGTACAAGGTACTGTTTTAATATTACAGAGAAAAAACAAATCTTTAAAACTTTGGATTATTTGGATAGAATGAGTCTACTGGAGACATCCTTCTGAGCTTTCTGTTTGACAGGGGTTCTAGAGCCCATACCTGTATATTTTTATTGAATAGGGGCCAGATAAGACATTCCTATATTTGGGGATTACCCCAGTCCAGCTGCCTTCCACAAGAGAGCAACAAAGCTGATGGCAAATGCTGCCATTGTGTGATTTGAGATACAGCACTTATTTTACTCTGTTGTTTTAAATGCAATCATTTTTATATCATTTCAATACCACGTCTTGCTTTAATGGGAAGGTAAGGCATTTAAGGGCAATCTAGGACATGCTGCAGAGTAGCTGCTTAGCAACAAGAAGAACATCTAGCGAATGGTTCGTAGGTGAAAAGTGCAGAAATGGGAAAAGTTGGCATATTTGGCATTCGCCTCCTATGACTCTTAGCAAGTTGCTTTTCCAGTCTGAATGCAGTAAATAAATTGCTCTTTGGAACACGATGTAATCTAGGTTATAGGGAATTGGAGCCCAGTTGTACATTTACTTTTCTCAATATATAGTTTCTTTCTGGTGGCATACAATTTATGTCGATCTTTTTATGTTAAAGGTTCAAGCCCCCCACCCAAGGTTTAGTCATTCCAGATATTGTGTTGTCACAGTAGTGATTGCTATAGTGTTCCAAGGGTATGCAAAACAGCCCATTAGCATTCAGATGAAACTTTATCCTGACATACACTCTCCCCTACTATGGACTTCTATAGAGGGACCATCTCCAGTCAGGGAACTTCTGGCTTAGGGTTAGTAACTGAAGATCTGCTTCCCAAAGTGTTGGTTTGTGTGTCGAAACTACAATCTATGAATAACAAATACACACTCTCCTGCAGGGACTGGACTTGTTTTATATTCTGGTTGCCAAAATATAAAATCGCCAATTTGATTGATTTCTTGCACATAGTTAAACCGAATATGCTTCATAAAGGGTATAATTTGGAGCTCATCTATCATTAATGCATAACTGTGACATAATGTTAGCCATAGTATTTAAATCAATGCTCGTACCTCTGCATAATTGGCAGTTATTTTATACTGGTTGAGTTGAGACCTCTGTGTAAAGCTGCATAGGTTTCAAAGGGTTTTCCATATATTCCAAGATTGAAGCCATCTCTATAGGCTTGTACATGAACAGGCAGTAGTCGGGTACCAACATTATTTAGTGGTTACTTCTGTAGGTAGCCCAAATGCAATATCTATGCAGAAACATATGGTATACAAAAGAATATACTGTATGTGTACTGCCTTCAAAGTGTTGCTTTTTTGTACTTACATAATTCACAACAAATACCTGTCCCTATGGAACTTACAATTGAAGGTCCCCTTGGTACCCTATGGTAGGGTCATTTCATCAGGAGCCACCTAACCTACCTGTATGTTTCAAGTGTATGTGAATACCCAACTACCCAGAAACAACCCAACCTGAAACTGGGAGGGGGGTGGAGACAAAGGCTTTACAGATTTCCCTTGCTTAAAGACAGCAGTATTAATAAAAGAGCCAAATGTAGCAATATAAAGCTCTTGCACAATTTAACGTTTAAAACATCATTTTAATGTTCCAAACACCTTAAAATCTATACTGAAACCATAAGCATAGCTGAATGCGTTTCATGCTTACCCAACACTTAATCATAGGCTTGGAACTGAACATGTTGCATGCCATTGTGGCCCTAAATAAATCCATGCAATGAAATAGGAACCATTTGGCTAGCACATACATAATGTATAACCAGACTGTTAGGTTCTTGTATGCAGGCTGAACGCCCACTATAATTCCACATCCATCAGCAAGGCAAAATATGTTGAGTGCTGGGCAATATATATATATTTGGAAATGCATGATGTATACTTTATGAGTATCACACACACACTTGCAATATGAATTCAGTGTATGTAGACTGCCCTGGAGCCCCCTGACTTGAATGGATTCTTCTCATGTTAGTCTTGGTCACTACCCTGACCTTGAGGCAGAAGCACCAATTTGGTTGTAACCAGTTCTTTGTTTTTCTGTGCTGTGACAGATATATCAGGTAACTCCCTTTTATTACTCCTATACATTCTCATGTCATACATTCTTAGATCTATAAAATTTTGTGAGTTCATAATCAGCATAGCTTGTATCAAAGAAACTTATGTTTTACCTCAATTGATCTCTGGTTCTCTGAAACTACAGTAAGTCAATCATCTTCACAGTCATCACTTTATCACTTGCCTGATTTGGAGCAGTTATCTTTTTGTATAACATATATTATAGCATATTGCCTTTGCTTCTTCTCTTTGAGCACAGAGCTTGTGATTGCTGTTGACCGTGAACTCAAAACACCTTCCCACAAGGGATTATATAAAAGGTGATATTCAATATTAGTGCAAGTTCTCTGTGCCCAGATAGTCAACTAGTTAAATGCACACGCAATCCTTAACAGCTTGACTAATGATAGAGAGAAGGAGGAAGAGAACATAGGTGCATGTCACTGACTCAGCTCTGACATATGCTGTGCTGACATTTGTGTCGGAATCTATAAACATCACTATAAACAGAAAAATCTACTCCTGGAGAGCCATCTGACCCATAAACCATGAAATACCGAGCACAAGAACACTTTGCTTAAAGAATGGATAGAGCTGTAAACACTGCTGTTAATAGACTTTGCTTCTTGCTGAGACATAAACACGTCCCTTTCCATAGAGTTGGCTAGAGGCTACACCAACACCTCAATTAATACACAGAAATGTTATAATGATAATGCAGATGATTGCTCTATACAAACACACTAATATACACTAAGGGGCAGATTTACTAAGGGTCGAATTTGAGGGTTAAAAAATCCTTGAATTCGACCATGGGAATAGTTGGGGAATAAAAATTTGTTCGACTGGTTGAACGATCGAATAGCGAAAATTCGATTGAACAAATGATTTGAACAATTTTATCCATTCGATCTAATTTTTTTTATTCAATCAAAAATAAGGAAACCCAATTCGGTAGTTTTGATCTGGCGAACTAGGCAGTCGAATAAAAATTTAATGGGGAAGTAATTCAACTGTCGAATAGAGTTTTATTTGAATTATTCGAATCATTCGATTCGATAGAATTTTCAAAAATCAACAATGTTTTTACATAACAATATGACTTTACATGCCTTAGCTATGAATTTTTCTTTCACTATTTAGGGTAATATCTGAAACTGAAATTAAGTCCCAATCCAACCTCTGTATAAACTAAGTCCTCCCTTTCCAATCGATCCACATGTCCCAGAGGTTTTGAGTTTTGCTCTTATATCATTCTTTACTCTTCAAACCAATGATATTGGGGTTGTGAACTTACAAACAGTTATTGCTGTACTGTTTTTCAACCATTGTCTGGTCTCATTATTATGCAGCAACATCTGGGGCAAAACGCTCCGAGGGTGTCTATTAACACAAAGAAACCCTGAAGCTGCCACCAGTTGTGAAAGTTGAGAGCCAACAAACACATTTTAAAATTTATTTATAAAGCACGGAAATATCCTGCAGTGCTGCACAAAAGAAAGGTGAGTACATCAGTCAGTACAGGCATGGGACCTGCTATCAAGAATACGCTGAGCTGGGGTTTTCCAGATAAAGGATCTTCCCGTAGTTTGGAAGTGTATTTACTAAAATACAAATGTATCTTAACATTAAAATAAAAAACGACCAAACTCCCATGCCCCATTTTGCCTTATTTATTAATAAAATAACTTAAATAAATTGGATCTGGAAAAAAATTGTATTATCGTATGATATTTTTTCTGACATTTTTCTCCTGAATCACTAGATTTTTTCAGGGTTTTGCCCTAAAACTCTGAATTTATCAGATTATTGGGCTAAACCCAGTGCAAACCACCACATCTGCAATGGGATACAGACATCTCCCAGCTGACTTATACATGACCTCACCAGGTCTGAGATGGCAGATGTTGGGATTTTTTTTTATTACACAAAAAATAGTTCTTACCCCAAAAAGCCCAACTAGATAAATTCAAGAAATAGTAAATAACCCCCTAAATCATAAATAAATAATCATAATATTCATAATCATAAATAATAAAAGTCCTTTTCATATTGAACATCAAATCCAAATTTTTTTTTTTATTAAAGCATTCATAGCTGTTGTAAACTCAGGCAATTACTTTCACTTTCCATTCAGCACTTCCTAGATGTCACTGCACTCCCCGCATCCCCACTCTCTCTCTTTACCATTTAATTATGTGCATGGGGATGGACATCAGGTCCCCCATTCTGGTGCACAAACAAGATTTTCAGATGATGCAAGGCTTGCCTTGATAACAGTGTCCACAAAATGGCTCCTGCCTTTGTGCTGTAAACAAGATTCAAAAAATGTATCTAGTGCAATTAATATAGCGTAAGTACAATTTATTTTGCTTGGCTAACATGATAAAATAAGATTTGGAATAATTTTTTGGGGTGACCGGCCCCCCTGAAAATTTATTTAAACATTAAATAAACCCAAGATGATTGTTTCGCTTCCAATAAGGATTAATTATATATTAGTTAGTATCAAGTACGAGGAACTGTTCTATTATTGTCACGGTTGGCATCCAATACCAGAACAAATGGCAAGCACCCTGGTCTAGGCTCGTGCTTCACCAGTAGTGTGACCGCCTTTGGCTTTGGGAGGAGCCCTCAGCTACTCAGATGCCACCTGGACTTAAACGAGGGGTGCAGGGCAGGAGTTCTGGCCAGCAATGGTAATATATAGTAATAGTCTTTAAGGCAAATGGTCACGGTGCAGATAGCGTTAGGAAGACTCGAGGTCAGACAGGCTGGGTCGAGGCAGGCAGATAGCGGGGATCGTCAGGCAGGCAAGGGTCAAAACCGGGTAATCAATCAGACGAGGATGAGGCAGAATCGATAGTCAAATAACAGGCACAGGTCAGGATACAGAATAATAAGAGTAGTCAAAGCCAGGCAGGGTCAAACAGGTATTCAGGAACAAACGGAAGCTTAACAGCACAGGTACAAGGCACCAGGATTAAACCTATCACCGGCAATCACAAATTAAAAAAGTCCCCTTTAAATAATTCAAATTTGGCCCAATTGCGCGTACTTTTTTTTACGACACATTTAATTGGCCTATCTTAAGTATCTATGAAAATTTTGGTAAGGGCTCCCTCTTGTGGATGCTGAACAGAACACAAAAAGTAAAAATCTGAATTTTGGGGTTTGAAAGTAAAATAAGCATTGTGCTAGTGTACTAGTATTTTATACTTATGTTTTACTACTTATTTGATTTAATACTGGCAAAAGAATATAAAACCAAATTGAAATAGGATTTTATGCATATAAATAAAAATGACAAGCACTTGAAATATATGTACACAGAAAAATCTCAAACGATGTGTTTTGGACATTTTCCCAATCCATAAAGTTATCCACTCCCTTGTATAGTCTTATGGACTTATGTCATAAACTGTCCCACTCTGTACTGCATGCAAACATTCACAACTGCATTAGTTTTGTTGCATTTTCTACGTGGCTGCAATTACCCCAGAATTTTGTGGCAAAAAAAACCCCATAGTGGGGTTCACACAGCGCATAATTGTTCGCAAATGGTCATTTTGCCCATGCTTTTTCCTGAACGCTAAAATATTGCACTGCTGTGCCCATCACATTGTGAATACATTTTCGAAAATGACTCACAAACTAGACTGGTCTGTGCATGAGTACAGGCACTTTGGGAGGTTGTTATGCGCGAAAATAGTGTAGACAGTAACAAATTCGCAATTTGTGAATTTTTTTGCGAATATTTTCTCTGCCGCCTAAGTTGTGGTGTAATTCAAACGCAGAGTGTGCGCATAAATATTTGCAATTTGTGATATTTTGCCATATTGAAAAAGCTCTTATAGACATTTTCAATGTGAAAAACAAAATTGCAAATCTGTTTGCACACTCTTATTATTATAACCAGGCGCAGGGTAAATATATTTACTTTGCAAACCAATTTGCCCTCCGCAAAGATTATAAAAGAGCCCCAGTATGTTGTGTCTGAAGATAGCACTTTGTACACTGCACCTGCCCCTTTAAAACCCTACCCATAATAGACCCAGTTCCTCAATAGGAGGCACTAGCTAAAAACTATCCTCACCAACACATTTTAAAGGGTATCTAAACCCCAAAAATGATTTGTAATTAACTAAGTGCTTTTGCAATTTACATTTATTATCTATTATTAGTGGTTTCTGAGTTATTAGCAGTTGACCTGGTATAAGGAGGCGTACGACTTGGCAGCTGTCAATGAAGAAGTGTTATTGACATGAGCCATCTATATACTTTCTGTATGATCAATAATGCCAGGGCTACTGAATAGTGTCGACAGTAACAAACTTTCTGAATTTAAGAGAGAGCATTTGAGTGGAAAGTCTAAAACTGTCTAATTCTGTTATTTGGGTCTAGATCCTCTTCAACATTACATGTGGAAGAAGGTGCAAATACTTCTTTTTTTGGGTTTATTTCTTTTTATACTCATCGTACTGATTAAAAGTTGGGAGTTGGTGCTTGAGGAGCTGATATATGGGCACCCATGTACTTTTTATACACTGAATCCAGACCAACCAACATGGAAGCAATTGGCAATGCTAATCCAGGTATGGGATCCAAAACTCCAAATTTCATTAAGGTCATTACCCATATACTCCGTTACAGGTATGGGACCTGTTATCCAGAATGCTCGAGACCTGGGAGTTTTCAAATAATGGATCTTTCTTTAATTTGGATCTTCATACCTTAAGTCTAATAGAAAAATATTTAAACATGAAATAAACCCAATAGGCTGGTTTTGCTTCCAATAAGGATTAATTATATCTTAGTTGGGATCATGTACAAGGTACAGAGAAAAAGGAAATCATTAAAAAAATTTGTATTATTTGGATAAAACAGTGTCTGCGGGAAATGGCTTTTAATTTGGAGCTTTCTGGATAAGGGGTTTCTGGATTACAAAACCCATACCAATATCAAATAATTCCTGTAAATAATAATGATTTTATTTTTTTTCTATTAATGAAACAGTACCTTGATACAAACTAAGATATAATTAACCCTTATCGGAGGAAAAACAATCCTTTTGGGTTCATTTGATGTATAAATGATTTTTTAGTAATCTTAAAGGCGATCCAAATTACTGAAAGATCCCTTATTCGGAAAATCCAAGGTCCCGTACATTTTGGAAAACAGGTCCTATACCTGAAGTTTGCTGCATTTTTACCATTTGGGCACTTAAGTGTGAAGGCACAAAGTGCGGTGACCAAATTCTAGGGATGCACCAAATCCAGTATTTTGGATTCGCAGAACCCCTGAATCCTTCAAGAAAGATTTGGCCGAATACCAAACTGGATCCGAACCCTAATTTCATATGCAAATTAGGGGTGGGAAGGGGAAACATTTTTAACTTCCTTGTTTTGTGACAAAAAGTCATGCAGTTTCCCTACCCACCCCTAATTAGGGTTCAGATTCAGTTCGGCTGGGCAGAAGGATTCAGCCGAATCCTGCTGAAAAAACAAGCAGGCAGGTAAGATTGCACCATGTTCTGCATAAAATTGCTGCCTAACAAGAAGTGCTCACAAGCTATAGGCACAGGTCCCCTTTGCATTGCATTCCACCAATTTTTACATTTATATAAAATCTTTAGCTGTAAGGCTTGTCATTTTATGGCCACAAGATGGTGCACTTTGATTGCAGACTTTCTGCCAGTATTCTAAGTAGCTTTTCTCTACAACGTCCCAAACACTAACCATTCTTATTACCTATAAAAAATACTAAACAAAATGAAATAAAGAGGATGCTTCTCATAAAGGAACAGGTGGGTGAGGCAATGAGACAAGCAACTAGAGGGCATAATTAAATCATAAAAGAGTGTGTTTAATTGTATGGACAACAATGTACATTTTTGCATAAAATTCAGTGAATGCATTTATAAAGCTGCAGCATAATTCAGCGCTTTCTCTTCGGGTTGTAGTGCCTGTCCTGCCACAGCAGCTTTCAGCCTCTGGAGTGCATATTGATTACAGCAGTTTATTCTGTTGCAATTCAGTTGTGCTGTCACCGGGTCTGGACTGGGATTTAGAGGGGGCAAAAAAATGTAATCTTGTTTTTACTTTCTTTAATGAAAAAGAAATCTATCTCCAATATACTTTAGTTAACAAATGTCAAGTAGTGATGGGCGAATTTATTCCCGTGAATCGCAGCACGGGAATAAATTCTCAAAATGCCAGAAAATTTTTGCTTGCTGAAAATTCGCCGGCGTTTCATTTTGGATGCGGGTGTCCATTTTCAGACGCTGGCGCCCATTGCTGAAAAAAATGAATGCCAGCGTCCATTTTTAAACACCCGGGTCCAAAATGAGATGGCGGCGTCCTAAACGAGACACGGCGGCGTTTCGCGATTTTTTCGCTGTTTCAGCGAAGCGAAACGCCCCAGATTCACCCATCACTAAAATCAACCGTTTTTATAAGAAACCTGATTGTATGCAGTGACATTCCCACTTCATTTACTTGCTCTGACAGCTGCGGATAGGAAACGTCAGACAGTCCCTAACTGCTCTGACAGCTGCGGATGATCATACTTTCAAACAAAATGGGGAGCCACCCCAACTTACTTTCCAGAACTTGAGCAACTTGTTTCCCTGCAGAGCATTTAATGACTGTGTAGAGATTTGTATCCACAGACTCAATGCAGTCTGTATATTCTGATTATTAATCAGTCTTGCTGTATTAGCTTCTATGACAGATATTATTTGACTTGTGCTGTTTTGAGCATTTATGAAGATCCTTAAGCTTAACCTCCCAACTGAAGTCCAGCCCACACTGAGCATGTGCACATTCTTGGTCTTGCAAAGATGTTTAAAGTGATACTATCATGGGAAAACATGTGTTTTTCAAAACACATCAGTTAATAGTGCTGCTCCAGTAGACCTCTGCACTGAAATCCATTTCTCAAAAGAGCAAACAGATTTTTTTCTATTCAGTTTTTAAATCTGACATGGGGCTAGACATTTTGTCAATTTCCCATCTGTCCCTGGTCATGTGACTTGTGCCAGCACTTTAGGAGGGAACTGCTTTCTGGCAGGCTGTTGTTTTTCCTTCTCAATGTACCTGAATGGAATGCAGTGGGACATGGGTTTTACTATTGAGTGCTGTTCTTAGATCTACCAGGCAGCTGTTATCTTCTGTTAGGGAGCTGTTATTTCGTTACCTTCCCATTGTTCTGTTGTTAGGCTGCTGGAGGGGGGGGGGGAAGGGAGGGGGTGTAGGACCAACCAACAAAAATACCGGCCAGGTGGCAACCCTAGACTTGGGGCAGCTGAGAAATTGACAATATGTCTATCCTCATGTCAGATTTCAAAATGAAATGTAAAAAAATCTGTTTGCTCTTTTGAGAAATGGATTACAATGCAGAATTCTTCTGGAGCAGTACTATTAACTGATGCGTTTTGAAAAAAAAAAACTTTTCATGACAGTATCCCTTTAACAAAGTTACAAAATGACAGCCCCCTGTGGCAAATTTTTTAAAACAGATATAACTTGTTTAATTAGGCTTCTCGTGCAGTAAGTTCATGTTTATGTTTAATATACAAAATACAGCATTTCTAGCCTTATTCTATTTTAGACTGTAGTTCCCCTTTAAAATAAGCCCTGGCACACTGCAAGTGCATGGAGGCCCAAACAGCCCCCCAGCAGCCACCAGCTTCTTGCACCAGTTCCTTTTGCCATTTAGTCCAGTCAAGTGACTCGACAAAATAAACCTAATACGAGAAGTATCCCCTGATGCTTCTCTACTCAGTTTCCCACAATAATAGATTGAGCTAAACAGAAAAGCGGAAATGCTTCCTGCATCATAACATTATGTTTTTGGCATGATGTGAATGACATCATTTAACGCAGTGCTGGACTGAGAATCAAAATAGGCCCTGGCATTTCAGGTACACAGAGGCCCAATCATCCCACTTAGAGGCCCAAACTGCTGTAGGGACCCATAAGTAGCATGGCCCTTATGGCTTCTTCCCTTGCCCTTACAGCAACTGCCTGCTATTGGACTAAAGTCCAGGTGGCTATAATGTCTCATATTATTGGCTACAGGTTGTGACCCACCCCTGCAGTGCAGTAATAAAGGTGCTTGCAGGGAGGGGCACTTCCTCTTTGGCCTGCAGCAGAGGAGGGGGGGCAGTGCTCCATTGAGCCTGGGTGCCAACCGGGCCCCAGAGGCGCTCTACCCTAAAGGGACAGCACACCTTTAGTGGAAGTCGGGGAACAGGGCCCCGTGAATGAGGAGTAGTCAGAGTGAGGATATTCCTGTAATAGCACTCTCTAGGAGAGGTGAGACAGAGAGGAAAGAGAGAAAGGGCAGCTCAAAGCCCCATCAAGGAGGATAGTAGGGAGTAGCTCTCCCCCAGGCTCTACCTTGCCTGAAGTGAAGGGACCTCAGAGATAGGGACTACAGGAATAGTGTTTAACCCCTGAGTCACCTTAACCTGCTGGTGGGATCCGGACCACATGGGTATTGCTAACCTGGCTGGTGCAACTACAACTCCCATCCTTGTATCCTACCTGAGGGCATAATCTACGCTGTGCCTGTGCTAAGCATTGCTGCTTTAATACTACTGTATGTGAGTATATGATACCCTGTGGATCTACTTGTAAATAAACCTGTTATACTTGTTTGCACAAAGAACCCCTGGGGTCCAACACCTTTATTACACTATATGCAGTATTGAGTTGTAGTTCCACTACCTCACACGTGATTTTCCACATAGTGAAAGCCCTACCTGAGAGTGAAAGAATCGCGTGTAACCAATGCTCTACCCATGCTAGTTTGGTTTGGTTAATTATAGCCAAGAAAGGGTTACACTGCCTCCACCAGCCCACTAAATTGTGACTTTCTATGGCAACTTATAGCAGCCCATCTGGCATTTGCCCTAACCTACAGATTGCCAGTCTGGGCCTGAACGCTTTCCTTACCAATTATTTAGATGGGTTAAGTGCACTAGACAGATCCAGTTGGCTTGGATATAGAATTTGCTGGGCTCTATAAAATAATTTAAAAGATGTCTTTGGTTTACTATAATAGGGGCAGATTTGTGTGAATTTTACATTGTGATGAATTTCAAACTTTGATAAATCTGTCCTATAAAGTGCTACATGTGTGTTGATTTATAACAATAATTGTTATACAACTGGGTAGAGATGAGCCAACATTTCTGCATTTGTGTCAGAGAAAGAAATGCTATAAAAAAAGCAGAATTTTTTTTTTAATTAAATGATGGATTTGGTGTATCACTACTAGTGATGAGCAAACTACCCTGTTTTGCTGAAAAATTCAATGAAAACTGGCAAAAGTGCACAATTTATTTTCTCAAACCAAATGCAATGGGGTCGGTTGGCATTTTCCTTGCAGTAAATACATTGGACTAAACAGGCAGTTTTTCTCACTTTTTTTTCTTACTCCAAATGCATTGAAGCCAATCTGCATTTTTTTTTCCAGGCCAAACAAAATGCATGGTGAAATTGAAGCACACATATACAAATATTTTTGCCACTTGTGAAAATGCAAATTCACTGTGAATCCATACCAGGTGAAAAAAATTGCTCATGCCTAATAACTACTTCAGCAACCGAATCTTTCACAGCAAAAGAATTTTAAATCTGGTGGGATGGATCATAGAAGAAGCAGAAGAAGACTCAACAATCACTGGGGGTGCCGTTTCACGAATTTCTGGCAAAGTGAAAATGGTCAGATTCGCCTGTCACTGTAAGTGGAAAATTGCCCAGGGTGCTTCTCAATGAGCAACCCGGAGTGGTCCTCTTCCTGCTTCTTCTTCTTTCTTCTCATGGTTGCACATTCACAGTAGAGTGGAAAGCTGAACTTTTACAAAGAAGTCTTGTTTTTCACTTTACTGTGCATGCATCAGCCATGGGATTTTAACGAAAGAAGAAGCAGGAGAAAAGGATCACTCTGTGGTGCTCGGTGAGAAGGACCCCAGGTCAGGGCAGTTTTCTGCTAACAGGAACACAGGCTCAGGGTATAAGGTAAGTGAATACTTAACCTTTGATGCCCACAGTGATTGAAACTTTCTTTCTCATTAAAAGGAGAACAAAAGGCTAAAATGATGTAAGCTATCAGATAATTCTATATAAATATACCAGTAAACCCTCAAAGTAAGGCTGCTCTGAGTCCTCTGTCAAAAGAAACACCATATTTATTTCCTTCTATTGTGTACACATGGGCTTCTGTATCAGACTTCCTGTTTTCAGCATTAACCTCCAAGGTTAGAGCTTGAGCATGCTCAGTTTGCTCCTCTTTCCCTCTTCCCCTCAATTTCCCCCCTCCCTGAGTCCAGAGCTATAAGTGAACAGGGAGACTCAGGCAGGAAGTGATGTCACAACAAGCTAATATGGCAGCTGGTATCCTAAACAAACAGAGAGAAAGAGCTTCTAGAGCTGTTTACTTAGGTATGGTAAAGCATTCTGCAAAATTGATATAGTGTTATAGCTTGTACTATTGTGGTTAAACTATTGGCAATAAACTGCTTTGGTAGCTTTCATTCTCCTTTAATGATGCTGTACATTTGTCCCACTATTGGACAGCTTTACTTTAAATTAGAATTCTATTTTTCACATCTTTTTTTTTTTTTTTCTTTAACCAGACTGATGTGTTTTGGGCAATTACTAGTATTTGTCTCCCCAATCAACACTGAGATTTTCTCCTGATTTGGCCATTCTTACAAATGTTTAAACATATGGCACATACATTATCATGATTTTCACCACCTACATTTTTTTCAAAAATTCAACCTGAGGGGAAAAATGCCATTTGTGGCCAATATTGAACAGAGGGATTGAACCTGACCTTCAGTAAGTCATTAGATGTATATAATGTTATTATAAGTTTCTCCAAAGTGATGACTGTCAGCCACAGAGCCGTCTGATCTTTATGGAAGATGCCTGGGGTTGTGGGGGCCAGACAGTTTGTATAAACTTTTTTCATTCTGGTTGTACTTTATCAAAACTGTTTATATCCTGTCCGGCTCAACATTCTTGTCTCATAAAGGAAGTTACCGGGTCTTGTCAAAAGACATTGTTCATTAAGGATCCCTTCTAATAGCTGTTTTGTGTTGCTTTATACTCCAGAACACTTTGATCTTTCCTATTCACACTGGGTAGGTTCCATCGCAAAAAACAAACAAACACCCCTAATTATATGCAAAGCATTCATATCCTCTATATAGCAGAACTGATATCCAGTATACAAAGTAATCCATTTTACATCCAAAGATTGTTTAGTACAAACCAAGATCTTTAGATAAAACTTAGAGATTAGCAGTATTTCCTGTTTAACATGGAATTCGTTTCTATGTCCCTCTAGACCACCTAACTTTTGAACGTTCTTTAATGCTGTGATTAATGAGAGATAATGAAAGCTATTTATCTTGTGATTTTTGTTATTTTTTTTAAACCTTGTTGAATCTGTTTATAGCTAATCAAAGTCACATTCTTAATTGTCTGAATAAAGTTGAATCACGCTGGAATTAAACCAAGACAATAACATTTCCATTTATCTTATTTTGAACTAGATATTTTAGTATAAGTTTAAAAATGGAAATTTCCTAGTGCAGGTTATCGGATCCATTATCCAGAAACCCATTTTCCAGAAAGCTCAGAATTACTCCCATGAACTAGAATTTTTTTTCTTTTTCTCTGAAATAATAAAACAGCACCTTGTACTTGATCTCATCTAAGATGAGAAAACAATCTTGATGGGTTTATTTAATGTTAAAATGGTTTGTAAGTAGACAAAGTATGGCAAACCAAATTACAGGAAGCCCCCTATATGGAAAGCCCCCAATTATGGAAGGAAAACCCCAGGTCCCAAGCATTCTGCATAACAGATCCCATACCTGTATTCAGTTTAAAGGATAACTAAAATATTTTTTTTTTCCATCAAAATGCTCAACAGTTGGGTAAAATCATGTTTTTATATACAAGTTGTAGTGATATAACTCGACTTTCCCTCTTTCTCTCAAACTTATTAACTAATCAGTTTTCTTTAAATTGGACTACTCATTTATGGGCAGACATTGGCTGCTGACACTCTCGATCAAGTAAGCAGTCAAGATACCAGTCAAAATGTTAGAAGAACTTGTCAGTGAAGGACCACAGCCATCTACAAAGTTGTCCTTAACTGATGGGTCCTTGCAGGCCCCTATTTGATCTAATTAATGACCTGCAGTTTAAAGCATCCGTCTGATTTGGCTTGGGCTTTACCACTTGTCTTAATATGGTCACTAGGAGTTCTTTTCGATATACACATATAAAAAATATAAAATATAAAAAAAAATGAACATTGAATTACATGTACCAGTACATATGTAGTGTACATTATTACTTGCCATGTAGGCTTACCTATGTGGGTAAGACTCAAAATATTCTCAGTGAGTGAATGGGCAACCACCGCTCAGCTCTGAGAGCAGCTTTTGTTAACAGCAACACAGATATTCCTCTTTATAAACATTACTTGCCAAAAGGTTATACTCCCTTAATCTTTTGTTTTATGGGCATTGATTTAGCTATAGAACGTAAAAAAGGGGGTAGACAAAATAAAAATGTTGTTACAAAGAGAGATTTTTTGGATTCAGACTCTGAATACTTTGGCACCAAGGGGCCTTAACGAATATTGCTCTTTTTTTACCATTTTTGGAAAATCGCTGATTATTGGTTGTTTTTAAATGTGGATATGTAGTATATTTATTATGGCGTGTATTTACCAAGTTGATCATATTTATTATATTTATAGGTATCATGAGCTTCCGGCACAGATTTCAGCACACAATCAGAGACTGACCACCTTCCAGAGTTTAAATTGCTGCTATGTTGGCTTTTATTTTTAACAAACACAAAATCTTCAGCCCACTGGCTTCACATAGGGGAATCACATGACATAAATAGTCCCACTTAATGCCTTCCCTGGTGCTTTCTTTACTCTGAGTTTAGCCCTTTACTTTGCTTTGAGTTTAGCCCTCACTGGTTTTCAGTGGACCACAAATCGAAGCATCCTCTCTCACAATGAAGACACACTTGTCTTCTGGGAGTGATTACTCTGTTCCTCTCCCAGACCTTTGGAGCTCTCTCCAACTCAGGGGATCACTATCTGGTTCCCTGGTTCTCACCAGCACTCCTTCTGTGGCCCCTCACCTTCCTCCACTCTAGGAGGTCTCTAAGGGGAAGCAGCAGTAGCATCAGTAGCGTCAGTAGCAGAAGCAGCCCTGAGGTGTTGCTCCACACCACCTTTATCTACCACATACCTGTAGTTAATTACCTCTAACTGCCTTTAGCTTGGCAGCTGCAAAGGGATGGAGCAAGGGATGGAAGCTCACCTTGCTCCCTTCCATCCACTCCAGGAACCCATTATGACTTTAAAACTCGGTCACGTGTTTGGGGGTTTGGTAAATTGTGTGGTTTAGGGTTATTCATTTCCTGGATAGTGCTAAGATGTATTACCGTGTTAGCCATTGGAAAAAATTCAGAAAATGTAAAGTTTGGTGATACCTTTTATTGGCTAACTGAATAAGTAACAATTTCAAGCTTTCGGAGCACACAGGCCCCTTCGTCAGGCAAAATAGAAAACATGTATTTCAATATGATATTTCGATATGAGAGAGAGTATGAAAGGCAACTCGCTTACTCCAAAAAAGGTAAAAAAAAATAAGTATCAGCATGAAAGACATGGAGCACTCATTGGGGGTTATTTATAAAGTTTGCACAGCACATTTTTATTTGCAAATGGTTGTATTGCCCATGTTTTTTCCTGAACACTCAAATATTGCACGGTGGTGCCCGTCTTTGTGAATTCACATTGTGCCCAAAGTTTTGCAAATGGCTGAAAAATTGGACAGGTGTTTGCTTGAGTGTGCCCACAGTGCAAGGTCGTTGTGCATGAATATAGTGTTCATTGTAATTTAAATTTGCAATTTGCAAAACTGCTTTGCGAATATTTCTCCACCACCAGAGTCGTGATGTGACACAAGCGCATAAATAGTTGCCATATGGACATTTGCAGTGCAACAAAAAAATTGCAGTTTTGTTTGCATATTAAACACACAGCTCTTATTCAACTTTATAAATATAACCACCAATATAATATTTTCACTGTGCAAATCATTCTGTGCTGCGCAAAGTTTATAAATGAGCCCCATTATGTGCAAAACATTTGCTGGTATAAGTCGATGTTTTAGGGATGAACGCCACATGCTGTGTTTCATCCAGCAGTCAAGTACATGTAGTTGGTTCTTGCGATTTCACATTCAGTTCCATCTTCTGCCCATCGGACTTGTCACATGATTTTCATGGCGGCGAATCAGACATAAGCTTGCCATGGAGTTCAGCCCTCAGTCCTACATAGAGCATCTTTCTCGTGACACAAAAATAAGACTAGATCTAGACCAGACTATCACGGCAGTGTAGAATTTTGATTACATGATTTGATGAAATGCATGTGTATGTAATAAATCTTATTTCTGAGAAAGTTTCAGGCACATCTTAAAATACACAGAATGTGCAATAACATTTTTCAATATGAAGAATATTTCCCTGGGAAATACCAAGTTATGTTCTTATTTATCCAAATGTTTTTTTTGTCCTGTTTATGGCTTTTATTACATTTCCCCCATTTGCACAGTATCTTTCTAACGTGCCTGTATCACTTTGGTTCCGGTAAAATTCCTCTCATAGATCTTGCTAAACCAAATAAATTGCTGCCATTTGAATTACATGGCCGATTTGAAGAGAGAATATTTTGCATGATAAGTCAATTGACAGCAAGACTGACAACGTTGCAACTTCAATTACTCCTTCATTCTGTTTATGGAAACATGAATTACTTTTGCAGACTAGTCATCCGATGGATCATTACTCCTCTAATGATTTTGCTGTAAAGACGTAATGAAGTTTGTACTATTACAGAAGATGCAGTTTAATACTTTTAATACAATGTCACATAAAAAGAGAAGTCTTATAGCACAGTGTTGTGCTCTCCAGAAGCTCAGTATATATATATGTAACACACGGTTTCAAGTAAGATAATGGCAAGTTAGAAAAGACCACCACAGATGAAACAACATAGAATGATATAAAGAAGTGTGTGATGCAAGTAATGTGTTAAAAAGTGCTGCAACTCTTTTTATGAAAAAGGGTCCTCATCTTTTGGATTTGATAAATGAGCATTATTGTTGCAAAAACAATAAATGGTATCTACAACCCCATCCCTCCTGCTGTCCTTTGGCTACAGAGAAAACTACCTGGGATAGCCACATACAGTATACCACTTGTGGACATAACTGGCAGTATCTGTATACAATTTCTGAATTAAAACTTTTAAGGATTTGTAATTAAAGGACAAGTAAAACCTTTTTTTTTAACTTTCCCATCACCTCTACTAAAACAATGTACTTACTCCAGTTCTTACTCAAATATTCAATTTCTCACTAACTTCTGCTACTTTATTCAAACAAGCTGTGTCAAGCCCATCCTGAAAAAAATGCTACACTGGACCCATCCTGTTTGTCTAACTACCATCCTGTCTCTCTCTTACCGATAGCCTCTAAACTTCTGGAACGTCTTGTCTTCTCCCATATTACTAACTTTCTCTGCACCTATAATCTGCTTGACCCTATGCAGTCTGGCTTTTGACCTGCTCACTCCACTGAGACTGCCTTATGTAGAGTTGCAACTGATCTCCATACTGCTAAGGCCAAAGGGCATTACTTTATTTTCATTCTCCTGGACTTATCCTCTGCTTTTGATGTCTCATTATTTCTTTTTCATGGTCAGAGGAATTCATGACTACCACTGCACCGCCCTTGTCGGCTTGTTTAATAACAATTTGATCATTTTTGTGTAATGCAGTGAGAGCCATGTGTTCCCCCGGGTAAGGTTCCTGGGTAACCTTGAAGATGGTGTTCTATTTGCCAATGCTTCTATATCGTTGTAAACCAATTTGTGGAAAATCTCAATATAATTACTTTTGGACTGTATCGGGTAGTAAGTAGATTTATTTTTAAGACCTGTGCGAACGGTGGCCTTGTCTGGGGACCCACATATATCGCTCTCTCTCTGTAAATCTTGTAAGGTATAGAGGGTGCATGCCTCCTTAAAACCGGGAAACATAGTTTCCTCTGTTGAATCGTCCATATTATTGTGTAATTCCTCTAAACCTGGGGGATTAGAGTTGTTTGATTGAACAGAGGATGCATCCAATATACCTACATGAAAATGTCTCTTTAAAGTGATAGATCTCACAAATCTATTCAAGTCAATAACAAGAGAGAATGCATCACTAGTATTATCTGGTATGAAGTTGAGCCCCTTCGATAAGAGGCCTAATTCCACTTCGGAGAGCCTGTAGGAAGAAAGGTTAATGACATTAATTTTAGATGTATTGTCAGTATCATTACTTATTGGCAGCAGAGCGTCCCTGTTACCGTCCATGGTAAGGTGATCTTGGTCATCTCCAATCAATAGAGTTAACGGCCTCCTTTCTTGCGTTGTGCCGATTTCTCGCTGGGATCTTGATCTTTGTGCGCGTCGTCCACCGCGTCTCGATCGTCTCTTTGACTGCGAGTCAGCACCGATCTCGGGGTTAATACACGCATGCTGATCCTTGATTGTCGTTCTATCGGTCGGTCGCTGGCCTCGTCCGGGTCGCTGGCTGAAAGCTCCTGATCCGACGTCAAAAAAGATGTGGGAGAGGGGGACCTAGTAGAACGATCACCCCTTCGTGTGAATTTAACAGATTTCTCCCTTTTTAAAATGGATCGGGGGGTAGACTGGCCGCTCCTTCCTGACCTATTAAAGAACCTGCGGCTATAGGTGGAGCCGCTTTCAGTGCGTCAAAGATATACTGTGTTATTAAGATAGTCTTTTTTATCGCGTAGGAATTTATCTCGCTTGAGATCCTTGATCATCGATTCATATTGGTTAACTCTTTCTTGCATAGTCTCAAGTCTTTTATGTTCAAGCTCCAGCTGTTGTAATTCAGCAATCTTGTTCTGAACTAGACTCAATTGATGTTTATCCCGTGAGACTATGAGTTGCATCAAGCGGGTGGAACAGTCAGAAAGAGTGGCATTCCATTCAGTAATAAATTCAGGGATGCACCAAATCCACTATTTTGGATTTGCCCGAATCCTTCTTGAAAGATTCATCAAGACAAGGATTCAGCCGAATCTGAATCCTGCTGAAAAAGGCTGGCTGAATACCGAACCAAATCCCGTACTTGGTGCATCTGTATTTAAAAACATAAAATATGTATATTCAAACCAATAGACTGCCTAATGAAGCTACAGCTATGTTAATAATAATAATAATTATAATAATAATAATAATAATAATCTAACAAGTGCAGTACCTGAAGACCCAATTCGATACATTCCTCTTAGCTTGTGTTTCAGACAGTGGTACACCACATTCTGTTTCCTGCTAAAGAAACATTGCAAATGGAAAAATCCAGACCCACCAAACATCCATCAAATTTAAGCTGAAGTTTGAGTCCTATGATAATAAGAGTGGATGAAATCATGGAACAATAGCACAGTGTCCAGGATAAGTCAGTGCTGGAAACCATGTACAGTTTACCAGAAGATATCCTTTTACTCTTCATGTACAAAAATCAGATTAGTCCATCTAATACAGTGCTGTCCAACTTTTGTGGTACAGAGGGCTGACTCAGAGTAGGGCACACACAGGCAGAGTATGTCACACACTGACAGAGCAGGGCACACACTGACAGAGCAGGGCACACACAGGCAGAGTACTGTATGTCACACACAGGCAGAGTATGTCACACACAGGCAGAGTATGTCACACACAGGCAGAGTAGGGCACACACAGGCAGAGTATGTCACACACAGGCAGAGTAGGGCACACACAGGCAGAGTAGGGCACACACAGGCAGAGTAGGGCACACACAGGCAGAGTAGGGCACACACAGGCAGAGTAGGGCACACACAGGCAGAGTAGGTCACACACAGGCAGAGTATGTCACACACAGGCAGAGCAGGGCACACAGGGAGCATAGGGAAGGTAAAATAGAGTAGGAGACAGGAAATCTATCAGGACCACTCTAAGATGTACTGCATACAATGACACAGTTCTGGTGCCCCATTAGCATTTTGTATAAAGTGTGTAAAGTGTGAACAGGAAATTATTTTAAAAAATATGAATTATTTGATTAAAACAGGGTCTACGGAAGATGACCCTCCTGTAATTTGTAGGTCTCTGGATAATGGGTTTCCAGATAATGGATCTCATACCTGTATTTTCTTTACTTTCCCCTGTACTTCTTTGGCATGCATATGGATAATGCCTGTGCCACAACTAACCTCATGTAGCATACTATAGTTATATACTAGGTACAAATATCATACATTCTGAATGTTGTTCACAGTACTGTAGGAGTGTGTGCCAGGTGAAATCCCACCAATTTGCCACCCATTTAGATTAGATAGATTAGATGGATAGATTAGATAGATAGACAGACAGACAGGCAGACAGACAGGCAGACAGACAGACAGACAGACTGACAGACAGATAGATATGGATGCACAATCCTAGCACTCCTCCTTGAAAACATTTAGGGGCAGGTTTATTAAGGGTCGAAGTGAATATTCGAATAAAAAAAAATTGATTCTTGGGTACTTCGACTATCGAATAGACTAAAATTCTATTCGAATTTTAATTGAAAAAATTCGACCATTCGAATATTGAAGCACTGTCTCTTTAAAAACTTTGATTTTGACTATTCACTGCCTTAAGCCTGCCAAATTGCTGTTTTAGCCTATGGGAGACCTCCTATAACATATATGGAGTCTTTGGCTTAAGTTTGAGAAGTCGTTTTTTCCTGTGAAATCGCTTGAATCGTTTGAATCGAACAAATTAATCATACTATTTGAACAATTCGATCGAAAACGGACCTATTCGATTGAAAATGGTCAGTTTTAAATTGAAAATAAACCTAAAACTTAAATTTGATGGTCGAATTTATTTTCACTTTCGAAATTCGACCCTTGATAAATCTGCCCCATAGTGGTATAAATAGCCTAAAAAAGAAACCACACAAGCCTGAAGTTGTGATGTTTAATTTCAGCATTGTGTGCATGTGTTTCCTTTTTTGCCATGTATTTTTCACCACATTATGATTGCAAAGTGTTGCACCAATAGGCACACAATGGAGACAGGCAAGGTTCAAACATGGGCTATGCCCTTTGCACTTGACCTTCCATGACACATGAGCTCCAATGACTTTTTCAGACACTTGACTGTTGCAACTATTGGAGTCTTAAACCAAGCACTGATTCTGCGGAAAAGAGCTTCAAAATGAATTACAAGTGATTTGCTCACCTCTGGCTCTAAGGTGTAAAGAAGGCAGCGGATGCATGTGGTACATACGTTAGATATATATATATTAATGTTAGCACAAACCAAGGGAAAAGAGGAAAATTGATATAGCAGCGGTTTTAGACTTTCCCACTGTGGAATTACACATGACCAAGTCCTTTCAGTGCAATCATAAACCTTCTTTAGGCTTATATTACTACTGGTTTCCTCACAGTCTTCTGACAATTGCCTATGACATATTCCATAATTGGCGAATTTCTGCACTGACAAAAACTTGTTTATATGATATTTGACATGCTAAATTTCCAACATACAAAAGTCTCGAATTTTGTTTGACAAGAAGCGAAGGTCAAGCATTATGTAACACATTTCCTAGAATCGCCCTGATATGATTTGTGTTAGTTTTGTAATGTCATATACTATATAGACCACATATTTTAATCTCTTTTTATATAATGTTCATATATGGTTACAAGATTTGCCCCAGAAATACAGACTTACTGAATGATTTCAAGTGCAACTCTCCTTAAGAAACTTCTATATTCTGATATTATATTGAAATAAGTTAAAAATGTACAATTCTTGTACATCATGGCAAAAAATTTCATGTTTTTCATGATGACATTTTTCGTACAAACATGTTTTTTACCTGATTGCATTTTTTGTGGGGGTTTTTTTGTTTAAAAAATACAAATGCAAGAAAATACAAATTTTGCCACCTAAAACTTGACATGTTGCAGGTTTTAGAAATCAAGTGAAGATCATTAAAAAAGTTTTGATATCAATTTTACCCCAAAGTGTTGGTTTATCCCATCCCATCTAATGTGAATGAAAATTATATATTTATAAAAATAGTTTTTTTGTTTTTCTGCTTGAGGAAGATGGCCTAAACAGCAAATCTTAATTTCTCTTTAACATATTTTCCCTGGGGATAACATTTGTTGCACTAATTATTATTGACTATGAATTATAAAAGACAATTCTCAAAGCTTGAAATTTTTTTTAGCAACTTTGGAATCGAAATTTTATTAGAATTCTAATAACTAGTAATTTGCCATTGATTATAACAAACTTGAATGAAATAGTGGTTTTCCTTGGCCTTGATGATTTGGTGGGTGTTAGAACGCAGTGCTGCTGCCAAGTTCTAACACCTGATTGTACAAAATGGTATCAGGCTGCTCAAAACAGTCAAGTACAGTCTGAAAGTAGTACATGCTTATAATTGTGCCAATTCATTAAACACTTCTCTGATGTTCAAGAAGATTTTCCTCTTCAATCAGGAAAATGTTAAAGGTATACTGTAAATGTTTTTCCCCAAAATGCATTAGTTACTAGTACTGCTCCATCAGACTTCTGTAGAGAAATCAGTTTCTTAAAAGATTTTTTAAACAGATTTTTTTATATTTAATTTTGAAATCTGACATGGGGCTAGACATATTGTCAGTTTCCCAGCTGCTCCAAGTCATGTGACTTTAGTCACTCTTTACTGCTGTACTGCAAGTTAAAGTGAAATCGTCCCTCTCCCGATCTGCTCAGCAGCCTAACAACAGAACAATGGGAAAGTAAACAGATAGCAGTTCCCTAACACAAAGTAACAGCTGCCTGGTAGATCTAAGAACAACACTCAATAGTAAAAGCAAAGTCCCACTGTGTTACATTCATTTACATTGAGTAGGAGAGTAGGAGAGTGCCAGAAAACAGTTCCATCCTAAAGTGCTGGCTCATTCTGAAAGCACATGACCAGGCAAAATGACCTGAGATGGCTGCCTACACACCAATATTACAACTTTAAAAAATATACTTGCTGGTTCAGGAATTAAATATTTGATTGTAGAGTGAATTATTTGCAGTGTAAATAGTGCAATTTAGAAACAAAAATACATCATAATAATCATAACAGAATACCTTTAACTGAAATTTAGAATGCTTTTCTGACAAATTGGCTCGGTAATAGAAAGATTTTGATAAATAGTGAATTAGATTCTCCAAATCTAAATCTGTTAAATAAGCCCTCAAATTTTTATTTTGGTATTTGGATTTCATTTTTATATTCCTTCTCCTTTGCTACAAAAAAGGTAACTATATTCAGTCTGTATTACCCAACTTTTATTGGTTTTGATCAACTGGAACGTTCAGTTTTAACAGTTGAAAGAATATTATTGTGAGGCATATTGGCTGTGCCCGTGGGTGGGATAAACTGACCTACAGGAATGCTACTCTGGTTGCAGGCAGCCCTCAATGACATTAATGCAACAAGACAGTGCTCCTCAGTCGGCCGGCTGTGAGGCTGCAGCAGCAGGAAGTAAGTGTACAGTGGGAAGCCCGGGTTAAGGAGCCATTACTAAAGAGATTGTTTTGTTCTCACAGTTTCGTGTACAGGATTGTGACATCTTTTTGTTCATACAGATCATTAGAACTAAGACCTGCTGAATAGAAGTGGCTATGTGCTACAAAACCAACTGTGTTATTCTGTTTTTAAAGGAACAACTCAATTCACCAAGACTTGGGCGTTTGCTGTGTTTTTTGGAAAAAAAATACGTTCTATTCCCTTTTTCTAAAGCATTTATTCCATTCGCATTTATTTGCTGTGATGTGTACTGGCTGGTTCTACCAAAACGCTCTAATGAGCTGACCAAAAACTTAAGGGGGTCACTTACAAGCAATGTGCAAAGTCAAAAAACATTCTGCATTTTACACACTTTTTTGCTGCTTCAGATAATTTCCATAGGTCTCTGGCCTATGCTTTGGCAGGGCTGAATTTACTTAGGCTTCCCACCGACTGCCCAATGTTTGTGTATCCTTCAGTTGAGTAAGTTAGGTAACAGCAGTGGGCACAAACTGTAGGTTTAGATGCAGACACCAATACTATGATCTGTTTATTGCACCTAGATTCTAGGGGCCATATCAATAAAAGTTTTAAACATATATATTATATTCTTTTCATATTTCTTTATGCAATGAAGTATCAACTACCGTATTTGCCGGCGTATAAGACGACTGGGCGTATAAGACGACCCCCCAACATTTCCACTTAAAATGTACAGTTTGTTATATACTCACTGTATAAGACTACCCCCTCTTCCGCACACCTTCTGCACACCGTCTGTGCCCCTGCTTGCTGCTGTTGGCCCTCCTTCTGTGTCGCTGTTGCTGTCAGCCCCCCTTCTGTGTCCCTGCTTGCTGCTTTTAGACCGCCTTCTGTGTCACTGTGTCCATGTTTCCCTGTGTCCCAGTTAGGTGCTTAGCCCTACCTTCTACTTCTTGCTGCTCAAACTCTGTTTGCTCTGCCTCCCCGCGCTCTTTTCGCAGAACTCACTGCTGCCTGGTTGCGCGTCTAGTCTCGTCTCGCGATACTTCTGACGTCACAACCAGGAAGTGCGGCTGGAGCAGCGGGGCAGATCACGATCGGCGTCGGATGAGGTAAGATGAAGTAGTACCCGGCGTATAAGACGACCCCCCACTTCAGGGCATATTTTTCGGGGGCAAAAAGTCGTCTTATACGCCAGCAAATACGGTACATATTTTAATTCCCTTCATGATTACACCCAAGGCTTATAAGTTGCTAGCTGCTAACAAGCTAGCATTTCTGTAGTGGGCAGCCTATGATATCTGGCAAGCCTATTGCCACAGTTCACCATGGGAAACCTAGAACAACAGTCATATTTAACAATGGCAATTGGTAGATTGTAGAAAATGCTATTGTGACTGCCGTGGGATTCCATTAGGCCTATTGGGCCTATTTTAAATCTCAGTCCATCGCAGTAGCTCAGTGGTTCCACACATGCACACAAGGTACACTTGCACACCATGCATCAGAAGAGTCAGGGCAGATGAAATGGTGCCCAGGGGAAATACATAGTCGTGCAAGTAGTATATTTACATTCAAGTAATAGAGTCAATACCTCTCACATTTACAATCATTTTATATTAACCACACTTGAACCTGCGCTTGAAAATTACCCTTTAATTGTTTGAGAATATTTACAACGCGTTGCTGCAACTGCTATAACCTTAAACTTGTAATTGGCTTCCTTGATACTCTGAGAATTATTTTAGCCACTCACCACATGCAGAACCTCAGGGGACCTGAATCGGTAACATGAGGGTTAGAAGTATTTTCTGAAGCAGAAAAAACAGGATATCTGTTATTAAAAAAGGTCCTTCATGCAACCCTCAACCCCAAATTTGACAACTCCTCATGGAATCCTTGATTGTCTTTCAACATCTAGGCTTGGACCATATGTTTTGCATTTGTCATAAGAAGGAGAGCATTAAAGAAAATAGGTGGCATTCTGACACATGCTCCTCAGAAAACTTTGTGTTGATTTTTATTAGTACTGTCAGGAGATATAACACTTGGTGAGTCTCACAAGGCAATGTCCTGTCCTACAACAGAAAGGCAGCTCAGAGGACTGACCAAGAATTCAAAGAAATAGCTAACAGGCACATAACTGTAAGCCTTTCTCCATCCCTTCATCTCAAACAAAGTCATACTGATCTTTTAAAAATACAGCAGACATCTAAATAGCTAAAAATGTAATGACAGGGTGCAAATATATATTTTTTTGTTGAATAGGTTACTTCTAATGTATTTGAGGGGGAGGCTTAGATCACCTGCAGGGAAACAGGATATTACTGTCATATCAGAGCTCTTTTTGAATTCTTATTTATTAACTTCCCCAAACCATGGGAGAGTCAAAAATTTAATTTCCAGTAAAATGTTCACGCCCCCCCCCCCCCCCCCATTCCAATCTTGGAGGGCTGCTTGCACTGTGAAACTTTTTACAAACTCAGTTAAAGAAGTAAGATTATTCAATAATAAAGTTTTGTGAAAAATATATTTTACTTGTATTACTGATGAAATTCACCTTAAAATTAATTTCCAGGATTTTATTTAACAATGCCCCTTCTGCAAGTAATTGCTGTTAAAAAAAAAACAAGAAGGAATAATATTAAATCTACACTATTATATTAAAAAATCAAACATAAAGAACACAAGTCAAATAATTGAAAAACAAAATGTTAAAAGAGTTCTCTTTTTCTTTAATATAATTGTACTTTAGAATAATGATACACGTGAATATCAGATGGCACAGTGGAATATAGAGAGTTTCTGTGTCCTTGTATGTGCACTTTATGGATGATTATACTAATATACTACCCACATAACCACTGTCCTACATACAGTCCTGCATACTGTAAGAATACAGTTACTATGTTTGATACAGTTATGTATAGTATGAGACCTGATATGCAGAATGCTTGGGACCTGGGGTTGCCAGATAAGGGGTCTTTCAGTATTTTGGATCTCAATTCTTCAAGTCCACTAAAACTATTTAAATGTTAAATAAACTAAAAATACCTGTATATGCTTCTATTGACTTAAAGGAAAAGTAAATGTTTTTCTTTTTCTTTCTGTAAATTTGCTCTAAACAGCCCCCCAGATTAATGTACCCTAGTCCCTGCTGCAAGTCTGCTCTGGTTTCTGTGTTATCAGCAGCTTGTTTCCCCTTCTTCCTGGTGCAGAGTGAAGCCCAGCCCCTTAGTTTACTGAGCAGTCCATTTGCTGCTTTTCCACAATAGAGAGGAAGAGGGAGCCAGTGTGTGCATTAGTAAGCTAGTTTCCTCAAGCAAAAGGTGCTAAACACACTGGTCTCTGCTATGTCATAGTATGCAAATGATCTCCAGGACTAGTCCAAGAGATAAGGTCAGCTCGGTAAGCTAAGGGGCGGGGCTTCACTCTGCACCAGGAAGAAGGGGAAACAAGCTGCTGATAACACAGAAACCAGAGCAGACTTGCAGCAGGGACTAAGGTACATTAATTTGGGGGGCTGTTTAGAGCAAATTTACAGATAGAAAAAAAAAAAGGTTTACTTGTTCTTTAAGGTTGACCTGTCACCCAGACACAAAAAGCTGCCTAATAAAAATCCTTTTCAAATTAAACATGAAATCCAATTTATATATTTTTTTTAACAAAGCATTCAAAGCTCTTGTAAACTCGTTTAAAAATCTCTGCTGTCAATCAAATATTGCATGCCCCTCCTCTATGCCTTAAGCATAGAGGCGGGGCAGATAATTACTTTTCATTCAGCATTTCCTAGGTGTCACTGCTCTCCCTATATTCCCCCAATCACTTTACCATTTAATTGTGTATCTAGGGAATGGGGATGGACTTCGGGTCCTCCATTCTGGTGCACAAATAAAATACTGAGATGATACAAGGGTTGCCTTAAGAACAGTGTCAAACAAAATAGCTCCTGCCTTCTTGCTATAATTATGAATTCCCAGACTGAAGGAAACAAGATTCAAATTTATACAGTGTAATTAAAGTTTATTTTACTTGACTAACGTGATAAAATAGGATTTTGAATATTTTTTTGGGTGACAGGTCCCCTTTAATATAATTCAAAAATGATGCAAAAGGAAAAAGAGAGAAAGAAAAGCTTAGCATATGTATGAAAAGCAGTATAAACACACAAACACCTCTTTAGGGCCTCTTTAGGGCCTTGATTTAATTTTATGGGCGTGTCACATGCATAGCCGGGGGTTTGATCTCAGCTTCATGCTGGTACAATGGCAAGAGAGACTGTTGCAGTTTCAGGCAACGTTGGCTTCAGACAGACAGCTGGCTCATAGCCTTTCTGCTAAAAACTGACAATCTTTTCTGCAGTCACTTAACACATTGTACGGGAACTAATGGAAAAACAAAATAATAAACAAAACACTTGTCGCTTATAATACACTAATATGTCTCATCTTTATACCCTGCTCCATTTTTTTACATGGCATGCAACATAATAAAAGCAATGACTTAATAAATCCTGTGCCATTGATGTGGTGCTGGACCCATCTTTGCTTTCGATACATCCCCTAAACCTATCGGGGATATGTGTCAATAAATTGCAAGCTGTTATAAGGCAAAGGGTGTTTTTTTTACTCTATCATCACGCTGTCAAGTTCTTTGAGTAATTAAAGGAACAGTAACCCCAAAAAATGAAAGTGTTTTAAAGTAAAGAGAATATCATGTAGTGTTGCCCTGCACTGTTAAAACTGATCTGTTTGCTTCAGAAACACTACTATAGTTCATATAAACAAGCTGCTAAGTAGCAATGGCGGAAGTTGAAAAAAGGCTATATGGCACAGGATAAGTAATGGATAACAGATAACATTATGTTCTACAGAGCTTATCTGCTATCTGCTGTGTAACTTGAGCCTTTTCTCCTTTGATTAGTTGCCCCCATGGCTACACAACTGCTTATTTATATAAACAATAGTAGTGTTTCTGAAGCAAACACAGCAGTTTTACCAGTGTAGGGCAACACTGTATTATATTCTTATTACTTTAAAACAATTTAGTTTTTTGATGTTACTGGTCCTTTAATTAAAACCCTATCATCCTCCTGCTTTTATTTCCATAACTGATACTAGTGTCTTAATTTTGTTGAACTCTATTTTTTCATTCTTAAAACAAGTCCATATACCTGCATGTATGTTTGTAGGTCATTTTGATTAGTAGCATCTCTTTCTTGTTTGCACAGGTGTGAGATACATTATCTGGAAACCCTTTATCCAGAAAGCTGTGAGTTACAGAAAGGCTGTCTCCAATTGGCTCCATTTTATCCAAATAATCCAAATTTTTTAAAGATTTCTAGTTTCTCTGTAATAATAAAACAGTACCTTGTGCTTGATCCAAATTGAGATATAGTGAATCCTTATTGTAAGAAAAAAAACAGCCTGTTGGGTTTATTTAATATTCACATGATTTTCTAGTATACTTAAAGGGGACCTGACACCCAGACATAAAAATATTGTGTTATAAAAGTCCTTTTCAAATTAAACATGAAACCTAAATGTTTTTTTTTCCTGTGAAAGCATCCATACCTGTTATAAACACATTTAAAAGTCTTAGCTGCCAATCATATAAAGCTAGCCCCTCCTCTATGCCTTACGCATAGGGGTTGGGCAGCTAATCACTTTCACTTTCCATTCTGCACTTTCTAGAGTTTAATGCCCTCCTCACATCCCCCCTCCTCCTTCCTCACCATCTAATTGTGCAACCACTGCAGGGACATGGAGATCAGGTGCAGCAAAATGCTGGCATGATGCAAAGCTTCCTTTAATAACAGTGTCCACAAAATGGCACCTGCCTGCTTGCTGAATTTGTGAATTCCATGACTAAAACAAATAAGATTTAAATAATTTAAGTAGTGAGGAATGTTTATTTTGCTTGACTAACATCATGAAACAGAGTGTGGAATTATTTTTTAGGGTGACAGGTCCCCTTTAAGCTATGAAGATCCAAATTACGGAATCTGTTATCTAGAAACCCCAGGTCCTGAGCATTCTGGATAGCAGGTCCCATGACCATATATCGATGAGCTTATTTCCTGCAATGTCAACATACAGTAGGTGGTGGCTTCAACTCTACCATATCAGGTGATAATGGGTCCTGGTCAAGTATATCTTGATATTATTGCTTGAGCATTAAATATACTTTTCTATGTTTAACTATCAGAGGCAGACATGAGGTACTGTATGCTTCTTTATGCAAACACCTAACTGGGTAGCATATAAAGGATGGCTGATCTAATCAGTCCAATAATCTGCTCCTCTGCTACTGCCCTACTGCCCACCTTGACCTGGACACTAACCCATAGCATCCAATCCATGATTAGCTTTTTTTTTCCAGTCAGCTGCGGTTAGAACAATGTAAGCAAACCTCTGATTGGTTGTCATGGGCTACTGCCCTTCTGCATATTTGTCCATTGGTTAGAAATGACCCAATTGTGTGTTAATGATTAAAAGTTCTTAATAGTTCCTATGGATTCACTTATAAAGCAGCATCAAACAGTATTTATGGTGAAGCAATCTACAAAAAATATTTCCCAGAATTTTCAGCATTATCTAGAATATCCTTTTTGTAAATCCACGAAATCCTCCCAACTTTAGCTGGATTAATACGATGTAATGGTTCATGCATATAATGATATATCGTCTCCCTTCCCTTTGTTCTGCTGTATATCACATTGTAGAATCATTAATATACATAGGCCATAAAACAACAGCCACAAGTAAATCAAACAGTGAAGCTCCTCTTGCAAATCATAAATACTAGATGATGGAATATGCAAGTGCTGCTTAGATAAACATCCTCACAACATGCCGGTTTCACAAGCATGGAGTACAGGTAATTGATTGATATTAACGATTTGTAATGGGAAGGCAATGTAAATTTAGATCAATTAAAGGAAAACTATACCCTTTTTTAGGTACTGTCTTAAATTGTGTATTTTAGTGAAAGCACCCCATAACATGCATGTATTTGCATTTACTTACATAGAAAGAATAAAACATACACCTAAGTAAGAGCATCTGTCATAGCTCTTAAAGAACAAGTAAACTTTTTTTTTTCTATTTGTAAATTTGCTCTAAACAGCCCTCCAGATTAATGTACCTTAGTCCCTGTTGAGAGTCTGCTCTGGTTTCTGTGTTATCAGCAGCTTGTTTCCTCTTCTTCCTGGTGCAGAGTGAAGCCCCGCCCCATAGCTTACTGAGCTGACCTTATCTCTGTGACTAGTCCTGGAGATCATTTGCATACTATGACATAGCAGAGACCAGTGTGTGCAGCACCTTTTGCTTGGGGAAACTAGCTTACTAATGCACACACTGGCTCCCTCTTCCTCTCTATTGTGGAACAGCAGCAAATGGACTGCTCAGTAAACTAAGGGGCTGGGCTTCACTCTGCACCAGGAAGAAGGGGAAACAAGCTGCTTATAACACAGAAACCAGAGCAGACTTGCAGCAGGGACTAGGGTACATTAATCTGGGGGGCTGTTTAGAGCAAATTTACAGAAAGAAAAAGAAAAACATTTACTTTTCCTTTAAATAGAAATTTGCCATTTTATGAATTAAGCCCAACCCTCTGAATCGTACAGTTCACCATGCTTGTATCTGTTGGGAAAGAAGGGAGTGAAATTTTACGTCAGGCAGGAGTTTATGGTCACGCCCCTTTATCTGATTGGGTGTTACCAGCTGACATCACCAAAGCTTGCCGCTTTCTTTGTAAGAAAAAAATCTCCTCACAAGAGGGATGATTTTGACACAGGGAGCAAGTGGTCACTGTCACTGCTGAGGGAGCAGACTACTAACCAATGGAGCAGATGGAGAAAGATGACAGTCCTCATCAGCTGCACAATAATTGTGGGGGCAGAGTTTGTACATGAGCCGCAAAAAGTTTGCTGAATTGCTGATGGGCACACCACAGGAAGGTGCACCGGTAGTAAATGTAAATCGCGGGTGACACGCACGATTCGTGGGTGACGCACGTGATTCGCGAGTGGCCCACGATTTCTTGCCACCACTTCCAAAATTTACCTGCAGCCCCCACAGCACAGTCCCCAGTCAGTCAGTGTGGAACATGTAACATTATTATGGCTCAATACAGGTTTCCAACCAGAAAGACGACACGTTATAACTGTAGAACCTGAAGCATTTTTTATAAATACCTTTGGGACAATTTTTTGTTATGAATGCAAACAATGCAGCTTTTGATGAAGGTATACTTCCTAAAGAGAAAGTGAAAGGCACCTTCAAATGACATATAGTCCCACTCTCCAATAAAAGAACAGAGGCATGTCCATTAGTCTCTGATGAGTCAGTTGAGGCATACTGTGAACGAGCAGGCAGGGCAGAGGGGTTATTTGAGATGAGCTAAAATGGCTACTTAAGATAGATGATGTAAATCATTAATTATTAGCTTAAAATAGGTAAAAAAAAAACGTTATATTCTATTGTTGATCTTTCTGGATACATAATAACTACTCTGTTGAATACATTTAATTTTTGACCCAATAGTTCCCCTTTAAGCTGGATCCCAAGCATCCAGCTCTCCAGTGATATAATATTGCATGGTTCAGGTGCCTACACTCGAGAAAGACTGAGGGCTTGGATTATATTCAAAGAAATGACTGACAGACTTCATAATATTATGGTCTTAAAATATTATTGGGGTTATGTAATGAAATATACAAAGTTTGCTCATGAGTAGTAATCCATCTCAACCAATCAGCAGGAAACATTTACAGGTCACCTGTTTAAAAGCAAACAATTGATTGGTTGCTATTGGTTTCTGTTCCTGGACAAACTTAGTGCCCTTATTAAATATGGGGGTAAGCCTCTACCTTTCCTCCCTGTTGTTTGACATTAGGCATTTCCACATTCGCAGATACTGTATATCTGACTTCCACACGTATGAGCAGAAAATTGGATTTGCAGTGCCCTAAAATCATGAAGAATTTATGGAATAGCCATTTTCCATCTGCCATTGATTGTTCAATACATATTGGCAGATTTAAAGTGCATTCATTTTGCCCAAAGGATTTCAGTCCTGTCCCATTTATGTTTTCTGTAGCAAACATATGAATCTTTTACTTAATTTCTTTTTTTTTATTTTTACTTATTGAATAACTCTTTATTTATACAAATTTTTCAAAGGGATACAGAAAAAAACTAGGAAAAGGGAAATAAGGAATGGGGGGGGGGGGTAATGTTTACTATGTGTCATTCATGTGTATTGCATATGCATACTTTTAATACCGACCACATAAAATTAAAACAAAGAAGAAATGAAAAATAGAGAGTGCAATGGTTTCAACCACTAATACTAAAACTCCATATAGATAAGAATTTTTGTTTTTTAGCCATGACTTTTCTAAATTTCACTTGACTTGCACAAATTTAGGAACTATCACTAGTGATGGGCGAATCTTTGGAGTTTCGCTTCACTGAATTCTCTGAAACGGCAAAAATATTTTGAAACGCTGAGGGTGTCTCTCGTTTTGGATGCGCACATTTCGGTTTTTTTCAAAAAAAAAAAAGGCCACCGGCGTCGAAAACTGGGCGCTGCTCTTCTCAATTTGGACACGTGTGTCTCGTTTTTTTTTACGCTGGCGAGTTTTCGCCAGGCAAATTTTCACGGGAGTTTCGTGAATTTATTATGTCTTTTCAATAATTGTTTAAGTCTTCAAACTGGTACCAAATATGAGTATAGGTAGCGGTGTCTTTAAGACTTCTCCAGCATTTGTCCTGTGATGCAGGAAACCAATGTTTTAATTTAACCGGTGTGTTGTACCATCATGAAACCAATTAACTCGCTTTCTTAAATGACCCACTGGGAAAATAATGTTTTTTCATCTTTAAGTTCTCAATATTTTACAGAGTCATGGATTTACAGTTTGAAGAGGACTGCATAGATAGGGGATACTTTTTTTTTCCCCTTAAGGTGGCCATACAGGGGAAGTGTCCATTTCAGACCGGCAGAGGAATAAGCTTATTGCCCCATGTATGGGGCTGGCCAGATGTCCTGACTAATCCAGTCAGAATAGTGTCTGGGGCCAATTAAATGATTCACATGATTTAAAATGCTTATTATGGAAGCCCTTTACACCCTTAATGGGACAATGTTAGGAAAAGCCTTGAGGGAGAAGGACATTGGGTACTTGTAGAAAATAAAGGTAGCTGTAACAAGCAATGCCAGCCATCAAGATGAATATTACTAAAAGAGAGAAAGTCCTAAGAAAGGAAGCTCATTGGAAAAGGGTATGAAAAGTCTTATGAACAACGGCTGGCCAAATTAGGGTTTTTGTACTGCAAAAGAGGTTCTTAAGGGAGAACTAAGCCCAAAAACCAACCAATTATGGATATAACTTGTGATGAGTGACATTTTTAGTTTCAACTAAAAAATTATGCCCATAGAATCTAATGGGTGAAAAGATTTGTCAAGCATCAAAAATTTTTGTGCATTTTGTCACGTCAAAAAAAGTTGTCGCCCCATACTTTAATGCATTTTGACAAATTTTCCCTGTTTCACAAATAGTGATGGGCGAAATATTCATGAAATGCTGCCGCATCTTGTTTTGGACGTGGAAGTCCATTTTTTTGACCCTGGCTGCTAGCATTCAAAAACAGATGCCCATGTCCAATACGAAATGCCGGCAAATTTTCTCCAGGCAAGATTTTCCTGGAATTCGCGGATTTATTCGCCTGCTGCGAATCATGGGAATTTGCAGTGAATTTGCCCCTGGCGAATAAAAATTTGCCCATCACTATTCACAAATTTTAGGAAAAGGGAAACAGGTGAGATTCACCATAACTGCTGTACTTACTGTACCAGCACACAGGTTCAGCATCTTCATAACATCTTGGTAGAAGTGTCAGTGACACTCACATGCTTAGTGTGCTCTGGGCAACTGTTGAGAAGCTAACACTAAACAATGCGCTACAAAAATACGAATATCTCAAAAACCTCTAAAAAATCTTTTTTTCTTAAAGTCCTATTTGAGTTAAAATGGTCTGATAGGATCAGCACAGCTCCCATTGTCTTCTATAAACCTTGACAACATTTACCTGGAGAAGTTTTGTATTAGAGGTTTTTGTGGTTTTTACACTTAATTATTGTGACATCCTGTAAGAATTTTAGTATTTTGGAAATTCGGTAGCAAAAAAAAAGCAAAAAACCCTCTAAACGTCCAAATTGATTTAAAATGGTCCACTAGGACCAGCACAGCTCCCATCGACTTCTACAGATCCTCAACATCCCCGAGAGGTTATATATTAGAGGTTTTTGTGGTTTTTACATTTAATTCTCAAATTTTTAGAGCTTTTAAGAAAAAGAAAAGATGGGAAAACCACACATTTTTAGAGATTCATGGAAAAAAAAAATCTGATTGCTGGTAAATGGGCCCCAATTTCTACTCTACTTCTTTTTAAGGTTTAGTTATGGTAACTATGTAGAAATATATAAGGGTCATATAATACATGCTCTGAGTCTTTATTCATTGGGCCCTTTTTAGCTGACCCATAAACCTCCATGCAATTAGAAGAAAGGAGTTTCCTTCTTAATATTTGAAAATGCTGCTTGCATTGTCAGATGCATTAAATACATAAATTGGCTTCAAGAAGGGGTTTGATAAAAAAATTGCAGGGTTACTAAAACTAGTTCTTAGTACCAAGTTGATCCAGGGATTGTTCCAATGCCTTGGAGTCAAGAATTATTTTTTCCCCCTCTTAGACTAAATTGCAGAGGCTTCAGATTGGGGGTTTCAATTACTGTTACTATATTACAGAAATATTCTAATTGAATAAAATAAAATCCTGCTGGACATCAGTAACATTTTAACACAAGGGGGAGCAATAAGTCTATTAAAATTTGAAAAACCTGACAAAGAATTCTAAAGGTGGCAAAGAACACATTGGAACATAGAGCCAAAGGTTTCTGAATGGCACTTTTTTTGTTGCATAAAGCTGGCAGCTGTAAAAAGCTGTTGCCGACCACTGTTAGATTTTTTTTCAGCTTCTTTAAGGATCGGTGGTTTCAGTTTGTCCTCATTTTTATGTAAAAAATATATATAATTTTTTCAAATTCAACTTCAAATTTATCTATCAAGCCAATTATTTAGCAAGAATTTACTGCACAATTTTCACCCACATTTTATCGGTTTTAATATACTGTATTTAGCCCAAAATGCAATACTTCAGACATTTAAACCAAGGACAGTAACTAATTCAGATGCTTCCAGGTCTGTTCAATCAGGTCACAAAAGAGGCTTTTTACATGGCCAGAGTATATAAGGCCGGAAAATGTGCTTAGGTCTCAATCATGTATTATACAATCTCATTGTGTAGCATGTGAACTTCATATGCAGTGTTCTCTGTGTGCTCTTTCAAATTCTTACCATATGCTCGAGTCCACAATTTGAGATATAATCTTGGGGCCAATTTGCTACAAGGTATTTAGGAGTGAGAACTTGATCACAATTCAGTATTGAGTAGATTGCTCTAAAAAAAGCATCCAGACAAAGGTTAACACACCCTTGAGTGCACTAGCTGTGGATTTGTGGAATGTGTGTGACCCGGCTAACTGCTTGACCTGTGCACCAGTGGACCTGTGCAACCAGGGGCGTAACTACAGAGGAAGCAGAACCTGCGGCTGCAGGGGGGCCCAATGAGGCCCTAATAAATGAGTAATATCAACATATATTGGTGAAACAGGGCAACCTCTGTATATATTGGGGGCCCTAAAATTAATTTGCTGTGGGGCCCAGTATAATCTAGTTACCCCACTGTGTGCAACTCCCGGTACTTGATGTGATTCAGTGCAGTAGTAGATTAGGGTATGTTTACTAAGATTGGAGATAAATATTTGGAGAGATTTCTGGAAATGTTGCCCATAGCAACCAATCAGCAGTTAGATTTAAACAGCCACCTATAAGTTAGCAAAGATCTGATTGGTTGCTATGGGCAACATCTCCAGAAATTTCTCCAGATATTTATCTCCAATCTTAATAAACATGCCCCTCAGTCAGCCAAAATTCTTTGCAGCAACTCTAAAGGTGGCCATACACAGGCAGATAAAAGCTGCCGACAGACTGTGTCGGCAGCTTATCTGCCCTTGTGGGGGGCCCTACGACGGGCTTTCCCGATCGATATCTGGCCGAAAGTCGGCCAGATGTCGATCTGGCAGGATTAAAAATCCCGTCGGATCGCGGCGGCATCTGTTCGTTGATGCAGTCCCGCGATCCGACTGCCTGTACTGATCCGAACATTGGGCCCTAGGGCCCACAATCGGATCAGCCCGATATCGCCCACCTCAAGGTGGGCATATCGGGGAGAGATCCGCTCGTTTGGCAACATCGCCAAACGAGCGGATCTCTACGTGTATGGCCACCTTAACTTGTTTATTTAACTTGACAGTGCCGTGATGTGCAGCAATGACACATCCAGTGGGATAGAATGTGCTCCAGGTGAGGTAATACACAGTACAGGTAGTCAGAAATGATAGATGCAAAGGATAATTACCACTCTCACTAGGAAATATACCTCTGGAAGAACAAAACACTGGGGTTTGGGTTTCTCAGCCTGGGGTCTTGTATCTTGGCACCTGATTTGGTTCTCACCTCACCCACTGTATTCAGCCTGGGGTCTTGGTACCCTATCTGGTCCTTGAACTGGAAAATTATTCTCGGAGATCTGTAACTGCATATCATATGTTTGCTTAATTAAATTTTTTGTAGAACTACTGTTTATCGTTTGTAACTCAGTTACTGGCAGTCCCTTACTCTACTGGCTAACTGTATATGTTCCTGTGTACACAAAAGGCATAAGGCTACTTGTTTGTTGAATGGTATAGTGACTGAAATTTTATAAATAGCTTGTGCAAAAATATTTGGTGAGTGTATTCAGAGACTACCACATCACATTTTGCACATTCAGTAAATATGCAATGCTTTTGGTTTTTAACCATGAAGTAAATGAGGCTGGAGAGAGAGACATATGAGATGTCTACTAGAATCACAATAAAATATGAGCACTTGTGTATTCTGCCTGGTTACACATAATTAGCAATAATAGACAATCTAGCATATTGCACACATAGCCACTCAAAAACAAGAGGCTCTTTTGTTTGCATTATAATGCTCTCCAAAAGAACTTGGTAGACTATGATCAGACATTGTTTATTAATAATTAGAGATGACTGGCAGACACTTGGAAAATACATTATAGCTCTCATCTTCAGATCTGAGACCTCTGTTTTTTAATCATGCATAATTGCTGTTACCCTGGTAGTTTCTTCCATGAATTCTCCCACACTCGGCCCTCTGACCTTTAGGCTGTAGGGACAACAGGAATCCTGATCCCCTCATTCAGCAAGAGCAAATAACATCAAGAACGAGTCAAGCCTTTTTCTAAAAAAAACAATGCCTCTCCATCAAAAAGTCAAAGAAAAGGATTCCTATAATGAGAAGGGGATAGCTGAAAATAATGAATGTATTCAGAAATCCCCAACAAAAGCACTAGATTACGAGAGCGCCAGGCGGCTTCAAACTGAAAATGCTTCTGACAATATTTTTTTTTCGAAGTTCCAAGGCGGAAGCTGATTTCTTAATTTAACCAGTTATCAAATACACCTGAGTACATGAAATCTGAACCGTATGGAGGAATGTAGCAGACGGAAATAAAATGGTGATTGCCTCCAAAAGCAATCCTAATGCTTAGGTTTGTAAGAATGGTAAATCGTAATTTAATTACCTGAAATGGCTTTTTATATTCTTTAAAACAGTTGAGGGATTTAGTATTGTTTTTAATTAATGAGTAATGCAGAAACTGTAACAGTATCTAGCGAATAATTCACCCCTTATAAAAGCCTTCCATGTCCATAAACAGGCACAAGAATACAGGCCAGACTGTAAAGGTCATGGGGACTTCTATTGGCATCATATTTTAAAATAAGGGTATGTCGTTATTTCTTATAATATACAGCTTTAAAGAATTATGTGACAAGTTACATTAGGATGCACAAGTTATAACTGATGACATCACTGAGCTCCATTTATAAGGTTACATATTATGGGTTATAAATGGCACTTGCATATTATTTATTTATGTAACAGCTCTAGGCAAAACTAATAACAACATTGTTATCAAGACAGTGTTATAATATATTCATGTAGTAGTGATGGCAAATCTGATCTGTTTCGTAAAATGGTGAAAATTTGCGGAAATGCATTGAAGTTTAACGGTGGTGAAAAATCTTTTTGACGCAACAAATTTTTTCATCCATCAGAGTCTATGAGGGTCATTTTTGCAGTGAAACTTGGTGAAAAATTTTGCTTATCACTAGTAGTGGGTACGTTTATTGTCCATCCCTTAATTAGGAAATCTTAGTAAACATAATCATGAAGTTTTCATGTTAGGCATGACCTTGTGGTTTATTATAGGCCACGGGTGCCATGTGATTTATAGTCCATAAAAAATAAGGGATCACCAGGTTTTGTCTCTTGTAATTAATTTCCTGGAGGGTAATGTTGACACCTTTTTCTTTGCCATGTAATACCCACCTTCAGATGGAGGGAAGCAGTGACATGACTGCTTTTTGGAAAATGTGTGGACAGGACTGGAGGTAGATCAGGAACTGAGTGCTTATAAAAGTAATCAGGCAGAGGAGCAGGTCAGGGAAGGAAGTTTTCATAGGGTATTACAAATTTATCAGCAAGTACATTGCCTGTAAATATATAATAAGGGTTATAGCTGGTCATTCACCAACTTGTCTGGTCCAACACAGGACAGGTGGCAACCCTACTTCAGGAAGTAGATTGTGCTGAAGATCCTGAGGCCTCTGAAGGAGTCCAGGGAGCTTACCCTAGATCAATAGTTCAGGGGGGGGGAATGCCTTCCCTCTCCATCCTGACCAAGGGAGGGAGTGCCCCCTGAAACATTGATCTGTGTGGTTACACTGGCATAATATATGGGGTAAGCTCCCTGGCCAAACATTTTCAGTGAGCGTGGTCTCTATTTATGGTTCTCTGAAGGAGTAGAACATCTGTGAATGTAGCTCATCTGAGAGTTAGTATCCCAGGCATCACTTGCCAGCAAAGGAGTTTAAGATGATATACTCAGTAACAGAGGGATCTCAAAGTGTACCAACTTGAAGTAACATGTGTGAAATCTAAGAGCCTGTTTTAAAGAGTCTGTTAAGTTCCAGCAAATATTCAGTTAACTGTATTTTAAGGAGCCAAGGTGTCCAAGTTATTTCAAGATCTGTGAAGTGTGTTAAAAGTCAAGGGGGAAACCCTTCCTCCAGTCCTACAGCATTGATCCATATGATTGAGAGAGTTGCACATGCTCAGCAGGGAGTTGCAGCTCGCCTGGCCTGTGACAAGTGATAAATTAGCTAGTGTGCTTAGGGAAGGGACAGTGTATCTAAAGCAAGATCAAGCCCAGTTTCCATAATAGTGTAACATGTAATCAAGTGCCTACTCTCTAAATACACTTTAAAATCCAATAGCCTGTTTTAGTTTAGTCTGAAAATGTTTACTTTATCTTCAGATTTGTAATTGTTCAAATATCAACCATTTTCAGCTGAGAGATTGTATAATTCTGCTTATTTCTTTTTATGTCCCTCATTTAGAATCCCGGTGATCTCTACAACCTTTAATTCCTGTACTTTAATAACTTAGTATCATAAATTTCTGTGATGTATCTGGTGATTCAGTCTGGAAAGTCAGAGTTGGCGTCAGTGCTTTTCAACCACCAATTAAACCAACACAAATAATAGCTATAGGACAGCAGGGCAAGAAAAATTAAATATTGCTGATTCCATTTACTGAACATAATAGTATAGTTCCTTTTTGGCCATTAAAACCTAAACAGGTACCACCTAAAGTCGATGATTTTGATAAATAAATAAATAAATGCTTTAAGGGCAAAAAAAAGTCAGGGTAAAAAGTACCCAGTGCTAGTTATAAAGATTGTCCATTACCAAATCCATCTTGGTTAACTTAACAAACCAAGGTCAAAACCAGGTGAGCAAGACCAAGAAAAGGTAGGAATCCAGGATAAAAATCCAGGTGTAAGGATTCAGGAAACAGATGTTGAAGCAGTCTTGACCAACAGCAGACAGTGAATAAATGCAGAGCTGGGAATAATATAGAGAGACTGACAGGAAATTTAGGGAATCAGATTACAGCTGTTACAGCTACAGCTACAGCTGAGCAGGCTATGCCTACTTGAAAACCGAAGGACAACAAGGCATTGAACCAGAAACCTAGCTGTCTTCTCATATAGAGCAGAGATATTGCAATAACTTAGAGGTTTCTGGTCACAAAAAGTCAAAATTATGAAACTATACATCTAGATAACTGTCCAAGATTGGCTTAAGCTTTCCGTTATGGGTGGATCAACATGAGCCTTTTAAATTATGATTATAAAGATATGCAGTCTAATGGTGTACATTAGTGATGGGCGAAACGGCCGTGTTTCGCCGGAAAATTCGCAAATTTCCAGAGAAATTCGTGAATTGGCGAAAAATTCACGAAAAATTTGCGAAACGAGTCACGCGTCGTTTTCGGCGCATCGCGTCAAAAATGACGCGCGACTCGTTTTTGGCGGCGAATTTTTGGCGGCGAATTTTTGGCGGCGAATTTTTCCTGCCGTTTCGCAAATTCGCCGCGAATTCGCCCATCACTAGTGTACATATCTAACTTATGGTCGATAAAAGCCATTCTGTGGAATCTTTTCCACTAAGGAAAAATTCATTCCAACATGGAAAACATCTTTTCTGATTTTTTTAATCTCTAAATTAACTTGAATTGTGTTAGTTTCTATGCATTGCTTGTTAAAACAATTCAGTGGAGGTGTTAATGCTCAGCACTACTGCTGAGTTCTAACTACCTCTTGAATAGAATGGTATTTAACTGTTCAAAAACACATTCTTACTACTTGATGGTGACATGATTATCTGCTCTGATTAATTTGTTGAATCATTAAACACTTTTCTCACTCTCAGGAAAGTCTCAAAGAGGGTGAATGCCATCCTACCAAGTTTTTTAAGAATCCCTGAAAATTTTTTTTTGTAAAATAGACAGCTATTTTAATATATCAGCCCCCAAAAGCTTCAGATAAAACCAAACCCCACATGTCTCTGAAGGTTTGTCAACTGAAATCATTGTATTAATAATATTTTATTATTGTGTTTCACATTATGATCTCATTCTCTTGAGTATTTATAATGTGGTAGTAGGTTGGAGAATTAACAAATTATCAAAGGGTGAAGAATGGTGAAGGGTATATTCTTTTGGATTTTCTGTATTGCATAATACAACATGGGTAAAATATATATGTTCTTATAGATCAGGGACATGCCTGTACATATCATGTATTTGCTCTTCTTGCTTTCTATCTGCAATCTTCATAAAACTGGCCTATTCTCTCTTATTTGCAGGTATGTGTTCTAAATTGTTTTAATGTCTGACCAATAGGGTTGGGTTTTATTGGGGTTTAGTATTAAGACCTTTGGATGCATATGTAGCTAAGTTTTTCCCCTCTTTTGCGTGGCCAACAGCATTCTAACATTTCATTCCATTAATATGGCCTTTTAGAAGGTCAAGCAGTAGTAAATGTCATGGAAACATGCTTTATACAGAACCCATGTCACTTATTTTAATGTTGAATAATTTAGCTGGTTCTAATCCCTCATTACACACTGCTAGGACTGAAAATATGCATTGCCTTCAAACACTGATAAGAATGATATAACATGGTAGAATAGAAATTGTGTTGACTTTCAAGCATTGCAATTTGTCTTTCAAGTCATAATAATATTGTTTTTGTAATTTAAGATATTGTTCAGTACTGCTACTTCCTCCAGTGTAACAGCATAACAATAAAGCTTTTCATTACCCCTTGATTAGGTCTATCTATTAAATTCAGTGCAGTTTTCACTGGCATGAACTGCAGAGGAATATATAAATATTTGATTTGCTCAGAAAGATTTGACAAATTCTCATCATGACAACATGACTGTGTTGTGCAACTCTCCCAGAGGGATTAATTTGAAAGTTGCTCCACTTTTGGCCAGAGTCCCTTCTGGAATAAGATAGTTCTCCAGGACCTTCACCCATGAACTAAGGTGACAATTATCTTCCTAGTTATTTACTTGAAAAGTTTAAACCAGCCCTATTGAGCTTTGGGGCTACAGTATATGCCTATGGCTCCTAGCTCCACATGGCAATTCCATCTACTTTGTAATATTATTTTCTCTGATAAGTTTATTTAGAGAGAGCAGATATTGTATTACTTGTAATATGATGAATTTGGATTCTGATATATTTGGTAGATCATTTTGCAAAAACTACTCCACTTGAAAGAGCAACCATTTGGCAGAAATACCCAAGGAAAAGAGGAGACAACAGAACAAATAAACAGTTAAACAATACAGGACTGAATGGCTCATTGATTTGTCTTCTTGTGCACTTTCTTCAGCAATTATGCCTGGACCCACAACAGAGTACAGTTTTCCAAGCACAACTGCAGGGCCAGACTGGCTGGGTACCCCAGGAAATGCAACCAACTGCGTTGCCTAAACCTCCGCATGTGCATGGAGATGAGCATGTGCATGCACTCAAACCGGTGCACATCTGTGTGTTTTAACACTGTAGAGTTGAACTCTCTCAGCAGGACAAGGGGAAGGCAACAGGGAAGGTACCTGCCTGGCTCCCTCCAAGCTTTGTACCTTAGGTCCGTACCCCTTCTGCCTACCACTAGTTCTGGCCCTGAACTCCTTTAAACAACATGTGCAGTAGGGAGGTATTTAGTAGAGCCCTCCAGATGAGACTATGACCCACAAGTGTCCCCCTAATGCTTATGGAAAGCCAGTTAGTAAGGAGCATGCCCAGGAGCTATCCAATATACAATGGCAATGCAGTTTTGGGGAGAATCTGCTCTGCAGAATGCAAACCATTTATAAATGAGCTCTATAGGATAAAAGTGACTTCAAATATTAACTAGCATTCTTTTTATTTTCAAATTGTTGAATACAGAATACAGGAATAGGACCTCTTAGCCAGAATGTACAGGACCTGGGTTTTTCCTGTTAAGGGATCGTTCTGGAAAAATATTTCTGCTAAGAAATCATTCCAATATTAATTAAACCCAATAAGGATTAACTGCATCTTAGTTGGGGTGAGGTACAAGGTACAGTCTTCATATTACAGAGAAACAGGAGTTTTGATTTAAATGGAGTCTATGGGAGATGGCCTTCCAGTACCAGTACAGGGCTTCTGAATAGCAGTTTTCTGGATCCCATACCTGTATAGAAGCAGGAACTAAAACCCCTTAAACATGTTTTAAAATGTGTAAACAAGAGTATTAAATAATTGGTCCTAATAGTCCATTTTACAGTAAACTAAAAGAAACAAAGCTTCTGGATGTATCCAGCCTAACAATAAAATAAGTTAAAAATAAAAAAAATTGCTCAAGAGGACACTGGTGTCATTTTTTGTCATGGTTCAGATGTTCAGAAAACAAGATGGAGGCATTTTTACAATTGTCCCCATGGAGGCATGTCTTGCAAATAAGTACTCAGGTCAACAATAATTTTTCTGTCAGATATTTTTCCCTCAGACATAACTCAATGCAACAGTTCTCCAGGGTGTGATTCTTCAGTCTGTTTGTTTGATTTGCCTCTGTGCAAGCTTTTTTCTACAATTTCCTAGAGGATAAACCAGGCAAATGTCATCTTTGTAGAGCAGCAGAATTGTGTGAAACTACTTAGAATCCTTTCATCCAGCTGTCATCATTTATCACTGTCCTGACTCATATGATCACAAACCATGTTTATTCCTGACAGAGTGGCCTAAATATGCTGGTTAATGTGCAATACACTATTTCGTTTTTAACTGTAATGCAGTTTAACTGTAATGCAACATACACTTACATTACATATGAGGCAAGTTAAGGGACAGTTTAACTACCTATGACCTGAGTTATTTCCACTTTTGTTACAGTTGGGTAAACATTTAATGACGTGAGATATGCATGTAATCATTTACTGGTTTTATAAAAGTAACAGAATCTTTGAGCCAACTGTGTTATGGGGTGATAGAGCTCAGTGGAAGATCCAAGTTCTAAAACTCACTAAAACAAGCCCTAAAAAAAGGTTGTGGGGGCAATAACAATCACATTCAGAAGAAAGATGGTCAGTCTGATTCATCCTCTTGTTGGCACGTTAATCCCTAAATATTGGCCCTGCCATGTTTTTATGAGGCATTATGTTCTAGGTTGCACCATATATTGTGTAAGGCAGGGGCCTCCAAACTTTTTTTTACCCGTTAGCAACAAGCAAATGTAAAAAGAGCTGGGGAGCAATACAAGTATGAAAAAAAGCCTCTGGGGTACCAAATGAGATGTGATTGGCTATGTGGTAGCCCCTATGTGGACTGGTAGTCTATATAAGGCTCTGTTTGACAGTTCATCTGATTTTTATTCAACCAAATCCAAGCCTGAAATTCAAAAACAAGTGTAGGGACCCATAGGTTTCTGTTTGGCACCTATGGAGTTAAGTCCCTGATCTCTGTCACTAGGCAGAAGGTTATGTTGCAAGTGTATACTTCTAACCAATGGTTACAGCCCAGAGTGTAATGACCATTTCCTGCCTTACACTGTATAGTGCTGAGAAAGGAGGGGCAGCTTCCTCTTTGGCCTCTGGATGCTGATCCAGCAGGGTGTGCCCAGGGGGGGGACCTGGGTACAGAAAGGCCTTTGCTCTGAAAAGAAGTCGGGGAGCCGGCAACCCCGTGAATGAGGTATAGCTAGCCTAGGGGAGTTTGGTGATAGACTCTCTAGGAAGAGTGAGACAGAAAGTTTTAGCAGCATGAGCAGTTGTAGCTCCGCCGAGGATTGATAGAAGGAAGTAGCTTCCCACAGGTTTTGAAATACCTGAGTGCAGGGACCTCAGAGAAGAGGGACTGTGAGGGTAGAGGCTGCTGTCCTGGAGCTCCCTGGAGAAAGGCAGGATTGTCAAGGCTTCGGGAGGGTGCAACTGCTCCAAAGTGCTGTACATGTCTGTGTGACTTCTGTGCTCCTGCTATATGCTGAACTCCTGCGTGAATAAACCTGAGGATATTTGTCTCTGACATAATAAACCGTTTTTCCTTGTTTGCACCAAGAACCTCCTGGCGCCCATCATTTTTGTAAGTTGCATGCACAGTTTGCCTGGGTATTGTAGTTATACTACCTCCTAAAGGATCGCTTCCACATGGCGAAGGCCCTGCCCTGATGTGTAGGTCGCAGTGTAACCCATGCTTGCCTATTACTAGCTGGACATTTAACCTGGGTGTGCTGTATACAGCCCAGAAAAGCGTTACACAAGTATATTTTGAGGCCAATGAGAGAAACCTCCAAGGGGTTTAAGAGCAACATGCTGCTCATGAGCTACTGGTTGGGGACCACTGGTTTAAGGCATTGACTAATTTTACAACAAGTTACTAACTGATATCTGTTTTATGGCAGACACCCTGTCTTCTTCAACAATGATGGAAAGCTAAGAGTTTCATCATCAACCTAATCTGCCAATGTTTGTATGTTACGTCAACATTCTAGATCACAGTAGACCACAATTGCAAATTGAAAAGGTTTTTCTAAATTTAAGTTTAAAATATTTGACACACATGTATTCTATGCTGTTTGCTTTTGTTTATGGTGGGTGGTTCATGTGTAATGATGTAATTTCCCTTCATGACGTCAGTATCCCTTTAAAGAAGAACTAAACCCTAAAAGATGGTTACAAATGCCATACTCTAAATACTGAACTTATTGTACCAGTATAAAGTTCAGCTTCTCAATAGCAGCAATGATGCTTGGTATAATTATAACAAGAGGCATCCCAGGAATTCTGCATAATGCCTCTAAAATAAAGGAGACACCTTTTGTGTGGTTTTTATATGGTAGACTTCTCACCTTATGAAAACAATTACCTGAGGACCCCTTGCACCACTGTATTGCATTTATTGCACATAATTACTCTTGCCAGTGTATATATCCAGTATATATATTTATGAGTTAACCATAATGCTATTTAAAAAAGCAATGCTTGTTTATATAATGATAGAGCAGTGATCTCCTCTCCATAAATCTACTGGATTTGCACATTTTGTGCATCTATTAAAATGTTATTTTTTTAGTAAATAGAATAAATTCTCTCTGATAAGTGTTCATTACACATCATTTCTCCACTTTCTTAGGGAATTATTTTTCAAGCATGAAAAACAATTGGGGAAAGTTCAAGTGTTTATTGAATAAACTATAGTAAGTATTAAAATGCATCTAATATTTCAGTGGAACAATCTGAGAAGAACTTAATTTGCTTATAATATATTTAATTTTCTTCCTGAGGTGTCTTAACACTGACGGAAGTAAAATAGTTAATCATACTGTATGGGCTTTGCTGAAAAAGGAGTTTTATCTAGCAAATTGCTGTCTATATTCTCTATACTTGATTGGCCTTTTGGATCTTTTCCCTCTTCCCCACTGATCATTTGCATGGAACTCACTGGTACGAAATGTTAGAAAGCTCACAACTCTCTTTTTACAATGCAGTCATTGATTTGGAGAAGAGTAAATGAAAAGTTGGCTATTGGAAGACTTCTATATTAGAATTTTATTTTAGAAAATAATTGTCAAGATTTAAATACTGTACAGTATGATCAAAGAGAAAAGTAGAAACACATAAAGGATACAGCATGAAAGCCACATACCCAGTTTCTATCCTCCCCCCCATACCACTGTTCTCCTGCTTGTCATTGGAGCGGGCAGGCATCCACCCAAACCTGACCCTTTTCCAAAAACAACTTATGACATGTTTATTAGTAATGGGTGAATCTGTCCCATTTCCGTTTGTTGAAAAACCATGGGAAAACTTGTGAAGCGGTGAAAATTTGCAAAATACATTGCAGTCAAGTTTACATTTTTGGTAGCAACATTTTTGAGACTTCTCTATGGCAAAAAACTTTTTAAAAAATATTCGCTGATGCCAAAATAATGATTTGTGGCAAATCTTTGCTTCTTGAAAACCTTCACTCATTACTAATGCTCAATAAACTGGTTAATTTTGCACATTGTATTTCTCTTATCGCTAATCATATTAATACCTATACCCCTTTCCTTCATAATATTAGCAAGACCTTACTGAGGAGCAGATTTATTATGGGACAAATTATGTGACAAAATTATGGGACAAAATTCGAATTCCACTTCTCTAATTTTCTTTTTGGTCAAAGCTCTCATTTGTATTGTGAACTATCCAAACTCAATTTGAATTTTAATTCAAATTTGATTTTCAAAATTTATCAAACCATGGCCCTTTACAAATTTGAATTTGACTATTCACCACCTAAAACCTGCTGAGTTCATTTAAGTCAATGGGAGAGGTCCAGTGGCCATTTTTACGCTGTTAGCAGACTTCCTGACATTCAAATTTTTTTGGAGAAAAAAATGGATTTGAGTTTAGTCTAATAGATTAAAGTTTTCAGGACAGTAATATTTGTCCGAGTTTTAGATTTTCAACTTTTACTAAATAATCCCCCCAGTTGAATTTAGAGTATATTCAAATTTAGAAGAAGTTTAAAAAAATCTCATATGAATTTGAAATTTGGCCTTTGATAAATGTGTCTCTGAGTGTCTCAGTCACATAATTTATCCCAGGTATTTATATAGCACCTACACATTTCTGTAGCGCCGTATATACAGTAGATTATACATCATTCACTCTGCCCCGTGGAGCTTACAATCTAAGGTCCCTATCACATACACACAGTAGGGTCATGTTTTTCCAGCAGTCAATTTACCTGCCTGTATATGTGGGAAGAAACCGAAGAAGCCAGAGGAACCCCATGCAGACACGAGCAGAAATTAGTGTAATTGTGGATCTTAAGTGGATCTTAAGTGCAATGTACAGTAGGTACTGGGATGTAGCCGAATCACCAATGCCACTATTATTTCAATGATAGAGGCTGAGGAAATTTCAATTGAAATCAAATATAACATAGGCAATGCAAATTTAATGAAAATCACACTAGTGTAGAGAATGGTGGATAAGTGAAAATCTGGAAGGATAGTGTAGTTTAAAAGACTAAAGCATTATAATGTTACATATAGTGATCTATATTTAGGGCTCCTTTATCCTGTCTCAATATATTATTAACATTTATTTGTATAGCTCCAACATATGTCACAGCACCGTAATATATGTCCTGAAATGCTGCTATATATATAACAAATAAATCAGTTGTGACTTTTGGAGTCAATCTTCCAGTAGAATACTGAATAAAGTGGTTTTCAAACTCTCTTTTTGATGTTTTGGATATTACCTGATCAATAGCATAAAAACCTGAAAAAAGAGTTACATTAAACAAATGTATGAAAATGTGTACTTGATGTCCCAAAAAACCCGCCTTAGATCCCCTGCTACATATTTTGCCAGTAAATGCTAATTATACCTGCAGCTGAAACAAAAAAGGCAGCACATTTAATATACAGTAGATCTGAAATACTGTACTTGCATTTGGCATATACTTCATGTAAATGAACAGGGGCTACTCAAAACTGTGTTTTTCTTAGACTCACACATTTCCTCAGTAGAATTTCACCAACCTACAAAATGTTAAGTCAGAAAACTAGAATAGAACTTTTATGCAAGACAGGTGGTCAAGCAAGAGGAGTCCTATAAGATTGCTACCAATTTCTACTTATCATGCCACGAGATTACAAACATACTCACATTGTTAAATGGGAGCAAGACCTAAATATAGATCTAAACTCTGAGTAATGGCAAGGAATACAATCAACACTTGTGGGTGCCACCATATAGAAGCAAATAAAAATGCTCTACAGATGGTGCCTCACGCCAACAAAATTCAACAAAATAACAGGAACATACTCTTCTCTGTGTTGAAGGGGATGCAGAGAACAAGGAACTTGCATATGCGGTGGACATGCCCCTCTGTTATTGAGCTATGGGAGAAAATTCTCACTCTTGGTAATAATGATCTCCAGTTCAACTCCCTGAACACACCTGAATCCGCTTTGCTATTTCACTTAACGGACAATATCACAAAATTTAGGAAGAAACTATTATTCCACATCTTTAATGCAACAACACTAATGATTGCCAAAAGTTGGAAAACAAGTGGATCACTAGACTTGAAGCAAGTAAATTCTATTGACTTTAGAGCAAATATGGAATTAATGGCAGCTAGGAATGAACATAGACTAGCAACATACGATAAAGTGTGATCTGACTGGCAGACATTCGGCAACCTAACCAGTGTATCCCCCATGAACCCAAAAATTTATGTTAGCTACAAAGCAACTCTATCTAGCAATGCACTTCAAGATTAGACAAACCTGGTGATTGACCTAATTATTGGTATACCATAACTGTTTATTTGATTTTATGAATCAGTTAAAATTATTTTATATTATTTTATATTATAACTTTGGCACAAACATATTGCACAAGGAAATGCAATGTGATATACAAATGGCTACTGCTGTGTGATAGCCTTTGCTATTTACAAAACTGCTACTTGAAATAAAAAGAAGTTAAAAAACTGTCTTTTTGTTTTCTGAATACACTTCAGCTGCTGATGTCACTGGATATGCATGTGGTACAGTACAAGTATACAGTTTAATTTCTTTCCTCTGGGGAGTGCTCTTGCACAGTGGTAAAAAATATGACATGGACTTAAAGGGTGATAAAAGATTTGTTTCAGATTGACCATTGTGTCCTAAGAGACAAACCCATTATCAAAGTTTTGTACATCTGTTTGAAAATTAACAGGCTGAAAGGTTGTTAAATCTTTAAGACTGTTAAAACATTTGAACCTGGATCTCGTCTTTTTTTAGGGAGCATAAGAGAATTGTCAAAAGATATTGCTGGCATGGGATATTGCAGCTGTGAAAATACATTTTAGTGAGAATGAGCCAAAATAATACTTTGTTTTCTTTCCTTCATAAGACATTAAGCAGGTTATTTCCTTCAAAATTGTTTTACAATGACTCAATTTTAAACCTATATAAAAATTTTGAAGATTTTGTACAAGCTGGAATTTATTTATGATAAAGCTGTCATTTCTACCCTTTGTTAGAGCTTGAAATATATAATTGAGGAGAAAATCGTTTAAAAAATGATGTATTCAAAAAGAGCAGGCAAATACTTACCAGTGTATAGGTGCATACTCTATAAATCTGTTGTAAGTTTAACAGGTATTATAGGAGTAAGTGAAAGGAGTAGAGCTAGAGGGAGGAGCACTAGTTCTTTTTGCCAGGGGTTATCTTTGGAAATGTGGTGAACTAGGTCTCAATTCCAATTGACAGAGATGTTAAAAAGCACAACAGGTATAGTTGCCAAGGGCTAGGAAGAAGGAGAACTGGGTCTTTAGAGTTTGTACGAGGAACAACAAGCATTGTTACAAAGAGTAGACTTGGAAGATGCAGAACTAGGTCTACATGGCAAGGAGTAGAAAACTAGGAGGAAAACCAGATATAAAACTAGAGCAAGAGGAGCACTAGGATTAGCTTCAAACAGGTAGATCTGGATGGATAAGAACTAGGCCTGGCTGACAAGGATAGAGCTGAAAAAAAGAAAATTAAGCCTAACTGACAAGGGTAGCTTTAGAAAGAGAGCACTAGTCCTATCTGCTTAGAGGAAGAATTAGAATCAGGCAAACTCATCCTAGTTGTCCTATTTAGAGTTACTTTCACTATGAAGTTTCTTACAATTAACTTTAAATATGATATAGCTAAAACTGTCTTCATATGTTTATTAACTTGTGCATTCTACAACCCTCCCTTTTTAAAACTGCTTTATGGATACCCGATTTACTGGCCTTAGCAGCAGTCAGTTTGTATTTTTAATTTTACTTTGGAGAGGAGCAGAATAGAAAAGCAATTAATAGAACTGAAAAAAATGATCACCCATAGATTACTTATTTTTGCAACCTGCTAAAATGAATATAAAGGCGAACTTCTTAAACAGAATATATATATGTATATGTATTTACTAAGAGCCAAGACCTATTTTTCTAAGAAATATGGTTTCTAAAGTAGAATCAGGGCGGGACACTGCTTGCATTTACCTCACCCTTTCTGCTTATGCTACAGAATATTGGGCACCTGGGCAACAACAGAAACAAAGCAAAGTTCTCAGACACGTTCAGCCATGATTTATGTGCTACACAGCTACATGCTGTGCTAACTGCAAAAGATCCATTGTTCCTGTGGGAGGCTGTTTGACATTCAGTAATGCACTCAGAATGTGTTCATATCTACAAATTATTATTTTCTTTACTGTTTATCAGACAAAAATATAATTAAAGCACATAAAAGCATCAAGCATTCTGACACTCCAACATCAAAATATTGATTTCACCACTGATGAAATAAAAAAAAATAATCTAAACACACATCACAGGTTTTTATTGCAATAAATTACACAAAGGAATACATGAGGCTAAGTCCTGCTCGAATACCATTCGTATGATCGGAGCATGTGATCTTCGAATTGTACAAAATTTTCGGACTCTAGAAGGAAATTTCACGATTTTTTCGTAAAATCGAACGATCGGTATCCGATTGTACCAATTAATCGAGAAATCGTATTGCGAGCAAAATGATAGCCTAAAACAATTCGATAAGCATTCGATGGTCGAATGCTTATCGAATTGCGAATTTGGTCGAGCTAATTATGGTGAATAATAGTAAATTTGCCCCTTATTAATAACATATTTAGATACTACTTTTCACAGGTATGGGATCGCATATCTGGAAACTCAGAAATATTCAAATGACATCACCCATAGAGTCTATTTTAAGCAAATAATTCAATTATTAAAAGCTATTTCTTTTATCCCTGTAAAAGTAAAATAGTACCTTGTATTTAATGGTAACAAAGCATTTTGTATTGGTGCAGATACCTGTCTGTTCATAGTCATTTGAGCACTGGCAATAGCCACAATGCTGTAAAAGTAAATTAAAAGTCATGTTCTATTGTATATTGTATCACAGAGAACTGAAAAATATCCTTGGTGATATAATAGATGTTTTGCATGTTGCTAGAACTGTCTAGCAGGCTATCTCACATGAAATAAATGTATTTTATCCTAATATATCATTTTAGTGAATTTGCACTCTAGTCATCACTATCACGGTGAATTAAAAAAACCACATAAATAAAACCATATGCTGTCAGGCATCAAGTTTTAGATATTAAATGTAAAGAATTTACAGGCCCATAGGTGCTTTTAAAAGTGTTGCCAACGGATATTTTGGCAATATAAAATATTTGGATATTATTCTTCTGCAGAAGTGTTTTATGGGAACAATATACATTGCTTCCACCTACATTTACTGTATTTGTGCAGAATATACAAAATAGTGATTCCTGTTATTCATTTTTTATGGACTGACATCATTTCAAGTATGTAGACATGATTTAAATAATTGTTCAGTCTACAGTCTTTTAAATTGCTCTAAAGCTTCGACTGACTCTTGGAGTCATTGGATGATACTGAAAAGGGAATTCAACATCTCTATTAGTATAGTTATACCATTAGCAAATCATGGTTTTGATGTTTCTTGTGGAAATATAATTGAAAGTTCCCTTTCTGCTTTAAAGGGGATCTAAACTAAAAAGATTAATTGAGTGTCCCCTAGACAATTATGCAATCTACATACATTTTCTATTTTCAGAGATAGTCGCAGTTGTACACTGCATGTAACAGGCTATTTGCCAAACAGCTCTCTTTAAAGGTCAGATTGGAAGGCTTTATAACTGTTGAGCCAGAAACCTAATACTAGGGGGGGGAATGTAATTAAAGTCACAAAGAGCAAAATATTGGGCACCAATAAGATTTAAAATCCACATCTCACAATGTAATATTGTTCCTTAAACGGTTTATTGCATTGCGAATCATTATTGCGCAATGTAATTGCACACTCTGAAGAAGCGCTTGAAGGTGTCGTAATCTTTTGGAGCAAACATAGCCACTTTTTCAGTAAGAAGTTTTATTACATTGACAACGCATTAGCACAAACTAGAAAATTCGCAAACGGTCTTCCACTGGCGGAAGTGGTCGCTAAACAGTTTCTGGGTTCGCAAAAGGTATATTACATTCGCGCAAAGCAAAAATTGTTCGCGCAAAGGCTTAACTTTTCACATTGCAAATAGTTTTTGCATTACCAACTTATATTACACTCCCCTATAGACGTCTAAGGGGCAGATTTATCAAGGGTTGAATTGATTTGAAGTGAAAATTCGAATTAAATTCGAATAAAAAAAAAAAATCAAATTTTGAACTCATTTTGGACTTATTCCAGTATTGAATAGGCCAAAATTCGATTCGAATTGTTCAAATTCAAAATTTGATATCCTAATTTGGCAGATTAAACCTACCGAATTGCTATAGAATCCTATGGGAAGCTCCCATAGGATTCTTCTAAGTTTTTTTTTATCCTAAAAAAAAAAATTCGATCGATTGCTTAAAATCGGTCGAATCAATCGATCCAAACGATTTTTCAATCTATCAAATTTGTTTTATTCGACCATTCGATCGATCGATCGAATTGCATTAAAACCCCTTGGGTTGAATTTGAAGGTTTTTAACCCTCGAAATTCGACCCTTGACAAATCTGCCCCATAATGTCTCATATACAGTCACAACTGCAGTTGGGGTTGAGCAAAAATGAATGCAGTGACACAAATCAATGACATTTATTAAATGTATTTGCACCCAAAGCTTGCACTTCCACATGTTTGTGGTTGGTACTGCTGCATCCATTCTGCCTCTTCTTAACACCAGGAAATTCTAGGGTTTCTGCCACCTTGAAGGAGGTGGTATGTCCATAGTTCCTACAGTGGCCTGCTTCAATAATAAAGTGAGCCTTGAGAATCATATACATATGCCATTTTGATGGAAGCTATAAACAATGCATCACTGAAAATTGCATTATCAGGTCCAATTTATTTTGAAGCACAAACACAGTTGTGCATCCTTTGATGCATTGGATGCTAATTGCGGCCTCAATTACATTGGAACTGTGTAAAAATAACATGGAGCAAATACCATGGAGACCTGAATCTGAAATTTCACTTTGCACACTACACTCGTTAATAAGCCCTAAAATATGCTTATATCTAAGAAGAAATGTTCTACGTTTACTTCAATTTAGATTTTTGCGGGTTGGATCCCTTTTCAATAGAAATTGAGTTAAAGTGTGCAAGACTATATTCATAATGCATTTCGGTTGTTAAAAATTGATACAGATTAACCTCTGCAAAGTCTAGAAACCCTCCCACTGAATCACCATCAGTTCTCTAAGGTCCCAAGTTTGTTTATTATATTAGTATACCTGTATATGGTTATTTGGCTGAATGACTGTTTCATGTATTCCCTCTCTTTTCTAAAAGAGTTTTTTTCCTTTACTAAATCACAACTGCATGTGCTAGAGCATTAAGGTGTGAAAATTATGCCCCTTTGTGCTCCTTCTCTGAGCACTTGCAGTAGGGTGTTTGTACCAACACAAGGTGCAGCACTGTGAAAGTGAATGTGGCCTTGTACTCAATGCTTTTTGTGTCCTAAAGCTCCTCTGTCTTCCTCCATGGTTTCTTTTGAAAGGAGTTGGTTAGCTAGGAGGCCATAATGGAGAATCCCCCCATAATTTCAACATACATGTCATGGTGCATGGATTTGTACTCAGCACAATAGTTTCCAATGCTAAATGCATATGTGGTTGGATTGTGTGATTTACTGTATTATGCTTGCTGTTTCAATGACATCTGCTTAAGACTCTTGTCCCAAGTCTGCTGAACCTATTGACACAGTCTGCAGAGGGAACCCTGGAATTACTGCTACTTGCAGGGTTCCCATGTGTCCATAGGCATACTTGGTTTGATTCTTCAAACTGGACGGATTCAATGGTGCAGGTATAAAGAAGATGTTAAGGTACAAGCATCTTTGAGAAATGGTGTTAGTGTGAACAATACGTGTTCATATTCGTCAGACCAGAATAAATCAGCTCTATTATGTAGCAGCACTACTGATCAATTTTTGAGTGGGATGGGATATCTATAGGGGTCCCTGCTGACCTCAATTTCACCTATCTATAATATTTCATGCATTAACATGCATTTTTTCCAGCATTACCTTTTAAGACAAACATTACCCAATGATCCTTTCTTTGATTTATCATGCACATTGCAATCAAAAAATCTGTAATAATTTGCCATAGAATACACATTTGTGTACTCAATGTCAGTGATCCAACGTGCTTAGATAAAATATGTATCATTACACAATACTTTATTTCATAGTCAATTCTACAGATGCAGTCACTTGGATTTGTGTGTTAAATGCGTCGTGACTTAACTCATCTATCCCATTTATCCCACTTAGCGCAGAATATTGTGTCACAGCATCCCATCCAATTAAAGAGTTCACCATTGAAAACAATGGAGCTTTGGTATGCTAATGAAAAGGTTAAATGCTTTAAATGAGTTAAGATAACTTTGGATAACACAGTTTCTTCAATTAGCCCTGAGTCACAACGCATTTAACTTACAAATCCAAGTGACTGCATCTGTATCTCTGCAGTCATTCTTGTTGTGGTAATTTCAAGGACAAGGTCACACCTTTCAGTCCTTCTCTGGACAGAGACAGCTTTAAGGGTTTTTATTTACTTATTCAATAGGCTGATGTGTCAACTTAAATACCATCAGTTTAAACATGGGATGTAGCTCTGGGTGATATGGCATATAGATGTTGAACAATGATCAAACAAAGCCTGCTCTACCTTCAGAATACATTTCGTCAACTGCCTCTGCAGCTTTACCTTTCCTATGCATGTCCCAGGGTGTCCAAACTTGACAGCCACATAAGTCTAAAAGAAATGTCAACGCATATAAAATGACAGGAAACAATGTTGTTTTTTTTTTTTTTTTTTTTTTTTAAATAATCATATCTAATATTACAATGTACAAGAGTATGAGAAAGAAAGAAAGAAGCCCACAACTATTTAGAAAATGTCAGTGATTCAGTTTTTATGCTAATTGCCTCCCCCTGAAAGCAGTAAGATTGCAGACTTACCACCTCACATTACTAAGATAGCTAAAAAGGAGGATAGAAAGCAATATTTGATGATAGAAGGCTGCCCAAGCTTTTAAAGTTTAAAATATCACCACACTATTGTCTTGTGAGATTTCAGGTACATCTTAGTATTTAAATGAAATGGTTCCTAGCCAATATTACCTATGGATTTTTTCTTATTGTATTTCTTTATCATTTCCTATCTTTTTCAGAACAACTCCAGCTAATGATCATATTCTAGCTACATATTATGCCTCCCCAATACAGTTCTAATACATATGTCATTCCTAGATCCCTTGACTTGACTTCCCATGATAGATCTTGCTAGAGCTTGGTCAGCTCATACTCTAGTCTGTGAGCTTTACCTTTCTCCAGTTTACTAATTTAGTCTGTTGTGTGTTTCACTCCTTCAATGGTTATAAACAGAATATCATAAGATCACATTTTCTGTGGTTTTCTGAGGGTTGCTGTATCAGCTGTGAGACTGTCTGTCGGTGGTTTAGGTTAATATTTCCCATTGATATTCAATAAATATATTACCATTCAGTGAAATAGCTTTCATCTCTGTGCCTCCATCCACAGGAAATAAGCCCCAAGAATCATTTACTTATTTTCCCATATCAACAAAACGTTTATTGGCGGAATCTCCCTTGGAAGCCTGGTGTTGAATCCTCTGATAGAGACACATGGAGAAAAACATGAAACATCTGTTCATATTATCAAATTCTGATAAATCAACAAGGCTCTGTATACTGAAAGATTAAAAAGTCCAGTTGAATTGTCTCTTATCTGGGCTAATGTTTTGAAACACATTTTACACCTTAGGACAACATTTGGAATCAGAAAAGTTATTTTTTTTCTCTTTACAACATTAACATTTTGTATTAAATACATGTATCTATTCTTTTATCGGTCATCACTGTTTTCCAGTTCTGAGCCACTGAAATAAATTGTGATATATTATCTTGCCATGTATACATCTGATATATGTATAACATTATTACTGGTAACACCAAATACGTATGTCCATCACAGTTGACTATTGGATAAAGTCCTTAAACACATAGAACCCTTCAGTCTGTTAGAATGAGTTAAGAAGATTAAGTTCCCAGGTTACCACTGATGATGTACAGAAAATAAGTGTAAAGGCTGGAGGATAATTTTTAAGGTGGTATTATCAGCTGTAAATGGTACTGGCATGGAATAAGGACTTTCCATCTAAAATGTATTGTGTCAGTTAGAAGCATCATCAAATTGTAATTGAAAATAAATGGCAGAAAAAGAACCTACTGTATATTTTTGCAATCACATGTGGCATGACATGTGAATGTAGTAACTTGTAAAGGAACGGTTCAATGTAAATAAAGCAGGCACTCGAAAAAGGCAGTCTTCCACCAGGCAGTATGTATAACTAAAAATTTTTTTTATTATGTCAAATACAGCCATAGGCTGTAATTAATTATTATTATTATTATTATTATTAATAATAATAATAATAATACAAAAAACAAGTATAACGTGCCAAGTAAACATAAAAGCAAGCGCTACTTGTAAACAAACACTACTACTACTACTAATAAGTAGAGTCGGAAAACCAACATTTGTGAAACCACAAAGTGATAGAGATGTTGCCCTTTCATTTAAAGAAATGCCTGTTAATGTGATTATCAATCACATTATTAATCAAATGATCAATAAAATGTAATTTTGGGAGTCACTTCCTTAAAAAAAAGAAGTTAATCCATTATCCAAGAACATAAAGAACTGGGATTAACAGGAAAAGCATTATCTTAAAAGTGTCACTACTAGGGCATAAATGGGATTCCACTGGCAGAAAGTTGACTCCAAAGGGCAAATGGTCAAAAAGATTTAGTTCTTATGTAATGAGATCAAAATGAATCTCAGGAATTATTTCCATACTTCCTTATAGATTACAAGCGATCTTTTGTGGTATAACTATGTCTATAGTCAAGTTGGAGACTTTGCATTTCCCCTCTTATTTATGTAGAGGGGAAAAGCAGGAGAACAGAAAACATAAATCTATCAAGTCAGGTTAGTTCCCTTCAATAATAAACGGTACTTGTTTAGATTTGGCTACAGATTGCAAGGTAAATGTCTTTAATCAGTTGATTCTAACAATTCCTAAAGACTGGAACTGATTTTTGTGTCTTCTGAAATGTATTTCTCCTTTCTTTTTTTTTGGTTAAACAAAATGTTGTATAACTTTGCTTGAAACTCACTGTGATTTGTTTGATATTTTGGCCTCAAAGTGTATCAGTGCATGTGCCATGAATTTCAACTTTGACCTTGATAGATTTGCCTTTTTTATTAGCATTGCAAATTACACTGATTTGTTTGTTTTAGGCAATCCAAAATTAATCAGGGTTCCAGGATGCCAAAAACATGTTTTGAAGCATGCATTATGCCAAGTGACTTAACTTCACAATCAGGAAAGGGAAGTATGAATGTGTCTTCAACCTCAGGTGATGCATATTGTATACTTTTGATCAAAGGGGAAGTATACCCTCTTGTTCAACATGAATTCAATGAATAGGGCTTGTGCTGAACATACTTTTTGCCTATTATTTTAATCTACGTTTTTTTCATTTCTTGAGCTAAACAGGGCAAATAGGAAAATTCAGACTGATCCATATTGGGTCCTTGGAAGATAAATAATTAGATTTCCTTTACACAGATAATCTCCCTGCATTATAGACTTGTGCTTATCTGTATGCCAAAACAAAGTGGAAAGGTGAGAGGATTTCCACCACCTTTATCTAACATACACAGCAACAATTTTGGACCTTGCCTGAAAGCAAATTTCTACAAACAGTACCTGTGTCATGCCAGTCTACTATACACAGAGGGGTGTATTTATTAATATTTGAGACAATCTTCACCTGTGATATTGCCCATAGCAACCAATCAGCAATTATATTTGACCAGCCACCTACAAGTTAGAAAACAAAAGCAAAGATCTGATTAGTTGCTATGGGCAACATCATCAGTGATGTTTGTCTCCAGTGTTAATAAATATGCCCCTTATACTGTGGGCTAACACATAAAATGGGAGCAACAAATAAAACAAGTATCTGAGGCAGTAAAGGTTTCAGTTCAATGAGATGAATGACAAATCCTGACATTTTGAATGCTTGTTTCAGTGCACTAATAGTTTAAACCATACAGAGTATCTTTGTAATATAAATTTAATTTCTTAATAAAAGCTACCATTTTAGTTTTTTATTAATTAGGCTTATTTTTTTTATTAATTTAGGCTTAAAGTTAAAATTATTTGTAAATGAGAACTAAACCCTAAAAATTGTTATAAATGTCATATTTTACATACTAAACCTATTGCACCAGCCTACAGTTTCAGCTTGTCAATAGCAGCAATGATCCAGGGCTTCAAACTTGTCACAGGGGGTCACCATCTTGGAAAGTGTCTGTGACACTCACATGCTCAGTGGGCTCTGAGCAGCTGTTGAGAAGCTAAGCTTAGGGGTTTTCACAAATTTACTGTAAAGAAATCTTACCCTGGTGCTCTAGCGGTGCGGCGGGGACGCCCGCCTCGCCGCTCTGCTGTTCTACCTTGTACGCGCGCGGCGCGCACTTCCGCCTTTTAAAGATGCAGGCGCGCTGGCGTCATGACGTCAGCACGCAATGGCGCCAAATTAAAAAAATTAAAGGGATATTTAAAGGGGTTTTTCGAACTGTTTGTTGCCCGTGATAGGATTTTGCTCCTGGTGCCTAACTCTGTGCTGTAAAGCTTCTAGTATTCCTGTTACCTGTGTTTGACCCTGCCTGGCTTTTCTGACTATCCTGATTATCTGTATCCTGACCCGAGCCTGATATTTGACCACCGATTTTGCCTCATCCGTACATGATTGATTACCTGGTTTTGACCCTTTGCCTGACTGACTACGTTTACTATCTGCCTGCCTCGATCCAGCCTGTCTTTGATTACGATTTTGTCTCACGCCTCTGTACTTCGACCTTCTACCCAAAGACTTTTCGCTTACAGTTGTGCCCCTTTGCCTGCTCAGAACCTTTTGTCTTGCACCTCTCGTTTTAAGACATGGCGGCATCCAATTAGCCAAGGGCTCCTCCCGAGGTGAAAGGCGGCTGTTATAGGCAGAAGCACGAGCCAAGACCAGGGTGCTTGTCACTGGTTCTGAGTTTAGGGTGCCGACCGTTACATTTACAAGCAGAAAATGTGGTTGGCCTGTAATATAAGTTGATGCTACAGGGCTGATTATTAAATTCTGGTGCTAATTGCACTGGTTTCTGTGCTGTCATGTAGTAATTGTCTGTATTAATGAATAATCAGCTTTATATTGTGACTATATTTCTATTCTATGTGTACTGTATATTGTGAGTGGGTCCCTAAGCTCAGTAAGTGACAGCAGCACAGAGCATGTGAATCAGTGAATCAGCAGAAAAGAAGATGGGGAGCTACTGGGGCATCTACTGGGGAGACACAGATCTTTACTGCTAAAGGGTTGTGGTTGCCTTGGGCTGGTACACAAGCACAAAACATCATGTCCAACATTTCAAGCCTACTTCTTTAGTTAAGCTTTAGTTCTCATTAAGAGGTTTTGTTAAGATATATAACAAACTTCTCTTCCTAGTAAAACTACATTTTATCCAAATAATCCAGATTTTTTTAAAATTATTTCCCTTTGTTCTGTAATAATAAAACAGTACCTTGTGTTTGATCCACACTAAGATATAATTAATCCTTTTTGGAAGCAAACCCAGTCTTTGTGTTTATTTAATGTTTACATGATTTTCTAGTAGCCATATGATATGAAGATCCAAGATCTAACATCCTGAGCATTCTGGATAACAGGTCTCTTACCTGTATTTCATTTTGAATGAATGTATGAATCGAATAGCTAATAGATTGTATTCTATTTGTTTTGCCCATGACTTTTCTGTTTTTAATTTTTATCAGTGGATAGAAATTTTTCTAATAAATTCATTTAAGATTCAATATTGTTAGCAACAAAATGGAAAATATGTTGAGGGTGAATAGTGTATATCCAACAATATATTTAAAGAACGAGCCACACATTTGTCATGACCTACAGTGTATGCCTATTTTAGCCGATCTGTATGCATTTGTGACTTCTGCTTTAAGATAATTATTATTTTTTATTTCAATCAGTAACTTTCTTTGTTACAGATCATATTATTCTGTATTTCTTCTTCAAATAAATAAATAAATGTGTATATGTATATATATATATATATATATATATATATATATATGTATATATATATATATATTTTTTTTAGTATAAAATAACCTTTACCGTTTTTTTTTCTTTCTAATAATCTTTGTCTTTTTCCCATTTTTATGTTTATGTTTATAGAAGGATATTTCTATGGTAACTGTCCTAAGTTTTGTTTCCATGGTGTCACTCCCACGAGCACTTTGGTCATTAAAAAGCTGACTGTACTGTGCATCTTGTATGATTAATACTCTTTCAGTGGCAGAGCTAACCCATGAGCGAGTAGTTAAATACAAAATAAATATTCTTTACATTATACTGCAGTAGAAGTCAAAAACTAAAGCAGGAACAAAAAAGCATAGATAATCCATATTTGTAACTTCAATGAACAATGTTAACAAGTTCCTGGGAATTATTTTTGCATTGTCACAAAGGTGGTGAAGGAAAATAATTCTCTGGAGGCATTTGTAATTAATGAGAAATTGAGAGGGAAATTATAATAGAAAATACAGCCCAGATGATGAAGTGGGATATTTTGTTTCTTAAAAACAAGCAACCATGTCTCACCATACACCGCACTTTGGAAAATACAGTCATAGCTAAATGCCTTCTGGCACTTTTCAGGTGAGTTTTTAGCACTGGTATGGGATCCATTATCTGGAAAACTCTGAATTATGGAAAGGTCATCTTCCATAGACTTCAATTTATCCAAATGATTAAAAATGAAAACAGTACCTTGTACTTGATCCAAAGTAAGATGCAGCTAATCCTAGAAGCAGTGTACACGTTTATTTAATGCGTATATTTTTTTCTAGTACATTTAAGTTATGGAGATCCAAATTACAGAAAGATCCATTATCCAGAAAACCCCAGGTCCCAAGTATTCTTGAGAACAGGCCCCATACCTGTAGTACTTTATTACCTGGTAGACCTTTCCACATAGATTAGATCCTTCATACAGTCACAGGGAGGCAGATTTATCAAGGGTCGAATTTTGAGTTCTTGACCAACTTGACCAATTGAAATGAAATAAATAATGTAATTGTACAAAGTCGGATGAATACGTTGGAGCCGAAAATTCTAATTTAATACCAGTTTTTCCAAACTTGATTCAAGTTTTTTCTGTGCAAAAAACTAGAATGTTAGGAAGGCTGCAAACAACTCCAAATTGATGTAGGACGTCTTTCATATGCTCAATAGGCAATTCGGCAGGTAGGTACAAGGGCAAGTGTATGATAAAACTAGAAAATTTAATTAGAATTTTTTTTTTTAAACTTGAATCAAATTTTAACAATTCCCTGCTCGAATTTCACAGTTTTGGCCACTTGAAAAAAACCTTGAAAATTCAAATTTGAAAATTTTAAATTAAAAATTTCACTTCGATTCTTGATAAATCTGCCCCATAGTATACCCATATCTTGCAAGCCCCTTCATGGATAGAATGGGTAAAAACCAGAGTATATCTGGTTATTCTGGTTCAGGCAAAGTACTAGCGATCTGCTTCAAGACTTACTAAAATACATACATACATCAGATGTGAGACAATATCTATTTGGTAGCAGAGTGTACAGTGGCTACCACTGCTAGGTTGGTTCAAGTGAGGATATAGGTACAAAAGTAGAGATCAAACCTACTAACAGTAGGTACTAAATGTTTGAGGTTTATTTAATATTTCCCCCTTGAATTAGATTTGTTCAGACCATGCTCACAAATACACAATTTTCAACAATAAGCAGGTGCTTATTTTTTAATTAATGGCTTAGAGGCAAGTTTTGGTTGCATAAAAAACAGATGAAGTTTATGTAATATTTCCCCCTTGAATTAGATTTGTTCAGACCATGCTCACAAATACACAATTTTCAACAATAGATTTCCCAATTAAATGTAAATAATTCAAAAAGATTCTGTAGAAGTCAATGAAAGGTGTGTTTTCAAAGCTATTTTAACAATTCAGTTTTCAAGAAAGTTAAGGCAATTTGCAAATTGAAAATAAAAAATAGAATGAGATTTTAGTGGTTTTTCTTATTTTTTGCAATGTAGTTTTCCCGATTTGATTTTTTATGAAATCTAGGTGTTGCCATGTTGTTGAAGGGTTTGTCTTCTATCTAGTGCAGTGATCCCCAACCAGTAGCTCGCGAGCAACATGTTGCTCTCCAAACCCTTGGATGTTGCTCCCAGTGGCCTCAAAGCAGGTGCTTATTTTTTAATTAATGGCTTAGAGGCAAGTTTTGGTTGCATAAAAAACAGATGTCCTGCCAAACATTCTCTCCTGTAGGCTGCCAGTCCATATAGGGGTTACCAAAAAGCCAATCAGAGCTCTTATTTGACATCCACATGGGCTTTTTCATGCTTGTGTTGCTCTACAACTCTTTTTAAAATTTAAATGTGGCTCACAAGCAAAAAAAGGTTGGGGACCCCTGATCTAGTGTATACTGACCACTCCATTCTGCAATCCACTGTATGCAGAGAATATTCCATAATAATGACTGGAAGTACTACAAAGTAGGGTTGCCAATAAACTTAAAGAAATCTAAATGAAGTAGCATCAATGTAACTGAAAATATAACTTAATTATATTATTTGACTCTGTATTTTTATTCCAAAAATATTTTTGAACTTAAAGTTTTAAAACTTGGCTAAAGGCCAAATAAAAGTTTATGTTGGAATCTTTTATTTTGTACAAATTGACCATAAAATATAACATCCACAAGAATGTCAGTTCTTATCAGTTTATAGGAAAAGAAATCCATACATATCAAATTTCAGCAAGTGTAACTGCTTATTGTTCAAAATGTTCCAGGATTATATGTCTATTTCACTTTGTCATATTGCATCACTAATAATTGATGGGGATTGTTTTGGCAAAGTTCTAAAATTGTGAAAGCAAATCATATTTTAGCACTCAGAAGGCTCTATATATATATATATATATATATAATATATATATATATATATATCAACTCACAGCAGCAGCAGCACTCTCCCAGAGTGGTGAATATTCGTGGTGCACGGCCTCAGAGGGGGATTACCGAGTCTCTCCTCCTTCTCATATAGAGCAACACAAGAAAAAGGCAGCACTCACTGGTTAGATATCAAAGTGATGTATTAAAATCAGGCTGTCAGGCTAGCATCTTGCCATCAAGCTCAGGCTACGTTTCGGACATGCATCGTGTCCTTTATCAAGCCAAAAAAGTGTACATGGAACAGCATGGTCATGTGACATTTAAACTGAACCCTGCATATTATGTGAATTTATGTACAGAAATAAATTATTTAGAAAAAATCAAAATTAAATTAAAACAAAATCAATGGTCAGGTTACCGGTGCACAGTGGCTGTGAAATAGGACCAACTCAGTATAGATATAGATGGTCTACTGTTAGCAAATTTACATTCTGCTGTTTGTTAGTAGCTGTTAGGGTCTCTAGTTATATTGTAGGAACACAGTAATATCTTAGAGGGCATTATAGATAAAAAAAATTACTTTAAATAAAGCACTTAAACGGGACATAGGATAAATGAAAAAAAACCCTAATTCTGTAGGCAGTTATAAGTAATATATGATGTTGCTTTTACATGGTGCTAAAATTTTTTATTATCTTGAAAAATAGCCCCTTTATTGGAGCTCCCTATAGATTTTCTCTGGTCTGTGTCTGTGCGTCAAATGAGGGGTGGGTGTTTCCTAATGGTCTCTGCCAGAGGCACAGTAGGAGAGGGACAGCAAATCAGAGCCCTGCAGTCACACAAGCACAGACAGGTTTCAGTTCCCTATCAGGTCCTGCTAGCTGCTGATTGGTTCCAGTCCTACAATGCAGTGAGCTGGGAGCTGCTGGCTCCCCTGCACAGCCTGGGAATTCAGGGAGCAGGAAGTGGAAGGGAATGGAGTGATTATTAGGGTTTTTGCAGAAATGGTCAATAAATCAGCCTGAAACACTACTTTTTAAAGCACAATTCTTCTATATCTAAATGAGTATAATGCACTGGTACATTCTTATTTTTTAAACAATATGTCTCCTTTAAACCACTTGCAGATGTATGTACAAAAAAAAGTCCAACTTGCAGCCCCTCAATGGAGGGGTTGGCATTTGTTTTAGCTTACTGCCCTTTCCCAACACTATGGGGTATATTTGCCAAAATTCAAATATAGTCAATAAGAGTTTACTTTCAAGCTACAGTATTTTTCAATAAATTTTTTTAGATCTTTTCATTATTTGGCACTGAAAATGAAGGGTAGAATGTGAATTCACACTTTTCAGAGATCAGTTTTTTATTTTTGAGATTTTTTATTTTCTTGAATTTCGGAAATATCTAGAACATTTTAAGATTAAAATTGTAATAATTGTGTAAATTAACAAAACGTTTGTGAGAAGGGTCTATGGAGGCCTCCAAAGTCTTCACCTTGGCTGGTTGGGTAAATTACCTGATAATGTTATATATAGTCCTCAACAAAATTCTAAATATTGTCTTCTTGCAAAAGGGTAAACATTTTCCCAATTCCTGTCTAAAGTTCACACTTCTGTATGGTATCAGCTTTTGGGGTCAGTTTAAAAGAAATACATCCAATTCCTATTCTGTATAACAGGTCCCAGGCTGGTTCTGCTTCCAAAAAGGATTAATTATATCTTAATTGGATCAAGTACAAGCTACTGTTTTATTATTACAGAGAAAAAGGAAATCATTTTAATAAATGTGGATTATTTGGATAAAATTGAGTCTGTGGGAGAGGTTCTTTCCATAATTTGGAGTTTTCTGGTTAATGGGTTTCCAGATAACAGATCCTATACCTGTATAAGATTACCAACAGCTGGTGGGATAGCTGCTCTAAAATAAATAAATAAATAAACGTTGCCTCCTTGGCTATAACCCTCCTCTATTTGTAATTGGGTTCAAGAGCCTGAATTTGGATCTTTACCCATACAGTATATTAACTATTAATAAAAGAAAATAGTATAGCTATATCATTCTTACTGGACTAGTTTACTTGTCTGAGGCCTCATAACACAGTCAACAAAATATAAGAAGATTTATAAAAATAGAACAATTTTCATACTTTTTAAAAGTCTCATGTATTTCTCTCTGATTATGATTTTCAAAGGCACCTTTTCGAGGTTCCTTGAGTTGCATAAGCTCCCTAAGAGCTTTTATTGAACAAGTTACTTGCCCAACTAGAGAATTTTTGGGATAGTCTAATGATATAATTTATTTATTAGAGTAAGAGTTGTACATCACAAAGATGTTTGGTGACAAAACACTGGTGAGAAAACTCAGGAAATGTAATCAATCACATAATGGTCTCTGTTACTGAAACTAAATACATTGTGCTGAACTCATTATGCCTGCACTAGAGAATGTCTATGACCTCCTAAATTTTGTGGATGCTTATTAAGTTTAATTTTTCCCATCTATGGATTCTTGGCACAATTCTGCATTTCACCATTTTGTGCAAAACTGCTGCAAAATTTTGCCACGAATAAACACGTGGTGATATCCACGGACCCCTAATGTATTTTGTGCAAAAAAATAAAAATCACTGCAAATAAAAAAAAAAGTCTGTAGTCTCCAATGTATGCTGTCCAGGAAAAGACACAGCAAAAAACACCTATGATAGTTTGTGCCTAAAAAATTGACCTTAAGGCATTTTTGCTAATTTTCTTGTGGTTTTGCAATTTCGTTTCAAGCGAAACAAAATATTGAGTTTCTGGAAACCCAGGTAAGATTGTGTATGACCTCTTAACTTGTAGAAATAGCAATTAGGGTGACTTTTCCCACTAATAAATCAGACTAAAAAGATTGTAACTGTGTAAGGTAAAAATATGACTGTCCGTCCGTTCCTGTGCGCTGTTCATTCTTATTCATATTTTCCTCTTTTTACTTTGAAATCTTGACACACTTAAGATTTGCACCTCCTGACAAATGTTAATATAACGCTAATACAAGCTGTCAAAAAGCTTTTAAAGATTGTATGCAGTCCAAGTTATCATCACAGCTAACCCTAGCTGATATATAAACTTATGTGGGCATAAAAAAGAAAATAATATAGCTGTATAACACACTGCAATAGATACAGACTGGATTACACATTACATTTCCTCAATGTTACTGATCAATTTTATTAAACAGACTCACAGACATCCCACCAAGAATCATAAGTTATTATTAGTGATGGGCGAATTTATTCGCCAGGGGTGAATTCCCGTGATTTGCCGCTGGCGAATAATTTCGCGAAACGCCCGCGAAATTGCGAAAACTCTGCGTCAAAAGCGTGCCACGACTTGTTTCGCAAATTTTTCACCAATTCGCGAATTTCTCTGGAAATTCGCAAATTTTTCGGCGAAGCGAAACTGGGGAGATTCGGCAATCACTAGTTATTATATAGAGATTACGGGGCAGATTTACTAATGGTCGAATTTCAAAGTGAAAATCTTGACCATCAATTTTTTTTAAAGTGCTTTTTCGATCGAAAATTGACCTATTTCGATCGAATACAAATCGTTCAATTGCAACGTTCAAATTGAATGATTAGAACAATTTTATGCAAAATCCTTCGAATACCTAGGACTTAGAAAAAAATTCAGGGCAGGTTCTAGGAGGTCCCCCATGAGCTACAATGGCAATTCGGCAGCTTTAAGGTGGCAAAGTGTCAAATTTGAAGGATTTTAAAGGGCCAGTACTTTGAAAATTCGACTTGCCGAATTTTTAGGGGTAGGGTAAAAGAAAGCCGCGCACAAAGTGAGTAGACAAAAAGGCCGAATCCTTGCCAAATACCGAACCGAATCCTGGATGCGGTGCATCCCTATGAATTTTCAATTTTGGCCTATTCAAAGTAGCCCAAAATTACTTTGAAATTCTAATTTTTCTTTGTTAAAATCGTTTGAATCTTTGATTCGATTGATGCAATCGTTCAATTTGTCATTGTCATTTTTGATCAAAAAATTACCACCCCCAAAAAAATTGATGGCCGATTTTCGAATTTTTTTCTATTAAAAATTCAACCAATAGTAAATCTGCCCCTATATGTACTGTATATTGTGAGTCTGTCCATAAGCTCAGTAAGTGACAGCAGCACAGAGCATGTGAATCAGTGAATCAGCAGAAAAGAAGATGGGGAGCTACTTGGGCCTCTACTGGGGAGACACAGATCTTTACTGCTAAAGGGCTGTGGTTGCCTTGGGCTGGTTCAGAAGCACAAAACATAATGTACAATATTTCTAGCTGTGTACTTCTTTAGTGAGGCTTTAGTTCTCCTTTAACAGACTGGTGATCTATTGTAATGGCAATAAGCAAATACATAAATACTTAGGGGCCTCCTTATTAAAGCTGGAATTTTTCTGGTTCAGTTTTTTTAAAAAAGTGGGCAAAAACACAAATGTAATTATTAGCATTTCTCCACATATTTGACATGAAAAAATGCAGTCTTATGGGCTAGAAATAAACGCAGAGAAAAACATGGATAAATGTCAGTGGCATGATTATAATCTATCATGTGTTTTATTTAGCTGAAATAAAACCACATTATTTGCCACGCTGAAAAACAGCAAATTGGCTTCAAAATTTCTATTGTTTCACAAATGAAGCAAGATTGCTCAGTATAAAATTTTCAGTTGTTTTTGAAATTCACTTCTTTCCACTTAAAAAATTAAACATGTACCACCTAAAACTGTCAACATTTGTTTTCATTTAACACTTCTAACTGAATAAAAAACATGATCATGAGAAAAGAAACTTGCTATTTACTAAAATAATGCAGTTGAGATGTTGCTATAATTTGTGCCATTGTGATTTTCAATTTGCAAATGAATAAATTTTCATGTGAGCTAGTTAGAAGGGACATGGAGGAAGTCTTGGAATAATTATTTTGTCTGCTTTACTTTCACAGTAACTTTGACACAGTTTAAAATACAGCGATTGTCACAATTATTCTGAAGAAATCTCAATTTGTGATGACAGTACTAATTTATATAGTAACTTCCATTTAATGTATCTGAATGGTGATCTGTTGTTCTGGGCCTATATTCATCAGCTCTGACACTCACAAAATGTAATTGTAGGACAAAAGCAAAGTATGCTATAGCACTGACTCTATCTCAAGTTCTTTTGGATGAGTGTGTATTCTCTAAGTTTTGCCACAAACAGATCAAACATGTTTAATATTGGTGGGATTGGAAGTGGAAACTTAGCATTTCTGAAGGAGACAAATTCATGTTTTTGCACTAATTCAAGTAATTTTTATTTAGTATATATATATATATATATATATATATATATATATATATATATATATATATATATGGGAATTGGCTCTCAGAATGTCCCTTTTCATAGTGGCAAGAGGAAAATATGAGCTGAATCTTCCTGTGATGCATTTATTGAAAACCAAACTTTCACTTTCCCTCAAAAAATTGAAAAATGGCAATTTTGCAATTTATTTTTAATTTTCTGAAAAGTATTAAACCATAAAAATGTTGAAAGCAGAATTGATATGGTAGGAAACACAGCTGAGATTTAATAGTAGCTGAGCTGGAAAACCTGCAATGAAAATGGACTTTCACATTGCACAACATATTTTGATTGAGAATTTCTGAAATAAGAATATATACTGCCACATTGTGCAAATTATTTTGAGGATATACCACCATGTTCACTATGACAACTCCACAATAATTGCAGGATAATCATAATTTTCTTTAAATGTTTTCAGCAAGTAAAACATTAAAAACATTATACAATCAATGGCCATTGTGACATCAATGTGCATCAGTGAACTGGGTAAAATTATCAGATGTCCATTGACTTTAATGCATTTGGACAAATTAGATACGCGTATAAAAATTGAAGCAGGCATCAAAATTCGTGTTTTGCGAAGTTTGCAAATTTTTCATCCATGCAAAATGGGACAAATTTGGCAATCACTACCCCTTTGGACTCTATGTGAATTTGTGAATTTACCTGGTAGTTCATCATGCTACTTTAAAGTTTTAGAAAATATGTATTGTCTGCCATAGTTGACTTTTTCACTAATAGATAGTGTTTGTACAATCCCAGTGTTGAAAGGTTAAAAACTGAACTTTTTGCCCCTTCTTGCACTTATTTTTACAAATCAATGAGCAATAACGGATTTTACACCATTTTTTTCTGGTCCTTGAAAAACATTAAATGGAGGCTCTGCTATATACATTACTGTACCCTAAATGGTTTACGATAAATTTGATCAATTTTTTATGGTAACTTTTCATTTTTACACTTTGTTGATTCTTTTGGACAGTTGTATACTGTACTTTATTCTTGATTCTGCTCTGAGTGACAATGTTCTTTGGTTTTGCTGGATAACTTTTTACATTTATGTGACCTCAACTTTTATTCCAGCCAGGAAAGCCAAACCTCAGATCTAGCTTTTCTTATAATTTACTTAAGAATTGCGGTCATTGCGATAGCTCTAACAGAGTAAGTTCTCACAATACACAAGAGAGTTTATGAAGCTTTTTTTCTTAAGCAGTCCAAAAGAATGTCTGAGAAGGAAAACAAAATGATAGAAATGTAGTGTGGGTGATTTTTTTTGGACATAACATTTAGCAACAGTCTTAGAAGATATACTTTTCAGGCAACATACCAAAATATTTAAGGTACATAATTAGGTTTTAACTGCATTTCTTTATTAATAAAGAATTTAGTTATCTTCACTGTGAGGATCTAGTATAGGAACATATGTACTTTTTAGACATTAATTATTTTTCGATTCATGGAGCCAGGTCCTAGGTACAGAGTTTGAAAATGAATCAATTGCCATGCTTAGGGGAAAATGTTAGGGGTCATTTAACTTGACCCAAGAGAGAAGGTCAAGAGCACTAGGGGGAGAAAAAGCATGCCCCTTAGTGTCCAGAGTCTAGATAAAAAGTCAGGCATGAGGTACAGAGTGCAGCATCAAGGTAGCCATGTCCTTAACACCTGCCATAGGGCAATTAGGATATGTCTATATATTTTCACATGTGCACTGGAAAGCTTCATGTTGTAGCATTCCCAGCTGCAGTCAGGCAAGCCTAGGAGTGGACAATAAAAAATGCAACCATAAGATAGTCTTAACTTTGCAAAGCAAGTTGCAGGTAAAATGTAGTCCCTGTGAAAAATGTGTAATTAAGTTATAGAATTCTGAATGAAGGAAAGGTTAATTCACTGGGGGATGCTAAAATGTGAATATTATCGCTCACCTGGTACCCCAGAACAGATCTCCTGTTCCTTAAAAACTGCACCAACCCGAAGTACTTCTGAAGAAGTTTTTCATTGCCATTTTCTTTGCCTTCCTCCATCTTCTCTTCATTCTGGTCTGAGAAGGCATACATGCAGTAGAGCAAAAGCCGAACACAAAAAATTGTTTTTTTTTCACTCTACTACACACGAGCCTTCCTGCACCCAAACAAAAGAAGACAAAAAATGGAATGCAATTGCACCAGAAGTACCTTGGGCCGGTTCAGTATTTTGCTAAAAGGAGTACCTACCAGGGATACTTGGTAAGCAATTATAATTCCTGGGTGGTGTCTAACATTTTTGCATCCTCCAGGGATTTAACCTTTCCATTTACTTTACTACAGTTATTAATGTATAATAATAATAATAATTCTTCATTAATGTCCTTACTATATTTATAAAGGGGAGTGCAGGGACTTTTTGTTCTTGTCTATACTTTAATGAAACCTGATCAAAAGAAAAACAAAAATGAACATTTTCCTTCATTTGGTAGGTCACCATATCTTACTTTAGGCGTGTACATTGATATTAAAGCACAATATTATAACATTTTTGCTCCTTCAGCTTGGTGGACCTTCAGAAAAGTTTCCCGGATTTCCAGTTTAATTACACACCGGATCCAAAACATGACTTCAGATATTTGTACAAGACATTCTTTATTAGCTTCCTCCCAACAATCCTCCCTTATCAGAATCTCCATCAAATAGCATGCCGTGTTTTCTCATGGAGCTGATTCATCAAACAGATATGCTTCTGATAAGTCAGCTACACAGATTTAAAGATCACCAGGAGACGTTACCTCACATTAGGCAGAGTCTTGTGTTAACCTCAACTTGATTTATTTTGCACTTTTTTGTGCTTTCCTGACACAGCACAGCAAACTGTTCTCCCTATATAATGTTGCAACACAAGCTACAGAAATTGTTGAAGCAATAGCTTTTTTAGCATCATAACGTTTAATTTTCATTTTATTTTTCTGACAATGCTAAGCTAATGGCACAACAGGAACTTATGACTTACCCCTGGAGTTTTCCTCTGGTCTTTGGGTGTTCAGAGTATGGAATGGCAAGTATGGAATGGCGGGCCCCTTAGGCCATCTTAGCATGGGGATGCTAACACTACACATGGCTTCTACCTGGTTAGTCGTATCAAACACCACTGCAGAGATTGTCAGGCTAAAGAAATAAACAGATCAGTAAGTTGTCCTGTGCAGGTGAGGTGTATCATTGGAAGACAGATTTGCAATACCCAGACTAGAAAATCTGGGTATTAAAAGGGGGCCAGTGTATTCAGATATCAGTCATCCTGCAACAGCTCAGTATGTCATTCCAAACCACCCAATGTACAGAAATATTCACCACAATTCCCTGGTGCTCAGTGTAAAGGGCCTCGGCAACCCCCCGAAAACTGGTAAGTAGAATAATATCACTGGCACACAGGATGATAGCAGCAGGAACAAACCCCTGCTAATTTTATTTTGCCAAAGTGCAGGTGCAACGTTTCGGGGTAAAAACCCCTTGAAAAAAATTTGTCAAATCCCTAGTACTGATCATCACAGCACTGTCCAACCAATGTATTATGTATCAAGTGGCACTAAGGCAAAGTCTTTGTATACATCTGAATGTTTTTCATTCCAGTTTATACATCACAGCAATTCAGTAGGCTCATCTGTGTTGTACGTTGTATAGGAAAACAAAAGTGACTTCCCTATACCCACAATCCTTACAAGCAGAGAAATGGGAACCTTTTAACAGAGTGACCCAGAAACTGGTATAGGTATCTAAATAAAGGCAAGTCACAATTAGTCATACCAGAATAAAGAGAAATAAATACACAGGGAACTTTGGAAGTAAAAGTAAAGAGCTTGTTCTAAGTGATCCATTAACAGCTGTAACAGATTACATTTCCCACATCATCAAAATATAAGTCTACTGGAATTGTGCCTAACCTCATTTTAGAGTCTCTCCCTAATCCACATGTACAGAACAATAGTATCATGATAACATTTTCCTTTGAAAAGAGACAGTTATGAACCTAAGCTAATGTAGGGGTTGCACGGCCAAGCACAATGCATTTTTATTAAATCTTCTTCTTTATAATGAAACATTGTAACATATACAGGAGGTTCCCAGGGTGTGGAATATATTATAATTGAATGATAGAAGATCAATTAATCAAAGCTGAAATATTGGCCCAGTCTTCTTTTCAAAGATTAAGTACTTTCAAAGTAACTGAAATATGAACTAGGCTGGTAGAACACGCAACATTGGAGTACAACGGGCAGGAACCTCTCCGAACACCAAAATCAATCAATCAGTAGAATCCAGGAGCCATATATTTAAATAGAACAAAAAGTCTTTATTTTAGCCCATATTGTAAAATTAAGACTTTTTGTACTATATAAATATTTCGCTACTGGATTCTACTGATTGATTTTGGTGTTCTGGAGAGGTGCCTGCCCATTGTACTCTCCTTTGCTGAAGGTCTGGGGAATGAGCATCCGGACCCCCCATGGAAAGCGGTAAGCTTTTCCTGTTATTTTAAAAATCCCTGCTTTCTAAAGTCTTAATTTTTGTAGGCTGGTAGAACTCTGAAATTGAACCTTGTCTGGAAATAGAGAGTCAGTGTAACTGTCCATTAGTGATGTGCAGTGTGACCTGCACCCAACCCTAACATGATGTGCTTCAGCATTTACAGGTCAGCATTCAGAGCCCTGACATCATGGAAGAGGTGGGGCACACAGGTACCAGCCTATAAACAGCCCCAAAGTTTGGCAGAAGAGGGTCACTGTAAGGTTGTGGGCTGAGTGGGCACATGACACAGTTCAGTCTGGACCCACCCATAGCCTGTACATGAGACTATAACTCTACTATATATTTAATATGAATGACTGTCCTGAAAGCATTAAACACACAAGGACCATTCTCTGCTCCAGCAGCAGGGTCAGGTACCATAACAAAAGGCGGGTATTGGGCAGACAGAAAGAAGGTAATTGCTTGTGCATATTCAGTGGTCTTCAAGTCTGTGGGCAGGGTCTGGCAAAACATTTTGATCTACTTCCTGTAATATAGGTTTCACCACTTCCCTTACACCTTTGTGCAGGTTGTAGATAAATGTTAGACATATTTTCCCTTTAACAACAACGGGTTCTTGTCCTATCCCACAGTTTCCACCAGAATCTGTGCTGAGCTTTAAAAATGAAGTGTCTCCGCCTGCCTACACTGTGTACGGTATGTGGGATTACATTGTGCTGTAGTTTCCAGTGCAATCCATCTTTTTAATGTTGCTACAAATGGTACCTTACAAATATAGCGAAACTATTGTATATCAACTGTTCATTTCTCCTTTTTCCTAACATATTTGGAATTTTCTCAAATGTTGAGAAAGCATCTTTTTTATTGGGGAATGGTTAATTATTTTTGTTCTTCTGTGGTATTGAACATGTCAGCAGAATTAAAGGAGATCAACTTTTTTAACCTGTTTCTCAGCATTTCTTAACTGCTGAGCTGGGAGACGCAAGGAGTTTACAGAAAAATTTATAGGGTACTTTTTTTTTTACAAACAATAAATAAAATAAACACAATTTAATGTTTATATAAAATTAATAGGTTATTCAGGTAGGGGGACAGTTATCCATAATGCCTGGGAAATGGGGATTTCCAGATCATTCTGTAATTCAAAACTCCATACCTTTAGTCATAAGAAATTTTATAAATCAAACAGTATGGTTCTGCTTCCAAAAAGGATTTATTATATCTTAGTTGGGATCAAGTACAAGGTACTGTTTTATTATTACAGAGAACAATGAAATCATTTAAAACATTTTTAAATTATTTGGATAAAATTGAGTCAATGGAAGACTGCTTTTCCCTAATTCAGAGCTTTCTGGATAATGGGTTCCGGGATAACAGATGCCATACCAGTGTATATGTATGTATGTGTATATATATCTATATATACATGTAGGCCTGTGACATCATCCAGCCCAGTTACAGGCTGAAGAGCGATCCGATTGGCTGGGCACCCCAGTGCATCCTTGGGAGAGAGGGTGTGCCTGACTTTGGAGCCAAAAGTACAGTGTCTTCAGGAGAGCTGAAGAGAACCAGCACAAGTAGATTTAAGACTGTCAAGTACAAAGAAGCTGTTAACTCTGTGGAATCTGTGGAGGTACAGATTGAGCCCAGCCTGTCTCCTGCCAAGCTGCTACAAACTCAGAAGGATAAAGGTGCCACTAGTTGGATTGATCCTGCTATAGTGGGATCAATCCAACTGAGAGCACCCTGGTGAGCCACCCAAGGGAGGATACTGGCAAGGATACAAGTGTGGGGCCCCAAAGTGAAGACAGATCTTTTGTATTTATCTGCTACGTTGAAGCTGCTGCTAAATTACAATTGGAGAGGTACTTTTGGGAAATGGTAGCACTACCTGGGGAATTAGAGCTCTGGGGAAGGGACATTTCATTTGAACTGTGTGGTTATTAACCCCTTCTGGAGGATTGGGACTTTGATATTACAAAGGACTGTGTTGGAGCAACAGTTAAGTACCTAATAGTGATTTAGGTAGTGTCCCACATGTCCCTAGTGTAGGAGAATGTGGTGTATTAGTTTGCCCAAGTTTTATAACAGTTTAGAAGAAGTTTATATTTGTTTCATTTGCAAACTGTGTGTGTTTTATTATTCCTAGTGGAATCCCCCTGAGGTGTGCTCCTTGGTGTTCTCTAGGTGGAGGCACTGCACTGTAATTCCCAGTTCCCAGTACTTTTCATACAGAAAAGAGAAGCAGGGCCGCTGGATTGCCAAGGGTAAGTTGCTATTTAAAGAGTCTGTAACCAAATTAGGGTTATATACATATACATATATATATATATATATTTCTTTTCAGAAGAGACCATTGTCATCTTATAACTTACCGATGAATAAAATTATATACTATGCATTGTTTCATTTTTTCATAACTCTGGCTGCACGGCTGGAAGTCAGAAGCTTGTTAGCAAAGCTTAAAGCTATCATTTAGTTTTTTAACTTTACAACGAAAGCCTTATTTGTTCAGCTATAATTCCAAAGAATGGAACAATGATTTGGGTTTGAGATCCTGAACATGTATTTCTTCAAAAATAAATCAAATGTTTTAGAACAAATACAGTTTCTTCCTGTTTCCAACTTTCCCTTTGTTTTGCTTCAGAATTCCTCAAATATGACCAAAACCCAAACTATATTTTAGTTTCCTATAAAAGGAAGTTTACTTATAAAAATAAATACGGGTAGTGAAATGCAAGTGTATTTGTATCAACAAAGCAAAACCTATTTCCTCCCACAAAGTCTGAGAATTAGGGCTGAATGCTGGCAGAAATCAGTATCTGAAACATCCTGGTACACAATGTTATCGTCTATGAGGAATGGGCTTTGATTTCTTCTGATTTAACTCTTAAAAGATGCCTTGGAGGTAGTGCATCAACAAAGCAAATGTATTACCTTTTATTAATGAACATCATGGTTAATAAGGGAGCAAGATTAATTATACATTTGTATAGATTATATATAGAAGAACAGAGGGATGCTCCCCTAATTGGATGCCCATTGAGTAACCTTGAGTTCAAGGCTCAACATCTGCCTCTGCATGCTTCTGTCTCCTTCCAATAAAAAAAAGAGATCATAAACTGTATATGGTCCTGTGATGAGCGGCAGTAAGAATATGGTGCATGTGTGTTACAGGCAGTTGAAACACATTATCAAACCTTTCCCTGTCTTTATGTGTTCTCCTTCACGTAACAACACTTTTTCTCTTTGCTTTAGCACATTGATCCTTGGGGGTTGATCCTGGGACTGTGCCTCTCCTAAGACTACTGCCTAGGTTCTTCCAGGTTCATATTGTGCCTGAAAGAAACAGTAAGACTAAAGTAATCATGGCTATCTGATATTATTAGTAATTCACACATTGCCCGTTGTAGGTCAAGCTTTCTTGTTTCTTCTCAGTGCTGATCTCCTGATCCTGATTCTGAATCCTGCTTCTTGTGATTTTCTGGTTCTGAGCCTGGCCTGTTCCTGATCTAACATTTGTCTCAGTGGTTATTTTATGATTCTGACCCCTGCCTATTACTGACATAGCATTTGTCTCACATCTCAGTGTTCTGGTACTGACAAGGCCTGTCTGACTATGATTATTCAGTCTACTCTGGCTCCTTCCTTGCTGTATGTTTTGGCTCTCTTGCTTGCCCCTGTGGGAGTTGCTGTATTCTTATGAGGTAAGACCTGTTGGCACCCAAGTAGCTGTGGTCTAGGCCCAAGGCCAAAGGTGACTGTTATAGGCAGAAGACCACACCTAGATCAGAACCCAGTGACTCCCCCTGGGGGTTGGGTTCAGTATACTTGATACCCTGCATTTCTAGACTCCCACACGTCATTTGGTCCCAAATTAAAGGGTGTTCTATGTGAGGAGGCATAGAGGACCACCATAATCAGCACATCTTTCTTTATCTATTTACAGTAAGCCTTACATACACAATCACACTCCTCACTATGAAGTAAAGGTAAAAATCATCTTTAATAACGTTCAGTATTACTCAAATGAAGGACTTAAAAACATGAACTAACGTTTAAACAAAGAATCCATTGCATTGCATGCCAAGGGGCACTCTTTAGTCATACACAAAGTCAAGCTAAGAAGCAACATATTAAATATCATCATTTACACAGCTGACCATTAATTAAAACTGAACTAGTACTTGAACTTCTAAGTATATATTAATCAATCTTTTGGAAGGATCAATCCCATGGGGAAATCCTTTCACTTCTGAATTTATACATTAAAGCCACAGTGATACCAGAGGCCAATTTTGTTTCATCACACTGTATACCATGTAACACAATGTACTAAAATGTCATGTATTTTTATGTAAATTTGAAGATTAAGAACAATGTTGAAATAAGCTTAATGACACATCTCTGCTGGGACCAAGGGAGATTGTGCTCCAAATGTTATGTCTATCTTTCTATTTAAAGGTTTTTACTCAATTGGACTTATATATGCTTTCTTTCTATGGATGTTCAGCAAAATAGTTGGTATGTTCAAAGAATGACAAAATATATTCCTTCTTAATATTTAAGGGAACATAGACCCTGCTATTTGACATTCCGTTGGGTTTATGTAGTAGTAACACTATCTGATACTTGTAAGAACCACAATACTTGTAATAACAGTGTTCAACCACTCTTAGGCTCACAGCGTAATGCAATCCCACATTTACCCTCTTCCACTGTATTCCACTGATTTTTTTTCTTAAACTACCTCTGTTTTACATGATGCTTGGTCTAAAGATTCCCTGAAAGCAAAGGGATTTCAATTCCCAGAATTTTAGCAATTCACATTGGAACAAAGTGAGGAAGGGAGTGCATGACACCATGAGCATAAGGTGGGTTGCCCCTGCTAACAAAGGTAGACTATAATGTTTTCCTTTAGTTCTCCCTATTTGTTTTTTGGAGGTGCAGATAGTGTTCATGTCCAAAAGGGGGTATATTTTCCTTTTATATTGATGTTGAAATATGAGGAATTGAAGATGATTTGGTTGTTTGCAATGAGCTGCACTAAATTTGAAGACCTAAGCAACCATTTATGAATTGAAGGACAATGGCCATTGAATGGTACAGGGCACATAAATATTTAGTGGTGCCCAAGCTCAGTTCATTATTTACCACAGGGAACCTATATTTCAGATATCTGATATAAGTAATTCTAAAACATCTGGACTTGCTGAGTAATTATTGAAGACGTTTCACTACTCATCCGAGCAGCTTCTTCAGTTCAACTGACTGGTATGGGAAGTTCTCGGTATATAAACTCTTCCACTAATCCAATCACAATGGCACATTGTAACTCTTCAAAGAGGTGACATCTGAATTTGATTCTGTGTAGTAACTGTGATGGGATTACCAATGTGTCATGTAACTCCTAGACACAGGTGTTACTTGTGTGAGTTGCATGAATGGATGTGTGAAGTGTTCTGAAACCACTTTGGTACTGATGTGAGAACAGCATTGTATGTAGCAGGCATGTGGTGTCACTCAAGCAGTTTCCAAAATTAAAAGAAGAGTATGGGCTACAAAATTATATGTTTCTTAGATTTCTCCAACTGCAATATGCATTTTCTACCCCATTCCCTGAGGGCACCCCATATATCACCCAGTGATCCCTAGAAGGTTACTTATGGAAAACAGAACTGTCCAAACCTCTAAGCTGGTTATATACTATCCTGTTACAAGATAGTTTTGATCCCATCAAACATATCTGCAATAAATGGGCCCAAGACTTTCCATTCTTTGAGGAAGGAACTTTGAAAGACATTCTTGAACTAATACCAGAGACCAACATATCAGTTAGGGACTGTTACATACACACTAAGATTCTAAATAGAGTGTACCTGACCCCACATAGGCTGCCACAAATATACCAAGGGTACCCTGACCTTTGTTTCAAATGTAAAGATGAAAGTGGTACCTATATGCATGTATTTTGGGAGTGCCCTAAAATTCAACAGTACTGGTCTGCAATTCTTGCGTTTATTAATGGTTCTTTGTTACTCTAAGCCATACGGAAACCAGAGTTTTTTCTATTGGGTCATATTGATGGACTCAATCTTTTATCCAGTGACAGATTGTGTCTACAGCAACTTTTACATTATTCAAAGAAAGCTATCTTGCTCTCATGGAAAGCCCTGGAACTGCCTACCTTAAAGGAAAACTATACCCCGAAAATGAATTTTTGAGCAACAGATAGTTTATATGAAATCAACTGACATATTAAAGAATCTTACCTACCTGGTATATATATTTAAGTAAATATTGCCCTTTTACATTTCTTGCCTTGAACCACCATTTCATGATGGTCTGTGTGCTGCCTCAGAGATCACCTGACCAGATATATTTCAACTCTAACTGTAAAGAGAAGGAGTGTTGAAGCAAAAGACACAACTCTGTCTGTTAATTGGCTCGTGTGACCTAACTTTATAGTTTGTTTGGTACAGTATGTTTGTGTGCACCGTTGGATTCTAGGATCCCAGGAGGCTGTCCTTATTTTTTAAAATGGCTATTTTCTATTTAGGATGACCCAATGGCACATGCTACTAAAAAGTGTACTATTATGAAAATGGTTTAATTACATGAAGCAGGGTTTTACATACGAGTTGTTTTGTGCAATATCTGTTTATAGAGACCTACATTGTTCTGGGGGTATAGTTTTCCTTTAATGACATTCTCCCGAGCCACAAACTGATGTGTATCACGCGTGGATGCCCAGACAAATTTAAAAAAATCTGGGATAGGTGGCTTACCAAAACACAAACAGATACAGATGGCATAAGACTTTATAGTAATGAAAGTACCTAACCAGGATCTCTTCTGTATGATATATCATATAAAATAAAGGGAATTCCCACTCCTTTATCTATCTTTCTCTCCTTTCTCACACTTTGCTTTCCTATTTTCTGTTGTGTCTATAAAATCAATAAAGATTATCTTTAAGAAAAAAAAAACAGCATATTTTATGGCTATCGATCGAAGTCAGACACAAGAGAGCCTTGTATTTAATGCCATAAGTCATAACTACAAAGCAGAAGAAATTAGGAAAATTTCCTGTGGATAAACAGCACTTGAACAAAACAAAACTAGTTGCACTGATTCCTCTCATTATGTAAATGAAACCGTACCACACTTATGACCATTCATCTTCCCCAGACTTTGATAAATGACTTAAATGTTTTTTTTTCAGTGTGATGAAACAAAACTGGCTACTACTACATTTTTGGAAACATTTTACACAATACATTCAGATATGAATAGGTTTCCCATGTGACTCTTCTATGTAAGACTTATAAATCTATGTGAAACATTTAAGCTGCACATTGGATTTCATTAAAATCACCTTTGTGATCCTGTTTAACAACCCATTCATATGTTCAGTGTGTTTCCTATGACTAAATGCCCTTCGGCATCTGATGTACGGCTTTTCTATTCTGTCAGTGCTGTTATGTTTTTAATTTGAACAATAATGAACACATACTTCATCAGGTGATCCCTTTGTTCTTCACCCCCATTCAGCTGTGAATTACTGTTATTTGTCCCCGATCTGTCACTCTTATGTGAGTTTAGTTAGTGGGCATATTGATTGCTTGTGACAAATGTACAAGTCAAACAAGGCATGCATTATCTGCTATGAATGGATATTAAAATCAAGGACAGTTTGCAGTAACATCCAGGACAAAGGTATCCAGCTCAAAGACATTTGTTCAAGAGTCATCTTGACAACTATGTGAAAATATATCTACTAATAAGTGACATAAAAACAAAGCCTTAATGCTTTGTTGACTTATTATTGAGTTTATTGTCATGTGCTGGATATTATGCACTTCTGCTTCTTAGGAAAAGTACAAACTACACATATATTGTACCTGTTATCCAGAATGCTCAGGATCTGAGGTTTCCCGGAAAATTATGTAATACGAGATTAGAACAGGGAGCACTCACTGACCCACTGATGTATGTCTGCTGTGCTGCACGTAATCCGCTCCCAATGCGTAAATCTTCTGAACAAGTCCTTACAAAAGTGGAGCACCAGCGGCATTAAAAACATCCTTTTATTTCAGCATGGTTAAAACATAGAAGCAGAGCTTGGTATGCAAAGTATGCTTGACATGCTTTTGAGGAAGGGGTTTTACCACGAAACGCGTCAAGCATACTTTGCAGTATTGCTAGATATTCTTTACTAGTTACATTAGAGATGTCCAAGTGTTGAAGGTTTGGATATGTGTAAAAATCTGGCGTGATTGAAAGCAGCTGTTTGCAAATGCAAAATATGGTGTTCTAATCAGAAAAAGTTGATGAATCAAATCAGCTCCAGGCAGTGTTTCTTAAAGAACAAGTAAACCTTTTTTTTTTCTATCTGTAAATTTGCTCTAAACAGCCCCCCAGATTAATGTACCTTAGTCCCTGCTGCAAGTCTGCTCTGGTTTCTGTGTTATCAGCAGCTTGTTTCCCCTTCTTCCTGGTGCAGAGTGAAGCCCCGCCCCTTAGCTTACTGAGCTGACCTTATCTCTTGGACTAGTCCTGGAGATCATTTGCATACTATGACATAGCAGAGACCAGTGTGTTTAGCACCTTTTGCTTGGGGAAACTAGCTTACTAATGCACACACTGGCTCCCTCTTCCTCTCTATTGTGGAACAGCAGCAAATGGACTGCTCAGTAAACTAAGGGGCTGGGCTTCACTCTGCACCAGGAAGAAGAGGAAACAAGCTGCTGATAACACAGAAACCAGAGCAGACTTGCAGCAGGGACTAGGGTACATTAATCTGGGGGGCTGTTTAGAGCAAATTTACAGAAAGAAAAAGAAAAACATTTACTTTTCCTTTAACTGCAAATGTGTTTTTATTAGCAGTGTATCCAAATGATGCAATTTCCTTGGATTCTGATTATCACTTTGATTATTCACATGGATGGACTCACCAATACAAAGGAATTATTGGACTAACAGTGATGAAGGTGGACTGGAATAATATACAACACTGTCACTTTAAGTGGGGGAGGTGGTTTATTTTCTATGAGGGTATTTAAGTTCCCATAATGCTTTGTTTTTGTAACACTTGATAAAGGGCTTCGCCCGAAACATGTAGTGTGCATACACTGCTAATAAAAACACATTTGCAGTTAAAAAAAATAAAAATAAAAAAAAATGTGCATACACTGCTAATAAAAACACATTTGCAGTTAAGAAACACTGCCTGGAGCTGATTTGATTCATCAACTTTTTCTGATTAGTGTACCAAAGGGTGTAGCACAGACACCTGAATCAACAGCCATAAAGCTTTTGGAAGCTGGAGCGGAAACCAGGAATCTTACTATTATTAAAAATATGGTGTTCATTTATCACATTAGTTTTTTTGTTTTTTTTTCCTGCAGGAACTTGCTGCATGAATTTTTCCAATTAAATTGGATTACACTAGGTCTGAAGTGGTGTAAAATAATGGTGTCAAATAATGGTGTCAAATCTGGCATCAGAGTGGCGTAAAAATAAAACACACCTTGATAAATACATTATTTTTTACAGTGTGTTTTACACTGTGCTTTTAATTAATTGCTTTACACAGTATTATAAATAGACCCCAAGTGTGCTCTGCAGTCTCGGCACAAAATCTTACAAAACCTCTTTGCAACTTTTGGCATATTTAGGGGCAGCTATATCAAGGGTCGAAGTGAAAATTTGAACAAAAAAATTAGAATTTCAAAGTCATTTTTGCAACTATTGAATAGGCCAAAATTCAATTCGAATTGAAAAAACTTTATTCAAATTGAAAAATTCGAATTCGATACTTCACCTTAAACCTGACGAATTGCTGTTTTAGCCTATGGGGGACCTCCTATAACTTTTATGGAGTCTTTTTGACATTTTTGAAAAATCAAAGTTTTTTTGGAGGAAATCATTTGAATCGAACAATTAACAATTTTAATTAAATCGAAAACAGACCTATTCCATCAAAAATGGTTTGTTTTTGATTGAAAAAACACTTCTTTCAAAATTAATATAATTAATTAAATATAAAAAATGTGTTTGCTCTTTTGAAATGGATTTCAGTGTAAGATTTGGGGCTCCCATCTCCTGCGCTGCCCTATCCAACATGGCCGCACCCAAAGTGCACAAGGTCCGACGCCGGAGGATCCCCTGGCACAAACTTTGAAATAAAAGATTACAGGAATTGCTATATCATGTTCCTGGTTTCCAAAATTCCTGTTTCCTGGCATCCTGACCCTTGGCTTGACCCTGATTCTTGCCTTATTGAACATTTGCCTGAACTTGACTATGCCTACGCCTGACCCCTTACTGGATACCACAAACTTGACCTTTGCCCTAAGCTTCCTCCTTGGTTTGGACTTCTCCTGCTGGGAGCTGATAGGCCCACTGACAGGATTCTGCTGGAGGAATGCTATTAACTGATTTATTTTTTAAAAAGCATGTTTTCCCATGATAGAAACATTTTTTGAATGGGGCAGATATGGCAATATACTGGCCTAAATCTTTTTTATAGGGGTCATTTGGCCAAAAAGAATCTCTAGTAAAAATGCAAAAATTAATATATGTAGTAACGTTTTATGTATTAGTTATCTTACCTGTGTGCTTCTAACTGTTAAAGAAAACAACAACCCCAACCTTTAGCAACTCTGGACAGATAGAATTTGACTCTTTATAAATGAGGTTGCACAATTCTTGTTTAAATAGGTTTTCCTACTTAGTCTGGCATCCCAGCCTTCCTGTAAGGTCCTACATTCCCTTCATCTCTAGCCCCAATTGTAAAATGAATATACATATTTAAAAAAGCCCCAGAGCAGTCATTTGTAAAGCACAGTATGCTAGTTTTCCCCTGTCTTTTGTATAAATTAATCTGAACATGTTTTATTTGCCAAAGGGGTCTGTTTATAAAAAAAAAAATCCAATCCCAATTTGATATATTTCTTGGTAAGAAGTCACCATTGGCATCATATTATATGAAAGTAATTGTGAACAAATATTAACATGACTCCAGGTTGATGCAGGTTTACATGTTAGATATATAACCAACAATGACTCATCTGGAAAGATAATAGATCAATTCCACATGGAATAATACTTTTGTAAGGCAGGATATTACAGATATATCATTTTATTGGCTCATAAAAAATTGTTCTTTGTATAAAAAAAACAGCAATACTCAATTATTTAATTTAACATTTTATGATTCACCTCAATAATAAAAACATCTCACCGGATGTGTTTCTTTAACTCTATTTAAAATGGAATTGGATACTAATATTTTTTATGTTTTGTAACCATCAAGAATTCAAGTGAATAAGTATTGGAAAAGGAAGCCACAATCCTACCCTTCTGTAGCAAACAGCTGCAAGTAGGCTTTATAAATGGCATCCTTAAAAATAAGAGATTAAAGGAAGACTAACAGTAAAGAAAATGATTTTGGAAGAGTTTGGATTTAAGTAAATTACATTGCAATTTTATTCATGAGTTACCATTTTATTTATGAATGTCCTTATTTACTCATAATTTAATTTGATTATTTTAGAGAACAGGTTGGTATATGAAAATGGCAGTGTGCACACGAAAGTCTTTAACCATTGGGCCAGGGTTGCTCACTATAGGTTACCTGGCCTCTACAGCCCCAGACCAGCAGCAGCCTGATTGGTTGCAGTCAACCAATCAGGGCTGACTCTGCCCTATTTAAGGCCAGCCCTGGGAACACTCCTTGCCAGTGCATTATTGTCCATCCTAGTACTCTGGCAGTGCCCCTAGCTAGGTTTTTCCTGCTCTAGCCTTTTTCCCTTGTTTCTACCTTGCCCTGATCTGCCTTATCTTGTTTTGCCTTGGTTTTCCTGCCTTATCTTGCCTTGTCTATCCTTCCTTCCCTGCCTTGCTTTATCCTAACTTGTACTTTTCCCTGACTTCACCTTGGCCCGAACTTGCTTTGCTTGTTCCTGATTTCAGTCTTCTCGCTCTCCTGCTCTCCAGTCCTCTCGCTCTCCTCCTCTTCAGTTCTCTCCACTCCTCTCATTGTCCTGTTCCCTTTTTCTCTATCCCCCTATCTGATCTGATACACCCGGACAGTTCTGTCTCATCCCATCTGTTCCTGATTTACACCTGCTCCATCCCACTCCTACCTAGTCTGCTCCTGTCCCAACTTGTCTCCCTCTTCATCCTGCCCAGTCCTGATCTTCACCATCTTTGACCTGCTCTGCACCTGTTAACTCGGACTGACTACTCCCTTGTCACTCTGTTCGTGCATTTCTCTTTGTATTCCATGGGCACATCCAGTCCCTTCCAAAAGGACTCACTTTCCCTCTTCAGCCTCCACAGTGCCTCTTACCTAACCGTTGAAACTTATAAAGGCTTTGTCATATATCAGTGATCCCCAGCCAGTGGCTTAAAAAAAACAAAAAATTGCTCACCAACCCTTTGGGTGTTGCTCCCACTATCCTCAAAGCTGATGTTTATTTTTGAATTCCAGGCTTGGAGGCAAATTATGATTGCATAAAAATCAGGTGTACTGCCAAACAGAGCCTCTTGTATGCTGCCAGTTTTCATAGGAGCTACTAAATAACCAATAACTGCCCTTATTAGGCACCCAGGGCTGTATTAATACTTGTGTTGCTCAACAACTCTTCATATGTTTGAATGAGGCTCATAGATAACAAAAGCTTTGAGACCCCTGCCAAAGAGACAATGTTAGGTCACTGGCAACTAGCCAACACTAACATACAGTTACACAGTAGTAGTAAACAGTAATACAAAATGACACAAACCAATATGTAGTCACCCCACCACCTTACAAGCATGAAGAAAATATTTATGGATTCACATAATTTAACTTTAAACCCACTCACTTCTCTCTGTACAGAAATTATTTTTGTACCCATGGCCGTCATGGCTTATATTCCTTTATTCTTTTAAGAAAAGTGAAAAGTGGCCCCCGAACATATAGTATAGTAAATAATTGGTCAACAACATGATCGTAGTTGCAAAGTGCTCTATAGGTAGTTAAAGTACAACCCTTGACATATTATTTAAAGAATGATATAGGTACAGCAACACCTTCAAACATTAAATATGTAGAGAAGGGCATTTTGGGATTAGATAAAGTGGACCCGTCACCCCAAAAAAATATAAAAAATCCTATTTTATCACATTAGTCAAGCAAAATGAACATTAATTACACTATATAAATTATTTTAATCTTGTTTTCTTCAGTTTGGGAATTCATAATTCTAGCAAGCGGGCAGGAACCATTTTGTGGACACTGTTATTAAGGCAACCCTTGCATCATCTCAGAATCTTGTTTGTGCACCAGAATGGGGGACCCGATGTCTATCCCCATGTCCTGGCTACACAGTTAAATGGTTAAGAGAACTGGGGGAATGTGTGGGGAGCAGTGGCATCTAGGAAGTGCTGAATGGAAAGTGAAAGTAATTATCTGCCCCGCCTCTATGCTTAAGGCATAGAGGAGTCGCAGACAATATTTGATTGACAGCTGAGATTTTTAAATGAGCTTAAAACAGCTATGAATGCTTTAATAAAATTTTTAAATTGGATTTCATGTTTAATTTGAAAAGGACTTTTATTATACAGATTTTTGTGTCTGGGTGACAGGTCCACTTTAAAAAGTTTACCAAGGACACCTAGGTTTTTGCAGTTGTGTCCTATATCAAAAGATAATTACTTAATGCTTGATGTACAAGGTAATTTTGTTGCTGTGAGATGAAACTGATAGATAAGGTTAGCTGAAGGACTTTAGCATTTCTTTTGAATTAATGATATTACAAGGAACACTGTGACTTTGCAGTTGATAAGTTGGGGTAAGAGACTGAAAGCAGACAATGGAGCATGACTGCTCAGAAAAAGAGTAAAAATGTAAATTGTGGAAAGGAAATCATGGCAGATCACCATATCACAATAGTTTACTCATAGTCCAAATTGCTGCTGCGCAGTGATAAATTAAATCAATTCTTTAGCTGTGCAATTTTATTGACTCAAACAAAGTAGACAAGACAACGTTTCTGAGCTCACAGGGCCCTTTATCAAGCCATCATAGTCAATAGTCATAGACAATAGTACACAAATGTATAATTTTAAAATCTGTTAGATGATTTAACTTTTGAATGCCCAAGTCACAACCCTCTAAGCATTGTTGAATTGCAACTTCCAGCATCCTCATAACAGCCTGACATTTAGAGGTTTGAGTTTTCGTTTGGCTTAAGGCCACAGCAGGTTGGACATGCTGGATTTATAAAATTTTTCTCCTCATATTTGAAATTTGCTTTGCCATTGGCCCTTTTTTCCAATTCTGACCAGTTTTTTTGTTATGCTTTTACAACCAACATACAGCGTTGTGAATATACTTTGAGTTTCAGAAACTGGCTTGTAATGGGAAACAAGGTGAAATTCCAAGAGCATAAACTTTAGTTCAAAACATATGATGCAAAAAATAAGGCAAAGGAAAATGTATTGCATGGCTCACACTGCTCAAATATTTAGAATTACATGATTTCTGGATTAGATCTATTTAACCTCCCCTGGCAACATGCCCATATCTTTATAAGAGACAACACTGAAAATATTTTAGTAAGTATAGAAGGAATCTATTCATGCGTCTGTCTACTAAAATGTGGAACATTTATATACATATAAAATGTTATAGGTATGTAGATATGTTATCTAATATCTCAATCTAGGTAAAGCTTTACACTACGTCTAGTAACCCATAGCAGCCAATGTAGGCTCCATCAGTAACAGACCTTTTAATAAAGTGTTGTTGTGGGAAGACGCAATATACTCACTCTGCACCCCTGAGTAGTGGATGAAATAATGTGTGTAGTCAAACAGTGTGTAGTCATTCAGTACTGTTTTTTTTTGTCAACCCAAATTTATTCTATTAAATTTTGCATTAGCAAATACTTTCCTTATAGCCAACTGGTTTTGGACACAGTTTCGGCATATATGCAGCTTGTTATTCTAATGAATTTTGAGCATATGTACAGATGAAGCCACTTTGGATTGTGTGTTTGACACAGAATAACTAAACCCAGCTTTCCCATTTATCCCACTTAACAAAGAATATTGTGTCCCAGCATCCCATCCAATTAAAGAGTTCACCATTGAAAACAATGGTGCTTTGGTATGCTAATGAAAAGGTAAAATACATTAAATGAGTTAAGATAACTTTAGATGACACAGTTGATTCAATTTACCCTGAGTCATGATGCATTTAACACACAAACCCAAGTGGCTGCATCTGTATAGCCAATTATTTCCGCTCTTTGGTGTGTCTCATGTTATGAGAGGTGCAACAGTTGATAGCGGAGACCCTGTGAAAGCATGTTTGCAAGTTGTTTAATCTCCTATGTACAAAAATTAAACAAGGAATTCCTAATTATATAACCAGAAACCCTTGTCTTGAAAGTAATACAGCAGGTACTACACACAAAAAAGTACCTTTCCTGTGGTTCAGAATATTACAGTGCCTGTTGTACACATGTTCACTGCTCAAAGGTTCTGATATCTTGCAATAATAAGCTAATGATAGTCAGGAGTCAATGCTAGAAAATTACATTTGGTTTGACTACAATTTAACATACCATAGGTATCCCAGTGCATCAGAACCCTCCTTCGCTTATCCTTCTCTTGTTGTTGATGCTACTGGATCCTTGATCTGAATGCATAACAATGGTGCAAAGATGCATAAATGGATCTAGCTTTCAAATGGGGGTCACTGAACCCATCTAAAAACAAATGCTCAGTAAGGATACAAATTTATTGTTCATTCTCATATTTCTATTCAGGCCTATCCTATTCGTATTCCAGTCTCTTTTTCAAATCAATAGATTGTTTTGCTATGGTGATTTGGACCCTAACAACCAGATTGCTGAATTTGCAAACTGGAGAGCTGCTTAATAAAAAGATAAATAACTCAAAAACCACAAGTAAAAAATGAAAACCAGTTGCGAGTTGTCTAAAATTAGTTTCTTGAAAAGAAACTGGACCTTCTACCATGAATTGAACACATGTATCAATAATTTTTCTTGGAAAAAATTGCAGCAACCAAATTGAGCATTAATTTGTATCATACAACTGACACTCCAAAAACTCTATTTTAAAGAGTTTCTCCACTTTTTTGGATTATCGGCTAAAAATCTAAAATTTTTCAGATCATCCAACACAGATCACAATGTTGAGAAACAACTTCAAGGACATCTGCCATTGACTTTGACATGACTTCAATTGGTGATGGAGTATTTTCAAATTCTCATTTTTAGCAGCTTTGGGTATGATAAATCTATAAAAAAAAATTTTCATGAGAAATTTGAGTTTTCCCCTAAAATCCTCAACCAGAAAAAATTGAGATTTAAAAAATAGGCCCCTAAAAGTCAACTTTAAGGTGCACAACCCTATGTACACTTTGATAAAAATTAGTCCATATTGTTTAATGGTGTTTTTGCATGTCTTATTCAAATTTTGATCTTGGCTCTCGTTGGTTGCAAAAGGAGAATATTTGCTGGTAAAACAACATATAACAATACAAGTGAAATATTTCAGCAGGCAATTTATGTTGTCTGAATAATATAATTAAAATCAATAGTAATAACAAATATTACATTTAATTACTTCAAGATTATTTGAATTGTTGAATTTGGTGGAACCTCTGCCCCTCCCTCGTTATTTTTCAATATTGTATATTTTATTTGCTCACCCAGTTACAAAATATATATCCATTTAAGGCAAATCAAAAGCAATATATCACACAGGAGTGTGGAAAAAGAAATGACCGAGCATAAATAAAATGTATTTTAAAAACAGGAAAAAGGCTCACATAGGCATGTGGAGGTATTTGCTTGCTGATGCCAAAACACATGAATTCAGCTGACTCCTGACTGTACAGAAGGAAAACCCTTAACCTGAAGCAAGGAATGCCGATGGAAAGCACAAGAAATCATTAGTGAATTGTGGGCAACCCAGAAGGTACAGAAGGAAAAAGTACAGTTCAAAAATGTGCTTTCTCAGTCAACTGATCGCTTCTTCTTAAATGGAATGGAAAAACCCAGAATTGCAGACTTAGTTCATGGAAAATATCATCATAAAAGTTTAGCTTCTGAAGGGATTATTTACAACTGCAAATGCAACTGCTAGAATAGAAGCAAAATTGATCTATCATTGATGCTATTCACAAAAGTATTTGCATCCATACAGGCTGCTTCGCAACTTATGGCACCAATGCACCTGTCCAGTCTTCTCTGCTAAACTGCGTGAAATTAATGCATGAATGCAAGGGAAACCTGAAATGAATGGACCTGGTGTTGTAAGCATTGTTCCCCTAGTCAGTTGCTTCTTTAGCTTACTTACACTGATACTAATGATGTTAATGCCATTATTGATGTGATGCCATTTTAACACATGGGCAGTAAAAAAATGTGAGCCACAACTGGTGCTGGACACCAGAAGCAACATGCTGACCCAGATCTGCTCACCTCCTGAAATTTTGTGTGCTACCTCCTGACTCCCTGCCCAACACCAATTGTGGCTGTGAGAAGTGGAAATAAGATATGCACAGGTGAGGGGCAGAGGGGGCTGCAGCTGGGTCGGGGGACCCCCAGTCCAAACTAGTGATGGGTGAATCTCACCCGTTTCGCTTTGCCGAAAATTTCGCAAATTTCCAGCGAAATTCGCGAATTGGCGAAAAAATTTGTGAAACGACATGCGCGTTTTTGACGCCCAAAATGCATTCAAATGGATGGGTATTTTTTTCACAAATAATGTATTAAAGTTACTGTGCATTTTTTTTCTGCTGCAGTTTTCTTTTATTCTTTTTTCCACAGTTTGTTTCTCTCGTCACTAGTGCTGTTATGGAAGCTGTATGATTTGGCATGCCCTTAGCGATTGGGTGCACGTGGG
>CM044431.1:28067281-28100609 GCA_024363595.1 Xenopus borealis
ATATATATATACATATATATATACACTTATGATTGTGGCATGTTGTGACTTTTTTAAGATATGTATCTACTGACCAATGTGATCATTTAACTCTTTAAATGATCTCTTTAAAAGGACGAATGATTTTAAAGGGATTCTGTCATGATTTTTATTGGTGCAGGTTTTATTTGATTTAAATTACACTGTTTATGCTGCAAATATTTCACTTTACAATATAACATTTAATTCCTGAACCAGCAAGTTAATTTAGGATGTAACTGCTTTCTGGCAGGCTCAATGTAACTGAATGTGTCGCAATGGGACCTGGATTTAACTATTGAGTGCTGTTCTTAGATCTACCAGGCAGTTGTTATCTTGTGTTGGGGAGCTGCTTGTTAGTTACATTCCCATTGTTCTGTTGTTAGGAGGCTGGGGTAAGGGAGGGGGGCAGTAAAGACTCTTTATTGCCCCCAAGTCACATGACTGGGGGAAGCTGGGAAACTGACAATATGCCTAGCCCCATGTCAGATTTCAAATTAAATATAAAAAAAACCTGTTCATTTGAGAAATGGATTTTAGTACATTTTGGGGCAGTTTGTAGCAGTACTAGTAACTAATGTGTTTTGAATTTTTTTTTCCAGCGGCAGTATCCCTTTATATGATTTAAAGAACAAGGAAAGTCTAAAACAGAATACGGCTAGAAATGCTGTATTTTGTATACTAAACATAAACATGAACTTACTGCACCACAAGTCTAATCAAACAAATTATTTATGCTTTCAAAGTTGGTCACAGGGGGCTGTCATCTTGTAACTTTGTTAAACATTTTTGCAAGACCAAGACTGTGCACATGCTCAGTGTGATCTGGGCTGCTTAGGGATTGTCATAAATTATCAAAACAGCACAAGTCAAATAATATCTGCCAGAAGCCGATACACCAAGACTGATTAATAATCAGAATATGCAGAGTCCTGTGTTTTCATGTAATCTTATGTGGATTTTATAGTTTTTGTATTGTTTAATACAAACTTTCTCAAACTTGGCAGAACCACTTGCTCCAGCAAAATATCTTCCAAACAGAATCCCAGTTTATCTGTTTAAATCTAAAGTATATTGGAGATAGGTTTCTTTTTCATTAAAGAAAGTAAAAATGGGATTTTATTTTTTTGCCTTTCCTTGTCCTTTAAAACTCTTTAATCCCTTTATCTTTTTAAATTTAACATTTAATTTTTACTTCTATGTACGCTTTTTAATTTTTCACATCACATTATATCAACCAGGGTATGGCTGTAGTTAAAGGAAGGCTCATTTACCAACAATTTGTGACCTAAAATAGTACAGTTGGACAGCTTTGCAATGTCGTCTCAAACATTGAGAGTTCTAGATTCATGCAAGTTTATCTGGTATGTACAGTAGCTCTACCCGTGGGCTATTTTTAGAATAATATTAAAATGAGTGGCAGATTTACTAAATGTTGAGGTTGAGAACATCACTTTCCATTAAAGCTGTAATAAAATGAACCCAGAAAAGTAATCTATCTACCACCATCACCAAAGCCAGCAAAGGTAGAAGAGTTCTGATGTGTTTGTCCTTCACTAGTCTCTAGTGACTGCCCAACTGGCTAAATAATTCACCCTAGCTCTTCCAATCAATAACATCTGCTTAACCCTGCCCTGGGATGAAATTCAAGCCTTTGTTCTCAAGGTTGCTCTAAAGCATTTCACTTTCATGTTTTTTAATTTGAAAGACTACCTTTACTGAAAGAATATGCACTGCCTGCTGAAAAAATATGTTTTATATAAATAGAAACCATCTTGCTGTCAGAAAAACACGCCAAAGGATTTTAGAGTTGTTTCCCCAGTAACCCCATGTCTATTACTGGGCTAAACCCTCTTTGTGGCATATTAGCAATGACAGTTCTACAACTCAAGGTCCAAGTTATTTCAAGCTTTTTTTTTTTTCCCTAAAATATCATTGTAAAGTCAATGCCTCATGTCAGATTTATTTGGCTTTTGCCTAAATCTTGCAGTCAATGTATTAGATTCTGATTTGTCTAAACATTCTGATTGGGCTCATTCTATGCAGTAACTATTAACTAGTATGGCAGGCAGTATTTATGTAATGTGTAGATTCAGTGACTCAGTTGGTAAGAGTGGCCTTAAATAACTGGAAATATGACAAATTAAATATTTCATGTTAATGTAGAAAATCAGTTTGCATTATATGGTTTAATACTATTTCACTTTCAGTATTTTGATATGTCACTTTAAAACATTTCAGACTTTATCTTGCTTATATTTTTTAGTTAAACATTATGGTGACCTAATTTTAGAAGCACTTTGTGAAATAAAAGTTCCATTGTAACTGCATGATACAGATCAGGATATTTTTGAAAACAGTAAATATATCTAAGCAATATACAGTGATCAATAGCTGTATTGCAAATTTAGTTATAGTGAGAACAATTTATTTCATAAATCATACTACAATCATACTATTGTCTAGTTGTCTACATAATAATGTATAATTCTATATGTAGGTGCTTTTGGCTCATAATGCTCAGGACAGTGTTTCAAATGTGTCCCCAGCCATTCCATACATAACATTCCAAGATTTTCTCTTGCCCACTTTAAAAGTGGAGATACACTGGAATATAAAAGCTGCTGACTCTTTCCTTCTAGAATGAGCTTATTGTCCCAGGTATTGGCCTGTTTATCGGCAGCCTGAACAACAGAAGGCAGGAGGAGATCGGGTTTGTGCCGGCAGGGCCAATGAGTACAGGGGTCAATCAAGTTTTTTCCTGGTGTCCTGCTGGCCCAGTCCGACCCAGAGTTTGAGTGTCCTGTTGGCGAGGACCACATTGGTCTTCTCTAAGGCTCTCTAAGTTGTCATTATGATCAGGGTATAAATGATCAAATAATCCCAATTTGCACAAGCATGCTAATGCCCAAATCAAGGAAAAATCTGTTAATTTGGCAAACTAGTATATGCTCAGCTATTGTAGCCCTAGCCTGAATCATAAACCTGTAAATTATGATGCCCCCTTAAGGCTGTGAGGTTATGAAGCATCAACTTCTGAGTTCTACGTCCTATGTTATAATTGGTTAGAAAAAAATGTTAAATACAAACAACATTTTGTATTTAACAGAATTTTACTACATACAATAAAAAATCTGAGCATACAGAAGATTTATTATCCCTATCACTAGTGACGGTGAATACCTAATGGGTTGTACAGGTGATTGCTGAATGGCACAGATATTGTAGAATTATTGGATACATTGATGATTTCCCACAGGTTACAGTATTATTGCAGCATTTAGCTCAGAGGTGCTTAGAAAAACTCAAAAGGCTCTAATAATTTTACTGTAGACTTTTCATTCCTGTTTGCAACCCTTGGGTTACTTGTCTGATATTTCCACAGTATCCATGGATTGATGAGATAAAAAAATGTGGTTGCCTTATGGAACATAGATGTTTTATACTTTATTTTGGCTAGAATAACAAAGTGCTGAACTTTCAAGCAGAAAATTAGCACACTTTATACAAGAGAGGGTACTGTCAGTACGTTCTGTCTTTCTGACAAGAAATATTAAGGCAATATTGATAATTTCTCTGAATGAATTTGTGTCCTTTAAAGGGATCCTGTCATGGGAAAACATTTTTCAAAATACATCAGTTAACAGTGCTATTCCAGAGAATTATGTACTGAAATCCATTTCTCAAAAGAGCAAACAGATTTTTTTATATTTCATTTTGAAATCTGACATGGGGCTAGACATTTTGTCAATTTCCCAGCTGCCCCATGTCATGTGACTTGAGCTCTGATAAACTTCAATTACTCTTTACTGCTGTACTGCAAGTTAGAGTGATATCACCCCCTCCCTTTCCCCCACCCAGCAGCCTAACAACAGAACAATGGGAAGGCAACCAGATAACAGTTCCCTAACACAAGATAAAAGCTGCCTGGTAGATATAAGAACAGCACTGAATAATAAAAACCCATGTCCCACTGTGTACTATTCAGTTACATTGAGAAGGAAAAACAACAGCCTGCCAGAAAGCAGTTCCCCCCGAAAGTGCTGGCACAAGTCACATGACCAGGGGCAGCTGGGAAATAGACAAAATGGCTAGCCCCATGTTAGATTTCAAAACTGAATATAAAAAAATCTGTTTGCTCTTTTAAGAAATGGATTTCAGTGCAGAAGTCTACTGGAGCAGCACTATTAACTGATGCTTTTAAAAAAAAAACATGTTTTCCCATGACAGTTTACCTTTAGGAAAAGATATGTTTGTTTACAAATAAAAGTGACATGAAATTATAAAGTAATTGAATGAACCCCTTTAGGTTATTAGACAAGCTTATTACTTACCAAATAAATGTAATAACATCAAATTGTCACTGTCAGGATCTACCTGGTCTTTAGCCTTTGACATTGTGTTTAACTGCTTTTTGAGTTGTTTCATATTAAAATCCTAACAGGCATGCTCTCCTCCCACTTCTGTACCATCACCACCTCTCAATATGTTGACATCATGCGTTTGTAAGTTATCAATTGGTGGCCTTTCTAAGCCTGCCACTTCCCATTGCTTGATCAATGAAGCCCCAAAAGCCAGATCCAGCCTGTTATTCTTGTTCCTGTTACTCCCATGCCTGATTCCTGCCTTTATCCTGAGTCTCCACCTGGTTCCTAGTTCTATCCCCTGGATCCTGTGCTCCAGTTCCTAACCTTGCCTAGCTATTGTTTGATCTTCTGTTATTGACCTTGACTTCCGTATAGTGATGGGCATACTTGCCGAAAAATGTGTGAATTTCCTGCGAAATTTGCAAAATGGCGAAAAATTTGCGAAATGACAATTTGATATTGTCCATCTTGACGTCAGTGTTTTTTTATGATGGCGAAAATTTTTTGTAATTTATTTGCTGCTGGTGAAACGCAGAAATTCGCTGCAAATTCACCACCTGCCGAATAAATTCACCCTACACTACTTACATATTCACTTCACTTTGCAATAAATTTGTTGTGCATTATTAAATCCCCTTTTTTATTACAACATGTTCCATGCCTTTCATCACATAAAATATTTGTATTACCCACGTTACACAGTACCAAGGCTCCAACCTGCCAGTCATTCTCCTGTGACTGGACCTGACAGTCATGGAGAAGGGTCTGGAATGATAAATATCTTTTTAGGCAAATAACCAGTCCATTAGGAGCAACGTGCTAGCATTTCTACTTTTTTTTTAGGTAGTCCTTGGCTTGGGTTGGTGAAAAATCTGCTTCATAGTATGTTGCTCATGCATTGCCCCAAGCACCTGCAAGAACTGCCAGAAAGATCAAGAAAAATCTTCTAAGTTGGCACTGCCTAGACTGCAGATCAGTGATCCCAGGCTTGCATGCAACATGTTGCTCACAAACCCCTTGGATGTTGCTCTCAAAGCAGGTGCTTATTTTTGAATTCCAGGCTTAGAATCAAATTTTGATTGCGTAAAGACCAGATGTACTTCCAAAAAGAGCCTCCTGTTGGCTGACAGTCCATATAAGGGCTACCAAATAGCCAGTCACAACCATTATTTGGCATCCCCAGAGGCCTTTTTCATGCTTGGTTTGCCCCCCCCCATCTCTTCTTAAATTTTAATGTGGGTCATGGGTTAAAAATGTTGGGGACCCTCATTGTAGAGTCTACTTTTGGCTGCCAAGTAATGAGTTAAACTTACTCATTCAGAGATAAAAAATAATGGGTCACATATAAGCTCCTTATAGTACTTCATTAATTGTTTAAAATGTATTTTGACATGGAGTCAGTATTACAGGAACACAGATGTTTATATTCAAGAGAAAAAAATCCCTGCCTTTTAATAAAAGGGGGTCAGATGTGATTTTATATAATGTAGGATGGAATGTTTCTTTCAGCATTGGTTAAAACAAGGTTTCATTTGTCCTTTTGACTTTTCAAACTAAACATCCCTTAAGCCTTACATTCTGTAGCCTATCTCACAAATGTACTATATTATAAATAAGTTATATTTTCTAAGAATATTGTTTCATAAATGAAATGGCTAAACAGGGTTATATAAAGGGACTGGATGCCTGCTTCACTCCATAACATGTACTATGTCATAATGTAAATATGATTTATTATAAGAATTAATCTTTGAAAATTAAGTGGATTAGATGAATATGAATAAAGTACAACAAACCAGCCAAAACACATATTTGTAAGTTATTATTCATGCCTAAAATCATGTAGCGTAGGATGCCTACTTAATCTAACATATGTTGTGTACATAACATTGAAGTGTTTATAAAATGACAGCAATGAAACATCATTACTAAAATTATTCTACTGGTGACTTCCATTGTATAATGCCACACATGCAGTAGCCTCTTGCTCAGTTCTGGGGAGAGTCAGTATCTGTTTTCCTTTATGTTGTTTTTATGTTGTAGCTCTGTGGTGGGATTTTAACCTTGGGCTTACCACTTACTGACTTACAAGTTACTTTCATAAATGGTGGATCAGGAAGGCAACCAGAAGGTTCCTGGTGAGTTTGGTCTTTTCACCAGCCTTCCCTATTGTCTGCCACACCCAAGCAGCTTCATTATCCATATAGGGACAGTTAGCAGTGCTAGCCCTATTTAAACCCTCCTCCCACATTACTTCCTGGCCTGAGCATTTTTGCTTGAGCACTGAGGCTTGTCCCAGGCTCTTCTTCTGCTCCAAACTGCTCTGACTCTCTACCAGTTTGAGAATGCCCTGGTTCTCCACCTGCTTTGCAGTGCACTGTTCTAATCTTCACTAGGGATGGGTGAATTGTGTTGCCTTGTTTCGCAATGGAAATGATGCCCATAGACTTGAACGGTGTCTCACGTCAAAAAAAAAATTACATCAAAATGTTTTCTAATTTTGGCAAAGCAAAATGGCTCAAATTCACCCTAATCTTCACACTCTTCTTCTTGTCTAGTGAATTAATGTTTCCTTAATGCCACTCCACAGCCCCTATAAAATCCCCAGAGCTCTAGTTAGAATCTTAGGGTGGAGTGGGTAACGGGACTGCCTGGCCTAGGGGCAAACAATTTAGAAATCCAGACCTGACAGGGCTGCTTTATATGTTTAGCAGTAGTCTGTTAGCATTAGAAGCTCTAACTGACAGGTTAAGAAGTCACAGTAAGGTTGTCAAGTTTCGGAAATTCAAGTAACAATTACAACATTGGTTAAAAATGATCAACATGACCTATAGCTAACTTTTTATGAACATTAATATTTTGAAACATAATTTTTCATGTCTGTATCATTTTAAAGTCTAGACAAACAATTACAATTATTAGAATGTCCAATAATATACTATTGAGTCTTCCAAACTTCCCATCTATTCATGGATAGTGATGGGCAAAAAATGTTGCCATTGTTGAATTTTCAGAGAATTTGGCAGTTTCGACCATCCCTATTCATGGACGCCACACCTTCCTCTACATGGACTGTATTAGCAGATAAGTGGAAAATGGCCATCCTATTCTTTTTTATTCCACATGGAGGGATACTGATCCTTGTGGGTCCATTTTTTTTATTGCACTAATTAGTAAAACGCTCCACCATGGACAGGATGACAATCAATTAAATGTTCAGGGTATTTTATTCTTAATAAGCATGTTTGTAGCTATATCTGTTTTAATAATCATAAATATAAATAATTGCTGCTGCATTTATGATGATATTATATTTAGTGTTTTGGCTAAAGACAAAGAACATTCCAGGTTTTTACTCTTTACAATAAACTTCACAAGATTTATGTCACTGTTTGGGGGGGAAATATATTTGGTATAAAGTTTTCATATAATTCATGCAGAAACTAGATACCTTGTTGTTCTTTTAGAGGAAGTTTTAGGTCACATGGAAAATAATAGCAAGATCAGAGATGAGCTGCAAAATTGTTTCCACCTGCAAACTGTGTAATTAAACTGAGCTGCCTATAAAATGTTCCCCATTTCCCTTTCTCCCCTTATAAAAATCATAACGTTTACACTTACCTAACAGAAATCTGAAGGTTCAAAAGAAATGCAGAATGCAAGGCAATTCATACAGGCTCATTTATTAAAAGGAAAATGTGTTATATTCCTTCGATTTGCAAAAAATAACTTGTTTTGCTGGCTTTTCCTATTAGCAAAGGTACAAATTGGCTCAATGTTTACACAATATCTTTTGCAAACAGTCCAAAATAAAGAATGAGTTTTTAAATTGCATGCGCATTTTGATGATAAGTAGTGATGGGCGAATTTATTCGCCAGGGCTATTGTTTCTCCTACTCAATGTAACTGAATGGGAAGCAGTGGGACTTGGCTTTTACTATTGAGCACTGTTCTTTGAACTACAAATTAAACTAAATAGCTAAAATTGTTTGTTTTTTCTATATTACTTTAATACTCTAACAATTCTAGATTAATTAAGTGTGAACACAACAAATAACTCAATTCACCAGGTAAAAGTATTTGTGAAGTCACTGGAAGCTGTGCTGATCCTATTGGACCTATTTTTCCTTAAATTTGGGCTTTTAGAGGTTTCCAGATTTTTTTTTTACTAGGAATTGTCCAAAAACTTAAATTTTTTAGAAGTTTTAGAGGTATTCATATTTTGCAGATTGTTCAGCTCTTATTTTCATTCTTGCTGTTTATATTTGGATCTTTTAATAAATTCCATGGCTTTAATGGTTTTATAGAAAGTGAGTTTATTTGTGGTTTCAAAACCACTAAAATAATACTGTTGATAAATAAATAGTATTGAGATGTAGTACCGTGTTAGCCATTCGAAAAATTTTTATAAAATGTAAAGTTTGGTGATACCTTTTATTGGCTAACTGAATAAGTAAACAAACTTTACGATAAATAAATACAAATTCTGCACAGATGTCTTTGAGCAAGAATCAAACTATGTGTGCATATACAAAATAATTTACTGGGTGCACAGGTCTCATAAGCCATGTGTGCCCCCATGGGTTGTGAGCCCATTCTTGAAGGTAAAATTTCTCACTTTGCCACACAATTCCTCACATTTGTTTTTTCCTATAATTATTTACATAGCTTGATGTGCCCCAAAAAGGTATTACATGCATTAATTACATGAATTTTGTTGACTGCTAACTAAAATGCAGAAAATTTCGCTAAAAATGTCACCTGGCTAGGTCTTGTCTTTGGTTGCAATTAGTTGCTTGTGAGAGAGGCAAAACAGAAGAAGGCTCTATATTACTAGTCCAGGCATAGAGAGATGTGCTTATGTGCTGCACCAGTTCCTAAGATGTTCACGGTTTAGTTTGCTTATGGTATATTTACTTTTTCTGTTCTATGAACTGGCAACATATATAAAAAAGCTGCAGTTTGTTATTACTGTAAATTAATTCAGGCTGCTGACCTGATATAACCATATCACTGAGGTCCTTGTCTCATGGAACATGATCTATAGTGGCCCCAGGACCTTTATCCAGAGATAATGGATCTGTTAATACTTTATTTATTACATATGGCTGATTGCTGGCTTATGGGAGAGGATTATATATATATATATACATATGAATACTTTAGAGTTCCTGTAAAATCTGAAGTCAGGGATTAGTAAATATATAAATTAACATAGTTAATGAATTCATTTTAGAGATACATACTGTAAAGAGACAAGGTGAGTTTATTGTAAGGTGTCACTTGCATAGGTGTTCTTTGGGGATGCAGAAGAATAATGCATGTGAATGTATTTTTAGTGAATTAACTGATAATATTGACAAGCAAAATTAGTTAAACTGATGATAATTACATATTGAATAAAGTCAATTTATAATATATTCAGTGCAGCAGCTTGGTTTGTTGAAGTAGAAATACATGTTTATCTGTTTTGAATGTGTCAAAATATGCACTTTCCAAAAATACAATCAATGTCTTTAAATCTAGTCATTTAGGGTCCTAAATAATGTTAAAAACTTTAAATATAAAAATGTAAGCCTAAATAAGAACTCTTAGGTTGTTATCTATATTTAATACCTCTAATGTGAAAGTAAAATGGAAGTTTCCGGAACATGAATTGACAGGTGATCCTTCAGTTCTTAAAAATGTATAGATGGCACAGGTAAAAACTAGGTGACATGGGCTTCTCTCTCTGGTGGGCCCATGTTGACAAGCTGGAGATAGGGTTTCCGTGCTTCTTCTCACTCCCATTTTTCTTTGGATGCATGTTGTTCTTAAAAACCAACAGAAACTTGATTTACCCTGTATGATCTTAAAATTACACTTTGATAGTACACACTTAATATTTTTTTTTTTTAAATGGCACACATACAAACAGCTGTTAAGCAAGCAGTAGTGCTCACAAATGTATTCACACCAGCAAACAAAGTCCTTTAGGTATGGTCAGTGGAACTTCTCACTATCCAGAAACTACCCATTTAAGCCACTGGTGAACATATTTTATCTGCAGAAACCACTTCAAACCCCTGGGCCACAACCACCAAGGAATGCTTACACCTGGATGGCCTTCTCACATCCATACATTTACACACCCAATCAATTTGGGCTATACCTAACAGTATGGGAAGGTAAAATTCTACTCTACATACACTGCATATTCTAACAGAATATAGAATGCTCCCTATTGAATATAGAGACTCCCTATTGAAAATATGGATTCAAACAACAACGCTTCTGTATAATGAAAGTATCTAACATGTTTGCTTGTAAAACAGTAACTATCACCTATATATGGCTGCTGTTGCAGCCGAAACGTCAGCTCACTTTGTAATTAAATTTGAATTTGGAGTAAGACCTGTGAGTGCAGTCCTTCTATATGGCTATCTACACAATTTGAGACGAGCACCCAGGCATGGTTTGACTTGAGTATCGGGAGTGCTGGTTTTACACCCTGTCTATATATATATATATATATATATATATATATATATATATATATATATATATATATATATATATATATATATATATATAGCTTTCAATAGGAAATCCACACTCCAAGGCAAAACCACTTCAACAAGGGGAGGGGTGCACGGTAATTAAATATGCATCAATTGCACAAAACATTATAATTTATTGTTGTATGATATCAATCTCCAACGTTTTGGAGATTGATATCATGCAACAATAAATATATATATATATATATATATACCAATAAATTCATGGCTGTAAAAAAAGGCCCCAAAGTTCTAATCATTAAGAGAATGGCTTGACACCCAATCCTATATTAACATAATTGATGCATTAAGAATTCCTTCCAATGGGCTGGGAATTTCTATGATAGACTACTAAAGTTACTGAAACCAATGGTTCTCAAATGACAGGGCTTGGAGCAGTTCAGAATTGAGGAAAATTGTCATTTACTTTCCTTAATACACCTGAAACCCCCCTGAAGCTCAGGTTGGATGAGATTTGGGGTGAAAGGTAGTTGCTGTTGTAGATATTCTTGGATATTCTTGGAACTGAATGCCAAATGCACCCTTATTGCTCTATATTGGTAACCATTTCATAAGCTAAGGTGGGAACTGGCCAGAAGTTGGACCTTCATGTGAGGCTTGAACTGAAACATTTTGACAAATAATACTTTAAGCTATGATTAAGTTTGTGCTGGTAAAATATTGCACCGCATGGCTAACACTACAACTTTAGGTACAGTAGATTTTTATCATTTTTTATTTACAATGTCAATATTTTGGAAGACCTTAAAGGCTTACATCAAACAAGTTGGAAAAACATAATGCAGGTTGCATTGCATGGTATAAAGTCCCTCTATAAAAACTTTTCTGGGAATAAAATGAATGTTATGTAATCAGTTTGAGAATTCTTTGCCAGCTTTGCACTGTGGAATGGTAATATGGTATTTACTCATACCCCTTTTTTAGTCTTGTGCAGGCTCTGTTATGTAGGTTGGGGATCATTGGAGGAGAAAATCCAGCACACAAGTAATGCTCAAGGGATTACTCCCGTGTTTAATGTCTGTCCAACAAGACAACGTTTCGGGGGTGTACCCCTTCGTCCCCCGAAACGTTGTCTTGTTGGACAGACATTAAACACGGGAGTAATCCCTTGAGCATTACTTGTGTGCTGGATTTTCTTGTTCATTGTGTAATTTGGAGGGGCCGTCCTCCTAAATCCATGCACCAGTATTATCTTTTTGGGAAAGGCCAGGTGTGCGTGTGCAGCTTTTTTGCCTATCATTGGAGGAGAACCACTGTTCTCAGTCTGCTTTTAGTTAAAACTTTAACTGTGTCACTGAAGGGCTTTCAATTCATTCTTTTTTTTTAAACTTTGCCCAGTTTTGCTTTGATTGTGTGTTTTGACGGATTGGTTTACATATCTATTCCAGAATAAGGTATTTTGCAGTCTGAAGGAAGTTTTTTATTGGTATTTGCCTATTCGGTGTTGGCTCTATCCATTTCCATGTAGTCCGGGCAGGCTTCCCAGTACTTAGTAATGAAAAGCAGCTCCATAATTTAATGCTTCACAATTTGTGAATACTTATCTGTGATACTTATCTGTTGATGTGTGCTAGATTTGATATCTATAACACATTTCTTTGTTATATTGATTTATTTTGTTTTACACTCATAAATTGACTAATAATTTGTATGTGGTGATTTTATTTATGAATACGGGTATGGGACATGTTATCCAGAATGCTTTTGACCTGGGTAACTTGTAGCGATTGGTGAATATGTTTCATTTTGCGTGGCCAAAAAAATAAGTGAAACTGCAAAAAAATTAGCGACAAGTTGAAACATTTGCCAAATGTCTATAAGCGACAATTTTGGTGCAGAATTTTTTACACTTTTGTTTTCACTCCAAATGCATTAAGGTCAATGGGATTTTTTTCTTGGAGTGCCTTGGCGACTTTTTTGTCTCCCCACTTTTTGTCCAAATACAGTACATTAATGTCAATGGGTGTTTTTTCTCAAGTTTTATCTCACTCCAAATGCACTGAAGTCAACGGGGGGCGGGGGGTTGCTTTTAGCTCTGCAACATTTTTGTCTTGGCAGCATTTTTGTTGTTGCAAAATCCATGCCTGGTAAAAAGTAGTTTGGATCTCCATGCCTTAAGTAATTTTAACATTAGTTAAACACTAGTATTGTGTTGCATCAAATAAAGATTTTTTAACAATTAGAATTATTTGATTAAAGAATTGTTTGAATATAATTCTTTTATGAGGTTTTAGTTTTACAGAATACATACAGATGGAGTAACTTTGCATGAAATGGTAATTCAAGTAAGTCCACACTGACAGCACTGGCAAAAAGGGAAAAGGAATTGTGTTAGTTGACTTCTGATTAAGCAGTTTGAGACCTTCCTCATGACAAATCGTTCTGAATATTCTGTGAGTGAGATACCAGATTTACAGGGTATTAGTTTATTCGTCATATTTTTTGTATTTTTAAGACAGGTCTCAAATGTTATACTGAAATGTCAAATAAAAAAGGTATAAAAAACTAATATATAACATTTCTTGTATTGTAAGGTGTTGACTTGTTTTCTGAAGAGCCTATTTGCTAATATTTAAATTTCAATTTTTTTCATGATTTTATATTTATATATTTATATTTTCTCTATAAAATTAGTTTTTCCCCCTTTCTCTAAAACTTAAAAAATTAGAGATCTATAAAGTGTGAAAACCACTGAAAACTCTAATACAAAAGAAAAAAAACATTCAAGGTCATATAGAAGTCAATGGTAGCTGCCTTGATCCTATTGGACCTTTATTTTAGCCATTCAGACTTTTGGATGTCATCATATTTTTTGGTAGTAATTGCACAAAAATCTAAACTTTTTGAGGTTTTATCTGTTGTCATATTTTTAACTTTATTTTTTGTAATTGGATGTTTTAATAAATGACATTCGTTTGTTAAGAGAAAATGTGTTTATTCGTGGTTTCAAAAACCTATAAGTACACTAAAGAGAATGAATGTTGACTAAGAATGTTGATAAATGGGCCTTCCCATGTCTATATGAGAAGACAATTTTTGATAAATAAACATCTAATAGATAACATTTACCCTCCATGTTTAAAGCACCTAGCATTTTATACACAAACACTTCCTTGGGGCCAGTCCTATTTTCCTCTGAGATTTTATTCAAATTCAAATTTTTCAGATTCTAGATCAGAGAACATTAATCAGTACAAGGTTTAAACAGACTCAACATTTCTGAACAACTATATGGCATTCACAGGCCCGGATTTGTGGAAAGGCCACCTGAGCCCGGGCCTAGGGAGGCAGGATTTTAGGGGGCGGCATGCTGCTCAACTACACCCACATTTGTTCAGAAACACTGGGGATATGCAGGAGATATGATATTAAAATTTGCAGTGCCCTAATTCTCATTGCTCCAGTCCCGATGATGGAAATTTGCCCTAATATAGGGGAGGGGACGGGGTGATGAACGACAGTGGGCCTAGGGGCGTCCACTATATAAATCAGGCCCTGGTCATTCAGGACCAAAAATCACATTTATAAACTTATGAAAGATACACTTTAATTGTCAATTCAGATATTTCCATCTATATACCATTATATATATACTATATACCTTTCTATTTCATTGAAAAGGAGGCAAAATCAATGTTAACCTTTTTTTTGTTCTATACATTTTCTGTGAATTTCCTGTATATTTTCTATGAATTTTCAGCAAAATTATGTCAGCATGGGATGCTGTGCATGATATTAAGCAACCATAATTTTGTATGCAATTGACTCTGCAGTGTTTGCTTGGTATACTGTATATGCAGCCTTATTTGTATTATTTCCTTGCCTGAATAGTTTAAAAGACAATCAGACAAACCTGGTAACTTGTGAAAAGAGCCCTGAGATTTTAATGTCCTCAGCCACAATTAAACTCTATTTCATAGAATTTGAATCTTGGCTCCATGTGTCATCTGAAAATCCTGAAGTTATCCAGGAAGATACGCCACAACAAGAATACATTCAATACCCCCAGAAACATACTCCTCATGCTAATACCAAAGTTTGAATTATGACATCAGGGTTAATCCATAAATTAATTTTTTTTTTGTTTTCGGTGGTCATCAGTGGTGTTTCACTGATGTTTCCATGTGTTCTATCCAGCTATTCTGACCCAGAGAGATTTAACTTGACTCTCAAGACCGATGTGCTAACAAAAGTGTCCCGACGTTAAGAAACAAAGAAAATGAATATTCTGCAACAGATAATATTTATTCACACAAAAATCTATGTCTATTGTACAAACACCAATATTTTTTTCTGCTGTGCGTATGTTATAAATCAAATGCCTGCCCTAACATTATCCCTATATTACAATTTAATTTTTAAACTAATGCTCATGTTGTCATTATTTATAAGTGTGGAATAGAATAACAAACAATGGGCTATCCTCTGTGATAAAGAGTTCTAACTGATGATAGATCATGAACAAGTACTGGGAATTGTGGGAGGTAGTACCACCCAGATTTATAATGTAAACTAGTTAAATACTTATTGTAGATCTGCCAACTTAATATCAACAGCAAACGAAAAATAGTTCAAGTGAAAATAAAAGTTGTACAGTGTATATATTGTGTATACTAGAGTCTCAAAAACATGAAGTTGCTAGCTAAAATAGACTGGAAATATGAGATTGAGATTCTCAATTGCAAAAACATCATTTTAATTTCAAATTTTTTTTATGAAAATAAGGCAGATCAATATACAGTATTTCTCTCACATCTAGGGGGACACAGGAATCATGGGATAAAGGATCCCTCCTATCAGGAGGCAGTACACTGCAGTGACATCAGAATTGCAGAAAATCCCTCTTCCCTTTTGCCCCTGCACTCAGGAAATATCACTCACTTTTTTCAGTGTCTTCATTACAGGAGGTAAGGACTGGCGTCTAGGTAAGCCCTACACAAGGAATACTAGAATTCTTCCAAGTGGGCTTGTCCAAGGGACTCGTCTTGGGTCTCAGCCATCTCAATACTTTTTCAGGAGTACTTGACCTTTATTGATGACATGGGTACCTTTTTGCAGGGGTCTCTCACTTGCCCCCCTTTCAAGCAGCAAGTCCTACCTTGGGACCTCAATCTGATCTTCAATACCCTCCATGAACCACCATTTGAACTGCTGGATTCAGCTGACCTCCTCACATGGAAGACAGTGTTCCTTGTGGCCATTTCATCCATTTGCCAGATCTCGGAGCTAGGTGCTCTTTCTTGTTCATTGCCCTTCCTCATAATGCTTCACATAGTACCTGTGTTCCTCCCCAAAGTGGTCACCTCGTTACATATCAAAGCCAAAATCATCTTTTCTTCCTTCTGCATCAATCCACGGAATGATAAGAAGGAAAAGTGACATTACTTGGATGTGGTACGGGCACTTAAGATCTACGTTTCATGTACTAAATCCTTCAGGAAGACAGAGACTCTGTTTGCCACCAGAAGGGTCTCCCTGCTACCAAGCCCACATTTACACCTCTGTGAGGACCTCCTTAAACACATTCACAAAATGGTACCTATTTAACACTTACTTCTCCATGGAGGCATCACTCAGCCAAAAGATCCTCCAGGCAGCTGTTTCTTCATGAGCCCCTCCATCCCTTGGTTAGGGACATCTTTGGTATGTAACCACAGTTTAAGATTTATGTACTCATATTTCTCTCCAGTAGTGAGGCAGACACACAGATCTCTTGTTCTGCCTATCAACCATATATGTTGAATAATTTACTGATCACTATATTATGTTACTTGTTCGAGTTCTTCTTACAAACTGAGCACTTTTGGTGAGTGAAGGGGTAAAAGGGAAGAGGGACGGTCTGCAATTCTGATGTCACTGCAGTGTCCTGCCTAATGGTAGGATGGGGCCCTTTACCCCCATGGAGAGAAAATTATTTAATGGTGAGTACATAAATCTTTCTTTTTTGTTTTTGAATCAGAGGCAAATCTACATAAATTATTTCCAGTTTCAACTCTTGAACATGCCACATATAGCTGACCATGAGAAAATCAAGGAGTTTCTAGGTTAATACTGGAAACCATAAGAGGCTGCCCCCTAGACTTTTTTGATGTCTCACTGGAGACTCACTGGAAACAGTAAATGAGCTGAAAAGACTGGGTATCTGAAATAAATTTCATCTACTTTGGCATGGCCTGTCAAGAACACGAAGCTTGGATTTACCACTGCTACAGTGTTATATATTAAAGTTGTGCTTTACTCTATACAGATTTGAGACCTGTTATCTAGAATGCTCGGGACCTGTTTTTTCCAGATAAGGAATCTCTCCATAATTTGTATCTCTATACCTTAGGTCTACATGAAAATAATTTAAATATTAAAAAAATAGTATTGTTTTGCCTCCAATAAGGATTAATTATATCTTAGTTGGGATCAAGTATAAGGTACTGTTTTATTTTTACTGAGAAAAAGGAAATCATTCTGGATATGTTTCTATTTGCCAAAAATACACTGCTGACTTGATACTACTCTTTGATACTACTGTATGAAATAGAGCATTTTCATTGGTCAGATCCTTGGTTTTTGGGTTTAACAGATGGCAGATTGAAGCTCAGCACCTCATTTTTTAAAAATTTTAGCACAATGCACTGTGAGGTAGATTTGCAATACCATTGCTAATTTTCATTGGTCAGACAAATCCAAATCAGTGCAGGAGTGATCAGGGAAATGGAAATGTATTCACATTATGACAAACCTATCCACAATCGCTGCACCGAACATTATCTAATGACATAATTCTTATAATGAACACTCATTGTCAGCATTTTTTTTTTTTAATTCTTTTATTTACAGATTGGAACATAAACTGCTGTGCTGCTTTCCTTAGGTATATATTTTAGTAACATGCTATAATGCAGCAATATTTGCACTTTTTCTTTGAAACAGTATACATGCACATAATGCATAAAATATGGTTTTTATGCACTACTCAAAAGGTCCCACTTTCTGTTTAAATGAATAGTAACACCAAAAATGTAAAGCATTTTAGGAATTTAAATAATGAAAAGATAATGTCCTGTTGTTCTGCACTGAAATTGATTTTTTTATTCAGAAAGACATAATTTATATAAAGAAGCAGCTTTGTAGCCATGGGTACAGCCATCCAAAGCTGAAAAAGGAGAAAAGGCAAAGGATACAAATAAGCTCTGTAGCATACAATAGGATTGTTTAAACTTGAGGCCCCCATACACGGGCCGATAAAAGCTGGCAACAGACCAAGTCGGCATCTTATTGGCCCGACGGGCTTCCCCGATTGATATCTGGGCAGATCTCGATCGGGCAGGTTAAAAAACCCTGTCGGATGGAAGGCGCATCTGTGCGTGTATGCAGTGCTGCAATCCGACCGCACGTTTCGGATGCATTATGATCCGATCGTTGGGCATATTGAGGAGAGATCTGCTTGTTTGGCTATATCGCCAAACGAGCATATCTCTACATGTATGGCCACCTTTACCTGTTATCTACTGTGTAGCCTGTGCTTAAATGGCTGCCCACATGGCCACACAACAGCTTGTTTATATAAACTGTAGTTGTATTTCTGAAGTAAACCCACCAGTTTTACCAGTGCAGCACAACAGTACATTATATTGCCATTCCTTTTAAAAAACTTAAATTTTTTGGTCTTACTGTCCCTTTAAGTCTTTGTAGAAGCAGCATGTTTCAGAGTAAGTACAACACAAAAAAAATGAGACTCATTTACTTGGGAAGGGAAAACCAGAAGTATGATCAATCATATTTAGTCTATGCCAAAATTTCAGATTCTGCTTTCTTGGCAATCTCCCTGAGACAAAAAACTGTCTTCAGTAATTATTATTTATGGTTTAAGTGCAGACTGGGGATGAGGAGACAGAGAGCAAAGTGCGTCTGTACTGCAAGCGATGGATTTATTCACTTTCCAGGACACGTTCTCTTTCCAGCAGAACCACCACAACAAATCAATGTTCAAAATACAACGGAAATTAAAGATACTGTATATCAGGGGGGGCAGAGGTGTTATTAATACAAGGAAGGTTCCCAGTGGGTGTCTTATAAGCTAATGGCTAATGGAGTAAACTGATTCCAGTTTTTTTATATATTCTCCATGAAGTTTGTTACATTGAATCGTTTACCTTCAAAAAGAGCAGCAGCACTCCGGTTATTTTGCAAAAGTGAAAAACTTTACTTCAAGTGCATTTCAGGCAACGTTTCGGGCTACACAGGCCCTTTCTCAAGCCACCAGGTGGCTTGAGAAAGGGCCTGTGTAGCCCGAAACGTTGCCTGAAATGCACTTGAAGTAAAGTTTTTCACTTTTGCAAAATAACCGGAGTGCTGCTGCTCTTTTTGAAGTTGTTCTAAGTAATCCTTGGCAGGGGATTTAGCTTGCACCCGGGGCTGAAAGAAGCTGCCTCTGCTGTTTGGAGCACACATATGTTGGGATTTACTTGATTGAATCGTTTACCAACGCTAGGCAAGAACCCAAAGTGATCACTTTTGCAGCATGAAGATAGCTAAAATATCAGTCAGCGCTTGGGAAACTGCTGGTATAAAGCATGGTGAGAACCTTGGCTCAGGTTCCCCCAGGAGAAAGGAAAGAGGCTTAACAATTTGCTTTTAATATATAATGTACGCATAAAAGATGCCATAGCTGAGGTATGTTTATTCTTTATTGTTTGTTTGATCAGCCTAGACCAAATACAACACAGTCGTTCCATCCTGGAGATGGTCAACAAATATTTTAGTTTAGTTTAACAATTTTGTTAAATATTCGGTCACAAAAAAAGTTTTTTCGATTGTGAAATTTTACTACATCCACGCCGAATGTTCGAAAAAACAGCCCACATGAATCACAGCCCATGATTAAGTACCCCCATAGGTACAAAATGCATAGGGCTTTTGGAGATGCAAGTATATTTTTAAAGGACAAGTAACATCAAATTTTTTTTTTTACATAATGAAAAAAAAACACCAACACAAATTGAACTTTAAAATCAAAAAGTCTTTACTAAGAAATAACTTACAGAAACTCCTGTCCTCTACAGAAAAGGCGACAGGGTGACCATCCATGGAGCATTGCTGGATTTCTCCTCCCGGGCTCTCTGCTGCTTCCATGAGCAGGTGCTTCAAGCATGAACGATGCAGCTGCTCTCTATGCTTTCCACTACTTCTCCTCCCTCCTGGCAAGCTCTGCACTCCCATCTTCCCCTCCTCATTGGGGTCACATCCCCTTGTCACTGGAAGCCATATTCATTGCTCTGAGCTGGGAGTGGGGGGCCAGGGGCAGTATCTGGGAGACACACACTGTGCTGCAGCGGGCACTGGGGCTGCTCTGCGTGGATTCATATCCCCCGCTTCCTGTCTCTTTTCCTCTTCCTGTCTCCTTCCAGCTGCCCTCCCTCTATTATTCCATCAGCTCTCCTCCACTCCCAACAATGCCCCTCCTCTCTCGCTGTGCCTGACTGCTGTTCTGGGGACACACTCAGAGCCTCTGTAAGGCCTCCAATTTCCTGATGGGGGTGCTGCCATCTTCACAGGGGCCCACAGATCCTGACTGGAGCCTCCATAGCAAAGCAGCACAGAGAGCAGCCGCATCCTTCATGTTGGAAGTGACTGCACATGGAAGCAGCAGTGAAATCGAGCGCCACTCCATGGATGGTCACCTTGTCGCCTTTTCTGTAGAGGACAGGAAGCAGAGTTTTTGTAAGTTATTTCTTAATAAAGACTTTTTGATTTTACAGTATAATTTGTGTTTGTGTTTTTTTTTCGTAGCAGCACCTCAACTCCACAGTAATCTCATGGTACTACAAGCAAAACATTTTGTCGAGTTCAGTTCTTGTAGACATTCATTGGGACTACTAGCCCTTTATGTACAATTGGGTGAGGACCACACTGCTGGTGTATGCTACTCTAGTCAGAATTCCTCGCAGGCAGTTTGTCGCTCCAGGCACAGGACAGACCTTCCATGCAGCTTCCAAACAGTATCTCTTCAAATGCTCTTTACTGCTGAGGTCTTCCAGCTCTCTGGGTCACATGCATCTCCCTTAGCTTTGGACTCTTCTCTCTTCACTACAAGAGACCACAGCAGGAGGGTGGTAAGTGTGTCGACCCAGAACTAACTTCCTATACACATTTTGATATTCTGTAGGGTACCACTAAATGCCACAAAATAATTACTCTTAGGTGGTAATCTGCCCTCCATTTACCCCAAAATCACAGGCCTGCCCACCTGACCAATGACACTGTGCCATTCCAAAGTATTAAAACTACTACATGGTGAACTGTGACAAAAGACAAAACATGTCTTTATGGGTATGCAATGCTTCTGAGCTCAGTTTGCAATCCGTTTACTGAAAATTACAGTCCTGCTCACCTGAGTAATGAAATGGTACAAGCCATACATCTAGAGAACTCCATTGTGGATAAAACAAACAGTATAATTTTAGTGCACCACAAAGAATGAAAGAATTAAGTTTGGTGTTTCAAAACAAGGTTTCATATTCAGTCCAAAGTGTAACACAATTGTATATTTAGGGATCAGATGTCTGCTGATATATTACCCATATATATATATATATATATATATATATATATATACAATATTGTTCAGACGCCTGTGTGAGCCAAATCCTTTCTTTTCTAAAATTTCTTTTTAAACTCCTGTGACGTGTAGGTTTTTTAAGAGCATTTATTCAAAATTTTCTAAATGAAACCAAATTCTTTAAGAGTGACTGCCAAGCCCAGTACTGTAATGTTTGGCCTTGTGGCTCTTTCTTTCAAACTTGATATAGAAAACGTTTTTTCACGCTTAATAAAATGAAATTGAAATATATACCCCTTCCGAGAATGAATAAATGAATCTTGATTATTCTACATGCGCCACTACTTCAAGCTGTTGCTTGAGGTATGGTTTTACAGGAAGTTGGGCGAGGTTGGCACTTAGTAATGGGGGATTACAACACAACCCATTCTTTTGAATAATATTTTTCTTAAATGAGATACTTTCCAAGAATATTTATTATCCCTGGAAAAAAAATGTTTAGACAATATTTTTTACATTTTGAAGACCGGAAATACACAAACACTATTTAGCAAGTCATTATTTTAGCGATGAAAAGGAACTTTGCAGAACAAGTTGATATGTCCCCAACACTGTATGGCACCAACAACCACCCACCCAGGATACAATGCTTTACAGTTCTCATTCTACTATTCTGTTTTCCCTAGACTGTACAGTATGTCCTCGCCTTCTGTTCTTATGCTTGTAATAGGTTTACTTCTGTTTCTCAATTGATTTATATTCTCCCCAGTATTATTCTCCTCAGTATACTGTATAGCAATGCTAAATATTATAGTTTTGCACATTAATGATGAGCAAATTGGGCCCAAATTATCCCCATTCTCCCAATTTTCCCACAATCTTGCCTTTTTTTTGGCTAAAATTTGTGAAGCACATTGAAGTCAACGGGCAGTTTTTCACTGCGACTTTTTTTTTGCTGCAACGTTTTTGGTTCAAAATACATTGGTATCTATTTGTGTTTTTCCCAGACTCTGACTTTTTTTTCTGGGGACCATGTTGGGGTTTATGAATTTTTCAAAAAATATTTGCTGATGGTAAAATGCGAAATTTAGGTACAAGGCCATACCTGGGTAATCCTTTTGCTCATCATTAGTAAACATCTCCCCTTGCTATTCACACAATTTTCTTCAATAACATCTCCACTACCGTGACCCCCTAACACTTATTTTGGTAAGAAACACAAGAAGATTTAGGTTAGAACTACACAAGCGTCTTCAAGGCAATTCTGGCAGATCCGACGTGCTGCACCAAAATGCAGGAGGATGCAACTGAAAATAAGGTAAGCAATAGCAATGTTGGATCTTGTCACAGTAATCAGGCAACACGACTGTCAGATGCAGATGCTGCATGCTGCATGCTGCGTCTGCATCCAACAGTTGTGTCAAGTCGGATGAAGGCTGTGACAAGATCAGACATTTGTATTTCTTACCTTATTTTTCATCTCATCAGACTTAATGCCTGTGTTTTGCCAAAGTGCATCTGATTAACCAGAATCAAGCTGAAGACGCTTCCATTAAAGAAATCGTCATTTTAGGAGAGAAATATCAAAAATTTAAGTCCTGGAAAAAAAGTTTTCATTTGGACCTGATGATTCCCGAACTGGGTTTGTGGGCACTGTTGACGGGCATAGAGCAAGGGCAAAGGTAACTACGGTAATGTGACCCCTATATCTGGTGTCCTTCTCAATCAGGTAGAAATTAGGTAGAAGGTTGGTACTGTATAATAACAGAATGTCATTCCTCTTTAAGAAGAAACCATTTCTTAAAATACATTTAAGATGTCAAATGCAAAACCTCTGGGAAATTGCCTATTCAAATACATATACTAATTTGGATCACCATACTTCACCATACTTCGATCAAATAATCAAATAAACCCAATAGAATACTTTAGCCACCAATATGGACTCATGCAGCTTAGTTACCAACAAGTGCAAGCTATTGTTTATTTTATATAAGGGTAAGGCCAGACGGGGAGTTTTCGGGGAGATCTGTCGCCTGGCTACTTATGGCCGCAACGAATCTCCCCGAATAGCTTGTTAGCGCTGTGCACCTGCTAGACGTAAAATCGCCTGCGCTTATTCACACGCAGAGGCGCCGCTGCGTGTGAATAAGCGCAGGCGACTTTGCCTAATAAATTCGCCCATCACTACTGATAGAAATATTGTGATGTTTTAAGCAATTGCTGCAAATCTGGTCAGGTGCCATAGACAGTAAATTAGCACAATGAGGAAGGATGTTTTTATTTTTGCAAATGTCACACTAAGCTAAATAAAATTGTTGATACTTCCTCCCCTGACATTTTGAACTGATCTCTGTAGGGGCCAGCAGAGTACTCAGAGTTATAGGAACTATTAATAAAATAGTTTTCTCTGTATTTGATGTTTTCTGTGTGATATTTATGTTTGAGAGTGCCAGTCCTTTCTGCTGGTTAAGCCAAAAATATAAGAAATACAAGTGCAACTAATTTTTTCAACCCCCCCAACACCATAATCCAATGAAAGTACATTAACTGACCTATGTACAATATATTCATCATCCAATGGTGTAACAACAGAAGTGCCAACCCCATGATTATGAGGGAGCCTGAATGGGCTCAGTAATTACCCATGCTCCAGATGCCTCCAGATGTATATATGCAAGGGGAGGTACTTAAGGGAATTGAAGGTTATATGCTCTAGAGGTGGGTGCAGTTCTTCACACTTCACTGCTGAATATGATGTGTCCCTACTTCTGTACTTCCATTATATTTATGAAGAAGAATAGCCCATACTTCTATGTTCTTTGCTATGTTTTTTTGTAAAATGTAGGAGTGCAAAATACTTAGGGCCTATTTACTGAAGGTCAAATTTTAGTGGTTTGAGAGTTTTTTGAAACCACAACTGAACTCTATTTCTCTAAAACTCAGACTGCCATGAAAACTATTAAAACATCTGAATACAAAAATTCAGAGAAATGAATGTTTCTTATCTTTATTTTTTTCTTATCTAATCTTTATCTTTCATAAATAGACCTCAAAGTGTTCATAAAATTACGTTGTGAGGCCCATTTATTAAACCCCAAATTAATCTGGTTATGGTTTAAAAGAGAAAACTCTTTTGGGGAAAAAAAACTTGAATTTTTAGAAACTGCTAATAATCCAAATCTGAAAATACTACATCTCAAACCTGTCAAGGTCACGTAGAAGTCAATGGCAGATGTCCCTGAAGATGTTTCTTGAAATCATGATCTACAGTGGGCAATTTGATAAAATTTAGTTTTCGTAGCATGTATTGTACAATTTGAATTGTTGCAGCATTTTTTCACTCCAACTTTTTTGAGAAGAACTATTGGTAAAGGAGGTCAATTTGTGGATGGTAGTTTGGTTGACTTAATTTTAAGAAAAAAATAAACTCAAGTTTTAGTAAATCACCCTTCAAGGTTTTTCAAAGGCTAAGGTAGGATCTCAAAACTGACAAGATCTATTCAAACCAATTGACCAACACAGCATAGAATTTTACTTCAGGGAACATTCTTGTGTTAAGGTCTCTGATAACTGTGTGCAAGATGAGAATATTTTAGGGCACCTTTATGCTTGAATTTCATGGAATATACAACTCTGCACTACATTTTAAATGTCTGACATACTTCAAGAAGAAAACAGAAGTGTTTTTGATAAATCGGAATTATTTGTTATTGTTGTGTGTATATGTTATACGGTCACACCTTACTTGCATCTCTGCTCTACAATTAAAAAAATAGTAGTTCTGTATCAGAATACACATTTGGAATCAAAGGGGCCTATGTTGACAACCTGAATCAAAACTATTTGCTTTGATTTAACATGAAACAGAGTGCTGATCTATACTGCAGAATATTTTTCCTCAGCATAGGTGAAACGTACACAAAAGTGTCACAGCAATAATATTGTTCCAACATATTAGGAAAATGGGGTCAGTCCCACTGTGTTAGGACAAGGAAATGTTCTTTTACATCTTCATGAAGCAAAGCAAGAAGAAATGCTCTGGGAAAGCTCAGCCTACAAGACAATAATTTTGTATGCCAAACTCCCAGGCTTGGACAAGCTAACAAAATAAACAATGGAAGAAATGTACATAAGTGATATTGGATTCCTGGCTCTACATAAACAATAATTACAGTACTAAATAAAAGTAAAACATATCAGATATCTATATAGTATGTATTTAAACTGCTTTCATTCAGAGGGTTTTGTTTGAAAATGAACCTAATCTGAGAACGTTGTCGTTTCCTACAGAAAATGGCAAATCAAAACAAAACCTTGACAAATTATCCAGACGTGGGTCTGAAATTAAATATCTACATTTCCATCTAGTTGTCAGAGTATTTTCCCTTGTATTAACATTGAGTTTATTAAAATGTAGATATATTGGGGACCCTATTCATAGTCACTCACGGTTCGACTGGAACAGAATTATCCTCCTGGTCATTGAAAATGTGTGCAATGTGGTTTGACTGTTGCGTCAAATGGAGTGTACATGTTTCTAATTAGCGAGAGGACTTAATCTTAAAGGAGTGGTTCACCTTTAAGTTTATTTTTACTGAATGGCTAATTCCAAGCAACTTTTCAGTTGGTCTTCTATATTATACAGTATATATAAATATATATATATATATATATATATATTTTAGTTTCTTATTTATTTGCCTACTTTGTTCTGACTCTTTCCAGCTTTCAAATAAGGGTAATTGACCCCATCCAAGAAAAGAAATGCTCTGTTATTGTTATTGCTATTTTTTATTACACAACTGTCTACGTCATACTAAGGGGTGCATTTACCAAGGATCGAAGTGAATTTTTTAATAAAATTAGAATTTTTTAAATTCTTTAAATTTTTAAAATACTTTGACTATCGAAAAGCCCAAAATTCGATTTGAATTGAAAAAAATTCGAAAATTTTAATTTAAAAGTACTGGCCCTTTAAAGAAATTCGAATTCAACAATTCACCACCTTAAAGCTGCCAAATTGCCATTGTAGCCTATGGGACAACCTTCTGGAAGCTTTCCTGTAATTTTTTCTACGTCCTGTTTTAAATTGTTCAATTTGAACGATGCGATTTTTCAACGTACGTTTTCAATCGAAAATGACCCCCCAAAAAATTTGATGTCAGATTTCAATTTTTTTTAATTCGAAATTCAACCAATATTAATTCTGACCTTAAAACTTAATTTAAAGATGAACAACACCTTTAAGCCTTAGTTATGTACTTTAAGCTCAGTTCATCTTAGTAATAAGGATAATTTTTGTATGGCCATTTACTGTATATACTATAGCTTTAGCCAAGCTATATATAACATCAAAAATATCACTCTGGAGAACCACATAAATGAACAAGTCATCCTTTTATTGTATAGGTATGGAATATATTATCCAGAAACCCATTACCCAGAAAGCTCTGAATTAGAGAAAGGCTCCCATAGACTCCATTTGACTCCAATTTTTTAAAAATGATTTCCTTAATTTCTATAATAATAAAACAGTACATTGTACTTGATCCAAACTAAAATGTAATACATTATTATTGGAAGCAAAATCAGCCTAGAACATTTATTTAATGTTTTGACTTTCTACTTGACTTAGGGGCAAATTTACTATTATTCACCCAAAATCCTACGAATCTATTCAAAATTCAATAAGCATTCGAATATTGAATGCTTATCGAATAGTTTTAGGCTATCATTTTGTTCGATATTCGATTTCTCGATGAATCCGTACGATCGGATACCGATTGTTTGATTTCACGAAAAAATAGTACTTTTTCCTTAGAGCCTCCGAAAAATTTGTATGATTTGAACTATCAAAGCGTTTGATCGGATCAATGGTATTCGAGCAAGACTTAGCAAAAGAAGCCTATACGGGGGTTCCCCCCCAACTTTTTAAGATGAGAAATAAAGTCAGTTTTGCATCATAGGGCCCCTAGAAAAGCCTCTCGTTCCCACTTACAAAGATGTCCCTGCACCCACATACCTGATCCAAAAAGGCAGAGTATCATAGCGAGGTTGGTGTCTGCCATTTCTGGCCATGTCACTTCTGGGTCTGGTCTTCCTGGCACTGGTAACCCAACCAGAAACTCTGAAAACAAGGACCAGATGAATGGAGGAGTTTGGGTGGTTGGAGTGGGCCCCTGCAATGTGCATGATGCAGAAAAAACTAGTTCTCTGGAAAGAAACAGTATTTTAAACCTTCCAGGATAAGAGGTTTGAATATAATATATACTATACATGCAAATCATTATTAATACACAATTCCATTTTTATATTTAAACAAAATGTCTGAAGGATTTTAAGGTCTCATCAAGTAGAAAAAAATTAATCCTTTGTCGACAGGTTATGCCTGTACTTGGTATTTTAAAAGGTTATAGTCTTTTCATATTAGGTTTTTAAAGGAAACAAAATATCATTATAGCAAGTGGTAGAGTCATGAAATGGGCAGAAACCTCAGTAATTGCACAAATTACCATAATGAAAGATTAATTAATGGTATAGTTTCTTGTTAACATGTTTACTGTTTTTTTTAACTGCTGAATTTACATGAACTTTATTGAAAAAGGTGTAATGAAATGTCATTTGTTATTTATTTGGTAATAATTCCCTTTAATCACTTTTAAGAACATAAGTGAAATGTAACAATCTTCAAATACAGGAATGTATGAATTTTCATCTGTGAGACGCTATCATAGATTATTGTCATGTTATTCAATGGTTTCCTGAATTTCAGACCTTCTACAATCCAACCTCGTTGCAGTCCCCTTGCTATTGAGGTTTCCATCTGTAGACTTTCAATCAATTACCACAGGGTAAAATACAGGGTCCTTCTCTACTTAATGCTCAGCATTTCTTTGGCTTTCCTTGTGCATGCTTTCATCTTACTCTTCTTGGTCTTAACGTCATCTTTGGGAAATTTTTGGCAATTTAATTCTGACCTAGAGCTGAGACAACCGACTCTAATTTTCCCATGCTTCTAGAACTCTTTGTTTCATTGCATCAGTCAAGCTTCTGCATTACTGGGAAAAGCAGAATATAGAATTCCAACCAAAAAATATCATCATTCTGGCTATATATGTTTTTGTGTTTCCTTTTGGTCTATTTTCGGAAACCTTCTTAGGAAACACTTTGTACTGTAACATTTTTGTAGTGTTTGTTGCAGCACATACCACTAGTGATGGGCGAATCTCCCGCGATTCGCTTCGCCTAGAGATTCGCGAATTTCTAGAGAAATTTGCGAATCGGCGAAAAATTTGCGAAACGAGTCGCAGGACGATTTTGTCGCGCGTCGCATCAACTTTGACGCGTCGCGTCGTTTTCGTCGCGCGTCGCGTCGTTTGCGTCGCTTCTGACGCGCGACTCGTTTTTCGGCGAAATTTCGCCAAGCGAAATTTCGCTGGTGATTCGCGAATTTATTCACCAGAGGCGAATAGCGGGAATTCGCCGCGAATTCGACCTAGGCGAATAAATTCGCCCATCACTACATACCACCACTTATGAACTCAAACGTCTACCTTTTGCTTTAGCCTGTCTCTTTTTGAGAGTATAGGCAGTAACCTATCTATCTGTGTTATTTTGAATCAACCCCTGTGTCCATTTTATTGTACTCATGCCCGTCAAGTGCTCCTTAACCTTGTGGAACTTTGCAGAAGAAACTAAATGAGTTGTCAATGCTGTCATTTGGACACAAGGTCCGGTGACTACACAATTATGGTGACAGTTGTCCCTGAACCTGGCATTGCTGAACATGTGCACATTTAAGCCACTTTTGCTTCCTGTTAACATGGTGATGACTGCTAGTGTTGAACTTCCATCAGATGGACATTTTAAATGTACATCTACAAATTACACCCTCCTTGAAGATATATGGTTTGAAGACGAGTCTTATCCAGTTATAGTACTTTCAGTTCTACTTCAGTTCATCTTGTATGTCAACTGAGTTTCCTCAAAGAACTTTGTCTTTCATTCAGTGCTTGAATATAGCCACACCCACTGTTGTAATAGGCCTGCCCCACCAGCACTTTCTGGTTTCAGTTAATTTGCTATTTCCATTTTGGAAAATGTCCTGTATGCATAGATTTACCTAAGTATGTGGGCTGTAAGGATTCCAAAAAGAATGAACATAAACCTGGAATTCAAATAAAGGATTATTTAAGCATAAACTATATATATCAGACAGAACCAATACCCTGCCGTTCATACTGATTGGCAGTCTACGCATCTCATTTTTTTCCTTTAGCCTTAATACGCAAAGACAAATTAACAGCATTTGATAACATGAAATAGAGCCGAGAGCGATAAAGTGCAGTTATCCTCTTTGCAGTTATAATTATGTGTTTTCTGAGTGATTAACAAGCTTAAGCACAGCAGGATAACAGCCAGCACAGAATATGAAGCTAGTGTGGCATTTTAATTGCTTGCAGCCGTTCTGCCTGTTTAGCATGTGAGCCCTTCCAGCGACACATAGAAACAAGAAATTTTATCTGGTTCAGAGTGAGAAAATTGGCTTTGTATAATTAACTTAGCAATGCCCTGTAAATCAGCTATATGCACAATTTCACTTGGTTATATAATGTCATATTAAACCACTGTTAATCTTCAACGAGCAACAAAAGGGAACCCCACAGGGAATTATTCCTCCCAAAGACAGTTCCCCTGGGAGTTGGAAGTCCCGTAAAGTGCTGTAATTTCATTAGTATATATCAGTTCCATACACACAGCAATTAAAGAGAGATGGTAATTTTCACCTTTTTTGTTTTCTAAATCTATGTTTGGGGGTGGTCCTGTCATATTCACCCCAGGTGGTTAGTTTAAAGGAAGCAGAGGAAACTCTGCTGTAAATAGCACGATATTAGGAATTTCTGCAACCTTCGTGTGTAGTTAAACACATGCTCACAAGAGAGAGAGAGGCTCCCAATATACCTTCATGAAAGAAATAGGTGATGGTGGCAACTCTCTAATTTAGTCTAAAGCTGGCCATCGACGTAACAATTACGATCTTTCTTGGAAAAGATCTTTCCAAGAAAGATTGTTCATTTCAACACACACGTGTAGAGCTGAATCGTCAAATATACAGGTAGAAACAATAGAATTCTACTTGTATCTGACGATTCAGCACTAACAATGGCCAGGGTGCTTTCAAAGGCATCCGATCAAAATTTTCCGTCCAGCCCGATCAACCAGCCGACCGATATCTTAATCCTCTGACGATATCGGTCGGCTCATTTCCCACCATATACGCACCAAATATCGTATGAAAATTAGTTTCGTACGATATTATCTGTGCGTCTATGGCCACCTTTAGGAAGACTTTTTAGGGTAATTTACTTCACAGAAGTGCAAAGGTACATTCAGGGAACTGGTGTAGTCTTACTGCACTCTGCACAGTGGCTTAACAAGAGTGTGCTGGACCACCCTGCAAAAAAAATCCTGGAACAACATGCTCCCCAACCAACCCCATGCCCGCTCCCCATTTCATGTCTGCCCAATGTCAGACTTGGCCAGTGGGAATGATAAAAATCCCAGTACACCCCCAAGCTTTGAGGGCCCTGCAGGCCCAGTCCTGCTGTTGGCACTGCTCCAACACTCTCTCCACCTGCTGTTGCGGCTGCAAACAGGAAAAAAGGCAAAACGATTGTGGCCTGGCAGTGTGGGGGCCCCAAAGTAGCATCCCTGGTGGGCCCCAGGCCCCCAGTCTGATCCTGTGTCTGCCCATTCACTGCCCTGCATCTGCCAACTCCCTGTTCCACACCAGAGTCTCCCAGCTGCCTGTGTGGAGGGCAGAAATCAAATTGCAGAAAACAAAGCCGATCCAAATGTTCATGTGCCCTATGTTTATTCATAATATGAAATGGCAAAGCTGCAGTACCTGCAACCTGCACATAAACCATATGGCCGATGTACTAAATAACCTTTAGTATGATGTAGAAAATGATATTCTTAGACAGTTGCAATTGTTTTTCTTTTTTTTTATTATTTGTGGTTTTTGAGTTATTTATTTGAGTTTTTTATACAGCAGCTCTTCAGTTTGCAATTTCAGCAAATTACCCGAACAACCGGGGTGTCAGGTAAGTAGATACAATCACTTGGAGGTGCCTAACATTTGGCACCACCAAGTGGGATATGACTTTCCTTCTCCTCGAACAAAGGGGTTCACCTTTAAATTAACTTTTAGTATTATGGAGAGAGTGAGACCGTTTGTAATTCATCTTTTTATTCAGCAGCTCTCCAGTTTGCAGTTTGGTCAACATTACCCTAGCAACCATGCATTGATTTGAATAAGAGACTGGAATATGAATAGGAGAGGTCTGAATAGAAAGATGAGTAATAAAAAGTAGCAATAGCAATACATTTGTAGCATTTGTTTTTTGGAAGGGGTCAGCGACTCCAATTTGAAAGCTGGAAAGAGTCAAAAGAAGGCGGCAAATAATTCACAAACTATAAAAAAGAAAAAATGAAGACCATTGAAAAGTTGCATAGAACGAGCCATTCTATAATATAATAAGGGGCATATTTATAAAACCTTAAATTCTTCTGTTTGAGTTTTTAAAGAGAGAAAAAAACCCGAACATTTTTGAGTTATGCTCCAAAGCTGCTAAAACTCAGAATCCAAAAATACTCCAAATAAACCTGTCAATGTCATGTAGAAGCCAATGGCAGTTGTCCCTTTTACAATTTGAAGATGTTTCTTGACATCATAATCTGTGCTGGGTTTCACGCAATAATATGAAAATGTACAATTCAGATGTCGAATTCGAAAAAGGCATACGATTAGAAATGCTGCACGATTTTTGTTGAGACTTTTCCAAATTGACTTTTTCAAGCTGATTTTTTTGATAAATTTGGTAATTTCGTGGATGGGAATTAGATAAAAAAAAAATTGGAAAAATTTTAGTTTTGTAAATACCCTCATAAAACGGAGCTTAATAGTTAACCACCTCTTTATTACATTGTTGATGGAGGAATATACTGTGTATCAAAACACATCACCAAACTCTTCTTGTGTTTTATAGAAGAATATAATAGCAGCTCAAAAGCTTTTTAAAGAGGGTAAAATAAACCCCAGGACATTTGTCAGCGATGAGCCAGTGTCGGCTGCTGCAAATGCCACATGCTCTTTTTTTAGCAACATGCACATTAAAAGTAGCTTTTAGTTTAGTCTCAGCACATCATAGAGACTTATTCAATAAAAATGACTTTCTTTGCTATTTAATCAAACAGGGGAATTTTCGCTTGAGGCTCTTTATTTGGGACTTTTTCTGATAACATTCTTTTGCCATTTGCTAATAAAAAAGGCTGACCAGCAATAAATTATGAAAGCGAATTGAAAAAAATAAATAAATTACGAGAGTCTATGGAAAGGGTTATATTGAGTATCATAAATAATAGAATCCAGCCCTTAGTTTCGAATGCTCGCTTTTGTATGTCTTGTATGGTCCATGGAGGAAGAGCCATACTGACAAAAAGATTGATTGTATTATTGTTGGATACTTTCCTTAAAGAGATACTGACACCAGAACCGAAACATTTGCTTAAGGCTGAAAAAATAAATGCCCCTGTATAGGTGGGGAAGGGAAGCTCCATATTTAACGATAAGGATATCTGTTAAGACATCATTTGGGGGGGGGGTAATTCTGTGTAGTATTGTAGGTTGCATGTTCAATTATGGAAAGATAGTAGGGTAATTAACATAATTACATTTGTTCAGATTTCCCCTGCAGTTGTGCATTAAAGTGTCAGCGGGGGCCTCCGGCTCCCACGAGGGGGTGAAGTTAGGATCAAGGAGGAAG
>CM044431.1:28101435-28151614 GCA_024363595.1 Xenopus borealis
ATTCACATCATATGTCAGAGGTGACTGTCTCTCCCAGAGAGGTGTAGCCCATTCAAGCGGCCTTCCAGACGAGACATAACATATACCACTTTAGCTCGTTCACAGGAAAACTGGGTTGGTTGAAACTCGAACTGGATCAGGCATTGGGTCACGAATCCCCTGCAGGCCTGAGGGTCGCCACTGTAGCGAGGAGGAGGAGGAATTCGTGGCTCACGGGCCGGCAAGGTAGTTGGCGGAGGAACAGTCACAGCAGGAGGAATTTCTGCGACAGCAGGAGTAGAGGGCAAACGGGACAAAATGGAATCGAGTACTTGCCCAATTCTGACTTGCTGGGATTCATACGCCTCCATGCGGGACGCCAGCCCACGAAGGGCTCTTCCGACGTCCGGCGTAGCTTCTTAGGGATCCATGGCCCGAGTATAATGTCAGCGGGGGCCTCCGGCTCCCACGAGGGGGTGAAGTTAGGATCAAGGAGGAAGTCCCACTCAGCGAGTGCAGGCAAGGTACAGTTCAGGGAGAATCCAAATAACGAAGTCAGGTCCAGGCAAAAGGTTCAGAAGGCAGGCAGCACAAAATCAGGATCAGGAACAGGCAAGGGTCAATATCAAGAGTTCAGGAACAAGGTACAAGGCTAAGAGACCCAGGAACACAATAGCTTTGTTGAGCTATACTCGGGCATTGAACCTGGGTCTCTGGCGTCCTTTTATTTTGAATTTGGCGCCATTGCGCATCTGGCGCGGCTCGATGATGTCACGGCGGCGCCGAAGCCACGTGGCGGCTATGGGCGCCGCCATCTTGGATCCGCCGCTGAGGGAGACGGACGCGCCGCCCGGAGCTCCTGGAACTGCTCCGGGCGGCGTTCGTGACATAAAGGTATGTGGGTCACAATGGGCTTTGTGTCTTACTACCTCCTGTTCCAAACTGAGCAAAGTTGTACCTATTGATGCAGGGAAATCCTGGAACTACTGCCACCTCCAGACCAGATGCTAGTTCCAGGACTCCCTCCGTGCCTTGCCTCTGTTGCCTCAGCAAGGGTCGAAACTACAGGTAGGCAGAGTAGGCACGTGCCTAGGGTGCAAATCTGTGCTATTACACAGACTATGCCTCACACTAGCTAAATTCAGTACCTCTCCCTGGAGATGACTTTACTGCATCAGTGCTTCTTTCCCATGATGCATCTCTCTACTCCCCTTTTATAACCTCCCAATCTCCACCCTCTGGGGTCCTTCCCTCACTCTTATAAAACTACTTTTACTAACTCCCTCTGTGACCAACCCAATTACACAGTAACCATTAAATGAATAACTTGGCATTTCACCTCCTTGCACACTTGTGGTTGTAAATGGACCCTAATGTATTTTGGAGGTCATTTCCGATCTGCAGGCTAGGCTGCAAAGCATATTTTTAGCACTTTGTACTCTATCCTGCACATAGATAATTTGCCACTGGTTCTGCACTCCAAAATGGGGTCCCTCATCCCCATCCATACTTGTCTCTGCCCCTTCTGCTGACTTGCACATCACTCAAATGGGGCCCTGCACTTATGGTAAGGACAGAACTGCCTTTTGCCCTAAACTTTGTGCCAAATCTTCTATTCAACCCAAAGTACAGAGTGCAATAAGGCCCCAGGCAAACTGAATGAGAACTTTTTTGCTGCCCTTGTGCTAGGTGTAAATGTACCCTTTATACAGTGGATCTGGCATCACTAAATATCTGCTATGCTGTTGTTGTTTGTATCTAGGAACAAAGACCATCATGGAGACTGACAAAGGAAAACTGCCAGGACGATGCACAAATCATTTGCAGAGTCTATATACTGTTACAGTGCTTGTCAGACTTCCCTAATGTATGAGACAGACTGCTGTGTAACCCCATAGCCTTAACTGGGAATCGTCAATCTCCTACTATGCTCGTCAATCTCCTACTATGCTACAAATACATCAATACTCAAATATTATACTGCAGCTTTTCCAATGAAAAAGAAATACAAGCATTCCATAATAAGAACACAAGCTCCCATGTTTATCTACTAATAATATATACTTTTCAGGTGTTTCTAAAATATTTATTCAGCTGACAAGGCTTAATGTACTTTGAATTTAGCATTGTGTTTTATTTTTTATATCATTTTATGGTTCTATTATATTTATTCTGTATAGCAGTTTTTGTTCTGTTTTATCTTTCTGTGGTTTTCGCTTAGGGGAGAAGAAGCAAAACCATGTTATTCCTTTATGCAAGTAACATTAGTTTATGTTATTATAGTCTTTAAAAAAAAAACTTAAAGGGAAACTGTCATGGGAAAACATGTTTTTTTTAAAAAACGCATCAGTTAATAGTGCTGCTACAGTAGACTTCTGCACTGAAATCCATTCCTCAAAAGAGCAAACAGATTTTTTTTTATTTCATTTTTTTAATCTTACATGGGGCTAGCCATTTTGTCAATTTCCCAGCTGCCCTGGTCATGTGACTTGTGCCTGCACTTTAGGAGGGAACTGCTTTCTGGCAGGCTGTTGTTTTTCCTTCTCAATGTAAATGAATAGTACACAGTGGGACATGGGTTTTTACTATTGAGTGCTGTACTTAAATCTACCAGTCAGCTGTTATCTTGTGTTAGGGAGCTGTTATCTGGCTACCTTCTCATTGTTCTTTTGTTAGGCTGCTGGGTGGGGGAAAGGGATGGAGTGATCACTCCAACTTACAGTACAGCAGTAAAGAGTGATTGAGGTTTATCAGAGCACAAGTCACATGACTTGGGGCAGCTGGGAAATTGCCAAAATGTCTAGCCCCATGTCAGATATCAAAATGAAATATGAAAAAATCTGTTTGCTCTTTTGAGAAATGGATTCCAATGCAGAATTCTGCTGGAACAGCACTATTAACTGATGCATTTTGGATCCCTTTTAATCTTTTTAGTTGCTTAACAAATAATTATGAAAAAAAGGAATTACATTTATCAGAATCAGTTATATGTTAAACATTTATACAGAACCCTGGGCCCTATTGGCTGCTTGTCAGCCCCATGACCAATAATGTGATTAGCAGTTTATTAGTCACGCATGGTGAAACAATCCAAAATAATCATATGGCTGTCATCTGAAAATAAACAAGACACAAATTTGTTTTCAGAACGAATATTTTATTCTTTGTTCAGAATTAGCTAAATGTTGAGGAATCTATGGCACTGGAGCAAGTTTGGATTTTAGGTACTAAGATATAAGGCAAGATGTAAAGAGAAGCTGATCAGCATACTGTACATTACTTTATTACTGATTCCGATTAGTTGTGGGAATTCTTTGTAGTTCCCCCATTATTTTCCTATGCCACTTTTCTTGATTTTCTTCCAACTGATTGTATAAACATCAAAGCTACAAAGAAGTTCCTTTCTAAATAAAAGTTCAAATAATCTGCCATCTTGTTTACTGTTACTGCTAATTGATATCCGTTCCAACACTAGTTCCTGTTTTATCTGAGCTGTGTTTATTTGATTGTATCCTCATTGTCATATACTGGATCAGATCTTAAATACAAAGTTCATGTTCTACATTAAAAGAAGCGAAAATACAAAAAATAAATTCACAATAATTTTTTTTACCCACAATCCCAAGAGCCCATTTTCCCAAGTGTCATGTATAATAGAGGGCAACGCAGTCACAAAATTGTTCACAAAATACAAGAGGAAGAAACGTGCCGGTTAATTGAATCATCAGGGCACTGAAGTATAAAACATATACAGTACATGGGCAATGAGCTTGGTTATGCTGTCTCTTTGCCACCAATCATTATTGGCTTCCCAGGCAATGGGGGGTACAAGTCTGGCGACCTATTTGACCAATGACATTGTGGTATTCCGTAGAGCAGGAGTGCCCATACTTTACTAATACGAGGTCTACTTTTAGCGATGTTGTCCTGTTATGATCTACATCCATAAAAGCATTGTTAGCATTCTGATCCATAATATTACTTATATATTCTATTGATTTATGGAAAAAAACTATTATTATTAGGGATAGGCGAATTTCTTTGCCAGCCGTGAATTCGCGGTGAATTCCCGCGATTTGCTGCCGGCGAATAAATTTGCGCCTGCAAAAATTCGCCTGGCGAAAATTCGCCTTAAAAAAAAAACGAGACACGACGAAAACAAAGCGACCCGTGCCGGAAACTACACGACGCGTCGAAAACAACGAGACACACGTCAAAAAACGATACACGCGTTGTTCCACAAATTCATGGATTTCGCTAGAAATTCCCAAATTTTTCACTAAAGCGAATCTGCATAGATTCGCCCATCACTAATTATTATGGATAGAATAATACCAGACACTGAATGGATCGTAGGCGATTATTAGTTCCATACGGGTCTGTCAGTGTGCAAGGACCTCTCAGCGGTGGCTCTCACTCAATGCGACGATCGTCTCAGGAATAAGCGCTCAATGAAATTCACAGTTACTGCTTTGATGCGCGTCGGCTCTGATGTAATAGTTAGTCACTGCTCCTCATGATGGATGCGTGAATCTCCCAATGAATTCTCCTTCGTATCAAAGCCACGCTTAATACACTGCAGTAAGCGTTTGAAGAGCAGTGACTAACTATTACACCGGAAGCCATTATCAGAGCAGATAACAGGTAGCAGAGTCGCGCATCGATTTTGAAGATTGACGCGACGCGCGTCAAAAACGACGCGCGACTCGTTTCGCGAATTTTTTCGCCAATTCGCGAATTTCGCGGGAGGTTCGCCCATCACTAACTCTAAGGAAAGCTAGGCCTTCATATTTTAATGGCCACTATAATTTTAACTCATCACTTATTTACAGTATATTGTTTATTATGCCAGCTTAATACGCTCATGTACAACTAGAACACTCATAATCAGTTGGGTCCGATATTGAGCTTCATCAAAACCCATTTGTACAGAATAATAAACAATATCCATTTGTGAAGGGGTGTCTTAACCAGGAAACAACAAAACAAAAGTCTATATAAAAAGAATACACATGAATGTGTGAAATAATGAAAGTGGGCAAATTTAGGTTCACACATGCGATAGTTTATTTTCACATGTTACAGTCAGCCCAGCGTTTATTTCACAAGGAAGAAGGGTGCCGCAGCGTGCGCCAGAAGTCTAAATAAAGTGCGCTCCGTATATATTTGTTTTGGTTTACTTCTACTTCCTTCAGAATTTAGGGGTTAGATCCTGTGTTAACAATGACAAAACAAACACAGTTTACACAGCAGCATTTGCAAGCCAAAGTGATTCTCACCACAATGTGCATTCAATTATTCTTTGGCAAAACTTTTTTCTTTTTTTGGGTGTGGTTTGAGGAAGATCTAAGGGGGGGAATTCACTAAGCGGCAAAAATTAACTAGCGTTGCCTTCGCTAACGTTCGCTGCACTTCACCAGGCGAATTTTCACCAGAGCTACACAAATTCACTAAAGGGCGAAGTTACGCTCAGGTTGGTGAACAGTAGCGTAGTTGCGCTAGTGTTACTTCGCCAGGCAAAGCACATTTACGCTAGTAAATATGGCACGAATATGGCACAAATTTCAAAGTATAATAGAAGTATATGTTACAGCCACTACATTACACTACACAAGCTCAGGAAACCTTTAATAAATAAAATAAAGTTGTCCTATTGCCCTACATGTGCCCCCTGTATAGCTGTGTTGCCATATGTTAGGAAATGTAAGGGGGAAGGAGGGTAACCCCCAAAAAACATGCCAGCGTTTTTTTGGGACTTAGAAAAAATGTCCATTTATTTTTCAAACTCCTATCTATTGTATTGAACTTTGCCAGGTCTGACCTGGCGAAGTAACATCTAACATAAGTGGTAACATTCAGTAAAATGGTCATCTTAGTGAATTTGCGTAATTACGATTCTTCGTCAGTGCACAATTTCACCTGGCGTAAGGGTGCGAAGATGCGCTAGTCTACTTCGCTAGTGAAAATTCGCCAGAGTCTGTGTTAGTAAATTTGCGAAGTTACGAATTGACATCACGCTGGCGAATTAGCGCTAGCAATAGACGCTTCGCGCTTTAGTGAATTTCCCCCTTAATGTCATCTAGGAGTCTAGGAGGGCATAGAGTAGGAAGTATTTTCCTTTTGCCTTTGCCAACTATGTACCAAAAATATGCAGATATTCCCCATGGAAATTTTGTTTTTCATCTTTAAAATTATGATATTTTGTATAGAATTTAAGAAATGGGACAGTAACATTGCTGGCACATTTAGGGGCACATTTACGAAAGGTCGAATTGAAATATATAATTTTTTAATTTGAATTTCACATTTATTTTAGTGTAATGCGACTGGGGATTATTCCAAATTCAATTTGAGTTAAAAAATAATACAAATTTGAATTTCAAAATTTATCATGTGTTGTCCCTTTAAGAATTCAAATTCGACTATTCGCCATCTAAGGGCTATTACTCACGAACGGTTAAAGGTTATAGTGTTCAGCCACAGGGGAGCTCAGCAATAGACGAAAGCAATGGGGCTGTACTCACACAAGCGCATGTAGGTGCCGAACACAGGAAAAATATTCCTGTTTAGTGATGGCGCGAACCGCGGCAAAAAAGTTCGCGGACGCGTTCGCGAACTTGCGACAAAAGCGCGAACAGTTCGCGAACGTCGCAAACCCCATAGACTTCAATGGGAAGGCGAACTTTAAAAGCTAAAAAAGACATTTCTGGCCAGAAAAATTATTTTAAAGTTGTTTAAAGGGTGCAACGACCTGGACAGTGGCATGCCAGAGGGGGATCAAGGGCACAAATGTATCTGAAAAATCAAATAGTCGCAGCCACTGAAGCACAGAACAAAACGCCATATCAATGCTGAAAATAGTCGCAGCCACTGAAGCACAGAAAAAATTCGCCATAGAAATGCTGAAAATAGTCGCGCAACTATGCGCGAACCCAAAAGGCGAACATCGCGCGACGTTCGTGAACTTTTGGCGAGCGCGAATGGCGGATGTTCGCGCGAACAAGTTCGCGCGAACAAGTTCGCGCGCGAACAGTTCGCGCCATCCCTATTCCTGTTCTCCCCTGTGGCTGAACGCTACGGAACGCAGGGGAGCACAAACCGCACATAAGAGCCCTAACTACAATCAATTTAGAGTTGTTTTTGAGTGAAAATACTTGAATGAAATTCGATAAAATTTTTGATCCTATACACCTGAATTTTAAAAATTAAATTTTTTTAATGAATTGTTTTTTTTCTTCAAATTTCTAGTTTATGGGAGTTTTCTGAAACTAGCATTCAGGAATTCCAAAATGATTTCAATTTTTTTTTTAGATCAAATGGATCCGTTTTCGATGGTCGACTTTGAATTTTTAAAGAGACAGTACATGATAAGGTTCAAAATTCGAATTTTCTAGTTTTTTGCAAATTCTAATCAAATTTGGACTATTCTCTAGTCAAGGAACACAAAACTAACTCAGAATTTAAATTTTTTTAATTCAAAAATTCACCTCTACCTTTTATAAATCTGCCTCTTATTGTATCTATGTATATATTTATATATATTTTATATATATTTATATATCTATACAGGTACAAATATACATGTATATATATAAATGTACAAATGAGTATCCACACTACACAAGCCCAGGAAACCTTTAATAAATAAAAAAAGTTGTCCTATTGCCCTACATGTGCCCCCTGTATAGTTGAGTTGCCATATGTTTGGAAATGTAGGGGGGGAAGGAGGGTAACCCCAAAAAGAATTTCGCTATTTTTAATACTATCACCCTACTAAAGGTAAAAGACGCCAGCGTTTTTTGGGACTTTGAAAAAAAGTTTTTTTTTTCAAACTCCTATCTATTGTATTGAACTTCGCCAGGTCTGACCTGGCAAAGTAATGTCTAGCGTAAGAGATAACGTTCACAAAAATTTTCATCTTAGTGAATTAGCGGAGTTACGCCCCTTTGTTAGTGCACAACTTTGCCTGGTGTAAGGGTGCGAAGTTGCACAAGTCTGTCTACTTCGCTAGCTAATTTTCACCAGGGACACTGTTAGTGAATCAGCCAAGTTGCGAAACAACGTCACGCTGACGAATTAGCGCTAGCGTTAGACGCTTTGAGCTTTAGTGAATTTGCACCATAGACTCCATTTTATCCAAAAAATCCACATTTTTTTTAAATGATTTACTTTTTCTCTGTAATAATAAAACTGTAGCTTGTACTTGATCCAAATTAAGATATAATTAATCCTTATTGGAGCCAAAACAATCATATTGGGTTTATTTAATGTTCACATGATTTTCTAGTAGATTTAAGATACAGTATGAAGGAAATATCCTTTATCTGGAAAACCCCAGATCCCAAGTATTCTGGATAACAGGCCCCATACCTGTATTATAAGTCACCAATGAGTTATTTGACCCTATAAAAGCACAGAGTTGCAGGCTGTGTGATTTTATACAGGTCATGTAACTCCTCAGTGACTTTCAATACCTTATTAAGGTGGTACAATATTCATTATAATCAAAGTATATACTGTGGGTTAGTCAAGAGCTGGAATGTCGTTATTGGAATATCAACTGTAAAAAACCCAAAATCAATTCAGCAGATGAAGGTACAGTTCTCCTACAAAGTCTGTTTAGCATTCAGCTTCAAGTTCAACACATACTGATTTGAAACATACATTTTATTTTGTAAGTAGTGATGGGCGAATTTATTCGCCAGGCGCGAATTCACGGCGAATTCCCGTGATTTGCCGCCGGCGAATAAATTCACGAAGCACCAGCGAAAATTCGCCTGTTGAAAATTCGCTGGCGTAAAAAAAAATGAGTCGCACGGCGAAAATGACGCGATGCACGTCGAAAAAGGTGTGGCGCATCACAAAAGACGTGACGCGTCAAAAACTACGCGACACATCAGAAACGTAGCGCGACTCGTTTCACAAATTTTTCATCCAGTTAGTATTAATAATAAGTGTTTATTTAATATCCAGGTGTCCCATATTCCAGTATATAGCTCCATCTTGTTATCCTACTGGTATTTACTTTTACAAAAGTGTTTGTGTATTTCATGTGAGGCCCCAAACTATTTTTGTTTTTCCAATGTGGCCCAGGGAAGCCAAAAGGTTGGACAACCCTGGTTTACAGATAACAGATGCCATACCTGTAATAATAATAGTAAAAAATAGATATTTTCATATTTAATTTACTTGGTTATAGATGCCAAACTGCATATAAGCAAGAGATATCCTTTTTACAGGCCTATGCGTCTCAATGAAATTATAGTCCATATAGAAAATTCATCATTGTGACATGGTCATTATAGATTTAATGAAAAAAACAAGCCAAAAACCATCTCAGACATGCCGACAAACACCACCTGCCGCACCATATCTACTGACTGCCGTCTCGTTCCCGACACAGATGTGCAGATGGCAGAAACCCACTTTTTCAAGATTAAGAAGTGAATGTTAAGGTGCTGGAATTCTTCACGTTTAATTTATGTTTAGTTCTGACACATCTGCACAACCTCAAACCTTTCCCCACCGTACTGAGATAACACAATGCTATTTACAGAAGACATGCCATTTGATATAATAAAGTACAGAAAACAACATTGCTTGGATTCATCTGCTATTTGCTTATGAATCATGATGTTTACCTTCCCCAATTCTCTTCTTTTTTTTTTTCTGAAAATTATTTTCCGAGATCTGGAATTTGTAATCACTCTCTGAGATGTTTCAGAATATAAATATCTACAAGGAGTTTGTCTAGAGGAGTATTTGCATTCTTTGTTTTGTGCAATGTCTGTACGACACAGAGCTCCATCGCATTGTTCCAGTACAACAACACTGAGTTGCTATCAACACAACTTACAAGTGAACTTTAAATAATAAAAAAAAAAAACACTCAAGGCATTGTCTGTGGCTGCAAAGGAGTAAACTTTATTTTTATAGAAAGGAATTTTCATATATTTATGATATGGTATATGAACCATGAAATAGACTGAAACATTTCATAGAATAATTTGTTGTGTAAATAGAACATAGAGGACAACTGCTATATTTCTTGTCATGGCTGACTTTAATTCATATTTATACAGGAAAACATAATGAAGCTTGTCAAGAAAAATATTTAGACCACCAAGTTTTCAGGAAGATTCAGGTAAATGTAATGGGATTTTCCATCCTTATGACTAATTTTATTATCATTATAAAGTAACAGTATATGCTGCAGAGCCATAATATAGAAGGGTGTACAAGTATGGGACCTGTTATTCAGAATAATGCTTGGGACCTGGGCTTTTCTGGATAAGAGATCTTTCTGTAATTTGGATCTTCATACCTGAAGTCTACTAGAAAATCATTTAAATATTAAATTAACTCAATAGGCTTGTTTTGCCTCCAATAAGGTTTAATTATAACTTAGTTTGGATCAAGTACATGCATATGGAAACTCGTTAGCCAGAAAGCTCCAAATTAAGGAAAGGCCTTCTCCCATAAACTCAATTTTATCCTAATAATCCACATTTTTTAAAATAGTTTTTCTCTAATAATAAAGCAGTACCTTGTACTTCAGCCAAACTAAGATCTAATTAATAATTATTGGAAGCAAAACCAGCCTATTGGGTGTATTCATTGTTTACATGATCTTCTAGTAGACTTAGGGCATGAATATCCAAATTACAGAATGATCCGTTATCGAAATCCCCAGGTCTCAAGCATTCTGGATAACAGGTCCCATACCTGTACTGCTTTCTTGTTACAGAGAAAAAAGGAAATCATTTTTAAACATTTGTATTATTTGGATAAAATGGAGTCATTCTGTAATTTGGAGCTTTCAGTATAACAAATCCAATACCTGTCTATATAAAACAAAAATTATATATCAATTCCAATTAATACAGGGGAAAGAGGGTCTTGATGTCAATGCTTACAATCTAAATTCTTCATGATCTAACATAACCCTGATTAGATATTGGTCAAGGAGGCCATGGTTTTGCTCTATATATTGGCCAATAAGCATATGCATAGTCATAGGAAAAGTAATCAACATTTGTGTAACACCAAGTAGTACATGTCATGTTCATATATTAAAATTAAGCATACAAAGTGATATTGATCATTGCTATCCAGAATGCTTTTGTTCTGGGGTTTTCCCGATAACAGATATTTCATACCTCTCATATTTCACACATTAAATAGGCTGGTTTAGATTCCAGTGAGGATTAATTATATCTTAGTTGGCATCAAGTACATGCTACATTGTAGTGTTTTAGTAGGTTATATAAAAATTTATATTAATAAAGGAGTACTGTCTTTGGGGACTGGCTCAACAGCAGATCAGGATCTCAGTTGTGAGACAATCAACTCCCAAACAGAGCATACCTCTAAGAAATGAGGTTTTAAAAACCTCTTTAATTTTAGTACCATTTACCCTGTTATTATTTGCTGTAATGAATGAGGAATCACTGTTAAGCAGAGTAGAGTGTTACAGGGGCTTAGCAGCTGCCAACAGGAGTAGTCTGGACCAAGGAGGAAGCTAGGAGAAAGTCAGAGTTCACAGTATACAAAAGGGGTTAATCAGAAGATGTAGTCAGGAACAGGCAAAAAAAAGTCCACAAGGCAGGCAGCGAGATTAGTAAACAGGGTCAAAGCAAGTGTCAATAGTCCAGAAACAAACAAAGAATGCAGTAATATAACACCCAGGTACACCAGAAATGGAAACCTATAATTGGGCAAGGAACTTGTCCCCTGAGCACCTTTTATTTAGAATTTTTGCGCCATTGCACAGTGTCATGACGTCACGCATTTCTGTGATGACGTCAGAACGCCAGTGCCACAATCCACGAGGCGCCTAAGGGTTCCGCCATCACTGGAACCAACGGGGAGCTTCACCAAGTGCTCCGAGCGCTCCTATCGCTTGTAACATAGCTAAACTGGATTGGAGTACAAAAAAATTAGAGTTTTATATATCTGTTCATTTTGTTTGGAGTAAAGTAGCATTTTCTTGGCATTCATCCATAAAAAGTTCCAGTCTTCAGTATCTGATAGAGGTTGGGGTAGTAGGGTATCCCATTTAGTCATCTATGGGTGCCTAGGGAGAATTTTCAGTTGAGGTTTGTTGGGTCAAGTTCAGGACTTTTTGAGTAAGACCAGCCTTTGCAAATTATAGTTTTAATATCTGCGGCCATATTATAAAGATACATTTTCATCAACCCATAGCACCCAGGCAGAACCTTCTCACTGCAAGTCTCTCATTTCAAAACAAAGCACAGAGACCTGCATTTGCCCAATGAATTTTTGATCCAGTGCAAGGAGCAGAATGCATCCAGATCCTGAGGTATGATGTCTATAGTAGCAAATAAATTGCTACTGGTAACTGCACCTGAGAACATGTATGTTACCCAGCCCCTTTCATACCAAGAACCAAAGATATAGATATAGATGTAGATATGATGTTGAACATGTTTAAGCTACTGACATAAGGAGTAGTGTAACTTGACTACTTCTCAAAGCCTTACTGCTACTGACAGATTCTTAAAACAATTGCTAAATGGGAGGCAGCTAGTTTACCATGGGAAATTACTGTGGATTCCTTAAGAGGATCAGTGAAGGCAAAGGCCTACATTACAGCAACCGTTTCTGGTCTCTAATTATCAGCTATTCCCACTCATACATTCAGCCAAATCTGAGTGGTTTTCAAAGCATAACTTTAAAAAGACAAAACATGAATCTGTTGGCTGCATAATGTTACCAGCTACATCACAATGATTTGTTTGGATAAGTACAAGGTTTTAAGATATTAGGGGTTACAAACTAAGCCACAAGTGCAGTCATGCCAAAAATGAATTAAAATTTACTAGTGCCCAATTATTTTTAACAAATAAAAATAAAACATGCCTTTAATATATGTTCTGCTGTGCCATTTTAAAGGAATTGTTCAGCATAAAAATAAAAACTGGGTAAATAGATAGGCTGTGCAAAATAAAACATGTTTCTAATATAGTTAGCCAAAAATGTAATGTATAAAGGCTGGAGTGACTGGATGTGTAACATAATAGCCAGAACACTACTTCCTGCTTTTCAGCTCTCTTTGTTTCCACTCATTGGTTACGAGGCACATGGGTCATAACCGCTGCTTTTGGATTTGAGCTGAATGCTGAGGATCAATTGCAAACTCACTGAAAAGTTATGTCACATGTGGCCCCCCTTCAAGTCGCTGTCTGACTCAGAATTAGAGAGCTGAAAAGCAGGAAGTTGGATTCTGGCTATTATGTTAGACATCCAGTCAATCCAGCCTTTATACATTACATTTTTGGCTAACTGACTATATTAGAAAAATGTTCTATTTTGCACAGCCTATTTACCCAGTTTTTATTTTAACACTGAACAGTTCCTTTAAATAATGGCAAAATTCTGGAGGTTCCATTAAAGCTTTTAAGTTACAGAAACACCTTTAATAGAAGAGTTCATGTGATTTTTTGCAATATCCAATAGTCTATTAACCATATGCAACAAAACTCACAACATTAAAATCCATAGCAACCAATAAGATGTCTGCAAGAATATTTCAGGGCAGCTGTTGAAAACGGATAAGTCCTGTTGAGGACTGATAAATTGGAGCCTTAGGCTGCAGCTCCAGTGTGCCCTGGACAGTCCAGATTAAAGCTGATTGGGCCCTCATGCTGGTTAACATTAGGGCTCATGGAACTGTGATGTATGGGTGATGTTAATGAAGGGGTTGTGTGAGTTCACGAGGAATGTAGCTTAACCCAGTCCTTAGCGACTGACCCTGTTAATGAGTCATGGGCTAGTGACAACTCATAACATGCCAGGCCAGGATTCTGTGTGGATGGCACCAAAAACAAAGTCTAATAACAGACCAGTAGTGAGTGTAGGTGATAGGTAGAGAAGCTGAATCTGACAAATAGGCCAGTAGTTAAGTCTAAGGACAAGTGCAGCAAATTGGAAGATTACATATACATATACAGGGAATCACAGAGAAATCTAGACAGGAGAAAATGTACAAATTCAAGAACCAAGGAAGGACCATAGGAATAAACATATTTGGTACCCAGGGTTTAGTTTATTCAAGTCATTCAATGGTAACAACATTTGTGGAAATTATAAAAATTGCACCTATTCCTGACATGTTAAAGCCCGCAGAGACTGCACACTGACAGTTTGGGCTACGGAAGTTGGAAGAATCTTGTATTTTCATTTGGATTGTGCAGGTCTTGCTTTACAATGCAAATTATGTTTCACAAAACAGTCAGTAAATTACAGTTACAAAAATGCCATGGATTAGCCAACTCTTGGCCAAACAGGAGAGGTAAACAAATAGCACAGACAAAAGACATAAACATACAATTCTACACCTTATTTGAACTTGGTTGTTGTTTCAAAATAGAAACAGATGTACAGTTATGGCTTGAAAGACACAGCGAGTGAGCTATAAAGGAAAGCGCTGTAGCAAAAGAATCAGAAAAACTGAAAACTCTTCCAAAAAAAAGTATACATCAATTTAATAAATTTACTATTGGTCGAATTTCGAATTGAAAAAAATTCGAAATTCGACCATGTGAATAGTGAGGGAACTAAAATCCTTTGAATTTGAATATTGAATTCGAAGGATTTTATCGCTATTCGAATATTCGAACGATCGAATAGGAAAAATTTGATTGTTCGATTAAAAATTCTAACAATTTATTAAAACCCTTCGATTGAATTTTTACTATTCGATCACAAACAACTTTAAAACACCTATGGGAGCTTCCCACAGGGTTTTAAAGCAATTCGGTAGGTTCAAACTGGCCTATCGAATTTTTTTTAAAGGGAAAGTACTTCGACCATCGAATATTCGAATACATTTAAATTCAAAGTCCTGTAGGGCTGCACTCCATCAAAATGTTTAGACTCAGGTGCAAGGTAATTGCTCAAAAGACCAGCAACACCGAGTTATTTTGAGTTAAAAATCTCAGAAAAAGCATGAATAAAAATATCTGCTCTTGCTGGTCTTTTTTGCAATATATAAGGTTAAAGTAACCCACAACAATTTGTCTATGTACTATTTACTGTAACTGCACTAGTATAAGTAGAAACAACTCCTTGATTGGCTGCTATGGGATACTGGACTGAGGTTTTAACCAGACACCGACATGACCAATGCTACGTGTACACCTGTGTGTCCAAAATCTAATTCCTAAACCCAGGGCATTATACGCATGTAGGTATTGTATTTGTACATGATCCATCCTCTACAGTTTTTAGAATGTTGTTGGTGAAATTTGCTTAGATTTTGCCCCAAAAGCATTAGTGAGGTGGGCAGTGATGTTGGGATCAGACCTGGTTCACAGTTGGCATTCCAGTTTTTCCCACAGGGCCTGTCAAGGCCTGTCAAGTTCTTCCACTGGCATCTCTGCATACCCATCATTCTATATGGATCTGTTTTCTCCTACTGAAACAGGAAAGGTCCTCAAACTGTTGCCACAAAGTAGGAAAGATGGAGTTTTAGTAATAATAATAATAATAGTATTGCATGATTGAGTGTTGCCAGTGTAAGCAATGATGTGTGTGTGTCTTAAATATCCAAACAGGCCTGGATTTTTGGACAGGCCACAAAAGCCTGTGACTAGGGTGTTAAATTGCTGGGGGAAGTCCGCCACCCATTGGCTGCACCTTAACTGGGTATTGGGTGGACAGTTGTTTGAATCTCCTGCCTGCTCAGTCCCCAGTGATCATGTGTGCAGCAGTGAAAAAGGTGAGCGGTAAGTGCGAGATTGGCTGGTGAGATGGAGTTGGTTGCATGAGGCTCAGTTGTGCTGGGGTGCAGGAGAAGGATCGATGTGTGTGGTCTAGGAGTTACTGTGGGCATCATCAGAGGCAAAAATCTTCAGTACTAAAGGGCAGCAATTTGTGCAAAAGGGATTTTTAGGTGCAGTGCAATAGTGCCAAATACATCGCCCCTTACAACTGCTGGAATTCTAGGGGGTAAATGCTACATTATGGGGAAAAAAATCATTGTAAATGTCCTCGAAATTGCACTTTCCTCACTGCACTTGTGGACATCCATGTGCTTTAAGATTTGTATTTCTGTAGCTTTAGTATGTATTCATAGGATTATGCAATGTCATCATTTCTCTATCCACTCCCCTGCTATCTTAATTTATAATTAATGTAATTATTGTTTTATATATATAAAGCTGGCACACATGCTTTATTCAAATCAAACTATAATTAAAAAAAAATCCCTATATGCACTGAATATTCATTCCAGTGTAATGTGTACTCGGCAAACACAATATCCATGAATGTTTGTCTGTTGGCAGAACAGCTTTAATTGTTATACGGTGATCCTTTTGTTAGCAGCAAGCTTCCTCACGTCCAAAGACATTCAGCTTAAAAATGAAATTCGAGAAAAATAAAATGGAAACAAACTTATGTGGCAAATAGGTTGGATGTATCTGTTGGGAAATCCCCCCAGGACCCCTCTATTGAGCAACAAACACCTTGAGATACAATTTTTCAATTAAGCACATGAAATGTTCTCTTTTGTTAATGGGGGAAATGTATTGAGAGACATGGGCAGCTGAATGACTAGTTATCCGCCGATGTGCGTGCACATATTGTCTAAGACGGCTCTTCAGAGATAATTAATTGGGACATCAGCCTAATCAGAAATTATCATATCGTTGGCAAAGCCCAGTGTCTGTAGAGGCTAAGTGATAATTACATGGCACAATAAAACGGTACATAATTACAGTTCTTTGTGGAGGCCTAAAGCACAGAATGGCATTGAATTTGTCATGTACAGTATATATACAACATAATGTAGATACAGCGGCAGCTTAGGGGTTTTGGGCCGAACCCTCTGTAAATCATAAGTAGTATATATGGATATTGATTAGTATGCTGAGGGTTTTCTTTATTAATATGATTGCATTTATTATTATGGAAATGGAAAAAGAACACTGGCAAATGACTAGGGTTGCATCTGCCGAGCCTGTTTGTATAATTAACATAATGTTGTGGCACTAATAGGTTGCAAATCTAGTTTTAATTTGAATACAATTCCCATCTATGGGACTGATAATAACATATTTGCTAAATTGTACCACCCAGCTGCCCATCAGACCTTTACTTGCAATTTCCAACATGTAGGCGACTGATCAGCATGATTTGGTTTCTACAGGTAATTGAACTGGGCAAGTTTGAGTTAACTTTATAGTATGATGTAGAGAGTGATATCCTGAGACAATTTTTATTTGCTTTTCATTTTTTATTATTTGTGGTTATTTTCTTATTTTATTTAAAATTCCAAATTACCCTAGCAACCATGCATTGATTTGAATGAGAGGCAGGAATTTCGATTTTATTTGGGGTCAGTGACCCACATTTTTAAAGCTGGAGAGAGTCAGAAGAAGAAGAAGGCAAATAATTCAAAAACACTAGAAAATAAGAAATAAAGACTAGTTGAAAAGTTGCTAAAAATTGGTCATTCTATAACATACTAAAAATTAACTTAATGGTGAACCAACCCTGTCATTACTGTAGTTATGTTAGAAAATGAGTCCTTCTTTCTTGACTGATTATAATTAGGAGAATAGGCAAAATAAATATTGAGGAAAGCAGTTACTTGGCTTGTGACAGAATTGTCTGCTCTTGGGTAATGTAATAAAAACATTAACAGGTCTAATAACCCATAGCAACCAAAGATATATTTCTTGCAAACAGGTGACTGGCGAATTCTCAAAATCTGTTGTTTCTCTGGGTAGACCTGGGTAGACATCACAAGGGGTGGGAAGTGATGTCACATGGGTGGGGAAGATCATACCAGGGACAGGGAATAGGCAGATTGTGAAAGGGATTGTGGTAAGTAGAGATGGAGGCAGTAATGTAACTAGCTGGCACAGACCCAGGTGCAGGCCATGCAGATGGGCCCCCACCCCCTCCATTGGTAATCTTCTTGCCAGCTACTAGGTTGCGTGAACTGCCAGTGGTTCCTAAGTGGGGCAACTGCACCCCCTGCTCCCCCCCCCCAGAGTTCCATCACTGGATGTAGGGCGTAAAGGCAAGGCTGGGTGATAAACTAGCCAAGGGGCAACTCTCCATAACACTTATGTGAAAATGATGCAACTTTCCGTTATTCTTTATAACAATCGGGGGGGGGGGGCAGAGATGAAAAAATTAAACAGAAAATGAATGCAAATTGTAAAAGTATTCACTGGAGCACTCAGATAAAGCTGACATTCATTTTGAGCTTGGATTTAGGTCCCCTTTAATGTTTATTTAGCATTTCCTCCTTGGCCTGTACTTTCTATTCCATGCTGCATGATAGTTACAGTCTTCCTTCCCACTGTAGCATTATGTTCCTATATAATTTTACATTACTAACCCCCCAGGCCTTGTAGATAATACAATCTTATTATGAAGTTTTATTTTATTAAATTAGAGAAAGAAAGAGGGAAAAAAAAGAATTGGACATTTACCAGTCACTAAGCGCAGCTGCATTTCACCATTAAGGCGCATAAATACAGTTCTCTGAACCAGAAATTATCCATGCTTAAGTACAGATGTAGACCTATTTATTGTACCATAAAATGGGAGTCATTTGCAGATCCGAGGAGAGCCAAAAATCCTTTTGCTTTGCTTCATAAGGTATATTATTAGGCATTGCATCTGTAAGCCAGGACTAGTTCCCTATAAAACAGGGGATTGTATAATAATAAGGGGTACATTACTTCATGGCTTGTAATTCCTTTGATTAGGCCAGTATATCATGCTAGTTGGTGTTTTCCGGTGCATAATCTCTTTAATCCTCCAGGGGTCCTCTATGCATGTGACCTTTCCAGCAAATAATGTCTCTGTCGTTCTTAGAAATAATGCATTCAGATATTTGGCAATATTTATAAAATGGTTCATTATTTCTACTCTCTAAAAAGAGAGAATCCATATCCATTAAATAAACAATGCATATACCACAATCCCCCAGCATCCCAACATAGTGGTTCAATTAATGTGTACATTAGTCTTATGGAAGTACAGGTATTGAACCTGAAAATGCTTGTGGCCTTGGGTTTTCCAGATAAGGGATCTTTCCATGATTTGGATCTTCATACCTTAAAGGACAAGGAAAGTGTAAGATAGAATAAGGCTAGAAATGCTGTATTTTGTATACTAAACATAAACATGAACTTACTGCATCACAAGCCTAATCAAACAAATGCTTTCTGCTTTCAAAGTTGGCCACAGGGGGCTGTCATCTTGTAACTTTGTTATACATCTTTGCAAGACCAAGACTGTGCACATGCTCAAAGTGATCTGGGTTGCTTAGGGATTGTCATAAATTATTAAAAAGTCAAAAATATCTGCCAGAAGCCGATACAGCAAGACTGATCAATATTCAGAATATACAGACTGCACTGTATCCTGTGTTGTCATGTAATCTAATGTGGATTTTGTATTGTTTAATAAAAACGTACTCCAACTCTGCAGAGCCAGTGGCTGCAGCAAAATGATCCTCCAAATAGAATCCCAGTTTATCTGTTTAAATCTGGCTCCATGATCTTTGTCCCTGCAGCTGGAGTTGGAAACATTAAAGGGGATGTAAAGGCAAAAATAAAATCCAATACACATCTCTACACAGCCGCCGACTGCTCTACAGGGAAACAAAGCTGCTGAAGTTCTGAAAGGCTGGTAAGTAAGGCAGGGGCTCCCCCTGCTGTTCATAAGTATGATTGTTTCCCTGCCCAGCAGTTAGGTACTGTCTGACAATTCCTATCCACAGCAGTAAATGAAGGGAGAATTTCTGCATTCAGTCAGGTTTCTTATAAAAACGGTACACATTTTTTAATTAAAGTATATTGAAGATTGATTTATTTTTCATTAAAGAAAGTAAAAATTGAATTTAATTTTTTATATTCCTTGTCCTTTAAGTCTACTAAAAAATAATTTGAACTTTAAATAAACCCAATGGGATTGTTTCGCCTCCAATAAGGATTAATTATATCTTAGTTTGGATCTAGTACAAGGTACTGTTTTATTATTAGAGAGAAAAAGGAAATAGTTTTTAAAAATTCAGATTATTGAGTCTATGGGAGATGGCCATCCTGTAATTCGAACCTATACCTGAATACCTGTAGTTAAAGCTAACAATCAATACAATAAATACTATCATTTACCAACCGTAAACCCCCATTAGAACTCCCGTGACCCCTCCTTGATGTTTTCTGACCCCCAGTCTGAGAAATGCTGAATTATTTAATAATGAAATAACCACCATAATGGCATATATGCAGACGAAGCATTACTGGGAATGTCTGTCACTAACATAAGTGCGGAAAAAAAAAAAACTATTTCTGTTCCGTCAGCAATAAGAATCTGTCGACAAAGCCGATAAATATTGCTAAAGCTTGCATGGGAGTCGAGCCGTTATTCATTTTCCTTCGCTTTATTTACTGAAGTCTCCAATTAGCAGTTCTTCATTTTGACAGAAGTATTGTCACCAAATAATGTGTCTGTCACATTTTAAATATTAATGGGACTTTTTCTCCCCACCCCACCCCCCCATTTTTATCACACTGCAGAATTAGAATTGACATGAGTTTCTGAATTTGAAGGCGCATCGTTAAAGTAAAAGTCGCAATAAAATGCAGAATAAAAGGATCCCTGTATGTCCAGGGCCATTAGCACCTGTATATCTGGACTGAATAAATAAATTAAATTGTAGGAATATTAAAGGGCTACAGTTATTAACCCGGAAACCCATTATCCAGAAAGCTCTGAATAACACAATGGGCATCTCCCATGGACTCGATTTTATTTAAATAATTAAATTTTACAAACAATTTTTTTCCTTTTTCTTTGTAATAATAAAACAGTAGCTTTTACTTGATCCCAACTAAGATACAATTAAAAAAAGGGAGGTTGTGGATGCACTCCTAGGGCTAAGTAAAATATACAAGTATAATGGAAGTGCTACTGACTTGGCCATTTAATCAGTGCACATTCTCGGATTCCCTGTCTGAGTAATTCAGTCTAAATGCATTACACATAGCTTTACTTAGCCTTCACTTTTTTCATTATTTCATTGTCTCTTTAAAAAATGGGCGTTGGTTTGGGCAATCTCTCTCTCTTAAAATCCACTAGTCAGTGGCGGGGGAGGATTTAGCCCTCAGACAAACCAAGGCTCAGGACACATCTACTTCTATGTTACTATGCAGAGGGGTACTAAACCTTTTTTACTATTACCAGAGGTAAACAAGTTAGGGACCACCGTATGGGGTTTACCTTGACGTGGTATGGTGGCTTTTCAACTTTATGATCATAACTTTGTAACTAAAAACCCTTGTTTTTGTAAACATATGCACTTGCATTTAGACTGAATTACTCAGACAGGGAATCAGAGAATGTGCACTGATTAAATGGCCAAGTCAGTAGCACTTCCATTATACTTGTATACTTTACATAGCCCTAGGAGTGCATCCACAACCCCCTTTTTTTGTATTTAAGATACAATTAAACCTTATTGGGCATAAAACCAGCCTATTGGGTTTATTTCATGTTTACATGATTTTCTAATAGACTTAAGGTATGAAGATCTAAATTATGGAAAGGTCCGTTATCCTAATTGGACCAGTGTTGTTAGTGGGGTACCTATACTGGGTCCTTTGCTTTTCAACTTGTTTATTAATGACCTGGATATTGGCATTGAAAGTACGGTTTCTATTTTTGCAGATGATACTAAATTGTGCAGAGCTATAGGTTCCTTGCAGGATGCTGCCACTTTTCAGAGTGATTTGTATAAGTTGGGAAACTGGGCAGCAAGTTGGAAAATGAGGTTCAATGTTGATAAATGCAAGGTTATGCACTTTGACAAAAATAATATAAATGCAAGGTATACACTAAATAGCAGTGTGTTGGGAGTTTCCTTAAGTGAGAAGGATATTGGGGTTTTTATAGATAACAAGTTGTCTAATTCTGGGCAGTGTCATTCTGTAGCTACTAAAGCAAATAAAGTTCTGTCTTGCATAAAAAAGGGCATAAACTCAAGGGATGAAAACATAACTATACCTCTTTATAGATCCCTAGTAAGGCCTCATCTGGAGTATGCAGTGCAGTTTTGGACTCCAGTCCTTAGGAGGGATGTAAATGAGCTTGAGAGAGTGCAGAGACGTGCAACTAAACTGGTTAGGGGGATGGAAGACTTAAATTATGAGGGGAGACTGTCCAGGTTGGGGTTGTTTTCTCTGGAAAAAAGGCGCTTGCGAGGGGACATGATTACACTTTACAAATATATTCGAGGACATTATAGACAAATATCAGGGGACCTTTTTACCCATAAAGAGGATCACCAGAGGCCACCCCTTCAGACTAGTAGAAAAGGACTTTCATTTGAAGCAGTGTAGGTGGTTCTTCACAGTCAGGACAGTGAGGTTGTGGAATGCACTGCCGGGTGATGTTGTGATGGCTCATTCTGTTGATGCTTTTAAGAGGGGTTTGGATGATTTTTTGGACAGACATAATATCAAAGGCTATTTTGATACTAAACTCTACAGTTAGTATAGCTATGGGCATATATGGTTTGTGTTTGAAAGAGTGGAGATGTGTGTGTATGTATGCTGGGTTTTTAATTTGGAGGGGTTGAACTTGATGGACTTGGTCTTTTTTCAACCCAATTTAACTATGTAACTACTATGTAACTATCCAGAAAACCCCAGGCCCCAAGCATTCTGGATAGCAGGTCTCATACCTGTATAGGTATGGCATTCATTATCCGGAAATCCATAATTCAGGAAGCTACTAATTATGGGAAGGCCGTCTCCTACAGACTACACTTTATCCAGATAATGCAATTCTTTAAAAAAAAATTACTTTTTTCTCTCTTATAATAACACAGTGTCTTGTACTTGTTCCATACTTAGATATAATTAATCCTTATTGGAGGCAATACCAGCCTATTGGGTTTATTTAATGTTTATTTTCTAGTAGACTTAAGGTATGAAGATCCAAAATATCTGGTCCCATACCTGCACAACCCTTGCTAGTAGTGACGTTTTTGTGGAAATGGGAGTTGTGGCTAATTTTAATGGCTGATGTGGGATCTAATATACAGAAACCCATTATGCAGAAAGTTTTGAAACATCTAAGCAGAACAACATTAAGAGAGCCATTTATTAAACCTCAAATTTATTTAGTCAGTGGTGTAGCTAAATATTATTGGGCCTCACAGCAAATTATATATAAGGCTTCCAAAATGTCTAGAGATTGACCAGTTTTACCAATATTTATTGAAATTGTATATGAATTAGGGCCTCATGGAAACCCCTATACCTCCTGGGCCCTCTACCACAGGGCCTGCTCCTTCTGTAGTCATGCCCCTGGATCTGGTCAAGATTTTTTAAGTCTTTATTCAGAATTATTCATCAGCTCTCCTGTTGCAAAGTTCATCAATCTGGTTTCTTGTGTCCAAAATAGTCTAGCAACCATTCATTGATTTCAATGATTAGAATATGAATAGGATATGCCTGGATAGAAAAAGTAGTAATAAAAAAAAAAGAAATGACAAAAAAAATAGAAATAACAAAAAAAAAAAGAAGAAAGAAATAACAATAAATTTGTTGCCTTACAGAGCATTTGTTTTTACCATGGGTCAGTGACCCCCATTTGAAAACCAGAACGAAGGAAGGTAAATAACTCACAAACTTGCCTAGAATTAGCCATTGTACAACATACTAAAAGTTAACATTAATTTCAATGTCAATTTCCCAGCTGCCCCTGGTCATGTGATTTGTGCCAGCACTTTAGGAGGGAACTGCTTTCTGGCAGGCTGTTGTTTCTCCTTCTCAGTTTAACTGAATGGATCTACCAGACAGCTGTTATCTAGTGTTAGGGAGCTGTTATCTGGTTACCTACCCATTTTTCTGTTGTTAGGCTGTACTTGCAGTACAGCAGTAAAGAGTGATTGCAGTTTATCAGAGCACAGGTCTCATGACTTGGAGCAGCTGGGAAATTGACAATATGTTTAGCAAAATTCTGCTGGAGTAGCACTGTTAACTGATGCATTTTGGAAAAAACATTTTTTTCCATGACATTATCCCTTTAAAGTTGAACTACCCCTTTAAAAGGAAAATACAGATTTTTTTTTTTGTTTTACATTTTGTGCTAAAGCTGAAATGATTGCTACACAACTAATCTGCTTTACAGCTGCTATTTTTTTTTTCCAATTTGCCTGAATTGTTGCCATTTTCCTAGTAGCTACAAACTCAATGAAATGTGAAAACACAGAATATCAGCCTCTTCTTAACATCAGAAATGCGTTGATGTAGTGTTTATTATGACAGGCGTATAGTTCATGTGTGCGTTATTCTTCCCACACCATCCCTGGGAAAATAAGCCCCATTTTGTGTGTCAGGGTCACTGTAATCATATGATTTATGGCAGAGAATTCAGTTAATTTTTATCAGTCAATTCAATGAGGTTATGGCTCATGAAAACAACTCACGGACTGCTACTCATCATAACATCTCTTGAGATATTTGCACAGTAAAATATATGACTGTTGAATTAATCAAGCTGAGATAAATGAGACGACGCGGATGCGTATTGACATTTCTCTGCTTACTCTGTTGGTTCAATTAGATATCTAAATGCAATATTTTACCAAAGCTAAGGGAAAATACAGAGGGAATTCTCAGCAAGGTTTCATTATACATTCATGAAAAAGTTTTAGTGGTTTTTTAAAGTTATTGATATACATAATTGAAATTGAAAGCGGTATTTGTTTATCCGTTTCTCTTCATGGTTCTGTCAGTTTTCCTACACTTCTATTAGCTGGCTCTTCCACTATTTTGTTTTAGGGTCAAAAAAACATGTTTTCATTTGCAAATCAAGGTTGTAGACTTGAGTTCTCTTTCCAAAGAAATTCTGTTTGTTATCAATGACCATTATAGTGGGCAGTTTTGTGTAAAGCCAAAACCAGCAGTGGAGAGACGGGTTTCCTCAATGTAACTCAGAGCACGGCATTTCCAAGGTTCATAATGGAGTAATAATGCAGCAGATTATCTTCATTTCTATGTTCTTTATCTCTCACTTAATTATTCATCACATAAACAATCCAAAAAAGAGAAATAGCTCTGCGTTTATGTGTTAGATAAGCATATCCTGGCAGCCTGCGCCTCTTAATAACTTCCCTTTCATTGGTTTAAATACAAATGTAAATGTCATTAATGGTATCAAGCATTTAATAATGTGCAAAACTGTGTCTATTAGGCAGTCAATGAGTGTGCGTGATGGCCAGTAATCTTACAGTATATATATATATATATATATCAGATAAGGAGAAAGTGACCCGATCCAAAACATTCTGCAAACACGTCACCCTCGATTTCAATAGAAAACATTTTTAACATTCCACAGTATTCCAGTAGAATAGAGACAATAATATTCATGTACTATAGAAATGCCACGGGCAATGTTACACTGAGAATGTCTAGGTGAGTTTTCTCAATTGCAAAAGGTGCAAAGCTTGGTGTGAGAAAGCAAAGGATCATCTACCACTCCCCCCCCCCCTTTAGCTTCATCATTTTAAGCTGGCCATAGACGTAACAATTACGATCTTTCTCGGGAAAGATCTTTCCAAGAAAGATCGTTCGTTTCAACACACACGTGTAGAGCTGAATCGTCAGATATACAGGTAGAAACAATAGAATTCTACTTGTATCTGACGATTCAGCACTAACAATGGCCGATGTTCAGGGAGCTTTCAAAGGCATCCGATCAAAATTTTCCATCCAGTCCGATCAACCAGCCGACCGATATCTTAATCCTCTGACGATGTCGGTCGGCTCATTTCCCACCATACACGCACCGAATATCGTACGAAAATTCGTTTCGTACGATATTATCTGTGCGTCTATGGCCACCTTAAGTCACACCGGGTGCCTTCCCACTGATCAGATCCATTGGGGGAGTCCAAAATGGGGTTTAACAAAAGAGAATGGAGACCTCTGAAAAGGTGACACATTGGTGACCCCCATATGCAAAATCATGGATCATGGATCAGCAGGGATTGGGTCCTTGGAATTTTTTTTCATGGGGGCGCCTGGGGCCCCAAAGTTACACCACTATAAAAGACCAAACCTGATTTACTTTTGGCAATCCCCTTTCAAAAGAAGAACTAAACCGTAAAAATGAATATGGCTAAAACTTGGAAAGTGTCTGTGACACTCACATGCTCAGTGGGCTCTGAGCAGCTGTTGAGAAGATAAGCTTAGGGGTCGTCACTAATTATCCAGCAGATGATGAAGTTATACTCTAAAATAAGCTGATGCTACAGGGCTGATTATTAAATTCTGATGCTAGTTGCACTGGTTTATATGCTGCCATGTAGTAATTATCTGTATTAATGACTAATCAGCCTTATATTTCTATTCTATTTGTACTGTATATAGTGATGGGCGAATTTTGCCTGGTAAAAATTCACCAGTGTCTCGTTTTGGATGTGCACGTCCATTTTTGGATGCCGGCATCCATGTTCCGGACACCGGCAATGGGCGCTGGCATCCAAAAATAGATGCCGGCATCCAAAACCAGATGTGCGCGTCCAAAACCAGACGCGGCAGCGTTTCCTGAATTTTTCGGCGGAAGCAAAACCCCGCCAATTCGCCCATCACTAACTGTATATTGTTAGTGGGTCTCTCAGCTCAGTAAGTGACAGCAGCACAGAGCATGCGAATCAGTGAATCAGTAGAAAAGAAGATGAGGAGCTACTGGGGCATCTACTGGGGAGACACAGATCTTTACTGCTAAAGGGCTGTGATTGCCTTGGGCTGGTACACAAGCACAAAACATCATGTACAACATTTCTAATCTACTTCTTTAGTTAAGCTTTAGTTCTCTTTTAAGTGGCAAATTTGAATTACCTGTATTATGTATATGCTGGTCTCTGCACCAATAAAAAGCCAAAGCTCAATATGCTGCCCCCCACTTACTAAAGCAAACTGTGCTGATGCCAATGGGGTCCTTATCTGAAAAGATTTTCCAACCTGCCTGATGCATATCTGTCTGAATGTCTACCAGATATTGGCCGAGACATGGGCCAATAAACTGCCGACACGAGGGCTTAGTCACTTACCAATTTTATTGGCACAATTGCACTTTGCCCACCAAGTGGCATCTGATTTGCCAAAATGAATACAACTGTGCATGCATTTCATTGCTTATTTTGTGGAAGTTTGCCTAGTGTAATTTCTGGTGTTAGTCTGCTTCCAATTCTTTTGGCAAAGGCGTGTTCTGCCTATTGATGATTGGGGCCAGGCTCTGACTGGCAATCTGTGGATTCTAGCAAATAATAGAGGGGCTGCAGTAAAATGCCATAGATGGTCACTATTTACTGGGCTGATTGGGGGCTGTTTGGGCCTGTTTATATATTTGAAATGCCAGGGCCTATTTTGAATAGGTCATGAAGCTATCACCTGGTAATGAAATAGCAAGGAGGCAAAAGATAACAAGGGTAATTTACATCTACAAGTGCAGAACGTTTTCAAGCACACATGCCATTCTTTTCCCACAATGCAGCATTTTGTTACAAAATTACAGCATCATTCAGGGGATGATGCTCTTGAGGTAATAGCAGTGTGCCCCATGCAATAGTTTCGGATTCGCCAAAATTACAATACAATTATGTGGACGTCTATCTGGCATCATTTATGGTGTTCGGCTTGCAAGTGATATCTGTGCCTGATTATTAGGCTGCAAGTGTGCTGCACCAGTTGATTCTGGGCTGAAGGGAACCCTTGAGCTATCCTCTGGTCAGGAAGAGGCAGTAGTTCCAGGGTTCCTGCAAGTCACCAAAGTGGGTAAAGGAGGGTGCCCTGGACTGTGGGGAGGTGCTGGGTGCAGAGGGAACCCTGTGACTGGCTACATGGGCTGGATTGGTTGATGGCACCAAGGAAGGGCTGTTTATAAAAAGGGGAAGCTGCAACGACACAGGCACTTGGAGTGCTGTCTGGTGTCCCCTAATTGCAGCTTATCATCCAACCCCACACCCCACCCATTGCACTGTTAAACTTAAAATTGCCTCACTTATTTCTTAAAGTTTCAATGGACTGTTTCCATATTGTTAAAAAAGTGTTGTATACTGTAACAAAATATATTATTGTCACAGCTGTTGGCATGTAATTGTTTTTGGTCCTTTCCATTTGGGTATGGCCAGTAGCTTTTCCCTTTGCATGCCTGCTGCAGCTGCGGTGGCTGGCATCTATGGTAACCTAGGCTTGCTATAACATGGCAAGGACAGGGTTATCAGTTTTTGGCAATTAATGGTTTTAATAAAAGCTGTGGCCAACCTTTAGCTCACAAGCTACTGCCTCCCCACAGTACTTGCATCAATATGAGTAGTGATGCTCCATAGGGAACAGAAGGCTGGAGGGACTGTGCAACTATACAGAAGTGCAAAGAGCCCATTTTGGCAAAAGTACCTTTAATGGGTTTACACACACAACTCATTGAAGAATTTGTGCAAGAGTTCAACTGTATTTGCAAACGTAAGTGAGCCCTAATATCACTATTTAATATTGTATACAGAGATTCAAAAAATCCATTAGTTTGCATAAAAGCTAGTGAGATTTGGAAAAAAATATCTTTATTATATATATCTTATATATTTATATTTATATATATATATATATATATATTGCAAGTATGCAAGTATAAGCAATGCAAGTATGGGTCGCACACCCTGATAGCAAAACAATACCTGAGTGCTCATGCATTTAGAATATATAATCAGTCAGGTGATGCCACTCACAGGATTTTCAGAACAAAACAAAGTCCTTGAGAAAGGAGAAAGGTCCTTGGGTGGGACCGAAACGTCGGATTAATAAACTTTTTTTATTTTTTTATAAGTTGTTTTGTTCTGAAAAGCATTTTGTGAAATTATTTGGCCCCTTAACCTGACCCTGACATTCAAAGCACTCCATAACTTCATAACTCTGCCCCTCCCTACATCTCTGAACTCATCTCTATATACTCAACCAACCGCTTACTATGCTCTTCTACTGACCTGCTACTTAACTCTTCTCTCATTACCTCCTCACATGATCGGATTCAAGACTTTGCAAGAGCTGCACCCCTCCTATGGAATTCTCTCCCGCGGTCTGCCCGACTTTCTCCAAATCTTTCAGCTTTCAAGAAATCTCTTACAACCCACTTCTTTCGAGAAGCCTACCCTTACTCTTAACTACCAAATGCAACACTACATACAGTACCACATTGCTTACCACACTCACTTAATTTGATCTTGCCCATTCCCACAGCTTATCTATAACTCCCTTGCCTTTAGATTGTAAGCTCTTTCTGTATAGGGCCTTCCTCACCTTTTTATCAGCATTTATTGTGATTAAATGAAACTCCATGTGATTTAGTTGTATAATCACATTTACTTTAAAGTGCTACGCAATATGTTGGCGCTATAGAAATACATGTTAATAATAATAATAATTAACAAGAGACAGTACATGTATTTCATAGCCTCAATAATCTACGTTAATCAGGAATTTCGCTGCTTTGTTGGTTTTTTAAAAGTGCCCTCCGTTCAAATATTTTTCTTGTGATGCCAAAGAATTAATTTACAATAGAACCGTCTTTATGAAATGATAACACCGCATTTACTTCAAGCAGCTGCCTTGCATTAATAACTCCCTCAGAACTCGAGCTGTATCTGATTTCAAAAGTCTGTTTTTTGTTTTTTTTGTTAGAGTGCCTCTTTGAATTTTTCCAATGTCCCCATCGCTAATTAATTTACAATGCATTGCAAATCTAAGGCAATCAACAGTAAACAAAGTCCTTAACTCAAATGGAATTGCTAATGCTGAGGGTACTTTATCTTTTCATTACGCATTCTCTACAGTGTTCACCTCCTTAAAAATTTAAAAGGAGGATTGAAATGTATAGTCTAAACCCCATGTTTGTATCCAAGCGCTAATTATTTCTTTAGCATTCCATTTAAACAAATATGTTTTGCAAATTAAGCAGATATTTTGTAATGATAGCCGGATTCAGTTTATTTAAACATTCGATAGTCAGGATCCAGTTTCTTTTCACCACTATAAAGATTTAAAGCAAGAAAGTAGAAAAGAACAGAGATAATGCCATTAATAGAATTTGCAGGACTGACTGCTCCTTCTCTGTTACTTTTGCAAACAAATCTTCTCCTCCTGTTCATCTTAATGTGGGGGTGCCTCAGGGTTCTGTACTTGGTGCTCTGCTGTTCTCCTTGTACACTCTCTCTTTAGGAGACTTTATATCTTCATTTGGTCTTAAATATCACACTTCTTGGGGATCATGTTTGATCAGTCCCTCTCCTTCTCTAATCATATTAATAATACTACTGAAACCTGTTATTTCTTCCTTCGCAATATAGCCAAGATATGCCTATTTATTTCACAAACAATAGCCAAAACACTAATCCATACCTTTATTATATCCCATTTAGACTATTGCAATCTCCTCCTAACTGGTCTTCCTGACTCCCATCACTCTCCCCTCCAATCAATCTTAAACTCTGCTACGAGGATCATTCTGCTCTCTCCTAAAAGTGAATCTGCTCAATGCCAACTAAAATCCTTAGCATAGCTATCTGTTAAGCAAAGGATAGCATAGAAACCCTTCTACTAACATTCAAAGCCCTTCACTCCTCTGCTCCTCACTACATTTATTTTCTTGTCTCGCTATACTTTCTGGTCATTTCCTATGCTCTTCTCAGAGCCAACTTTTCTTTACACCATCCACATCCACTACCACCTCTCATCTCAACCTTCTACTTGGAAGGGTGAATCCGCTTGCACTCCCTGACCCTCCTGTAAGGTTTAATCTAGGAGCCCAGTCCTTGGGAGATAAGACGATCCCCACGATATAGTGTAGCTCCAAATCAAAGTACTGGCACTCAATAGCAAGTTCCAAAGGGTGATCCCCCTATGTGTTTATTATGTCATGAAAAAACACAATGTTTCGGGGGCTGGCCCCTTCGTCAGGTGATAGAGTCACCTTAATATTAGGGATGCACAGAATCCACTATTTTAGATTCAGCCGAACCCCTGAATCCTTTGCAATACCGTTGGTGAATGTGGTTGCTATACAGTTTCTGGCTTCACAAAAGTTTTGGAAAACATGATGGGGTATATTTATCAAAAAGTCAATTTAGAGATCTCGTCTAGAGTGAAATTCCGCCACTCTCCATTTATTTCTATGGGATTTTGAAAGGCTTATATTTGCATATGCAAATTATGATTCGGATTCGGTTTGGCTGGGAAGGAGGATTCGGCCAAATCCGAATCCTGCTGAAAAAGGCCGAATCCTGGCCAAATCTCGAACCGAATCCTGGATTCGTTGCATCCCTATTAAATATATCACCTGATGAAGGGGCCAGCCCCTGAAACATTGTGTTTTTTCATGACATAATAAACACCTAGGGAATCACCATTTGGAACTTGTTATTAAGTGCCAGTAGTTTGATTTGGATCTGTTATCTGGAAACCTGCTATCCATAAAGCTCCAAATTACAAGAAGGCCAATAGGCTCCATTCTAATTAAATAATTAAAATTTTGAAACATATTTCCTTTTTCTCTGTGATAATAAAACAGTACCATCTACTTGACACCAACTAAGATATAATTAATCATTATTGGAGGCAACAACAAATTCTATTGGGTTTATTTAATGTTTATTTAATGCTTATTTAAAACTTTTGGCACACTTATGGTATCCAAATTATGGAAAGATCCATTATCCTGTTATCCAGAAAACCCCAGGTCCAGAATATTCTGAATATCAGGTCTCATACTTGTATAAGAAAAAGATCATATTTAAAATGTATTTAATTTATTTCCATAAAACTGATTGTGAGATATGGCTTCCTATAGTTTGGAGCTTTCTGGATAACAGGTTTCACAATAAAGGATCTGTACTGTTGGGCGCTGGGACACTATTCCAGCACAAAGGCATTAGAGGAAAGATTTCGCACACGATTTGCCAGAACTAAACTCTTTATTGTGCACAGAGAAACCAATTTGCACTGGGAAACAGTACTTTCTACATTGTGCTTCTTTCATAAACACAGAGGGGCAAATTCCCTAAAGCGCCTTCGTCGACGTTCGCTGCACTTCGCCAGGCAAATTTTCGCCAGTGGTACGCAAATTCACTAAAATGCGAATTTGCGCTCAGGGCAGAGAACGGTAACTGCTACTGTTACTTCACCAGGCAAAGTTCATTTACACTAGCGATGCCTAATTTGCATATGGTGCAAACTCAAGCGTATAATAGAGGTGTATGTAACAGATACTACATTACACTACACAAGCCCAGGAAACCTTTAATAAATAAAATAATGTTGTCCTATTACCCTAAACATGTGCCCCCTGTATAGTTGTGTTGCCATATGTTAGGAAATGTAGGGGGGTAATGAGGGTAACCCTAAAAAAAATTTCACTGTTTTTCAGACGATCATCCAACAAAAGGTAAAAAATGCCAGCGTTTTTTGGGACTTACAAAAAATCTATTTTATTGAACTTCGCCAGGTCTGACCTGGCGAATTAACGTCTAGCGTAGGAGGTAACGTTCACAAAAATGTTCATCCTAGTGAATTAGAGTAGTTATGTCCCTTCGCCTGGCGTAAGGGTGTGAAGTCGATCTCCTTTGCTAGTGAATTTTCTCCAGGCACACTTAGTGAATCGGCAAAGTTTCGAATTGACGTCACACTGGTGAATTAGCCCTAGCGTTAGATGCTTCGCACTTTAGTGAATTTTTCCCAGAATCTCTGGCTAAGTAGCTTCAGTAACAGACTTCTTGCCCACCCCTGGGGTATATATTGTGTAACAGGTCACTCTCTACCATTGGAGTAACTACATGATACTGAGCCCCACAGCAATTTCAATGTAGGGCCCCCAAAGCAAAGGTAAATTGACATATTCTACCAAGATATTTTGAAATTGCTCATTAATTAAAGCTTTACTGGGCCCTCTACACTACTGGGCCCCTTCAACTGCAGGGTCTGCTCCCTATACACCAATTGCATACATCCCATGCAATCAGTATTTAGTATTGAAGAAGAATGAATACAATTCCATACATGTAAAAGAAAATGTCCAATCAGGCATAAGCTTGCCCGTTTTTAAAGGGCAAGGAAAGCAAAGAAATAAAATCCAATTTTTTACTTTCTTTAATGAAAAAGTAATCTATCTCAAATATAATTTAATTAAAAAATGTGTACAATTTTTATAAGAAACCTGACTGTATGCAGTGAAATTCTCCCTTCATTTACTGCTGTGGATAGGAATTGTCAGACAGTCCCTAACTTCTGGCAGGAAAACAATCATACTTATAAACAGCAGGGGGAGCTCCTGCCTTACTTACCAGCCAAGCAGAACTCAAGCAGCTTTGTTTTTGGATCATTTATGGCAATCCCTAAGAAGCCCAGATCACACTGAGCATGTGTATGTAGTCTAGTCTTGCAAAGATGTATAACAAAGTTACAAGATGACAGCCCCCTGTGGCCAACTTTGAAAGCATAAATCATTTGTTTGATTAGGCTTGTGGTGCAGTAAGTTCATGTTTATGTTTAGTATACAAAATACACCATTTCTAGCCTAATTCTATTTTACTTTCCTTGCCCTTTAATGCAAATGCCTAAAGGGGAATCTCAGCCACTTAGGGGGAGGTGGTTAATGTAAGAGGCAAAAGAGTCCTTAAAAGCATTCACTAAGTGGACAGAATGAGGACCATATGCATATTGATATATCAAAGGGAGAACTGCACATTGTGGTGTTTGCTTTTTAGCTGCAAATTGGAATGTTTCTTACCAAACAACAGATGTGTGAGGACAGCTTGCTTATATGGCTCATTTTCATTTAAGAATCAAACTGTCAGCACCTCGCCATATTTTTAATATTATGTGAACATAGCAGGACACCCTTTTCCGAAAATATTTGTACTTCAAGCCACATGTGTGTGTGGTAATCCTTCTTTTCAGACGGTAATGTATTTTTACGCCATATGTTCGTGGCATGTCCGATACCTTCCTAAACTGGCATGTTTATAAAGCACCGGTCTCTGCCCTCACATTCGACACCTTTGCACTTGTTTGCACAACGTTTCGTTTAGGTTTGAGGACACAGAGCACATTTGTTCTCAATAACAGGTTTCCGAAACGTGTGACAGTTTGTTTCAGAATAGGAAATTCGACTTTAAGCAGTTTAGCAGTATTTATAAAGCAATCACTTGCCTCCTCCAGCAGATCCATGAAGTGATGGGGGGGCAGGTAGCGGGGGTTTTGATCACTGCTGAGATTAACAACAATGAAAATGTCCCAAGTTCCATAACCCTAAAGGTTCATACAAAGTAACTGCACCTACTGGACTATTTTCCACATATGAATGAAATATATATATATATATATATATATATATTATAGTATAAACACAAAGACAAGCGAACCCCAATGTTTCTGTAGTTAGAGGTGTGGGTGCAAATTCACTAAAGCGCAAAGCGTCTAACGCTAGCGCTAATTCACCAGCGTGACGTCAATTCTCAACTTCACTGATTCACTAACAGTGTCCCTGGCGAAAATTCGCTAGTGAAGTAGATAGACTTGCGCTCCTTACACCAGGTGAAGTTGCGCACTGGCGAAGGGACGTAACTACGCTAATTCACTAAGATGAACATTTTTCTGAAGGTTACCTCTTGCGCTAGACTTTACTTCGCCAGGTCAGAAGTTCAATACAATCGATAGGAGCCTGAGAAAAAAGTCAAATTTTTTCTAAGTCCCAAAAAACACTGGCGTCTTTTACCTTTTCTAGGGTGATAGTCTGAAAAACAGCGAAAAATTTTTCAGGGTTACCCTCCTTCCCCCCTATTTTATGTTTAGGGCAATAGGACAACTTTATTTTATTTATTAAAAGTTTCCTGGGCTTGTGTAGTGGAATGTAGTGGCTGTAACATATACTTCTATTATATGCTTAAGTTTGCGCCGTATGCACATTAGGCATCACTAGCGTAAATGCGCTTTGCCTGGTGAAGTAACATTAGTGCTACTTTGCTACCGTTCGCCGCCCTGAGCACAAATTCGCATCTTAGCGAATTTGTGTAGCGCTGGCAAAAATTCGCCTGACGAAGCTGTCACTAGCGAATTTTCACGCTTTTGTGAATTTGCCCTGTGGTGTCTGTGCAAGGTGCCTGTAGGTGTCACTGTGCACATGAGTTATACTGTGTAGACATGGTATTGTACCTTCTGGATTGCTTAAAAAGTAATAGAGTTTATTTTACTGTTGTGTAATGGCCTTTATTCATATACTGTTAAAAATGTGGCATCCCTTTCCATAGAATCCAACATGGGAAAACAGATATGGGACCTGTTATCCAGAATGCATGGGACCTGTGATATTCTGGATAATGGATCTTTCCCTAATTTGGATCTTCGTACCTTAAAGGAGACTACAACTCATCACTAAAAAAATCACTACTCCACTACCCTACTTAGACCCCCCTTCTTCCTCCCTCAACAGCCTACCGGGTACCCGGGGCAAATTCTCCTAGCTTTTTACTTACCCCTCGGTGCAGATTCCGTCCTCAGGAGTTCACCACAGCCATCTTCTTTTATTCGTAATAAATAGACTAATGCCATCTAAGTGCCCTAAGCGTCTTCCATTCACGCTTGTGTTACTTCGACCTTCGTTGTTGTAGATCCAGAAGTACATCATCCGCATCAACACCGGACTGTCAATAATACCTGAAGGCGGTGCATAATGGCGCAACTCTCAGGTTCTCCTTTTGAAAATGCATATTATGCATGAATCCCTCTTGCGTGCTATTCTGGAGAACATACAGCAAACCCGGAAGTGTGTTCCCATGGCATCACTGGTTTTAAAGGCAAAGAGCCTAGAAATGCTTATAATCACTTGTACTTTCTAAGGGGCAGATTTATTAAGGGTCGAATTGATTCAAAGTGAAAATTTCGATAGCTTAATTCGGAAGATTAAACTGACCGAATTGCCATAGAATCCTATGGGAAGTTTTTCTGATCGAGTTTTTTATTTGATCATTCGATAAATTGAATTGCGTTAAAAACCCTCAAATTCGAATTCGAGGGATTTTAATTCAACCAAAATTTGATGGTTGAATTCAAGGGTTTTTAACCTTGGAAATTTGACCCTTAGTAAATGTGCCCCTAAGTGAAGTATTGATCAATTCTGAGGCATCAGTTCGTTCCACTAATTACCAATATTAGTACCACTTACAGTATCTTGTGGAAAACCCACCTTCTGAGATGTTCTATGATACTGAAATTTTATGCTAAACTCTATGCGGGAAATGATAGATATTTACAATATATGATATATAATGATATATGATATATAATGATATATTTTAAAATCTTTTAATGCAACCAACGTCCATATTCAGGCCTGCATTTCTAGGTTCTTTACACTTCCGGGTAAGCTGTATATTCTCCAGAATAGCACAATGCGTAATGTTCATAGTTAAAAGGTTATGGAGAACCTGAGAGTTGCACCACTATGCACCGCCTCCAGGGATGATTGACAGTCCAGTGTTGATGCAGATGATGTGCTTCCGGTTCTAGGACAAAGAAGGCGGAAGTCAGAATCTTAAAATCCGGCATCTCAGACCTGTTGAGGTTGCATATAAGTCAGTGGGAGAAGTCCCAATGATTTTTTGTTCTGTGTTGCGTTTCGTGTGATAAGTTTTCAAGTTTCAGGGTTTTCAGGAGTTTTCGGGTGAAAATCACAAATAATTTGTAAAATTCTGCAGTTTCTTGTGGAAATTCAGAAAATTTTTTCCCCGCAAACAAAATTTTCAAGAAAGTGCGTTAATAAATAACATCAAGAAACCCATGCGGATTTGGTCTGATTTTTTTCCAGAAAGTATTGAGATCAATTCGGACTTTGATAAATAACCTCCTGTGTTACTGTTTGGGTACTTGTATCCCACATTAAAATGAATGAACAATATATCTATGTGTATGTCCCTATATAGACAGTGGTTTAGCTCAGATCCATTTGGTTGATGTGGAAGGAGAGGGGAAGGACAGAATAAGTATGCATTTGTCTCGCTCATCACTGGTCTTTTTTTGTGGTGCAAAGCGAAACGAGCCATGTGGCGAATGTTTGACACAGGTTTATGAAATTTTTAATGGGCCATAAAACCTGGAATTGTTATGAGAATCTGTACATTGAGAATGTTTTGCTCATCGCTAACTTTTATAATACAACCCGCTTAGATGTAAAAAAAATATATATAGGGACATAGTGAAGGTAGTTAAACAACGTTGTCTTGTTTTGATCTGAGCCCCAGCTCTGCTGCACCATTCATATCCTAATAAGTAAGATCTCTGTTACCTTGAACTTGTTTTTGAGCCAATCTTCTTAGGGAAGCCGAGTGAGGAACCTTGCCATCTCCAAGCATGGCTGGATAGATTTCACTTGTTACTTTGAATATAAATTGCAATTTTTATTAAGTCGGCCACTAGAAAGCTGCTTCACCAAGCTAGAAAACGAAATTAAGAATGAATAAAAATACAGCTACCCATAGTAAAAACTCGGAGGGGGGGCTCTGGGGGGCACAATACAGGTGCTGGACTGTTGTACTGAAGAAATGACTCATTGTTTTAAGTGCAGTCCTTTCATTATATTATTAGCATAGAATGTACTAGTTGATGTACTGTAGGCATCTCTTTGATATCCAAAGTATTCACTTAGTAGCGTGTGTATATTCTGTATGTGTATCTCCCCTGTGCCCATAAACACTAGGGGTGGGGGTTAGCATTGTTACACCTGTACTGGATTCTAGAGAAGTAAAATGAACAAGTTCCTATCTATGGAATGTCATATATCGACTAGATCAGTGATCCCAAACTTGTAGCTCACGAGCAACATGTTGCTCTCCAACCCCTTGGATGTTGCTCCCAGTGGCCTCAAAGCAGGTGCGTATTTTTTAATGGCTTAGAGGCAAGTTTTGGTTGCATAAAAAACAGATGTCCTGCCAAACATTCTCTCCTGTAGGCTGCCAGTCCATATAGGGGCTACCAAAAAGCCAATCAGAGCTCTTATTTGACATCCACATGGACTTTTTCATGCTTGTGTTGCTCTCCAACTCTTTTTTAAATTTAAATGTGGCTCACGAGCAAAAAAGGTTGGGGACCCCTGGTCTAGATATACTAAGGACTGAGTTGAACTTTAAGCCCTGACATTCCAGCAAACCTTGGCCATTGTAGGAGGAAGAGGGCCCAGCACACAACAGAATTAAGTTACTGTGATGTGATTGCCTTTATTGTGATATTAGAAAGACACAATATTTCATTAGGGATGGCGCGAACTGTTCGCATCCGCTGTTCGCGCTCGCAGAATATTAGCGAACGTCACACGACGTTCGCCATTTTGGGTTCGCGCATAGTCGCCACTTTTTTTTGCCCTCTCACCCCAGACCAGCAGATACATGGCAGCCAATCAGGAAGCTCTCCCTCCTGGACCACCCCCACACCCCCTGGACCACTCCCCTTCCATATATACACTGAAGCCCTGCAGAATTTTTTCATTCTGTCTGTGTGTGCTGCTTGGAAGAGTTAGTGTAGGGAGAGAGCTGTTAGTGATTTCAGGGACAGTTGAAAGTTTGTTGGCTAGTAATCTGCTTGATACTGCTCTGTATTGGAGGGACAGAAGTCTGCAGGGATTTGAGGGACATTTTAGGTTAGGTAGCTTTGCTGGCTAGTAATCTACTGTTCTTCAAACAACTGCCATACATTGACCTGTATTTTTTCTGTGCTTCAGTGGCTGCGACTATTGGATTTTTTAGAAACATTTTTGCCCTTGATCCCCCTCTGGCATGCCACTGTCCAGGTCGTTGCACCCTTTAAACAACTTTAAAATCATTTTTCTGGCCAGAAATGTCTTTTTTAGCTTTTAAATTTCGCCTTCCCATTGAAGTCTATGGGGTTCGTGACGTTCGCGAACCGTTCGCACGTTTTGTCGCAAGTTCGCGAATATGTTCGCGAACATTTTTTCCGCGGTTCGCGCCATCCCTATATTTCATGGGGTTTACACCTCCCATCATCAGGTGTTGCACAGACTTATAAAGCTTAGACCAGATAATTCAAGTAATCAAGAAAATAAATGCTTTAATGACAAAATGACACCACCATTACTATAAAATGGGCAGATAAAGGTTGTGGAGTTGTAGTAATGGACACTGTGGTCTATGAAAAGGAGTTCTGGCAACAATTCAGTAATTATAAGTACTACAAAAACCTGAATGTTAATCCAACTGTCACCATTAAAAAGCCAATTAATGTTTGTTAGAGGAATCTATGTTTATGGCCTTTATTGACCCAGACATGCCCCAGGGTACCAATATTCTATTTAATTTCAAAGGTCCATTAATCTTTAAAAAAAATTTCCCCTGGGCGAGTAGATTCCCTCCTACAACTGCTTACAAGATATCTTGATTGTTCGGAAACTGGATCCATGCCTTAAAGATACCACTTCATTCCTCAACACACTTCATCATGTAAAAGTGTCAGAACCTGAGGTGATATTATGTACAATTTATGTTAAAGGGAAACTGTCAAGGGAAAAGATGTTTTTTTTTTTTAAATGCATCAGTTAATAGTGCTGCTCCAGTAGACTTCAGCACTGAAATCAATTTCTCAAAAGAGCAAACAGATTTTTTTATATTCAGTTTTGAAATCTGACATGGGGATAGCCATTTTGTCAGTTTCCCAGCTGCCCCTGGTCATGTGACTTGTGCCAGCACTTCAGGAGAGAACTTCTTTCTGGCAGGCTGTTGTTTTTCCTTCTCAATGTAACTGAATAGTACGCAGTGGGACATGGGTTTTTACTATTGAGTGCTGTTCTTAGATCTATCAGGCAACTGTTATCTTGTGTTAGGGAGCTGTTATCTGGTTACCTTCCCATTGTTCTGTTGTTAGGCTGCTGAGTGGGGGAAAGGGAGGGGGTGATATCACTCCAACTTGCAGTACAGCAGTAAAGTTTATCAGAGCACAAGTCACACAACCAGGGGCAGCTGGGAAATTGACAAAATGTCTAGCCCCATGTCAGATTTCAAAATGAAATATTAAAAAATCTGTTTGCTCTTTTGAGAAATGGATTTCAGTGCAGAATTCTTCTGGAACAGCACTATTAACTGATGCATTTTTTAAAAACATTTTTTTCCCATGACAGAATCCCTTTAAGGACTTATACACAAGGACATTTTGACCCATGAATCTTTGCATAAACACTAGATTTTTTGTGACTGCTTAGATTTTGTTCTCATTTTTTTTTTCAGGTTACTACTTCCTTCAGTTACAAAGTACCAGTATGGTGGGAATTTAACCCTTAATTATGTTAATATTTTCATATTTTCAAGTTTGAAACACATTTTCATGCCTCCCATGTTTGGTATAAGTATTCACAACTGGAAAGAAATAACTGGATGTGTGTCACTGATTTGGAAAGGAAGCACTTCCAAATTATATGAGTTTTTTTTTAACTTATATCAATTCAGTGCACTAAACAGTTAAATTTACTACATAATTGTTACAGAGCTGTTATCTTGTGTTAGGGAGCTGCTATCTGCTTACCTTCCCATTGTTCTGTTGTTAGGCTGCTGGGTGGGGAAAAGGGAGGTGGTGATATCACTCCAACTTGCAGTACAGCAGTAAAGAGTGACTGAGCACAAGTCACATGACTCTGGGCAGCTGGGAAACTGACAATATGTCTAGCCCCATGTCAGATTTCAAACTGAATATAAGAAAATGTTTGCTCTTTTGAAAAATGGATATCAGTTCGGACTTCTGCTGGAGTAGCACTATTAACTGTTGTGTTTTGAAAAAAACATGTTTTCACATGACAGTATCCCTTCCAGTGGTCTCAATGATCGATAATGGACTAAACTGGACGATCAATGACTTTATTCTGAATATCACAATGTTTTTGCCTAATGCTTTTATACATGTATTGCACTATGTATGTGGTTACAAGTACTGACACACACCCCTCCCATCATTATGGGTGAAGAGAAGTGTCTAAACTTTATAAGTCTGATTCTGGGCACCATTGAGTTACCTGAGGAAGGGAGGTGTAAACTGCCCAAAATATTATGTCTTTCTGGAATGTCACAATAACTGCAGTATCCTGTGTTTGTGCTGGGCCCCCTTTCTTCCTAAATAGAAAATTGTGTATCAAGTGAGCTTTGTACAAGGAGTGCTCCTCAACTATCTATTCCAGCAAATCTGCCAACCCTCAGATGTGGGTTATGGGTTACCAAAGCCATTAAAGCCTCTCCAATATTTACTGCCAATCTGGCCTAGAGAGGATATCCCTTAGAATTCTTGGGTTGCAGTTCAAACTAAGGCATGAAATGCATGAAAGAAATCAGTGCATTATAGGTTTATATGGATAACTTTACCTTGACATGGCATTTAGTTGTCAGCATCTAATGCCTATGGGCAGATTTACTGTTGGTCGAATTCGAGGGTTAAAAAACCCTCGAATTCGACCATGTGAATAGCTGGAGAATAAAAATCCTTCGAATTCGATATTCGAATTCGAATGATTTTACCGCAATTCGATTGGTCAAACGATCGAATAGCAAATATTCGAACGATCAATAAAATTGTTCAAACGATTCGCACTATTTTAACCATTCGATCGAATATTTTTTATTCGATCAAAAATAATTAAACCCAATTCGGTAGCTCTGATCTGGCGAACTAGGCAGTCGAATAAAAATTTAAAGGGGAAGTACTTTGACTGTCGAATATTCGAATAGATTATTATTCACTGGTCGAAGTGGTCTTCAAAAACATTTGAAAATTCGAATATTTTTGAAAATTCGTCGAACTTTGAATCCTTCATGTGAATTTAGTACAGTAAATCTGCCCCTTAGTGTTATTGTTACAGATATTATACTTTATGTATGTTGCCAACATATATTGCAGTGTTGTTTTATTAAGCAAAATTACTAAGCAAACTGACAACAATGTTATTAATGGATTATAATGAATGGACAGCTCATAGGAGCTTATACAGGGTTGGACTGGCCCAGTGGGAAACCGGGAAAAAACGACTCTTGTGGGCCCCCACCAGGCCAGACACCCCCCTCTCTCAATCCCTCAATGTGAAAGTAAGATTTTTCCTAACGAGCGGCGCCAGGCACGCATGCGCAGTAGTGCTTTGTGCCAAGCGGCATATGTTATCAGCGCTCCTGCACCCGGCGGCGCCAGTATAGGAAAGAAGGGGAGGAACTTAAGGAAGGGAGGCGAGGCGAAGCAGGGGCCCTGGATGGCTGTCAGGTTGGGGCCCTGGATGGTCTGTGGGGGGGCCCTGGACAGAAGTACCAGTGGGCCCCAGGCCCCCCAGTGCAACCCTGAACTTACAGTCTGTCAAGGGAAACATTTCCATTTATCCTGAAACTAAAATAAAATGAAACAAAATAGCCATCACGCGTTGCCATACCATTAGGTGATAATGGGTCATGCTGTTTGGACTGTTGGGCCTCCCCTTGTAACCTACAAATTTCTCACCATACACAGCCAGGGATCTGCAGCTAGCATTGGAATCTATGGGCATTGTTAAGTGATAGTAAAAAAAAAACACATTTAAATGCTAAAACAATAACACATAGGGTCCCTGTGCCTTTAATTACCAAGCAAGCTTCTACAGGGATCTCATATATACCTGTACATGTGTAGGATCCGTTATCCAGAAACCTGTTATCAGAAAGCTCAGAATTACAGAAAGTCTCCCATAGACTACGTTTTATCCTAATAATCCAAATTTATAAAAAGGATTTCTTTTTTCTATGTAGTAATAAAACAGTAACTTGTTTTTGATCACAACTAAGATAAATGAATCCATATTGGAAGCAAAATCAGCCTATTGGGTATATTTAGTATTTACACGATTTTCTAGCAGACAAGATATGAAGATCCAAATTACAGAAAGATCCATTATCTGGAAAGCCCCAGGTTCCGAGCATTCTGGATAACAGGTCCCATACCTGTAGAAAAAAAGATTATTCAGCTGCATAACAAATATGACCACTAGAGGGAGGGAGAGAACCTTCAAGAAAGTGTTGTCCCGAGTCCGACATCCCAAGACTGCTTCATTTAGCAGACTGCTTAGAGGTCAAACTAATTAAATTCTTTTGCTGCTTGAGGTGAATGAAATGCATCAAAGGACCATCTGGCAGCAAAGAGGTTAAAGGTGCAATTCCTACACTTTGATGAAGTGGTTTTTAGAAAGCATATAGGGTAGTTTGTTCAAAATGGGGGCATTGGGCAAATCAGGAAAGCCTGGGGCCCCCAATATGAGAAGCAAAGGAAGACACAACCCAGGGACATCCAACCTGCAATCTACCAGCTATAGTTAAACTACAACACATATCATACACCATATACCAGCATGCTCCATAGCAGTTGTTGGGTCTCAGGTTAGACAGCCCTGATAATATCATTTTATGTCATATTTACAGCTCTAAATCTGTGTCAAAGTCTCTAAAATTGCTATACAGTATTTACCGTTGTCAGTGAAACCCCATTGGGCCTCATTGGCAGCCTTGTTCCCTGTATGCCTCCAGTTGGACTAACATTAAAATTCTTCATCAAATGAATTGATCTGCCATCACATCAGCTGGAAACCTGCCCAGACCAGGACTGGACTGAGAATCAAAATAGGCCCTGGCATTTCAGGTACACAAGAGGCCCATCAGCCCACATAGAGGCCCAAACAGCCCCCATCAGCCCACTAAACACTGACTTTCTATAGCAGCCCCTTTGGCATTTGCCCTAACCCACAAATGGCCAGTCCGGGCCTGGCCCAGACCGAATCCTCTGTCTTTGTAGCTATTTCACCTGGAGCCAAAGAACTTGCACGAGTGACCCAGCGAGGCTCCTACAACTGACTGCTTGGCCCTGGTTACATATCTCTCCAAGCCATTTCTATTTATAGCCCTTCCTTTGTTTTGTTGTGCACTAAAATTGGCCTGAAATGTGACCATAATGTATCACAATAAAGCATTTTTACCAATAAACAAAATGTATCTTTGGAGTGTGAATCACTGGACTGATTTATTTTAACTACAGTATTTTCAAGGTCCCCCCACCCCCATAATATTTTATAACTTACCCTTATTAAGGCATCTTAACTTTAGAACTAGGATTAAAACAAGTAGTTCTAAGGGCTGTAAGATCACACAAAAATACTTGCACTAGTGTGAATATCTGGTGCAAGCTGACAATGCAACAGGTCCCTGCACATTAGGCCTACCATAAGTAGGGGGTAGTTGCAGTGTTCCATAGTGCCTTGTATTCTCCAGTGCTCCAGAATTGTATGTCCTGAAGTGTATCCCTTTGTGCTCTGTTCTAGTGGTAACCCAGAGACTGCAGAGTGTTTTCTGGGTAAAAAAAACCATGCTAGATGTTTTCAGCCCACAATGTATGAGCCCTAGTGGATTTGGGTGGGTGAAATTTTAAGAAGGTGTCAACGAAAAAATGATTATTACAGTTTATCAGGTTTGAAACATTCATTATTAGCGGTGAGCTAACCTGTCCCATTTCACTTCACTGAAAAATTTGCGAAACTGCAAAAAAATTTGCTAAACAGAAAAAAAAAATTGAAATGCACTGATCAAATGGCATCAAAAAAAATTTTGTGTGAGGTTTTTTTACGAGCACAATTTTTTACGTGACAATTTTTCTCACTCAATGAGCCTTTTTCTTGTGGGTGTATTTTCTCAGCGACTTTTTTGTCACAGCAAATTTTTCTTCTACAAAATTTGGAATTGGAATCCTGGAAAAAATTTGCAGACAGCAAAATGAATCGATGGCGGGTGAAAAAATTTGCTCATCAGTGTTCTTTATCAATGTACGTGGACTCCAACAGGGTTCCTATCTAAAAATGTATCAACTGTGCATCTTATATTACTATGGATACACTAAATCCCCAATTTGATTCAGGATTTGGCTCTGAATCTGAGCCATTTTTCAGCAGGGTTTAGAGAAATTCGCGAATTTCCAGAGAAATTCGCGAATTTTTCGCCGATTCGCGAAACGAGTCGCGTGTCGTTTTTGACGCGCGTCGTGTCAAATGCGACGCGACGTGTCGCGTCGTTTTTGACGCGCGTCGCGTCGTTTCCGACGCGTTGCGTAATTTTCGGCGCAAATTTTTTTGCCAGTTTCGCAAATTTATTCGCCAGCGGCGAATCGCGGGAATTCGCCGCGAATTCGCCCCTGGCGAATAAATTCGCCCATCACTAATTAGGTTGAATTAAGAGCTGTGATCCCGACAGGAATAAATTTGTCATATAGAATGGATGGAATGCTAATTTTCCAAAGCAGTGGTTACCAAACTCTGGGGAGGCCCATCAGGTGGAGTTTGGAGCACTAATATGGGGCTCAGCCTGAAGGTCAGTTAGGGTAAGATTTTGGGAGAATGCTTATTTTCACTTTTACAGTAGATTCACCTAGAATCCCAGCTAGAATGATAGTTATACTGGAATTTAGAGTTTAAAATTACTTGCTCCCCTAGATAGTCTACCAATTATGACTGAAAGGCTGATACACCATTGTTTTCCTATACCGGTATGGGACCTTTTATCCAGAATACTTGGGGTCTGGGGTTTTCCACATATGGGGTCTATCATTAATTTAGTTATCTATACATTAAACCGGCTAAAAAACATTTATAATTGAAATTTTCCCAACAGAATTTTTTGCCTCCTATAAGGGTTAATTGTATCACAGTTGGGATCAAGTACAAGGTACAATTTTATTATTAATGAGAAAAAGGAAATTTGTTTAAAACATTTGAATTATTTGATTATAATGGAGCTTATGGGAAATTACCTTCCCATAATTAGGAGCTTTCTGGATAACGCATTTCTGGATAACGGATCCATACCTGTACCTCTTATCTTGTTGATGGGGAGACTGGGGAGTTCTGGCCATAGGTGGAACCTCCAAGAGGGGGTTGAACTAGAAAAGTATAACAGTCACTGTATTAACTTCACTTCATATTCATTCCATTTATACCTATGTTTATTATAAAGAAATACTAATACTAATAAATAATAATAATAATATTATTTTTATGATAACCAGTGAAAGAAAAATTGAGAACAACCTCATTGCATGATTGATTTTTACATCCTTAATTTAATGTGTTATTTCAGCATTTTCTTTTTATGGTTTACATAGGCAAACCATGTATTTTACTTGGATTTTACAGAATTTTGAGGTGATCTACTAGAAAAACTGCAATCGTGTTTTGACTGTATTATTTTTAATTATTATAATAATTAGTGATGAGTGAATCTGCTTCATTTTGCTTTGTTTTGTCGCATGAATAATAATAATAATAATAATAAAATGTAAAGTCAAACCTTAATTTTACATTCTCCAGAGGAATCCAGTATTTTATAAAATATTGAAATGTCTAAACAACAATTACATAAAGAACCCCACCAACAGGCTTTGACAGTTCAGATTTTTACTTCTCTTTATGTCTATGCCTGGTTACATATGGTACAAATGAGCATAACCAAACAGCAAAAACTCAACAGCAAATCTGATTGTCCTTTTTATTTGGTCCGATGGTAATCAAATTGATTGGAGACTTCAGAGATGACTTTCTAAATTGGATTGAGAAGGAGAAAGCCAGTGTGTTTTTATTAGATGGCTTATTTATTTTCACAGTTTGATGCAGAAGAGACATTTAAGTAGATTGATGGTGCACACATTATTTGGACAATGCACAAAAAGACATCTTTTTAAACCATGTTAATTCTCACTGAATGTTTAATTGGAATCCCATTCTTCAGATGCATTGAATTAGTCTTACAGCAGAATTCTAACCAATGTATTAGAATTGTTAAGCTGCCAGAAAGGTGGAGGAACTTTACAGTTGCAAGTTTTTTTTTATATAAAAAGATGACATCTTCAATGTGCTCCAAATAAATATGTCAGGATTGTATATTTGGTGTGTCTTCCAAATGAAAAAAAAAAATAACAGTTAAGATTCCTTTACATTCTTTAATTTTTTTGTTAAAATTATATAAAACTTCCCAACCATGGCCAGTTTGCCATAATCCTTTAAATCTGCAGTGATCATTTTCTGTTAGTGACAGAACAATGTGTCTTGATCAGTGTTTCTTTTGCTCAGGGGGCACAAAGAAAGTCAGGAAATCACCCTTTGGAACAAAAAAATGGTTTAGAATTTGTTTGGGATATCATTTTAAATACAATTTTCTATTGTTGGAGAAAATTTTTGTATTAAAGGACAAATGATTTAAGGGCCCCAACCCATATTTTAAGAATCCCCGGTGTAGATACCGGGAGGCCCATTAACTAATGGTTTAATTTAATTTCTATAAAATAAAGAATGCCATGAAAGTTATTAAAATCAGAATGAATTAATTCAAAATCCTCAAATTTTTCATGAACAAGCTAAAAATTTGTATGACAACGAACATGAACCTCTAAAACAGTGATTCTCAACCAGTAGATCATGAGCAACATGTTGCTCACCAACCCCTTGGATATTGCTCCCAGTGGCCTCAAAGGAGGTGCTTATTTTTGAATTCCAGACTTGTAGGCAAGTTTTAGTTGCATAAAAACCAGGTGTATTGCCAAACAGAGCCTCCTGTAGGTTGACAGTCCTCATAGGGGCTACTAAATAGCCAATCACTGCCCTTATTTGCCACCCCAGAGACTTTTTCGTGCTTGTGTTGCTCCCCAACTCTTTTTACATCAGAATGTTGCTCATGGGTAAAAAAGTTTGGGGATTCCTGCTCTAAAACCACATAGAAAGGCTGCTATTTGTGAGTCGTGATTGGCAAATTTATTTGCCAGGGGTGAATTTGTTGTGAAACTAGCGTCAAGTTGAACAAAGTATGCATGAGTCATCAAAATCCACATTTTGCTAATTTTTCGCCATTTTTTCTCAAGAAAAAAAAAAAGGCAACTATTGAATTCTACATGTCCTTGACAGATTTTACTTGCTGTACATTTGTATTCATCAATTTTATGGTTTTTATGCTTGATAAATTATGAAAAAATTAACTATACAAAAAATAGTTTGTTCGCAATGATTCGCAGAAATAAACATTCTATGAACTTTCATAAATCAGCCCCATAGATTTTGTTAGGGAGAATAATTACTTACATTTATAGAATGTCTTGATGTAGATTTCAGTTGCGGTTTCTCAGCCATTTTCTCTGTCTGTAACTGTTTTATTTTTTCAGGAATAAATCTGAACCCAGAATATTCTGGCTGATATCTCTTTATGCTAACAAGCTGACAAAACACTGAAACTAGAAGCAATACGATCAGTGGAAAGGCTAGAGAACATATTGTTGATGATCATGTCTCCTCCACCATCAGTTAACGATGATGTCCAATTCACTTCCTTTACCCAGCTATCGCAATCCCTAGCACATGCTTTTCCATTACTACCAGCTGAGACATGAAATCTGGACCCAATTTGCTTCATACCAGATGCAAGTAATGACTTTGGCCCTAGAGGACATCATAAGGTCATCAATAAGAGATAAAAAGGCTACACCAAATTACCACGAGATTCACAATGCAACCAACACCAAAGACCTGTCAGCTTATGATAAATGTTCACAGGATGTCAACAAAAATTCAACCTGACACCTAATTCTGCACCAACAGCGATTGCCTATAGAGATTGTTCAGTGCAGCTGTTCAGGGCTTGTCCAATTTTTTTAGCCTGCTGCAAAGGAGCAGCCTTTTATCTTGAATGATATAGTTACAAAATGGAACCTTATTGTGGCATTTCTGATTGCATTGTTAACTTCAACATCTTGGAATCCTGAGATCTTGAGGGATTGTGGATGGAGTTACAAACTGAAGTCCCACTTCCTGGTTCTCCTAGTATTTTATGTTTGCTGACTGCCTTCTCTTTTAGATGTTTCCACCAAACCTCAACCCTAAGAGGATGGATACTCCAAATTGTTAGTGTCCTCTTTGATTAAATGATGGAGTTTTGGTTATGCATAGTTTTATTATAATTCAAGAAGTAACAACCACTTATACAAGTGTCAAGCTATCTATCCCAAACAAACAACATAAACAAAGCTTAATGGGAACACCATTTTACAGACAGCCTGCTCCCTCTGTAATTTCCAACATGCATGTTGAAAAGTTGGGAACTGTTGTAATTATTGCGTGCTCCTATAATACTGTACATCTTATTAAAGTGTATGCTAGTGTTTGTATCATCATCTCCTGTGCTTGCTTGCCATGGCATGATGGATGGTATTGTGGTATTGTGCTTTCAGTTTATCAGCACTTGACCTCTAGAACAGACCTCACAATATTAATTATTACTTATGTAATTTTTTTTCCTGGAATGTATTTGACCTTTTGCTGTATATTTACTTTGACAGTGTAGAGCAATCATTACACAGAGGAAGGTGCAATAGAACAAAAATGATGGTGCTTACTTTACTTATTTTATAAAGTATAGGCAGGGCACCTGTTGCTTTCAAACATTTAGTAAAAAATGTACTACACATAAGAAAACATATTTTTCATTGCAGAACAGAATAAAACAAAATAGATAGACAATACTTGGAGCAGTGCAGGTTGTGCCTCACAAGCCCTGGGCATCTTTTGGAATATTTTTAGTTTCTACCACTTTAAGTCCCCTGAAATCCTACTGGGGTACTGGCTGCAGTATATCTCCTTGGGTAGAGTACTGGACAGACCTGCAGTATAGTTAACCAAAAAAGTAACTAAACCTCAACCTAATAATTGAGCCCTGAAGCTGGATATTTCTCAGTAGTGGAGTTGTCTAATCCAATTGTGAAATCAACGCAGGCTATACACTGCAAGATCTGTAAATAGTATTCCTCTCTTCCAGAGGAAATCCTATATAGAGAAACTATACCTTTTCCTTCTGTGTATAACACTTATGGAATCACCTGCCTGACAGGTAATTTCCCATTACTTTTACAGAAGAAAATTCATGTTAAAAAGTATAAACCTTCTGCCATAGGGGTATATTTATCAAAGAGAGAAGTTAAGAGTGGTGTTCCGCCACTAGAGTGAAATTCCGCCACTCTTCATTCATTACTATGGGATTTTTAAAGGCATATATATATATATATATATATATATATATATA
>CM044431.1:28153720-28376994 GCA_024363595.1 Xenopus borealis
CCCCCCCCCCCCATCATGCCGATTTTTTTTTGTGGCTGCAGCCATCTTAAGACGTCTGTAGCGAGGCAAAATCTGACGGGGGGGCCTGATACACTCGCACCCCCTGCTCCCCCGGTAGTTACGCCATTGATAATGGTCCAAAACAATAGGGGTAATTTTACAATTCCACCAGGCGGAATTACAAGAGTGCTAAGAGGTGAAACGGCAGCAGGTGGTAAGGACAGGGTCATGTTGTGCATGATGAAGTTAGGGATGAGAAGGGATGTCTACATGCATCTCTCCTCTTGCCTCTCATGAATACAGACTGCAGAACACTTGTAAAATAGTATTTGTTGGTGTAGCCACAAGTCCAGCTTGCAAGATGAAACAGCACCACTTCTTTAGTGAATTAAAATGCCTTTATTGGAGCCTTTTTTATGGCATTACAGCAATGTTTCGGGTCTCACTTGACCCTTTATCAAGCCACCTGTAGCCACAGGTCCCCCAAAACACAGTGATGCAGCAATGCAACATCCTAGGAAGGCAAAGTGCAAAAAAAGGAACATTATGATGTCTTAAAAGAGGTACAACATACTGTACAGTATAGGACTACACATGCTGCAACTTAAACATATGCTATATTATAAAATGTCCTTATAGAATAAAACACAACCATAGGGATTACCAGGGGTGTTGCTAAGCCTAAAAACACACCCCATGCTATACACAGTGTCCCATGCCTCATTAACCACCTGAAATTGAAAGATTTATATTATAAGAGTGTAGATTAGACCAAGGATGGTCCATATATAAATGCATACCTTGGAATTTTAGGCACTGGAAGGAGACAAGAAGGATTATCGGCGTCAAAAACAGCATTATGTCTGCAACAAAAAAAGAACTGTTATAGGTTTATAGAAGGTAGGAAAATTCCTCACATAGGAATATCAACATAAATGTTATTTTATTACTGTCTTCATAATTGAATACGCATCACTTGTCAGGCAATAGTTGGCTGAAACAACATCTGTACCTAATGAAAGTATTGTGAATTTTGTGTCTTTTTTGGGAGAACAGCCATTAGTGATGGGCGTATTTATTCGCCTGCGGCGAATTCGCGGTGAATTCTTGCGATTCATGGCAGACAACTAAATTCTCGAAACGCCAGCGAAATTTCACTTTGCGTTTTTCAATGGGCGCGGCGCCCAAAAGCGGACACACGTGTCCAAAACCAGACTCGGCGGCATTTCATGAATTTTCGCCAATTCGCCCATCACTAACAGCCATATGTGCCATTACCTAAAGAGATCACTAGATATTTTATACAAATTGAAATTGTTTAACCACTGCAATCTGGATGATTTATTAGCTGTATAGGCATTGCATATTTCAATATACCATAAAATAAAATCAGCTCTGTTTTGATAAAGCAGTTAAAACTCACTGTATTGGAAATAATGGTAACTAATCATATTATAACATGTGAGTCTGTAGTTATATTAGATTCTGCAATGGGTAGTAATAACAGTAGCACCCAAAGTGCATTATACAGTATGTGCTTCTAAAATGATTGACCCACCTTGGTAATATCCAATGCCCTTTTAATACAAAATAATTCTGCTATGATCAAAATGTGCAGAAATACTTTTTTGATATTACATTAGCATGACTTTATGGCATCTCTCCTTACAGAGACATATGATAGTAATGCTAGTATAGTTATACTCTTGCACAAAGAACATGTCTGTAGGAATATCTGAGTATATAACGGTCAAACAAGTGGATTTACATTTCTCCATCAAATCATGTCTTAAAGGACATGGTGCCTTCCTTTGCAATGCATTCAGACAGAGCTCAGTTCAACAAATAAGCTCCTGGGCTCTGCATAATAAAGTGACAGCAACGCCTGAATACAGCATAACATAATTTATTATAGCCATTTGTCTTTATCTCCAAACTTCGTATGGAGCCCACTGGCCAGAAAATGTCTGGTAACAATACAGATGCCAATGTATTAGATAAGTTGTATCACAGTAAATGTATTCACAGCGGGAATGTACACACTGTGACCTCAAGCTGTTGTTGAAATTCAGTACTCTTTAAAGGGATACTGTCATTGAAAAGTTTTTTTCAAACAGCATGAGTTAATAGTGCTGCTCCAGTAGATTTCTGCACTGAAATCCATTTCTCAAAAGAACAAACAGATCTACCAGGCAGCTGTTATCTTGTGTTAGGGAGCTGTCATCTGGTTACCTTCCCATTGTTCTGTTGTTAGGCTGCTAGGGGGGGGGGTGAAGAAAGGGAGGGGGGTAATATCACTCCAACTTGCAGTACAGCAGTAATTGTTTGATTGAAGTTTATCAGACCACAAGTCACATGATTTGGGGCAGCTGGGAAATTGACAATATGTCTAGCGCCATGTCAGGTTTCAAAATGGAATATGAAAAATGAATTTCAATGCAGAATTCTGCTGGAGCAGGGCTATTAACTGATGCATTAATTTTCCCATGATAGTATCCCTTTAATGGAGAGACATCAGCTTTGAGTGGGGGGGTCAGGATGAAATAATGTACATTTCCAAACATGTATATTTATATACTATATGTCCTAAGGTATATAGAAACCCCTTATAATTATTGGCATCAGCCATCATTGTTGACAAAGGTGTCGCTTCATTGTACACTGACATTCTTGACAATGTTGTGCTTCTTACTTTGGGCAAACAGTTTTGGGGAGACCCAGGGCTACCATCAGAATTTGCCAGGCCCCGTACAACAAAATATACCCCTTACAAGTAAATAAAAAAACATTTGTGGCTTCTGCTCCAAATTTGGTGACTCAAGGAGGTGCTAATCCATGAAACCCTCCTTAAAACTTTAAAACAATCAGCTGTTGGTTGTTTGTTCCCTCCAGTGCACCTTTGATGGTGGCCCTAAGGAGACCTATTCTGTTTCAGCACAATGTAAGGTCCATAGAGAATGGGTTTGCAGAGATGAGAGTAGAAGAATTTGATAGCCTGTGCTGAAAACCTGGGGCATAAATTTAAATGAAAAAGATTAGTGGTGCTTAAAACCAATGAAGAAAACACAGGATATACTCAAAGATCACCCCAGTCCCAAGGTGCAAGTTCGCCACAATCTTCCCCAAAAAATGCGAGTCCCTCCATGGAAAGGCACCTAGTATGTCCTAGTAAATATTTTTTTAATTTTTAAACTTTATGGGTATATTATTATTTTTGGAGGGACTCACATTTTTTGTGGAACATTGTCATAAATTTAAACGGCCAACAGCTGGACTACCAGGCCTGGTTGCCCAACACCATTGACTAGAGTCTTATGTATCAGTGAAATATATTTTAGCAAAATTGTTCCAACAACTAGCTAATCTCCTTGATTTTGTAATGAAATAATGGACCGCAAGTGTCTATATACTTTGGACAATATACAGTAGATTCACACCAAAACACTTTCATGCAGTCTTAGGGCAACACAAGAATAAAGAATTCTTCTGGCTGAGAGTTTTGGTCCCATCACAGCTGAAAGACCACACAGCTGACACCTCAACCTAAAAACTTTTTTTTTTTGCATTGCCAAGGTCCCTTCATCCATTTTGTTGATGAATATGAGGCAAAATATTGCTAATCAGGCAGGTATAATGGATGCTCTCTGATACTGTATCTCTGAAGTATCTCAGGTATTTGCTTGACGTCCTCTTACAAGTATCTGAGATTACGCCAGAGTAAACAAATGATCTGGGAGTCTTTATATTTTTGTATGTAAGCCCAAAAGAATGATAATGTTACAATATCTGACAGATAAAGTGTTTAGCAACCTAAATTCTTTGGAAGGAAAAAACAGCCGGTGAAGTTTCAACACTTAATTTCAACATTGGTAAAACGAGGATTTAGATAACTAACATTGTGTCATTGGCTAATTGAAGCTTTTTTCAAAGTTTTGCGAGCTACCGTCCTGCCTGAAGAAGCCTGTCAGAGCCTATCATCCCTGCCTTGTAATGACAATTGTCCCCCGAGGCTAAGAAGCATAATGAAACACTGGTGCGAATGAAAAATGAAGCAACAATTACATACACTTTTAGTCTATCAGTGACAGATTACCGAGGACTTGCTGGATTGTTTTACATGAACAGAGACCATTTTGGTCGATTACATGACTACTGTAACTGTATACACATGATGATAACGTGGCTTGTGGTTTTATTCATATAATGAGACATTTCTTGAGTGAATATTCTTTTTACTTTTCTTCTCTCTCTTGATAGTAAAAGGGGGACCTGTTTTTATGGGCTTAAAGGGTGACAATAGTCAATTGGTTTTCCTTTTTTATTACTTTTTTTTTATTAAGCAGCTCTTCCCTTTTGCAGAAATAAATAATGAAGATCAATTGAAAAGTTGCTAAAAATTTGCCACTAAAACTTAACTTAACTTAACGGTGAACCACTCCTTTAAATGCCATTTTCAAGCAGCAGCATTTCACCTCTATATCAATCTCTAAATGAATCAACATGTGGACAAGATATTTCCAGAGCAGAATGTGCATGTACTCTTGCAGGACCTGAATGCTTCCGAGATGCCAATAAAAAGATTTACACTTCAGTTTCCAGTAGCCATGTCAAGACTTCCAGATGTTTTCTTTTCAGCTGTAGCCTCAGTGTGACATTCTGAGGGTTAGAAGTTATGCGAGAACATGTCTCTACAGTAAGTGTACGTCAGAGTCTGACATTTCCATCAAGAAGGAAGTCTGGGTGTGCTTCGATTTCAAACATTAACTAAACAGTAAAAGTGATGTGTATGGTACCGTTATTATCACCAGATGGGTCTGAGGAAATGGTCATACATGGGCAAAGGCACAAGGGTATTTCTTGCTAAACACGTTCAAACTTTAAAATTGTTTGCAGGTTTAGGTGAAGTTTAGGCATAGCTGGGACCTTCGTATTCCAGAACTAATACTGAACCTTCAGCCATCCCTCTCTACCATTTCTTCTTTACCCCTTCAGCCTGTTAGCTGCTCTGTAGCATGGGGACCACTGCAAACCTGTAATCTCCTTTCGGAGAACTCAATTCAACTTTCCTCCTCCGGGGGAATTCATGAGGTGTTATTGCAGGGGAAAGACTTAAGCAGGGCACAAACTGAATGATTCTCTTGTGATCTCTTTTAGCCTGAGGGTCGGATGACTGAATTTTATGGAATTTATCAGCACAAATGAATGAATGGATAGGATAAGAAGCTTCAGAGATGTATGGCCCCTACCACTTCCCAGTGGGTTGATATTTTCTTCTCTTATCATTTAAATTACATTCATAATCATGACAATCACTTATTGTAGTATATTACTCCATACATGGAGTCCATCATCATGCATGAACAAGAGACCATGGATAGGTGACCATGCCTAACAGTTCAAAACCTACTGTCACACCAATAACCTCCACTGTGTATGTTCTTAATTTAAAATATTATTGCAACCTCTTTCAAAGAAACAGTTCAGTGTAAAAATAAAAACTGGATAAATAGATAGACTGTGCAAAAGAAAGAAAAATGTTTCTTATATAGTCAGTTAGCCAAAAATATAATGTATAAAGGCAGTGGAAACAAAGAGAGTTGCAAAGCAGGAAGTAGTGTTCTGGCTATTATGTTACACATCCAGTCACTCCAGCCTTTATACATTACATGTTTGGCTAACTAACTATATTAAAAACATGTTTTATTTTGCACAGCCTATCTATTTACCTAGTTTTTATGTTTATACTGAGCTGTTCATTTAAAGCTCTGGAGCCCTTTGGAATAAAACTGATGTCAGCAGAGAACAGTCCTTTTCTATTTGCCTAGCACAGGGATCTTTAGCCCTTTGAACCAGTGAGCAACATTCAGATGTTAAAGGAGTTGTGGAACCACGCTAGCATGAAAAATGTTCTTGGGGTGCCAAGTAAGTGATTGAGTGCCAAATAAGCCCCTAGTAGGACTGTCAACCTACTTGAGGCTCTGTTTAGCAGAATATGTGGGTTTTATGCAACAAAAACTTACCCCCAAGTCAGTAATTCATTAATAAGTGCTTGGCTTGAAGCCACTGGGAGCAATATCCAAGGGGTTGAGGAGCAACATGTTTCTCACAAGCTACTGGTTGGGGATCACTGGCCCAGCACATATAGTTGCAACAAGTGCCATTGTGCCTGCCCTACCTCTTCTACTGAATCCAGTGTAAGTGATCTGTTTTGCTACTTCCACCCTAAGGGGCAAATTCAATAACGCGTGAAGTGTCTAATGCTAGCGCTGATTTGCCAGTGTGATGTCAATTCATAACTTCGGAAATTCACTAACACCGGCTCTGGCGAATTTATGCTAGCGAAGTATGCTAGCGGGTGCAATTTCGCACCCTTATGCCAGGCGAAGTTGCACACTGACGAAGGATTGTAAATTCGCAAATTCACTAAGATGAACATTTTCCTGAACGTTAGCACTTACGTTAAACGTTACTTCGCCTGGTCAGACCAGGCGAAGTTCAATACAATGGATAGGAGGTTGAAAAAAAAATTTAAACATTTTTCTACATCCCAAAAAAAAAAAACGCTGGCGTGTTTTACCATTGGAGGGTGATAGTCTGAAAAAGATCGATAATTTCAATTTTAGCCGGTGCAAGACAAGGGGAAACGGCTCGGGAAGATTAGTCGCCCAAAAGAAGAGGCGATTTGTCGCTGGAGCGACTAATCTCCCTGAATCTCCTCGTGTAGACCAAACCTAAGACTCCACACAATTGCTTGTCTCTACATGTTCATTCCAAGGCTGGTCTTTAATTTACCTACTGGTGACAATGTCTGTATAAAGGATATCCTGCATGGCAAGATAAGTGAATGTCAGGCTGGATGGAACTTCCTTGCACCCTGGGAAGGTTGTTATATTTTCTGTAGTCTAAACCGTGCCCCCTCACTGCTAAACTGGAATGCAGAGCAGCCCATCCGAAATACAAAGCCTCCCTGTGGTTTGGAGAAGTGATGGTTTCTGTGTTGTTTTTGTTAAATGTTTTCTTTCAGCGTTCTGCCTCTTTAGCATGTGTTTTTGTTGTCTTGTGAACAGTAAATAGTCTCACTAGGGGTCTGACATGGAGGAGGGGGGGGGGGGCAGATTGACTTACATTTTCCATGTCCTGAATGTCTCTGGCTTCAAGGCAGTTTTGGTACTCACTACCTGAAACTTGATTTTAATCTCAGCATATTGTACTTTAAGCACTGCCTTCAGGGCATTGGAACAGCAACCCTTGATCTGCACTGATAAAGTAGGATGAAATGCCACCCAGAGAAATAACTATAGAGAAAGATATGGACAAGGGACAGACATTGGCTGGGCTTCTCTTTGAAGCTCTGGGTAGCATTTGAATTATATGTTGTACACCTGTCTTCCCTCTAGCTGCAGCAATTGCCTAGCCAGCTTATCAGGACAGGGACTTATGTATACATTGCACATAACGCTGGTGCTAGGGCTCAGCTGTGCAATTACTCACTGTGTGTCATTGTACATTAAACTGAGCAGAAAAAAAAGGTGTCTGATTGCGAAAACATGAAAATGGTTGAAAAAAATAGATCAGAAGTATATGCAACCTGTTCATCTAAACAGCTTGTACGTGCAGCATATTGATTGAAGTAGGTGCAAGTTAAAGGGATCCTGTCATGGGAAAAAAAAATTTTTTCAAAATGTATCAGTTAATAGTGCTGTTCCAGAAGAATTCTGCATTGAAATCCATTTCTCAAAAGAACAAACAGATTTTTGTTCTTTTTGACTGGGGCAGCAGGGAAATTGACAAAATGGCTAGCCCCATGTCAGATTTCAAAACTGAATATACAAAAATCTGTTTGCTCTTTTGAGAAATGGATTTCAATGCAGAAGTTTACTGGAGCAGCACTATTACCCGATGCATTTAAAAAAAAACATGTTTTCCCATGACAGTTTCCCTTTAAACAATGCTAGCATCCTAGGGCAAAATTGGTGCAAACACACTACCCCCCCCCCCCAGTTTGTGCTCAAAAAAGCATGGAATAACCCCTTCTTTTAGAGGAATTCAGCTGCACTGTATTCATAAGCAGCAGGCAGTCGGTTGCATGAGGACACTCTCATTGAAGCCCCCTAGCTTTGCTTTAAAGGAGTGGTTCACCTTTAGGGTAGTGACACACGCGCAGATTCGAGGAGATTTATTCGCCTGGCGACTAATCACCTGTTCTTCTCACAAGTCAACTTCAGGCAACTTTTTATTATAGAGGAATGGGAGATACGCAAAGGCAGTTCAGGGAGATTGTTGTCCAGAAGAACAGCCGATTAGTCACCAGGCGATTAATCTCCCCGAATCTGCCGTGTGTCAATACCCTTAAGTTAACTGTTAGCATGTTACAGCAACTTTCCAATTGGTCTTCATTATTTGTTTTTTATAGTTTCTGACTCTTTCCAGCTTTCAAATGGGGGTCACTAACCCCATCTAAAATGGTATGGTAATTTGGACGCTATTAACCAGATTACTGAAACTGCAAACCAGAGAACAGCTGAATAAAAAGCCAAATAACTAAAAAAAAAACAAATATTAAAGAAAAATAGTAACAAATGAAAACCAACTGCAACTTGTCTCAGAATATCACTCTTTACACAAAACACACAAGGTACAGATGCAGTCACTTTGGATTGTGTGTTTAATGCGTCGTGACTTAACTCATCTATCCCATTTATCCCACTTATCACAGAATATTGTGTCACAGCATCCCATCCAATTAAAGAGTTCACCATTGAAAACAATGGTGCTTTGGTATGCTAATGAAAAGGTTAAATGCATTAAATGAGTTAAGATAACTTTAGATAACACAGTTTCTTCAATTAGCCCTGAGTCACGACGCATTTAGTTTACAGATCCAAGTGACTCTATCTGTAACTCAAAGGTGAAGTTTTTTTAATGAAACATAGATGGTGCAGTTTGGAATCTTCTACAGGTTCAGAACCTATGGTGTTAATGGAGACTAGTGATGGGTGAATCTGGGGCATTTCACTCCATCAAATTCCTGTGAAAATTGCGAAACGGCAAACAATTCACGAAGCGCCGCAGGTGTCTCGTTTTAGACACGCAATCAAACAAATTTAAACTACTGCACACCCTCCTTCCAGTGATATATTAATTACCTGGTGCTTCAAATGGTAGAGGCTCTGCCACCTCACATAAGAGAAAGGGGCGTGACCCCGAAACGTTGCATCAGCAATAAACATGCAAAGCACTTGCTTGCACTGATCCTGTGTGCTATTGGTATTTTTTTTGGTTCGTTTTAGACACGGGCATCTCGTTTTGGATGCAGGCATCGAAAAAAAAGAGCGCCAATATCAAAAAAATGAGACGCCAATGTCCAAAACAAGGCACGGGCAGAATCGCAGGAAATTGATGCGCATTCGACCATCACTAATGGAGACCATTGCCCTATAAGGATTATTTAGATACAGCTTTGCATAAGTGTCAAAGCACTAAACTACACTAAGGGGGTGATTTATTAAACCTCAAATTTTTCTGATTGGGCCTTTTGGGGCAAAACTTGAAAATATTTATTATACCCCGATGCTGCAAAAAGCCAGAAAATCCAAAAATCTGCCATCTCAGACCTGTCAAGGTCATGTATAAGTTAATAGGAGAGGCACCTATACTAAGTTGAAGTTATGGAGGTCTTTGGTAGGTATAGCCGGAAAATCTGAAATTGTCTGGTTTTCGGGCAAAACTCGAAAAAATATAGTGATTCGGGAGAAAAGCTTGAAAAATTTGAGCGATTCAGGTGTTCCCCAGATTTAATCGAGCTTTTACGCAGTTTAGGTTATTTTATTAATAACTAAGTTGAAATCGGGCATGGGAGTTTGTACTTCACAACATACACTGGAAATGATTGAATTGCAACTCACCCTCAAAGTCTCTTTTACGATTGCAAAGTGCTACAATGGATACAAAATTGACTGCACATTGATGTCATTCACAAAAATACTTGTGACCCACCTGGGATTCCAAGGTTCATTTTTATTGGAACTATGGAACTAGTGGAACTATGGAAATGACAACATTCTAACAGCAACTAGTGAGTGATTTGAGAGATAACTTGTATCCATCCTCTAATAATAAAAATATTCTTGTACAGGTGTAGGACCTGCTATCCAGAATGCTCAGGACCTGGGGGGTTTCCAGAGAAGGGATCCTTCCATAATGCAGATCTCCATACCTTAGGTCTACTAAAAATCATTTAAACATTAAATAATCTCACCCTATAAAGAAAAAGAGCAGGCACTTGCAAGGACCAATCTTCAAGGCAGACTTGTCAAAACATCAGTAGTTTTATTCCAGTACACAAGGATACAGCCTTACGCATTTCATATCTCAAAGATACTTAAAGGGATACTGTCATGGGAAAAAAAAGTGTTTTTCAAAATGCATCAGTTAATAGTGCTATTCCAGCTCAAAAGAGCAAACAGATTTTTTTATATTTCATTTTTAAATCTGACATGGGGCTAGACATATTGTCGATTTCCCAGCTGCCCCAAGTCATGTGACTTGTGCGCTGATAAACTTCAATCACTCTTTACTGCTGTACTTCAAGTTGGAGTGATATCACCCCCTCCCTCCCCCCCAGCAGCCTAACAACAGAACAATGGGAAGGTAACCAAATAACAGCTCCCTAACACAAGATAACAGCTGCCTGGTAGATCTAAGAACAACACTCAATAGTAAAAACCCATGTCCCTCTGTGTTCCATTCAGTTACATTGAGAAGGAAAAACAACAGCCTGCCAGAAAGCAGTTCCCTCTTAAAGTGCTGGCACAAGTTACATGACCACAGGCAGCTGGGAAATTGACAACATTTTTTAGCCCCATGTCAAAGTTCAAAACTGAATATAAAAAAATCTGTTTGCTCTTTTGAGAAATGGATTTCAGTGCAGAATTCTACTGGAGCAGCACTATTAACTGATGTGTTTTGAAAAAAACATGTTTTCCCATGACAGGATCCCTTTAATCATAGGCTTTTTTTTATTTATATGTGACTACTATCAACAAGTGCTTATTGTCTATATTAAATAAACTCAATAGGATTGTTTCGCCTCCAACAAGGATTACTTGTATCTTAGTTGGGATCAAGTACAAGCTACTGTTTTATTGTTACAGAGAAAAAGGAAAGCATTTTTGAAAACTTGGATTAATTGATTAAAGTAAAGTCTACACGATATGGCCTGTTTTAATTTAGAGCTTTCTGGATAAGGAGTTTCCGGATAAAGGATCCCGTATCTGTAACTTGTAGAAGCAGCAAAGTTTTAATGAATCGGCATTACGAATTTTGTGACATTTTTTTTAAGATCTAGAATGTCACTATCCCTTTGTTCTAAGTCAATCTAATTATAAGAGGATTCAGTATGTAGACACAGCAAACACTACAGCAGCCGACTGGGCAATGCAATAGGCAACATTTCAAATTGACACCTTGTTGCTCTGTGCAAATACATTCCATTCCTGCTCGGTACATGAGCGCTGGGAAGAAATGCACGTAGCATAATGAGCAAAGTTCTTATATTATAAAGATGTTTAAAGAAGTACTCGTTGCACTATGGAGGTCCAATTTCCACATTTTTAATTCTTTTACTTTGGGATTAAAAGTTCCTCTTTGAAGCTGCACTCTTCACTTACTAGGGCACTAGTAGATACTCACAGGAGGTAAATCTCTAAATCTGTAGAGAAGCTGCAGAGTCAGTAAAAAAGCACTGGAATAAAGAAATCTAAATAATGGCTCTAGCAGGTTTTGCTTAGTCATATTGAGATGCACAAAATGCCAGTGAGTGAGAATGTTGCTTATCAAATGATGTTCAAGTGGTGGTTCACCTTTAAAGGGATCCTGTCATGGGAGAAATTTTTTTTTCCAAAATGCAACAGTTAATAGTGCTGCTCCAGCAGAATTCTGCACTGAAATCCATTTATCAAAAGAGTTTTTTATCTGACATGGGGCTAGACATATTGTCAATTTCCCAGCTGCCCCAAGTCATGTGACTTGTGCTCTGATAAACTTCAATCACTCTTTACTGCTGTACTGCAAGTTGGAGTGATATCACCCCATTCCTTTTCTCCCCCCAGCAGCCTAACAACAGAACAATGGGAAGGAAACCAGATAACAGCTCCCTAACACAAGATAACAGCTGCCTGGTAGGTCTAAGAACAGCACTCAATAGTAAAAACTCATGTCCCACTGCGTACTATTCAGTTACATTGAGAAGGAAAAACAACAGCCTGCCAGAAAGCAGTTACCTCCTAAAGTGCTGGCACAAGTCACATGACTGGAGCATCTGGGAAATTGACAAAATGGCTAGCCCCATGTCAGATTTCAAAACTGTGCTCTTTTGAGAAATGAGTTTCAGTGCAGAAGTCTACTGGAGCAGTACTATTAACTGATGCGTTTAAAAAAAAAAAAAAAAAAAAACGTTTTCCCATGACAGTTTCCCTTTAAGTTAACTTTTAGGGAGGTTATTTATAAAGGTTTGGGTAAACAAAAAACTTAAACTCCTTGAGTTAAAAAAAAACCAAAAACTTTTATTAGACCCGACCCTAGAATCTGAAAATAGACCATCTAAAACCTGTCAAGGTCATGTATGAGTCAATGGCAGAAGTCCCTTGAACCATTTGAATGTTAATAACCTTCATGGTGTTCAAGTTTTTTTCAACTGGGTCTTGCCTGAAAATTCAATCAATTAGAGCAATTTGAGTTTGAGGTATAAAAAACTCTAACATTTTCCCTTTGATAAATAACCCCATAATATGTTGCAGAAGGCTTATTCTAAGCAACCTTTCAATTGGTCTTAATTCTTTCTTTAATTCTTTCTTTTTTTATAGTTTTGAATCATTTGCCTTCTTTTTCTGATTCTTTCTTGCTTTAAAATGGGGGTCACTGGCCCCATGTAAAAGGCAAATGCTCTTATTATTTTTTTTCCCGCATCTTTCTATTCATACTCTAGTCCTCTTATTCAAATCAATGCATGGTTGCTAGGGTCATTTGGAAATTGCCGAAATTGCATCCTGAAGAGCTGCTGAATAAAAAGCTAAATAACTCAAAAACCACAAATAATAAAAAACCAATTGTCTCAGAATATCACTCTGTGCATCCTACTAAAATTGTATTTAAAGGTGAACTGTAATATAAACTAGTTTATTTGCTTTTGGAATTGGGTTCTTGCTCCAGTTTCCTTCTTTTTCCTTGTATTTACGCCTATTACTTGTTGGGACTGATCAGTGTTCAATTTACACTTTTTGGGGCATTTAATTTTCCATGGGGGTAGATGAACTAGATCACTAAAGAGTGTAAAGGTGGCCATACACGGGCCGATTAAAGCTGCCGACAAACCAAAGCTTATCAGCCTGTGTATGTGTATTTTTCGCCGATTCGCGAATTTCTCTAGAAATTCGCGAATTTTTCGGCGAAGCGAATCGCGGGAGATTCGCCCATCACTAGCCCTTGGCGAATCAAGGGAGTTTGCTGCAAATTCACCCCAGGCAAATAAATTCACGCATCACTATTGATACCTCATTTCCTTGGACCGGTTACTAGAGGGTGAGGCTATCAGTGTGTCACATACCTGTGCATGTACAGGTATGGGATGCTTTATCCATCAACCCATTATCTAGAAAGCTCTGAATTATGGAAAGGCTGTCTTCATTTTATTCAAATAATAATAAAAAAAAGTACCTTGATACAAACTAAGATATAATTTATTGTTATTGGTAACAAAACCAGCCTATAGGCTTTATTTAATGTTTACATGAATTTCTAGTAGACAAGCTATGAAGATCCAAATTATGGAAAGATTATTATCAGGAAAACACCAGGCCTCAAACATTTTGCAATAAAATTAATTAGCTAAGAGAGTGCTGCCCATATAGTAGGCAAATTAAGCCCAATGTTTGGGGGCAAAATGATGATGAAGCTTTTATGCTCAACGTAGTCAATGGAACCTTTGGGTGTAAGGAAGCCCACCTACCACCTCTGGTGTGCCCTCTCCCAAGATGTTGGCACTCTGTCGCCAGTGCTATCACGCCGGAGCAAAGACACGGGCGCGCGTCAACATAAGCGCGCGTTTAAATGTGCGCGTGTCAACCTTGTGACGTCATCACGCCCCTCCCACGTTTGGTGCCAAACTGAAGAAACTTAAAGGAGCCAGAGACCTGTGATCACTGCCCAAATATAGGTCTCACTTAGTGACTTCCTGGGTGTGTTATATTGATTTGATTCCTGTTGTTGACTTCGGCCTGCCTTCTACTATTGAACCTTTTCTGCCTGGATTGACCTTTCGCCTGGACTTGACCTCTCTTCTGCTCAACCCCTTGGATACCACAAACTGTATTGAACTTGCTTCCTCCTTGGTCCGCAAACCTTCTTGGAGCCTTCGGGCCCTGACATTGGGTAGGCAAAGGATAACTATAATCTCTTGGATGTCACATGGACCATCATTTGGACAATTAAATCCTGAAAGAAAAAGTTTTGTGTAGGAAACAACTGCTGTTTCTTGCCACATCAGTCGTGGCCTTGATCCAGCCGTTGAGCATCACCCAGTCTCTTATATATGAAGTGGTAGGAAGATTAAATTGCAGAGCTCCAGTTATCATTTATTTACAATATCTTCTGGAAAACATCATGGACAATGTCATTCATCTTGGATTTGCTGAAACATTTACTCGTGTTTCTTTGATGATACCATCTTTGAAGACCAAAAAAAAAAATAAAAAACAGCTGACCCTTTAACCTGGATATCTCAATACAGGAAGATGGAGGCCCAACGCAGCTGCAACGTTCTGAGCTCTTTAAATATGCAGGATGAAAATTGAAAACTTGATCCGACTAAAGCCATTGCCTGTAATCCGCGACCAAGTTACAATACTGATCAGCTATTCTATTGCAAGCATATTGCGCTACGGTAATTATGAACATCTGTTCCTTTGATGACATGGATTAAATGAAGTATCACAGTTTGCACCTTGGAGTAGGGTTTCAGGCAAACGATTCCAACTGACTCCAGTCAAATAAAAAAGACTTTTTTTCTGTTTCGGGTCTCGTACAAGCAGATTATTGACATGTGTTAGTAGTTGTAATTGCAGAGTGATTTATGAAGAGACGCAGGTCTGTCCCTTTAACAACAATTGCCACTGATAATATAGGCCATTCGGCAGTTGGGGAACCAGATGCAAGTTCTGTTTCTGTTTTTTTGTTTTTTTTAAATTACTTTTTTTTATCTGAATCCATAGCAAAATGGATACAGGTATGGGGTCAATTTTCCCGAAACCCATTATACATAAAGCTCCAAATTACTGGAATGGCCATCTCCTTTTTTGTCTGTAATTTTAAAACAGTAGCTTGTATTTGATCCCAACTAAGATATAATTCATCCTTACTGAAAGCAAACACTGCCTCTTGGATTTATTTAATTTCTACATGATTTTCTAGTAGACTTAAATGGGTTGTTCACCTTTAAATAAACTTTTAGTATGATATAGAGAGTGATAGTCTGAGACCATTTGCACTTGATTTTCATTTTTTATTTGTGGTTTTTGAGTTATTTAGCTTTGTATTCAGCAGCTCTCCAGTTTGCAATTTTAGCAATCTGGCTGCTAGGGTACAAATTACCCTAGCAACCATGCATTGATTTTAATAATAGACTGGAATGTGAATAGGAGAGGAGCGGAATAGAAAGATGTGTAATAAAAAGTAGCAATAACAATACATTTGTAGCCTTACAGAGCATTTGTTTTTATGGGGTCAATGACCTCCATTTGAAAGCCAAAAAGGCAAATCATTAAACAAATTATTAAAAAAAAAACATTTGAAAATTCGAATTTGAATCTTTTTGAAAATTCGATCGAATTTCGAATTATTCATGTGAATTTGATAAATATGCCCCTAACAGTAGTCATGTAATAGTCATGTAATGGTCTCTGTTGATGTAAAACAATCCAGCAAGTCCTCAGCAATCTGTCACTGAAAGCTGGAAAGAGTCAGAAGAAAAGGGCAAATAATTCAAAAACTGTCAAAAATAAAAAATGAAGGCCAATTGAAAAGATGCTTAGAATTAGTCATTCTATAAAATACATAAAGCTTTTTAAGGTATGAAGTTCCAGATTACAGAAAGCTCTGTTATCTGGAAAATCCCAGGTCCCAAGAATTCTGGATTACAGAATTACAGACTCCTCGGAAAGGAGGTTTTAGTGATCTGTTTGGCTGCAATTGATAGAGCAAGGGCATAGCCAAAAGTCACCAGATTTTTAGGGTGTTGGGAAGTGTGTTACTGTTAGCACCAAGTATCAGCCTCACTAAGCACCAAGCAGTAGAGAACAATATGATTCTATTTGCTAGATGTGCTTGTAGATACAATTGGGGAGCAATTGGGAAGTTTCCTGTTGGTGATTATAATTATATAGCAGCCAGGCAGGTAGAGGTCTGTCTAGCTCCCCACACCTAATAACTGTTGAAGACACCCTAAATAATTCTCTCTACTTGAACTTAAAGAAGGTAAAGGCTGGGCATTGACTCTGTACAAGAACACACAACAGCACAAAAAAACTGACTTGTGTAACACTTTTCGTTACCTTCATTACTCAAAAATTGCTTCCACGAAAAAAAACACTAAAGAATAAATGTGAAACCATATCAAATGAAAGAGACTAGTGCAAATAACAGACTCTTATATACAGACATGGGATCAATTATTTGGAATTCTTAAGACCTGGCGTTTGTCCTACAAGCTGCAGTCTCTTAATAATGGCTGCAGTTGTTGGGTGCATTGATGTCATTCATTTTAGGTACTTGTGTCCAAAAACACTGCTTGCGCTTATATAATAAATGCCTATAATTGCACTTGGAATCATTTGTATTAATAATTAATAGTGCAAATATGTTTAGGGGAACCCCATGGGTTTCCTTACTGGGCTGTAGAGTTGCTAAGCCCCAGAAATGACCCAATCAATCAATGACTCTCATTTGTGTCCAGTTTGTCCTGTATCTGCAATTGTGTCCAATGCAGCTCCCCTTCACAGCCACAGTCTAAAATTGCATCTGACGTTGCACCTTGCACATTGTACTAGTGCTCTTAAATTATCTCTATTGTTTATTATAAAACTGTTCAATTAGGATCCGATGGGGAAAAATGGGGATGTTCTGGATAATGGGTTTCTGTATGATTAATGCCATGCCTTAAGATTTCTAATATACTTAAAATGCTTAAGCCAGCCTGTGCAATGTTTGACAGAAGATTATTTTCATTAGCATTTCTCACTTGAAGCACTTCCTAATCACCTATTTAGCCACCTGTGTTTACAGAGTGTACAGGAAATGTTCAATAAAGTAAGCTCTAAAAGAGAAAATGCATTGCGGGCAAGCATTTTCCAGCTTACCTGTTACTACCAAGCTTTGTGATTAAATAAGGGTAAGATGGAGCATTGTTTTCCATAAATGTTTGGAAAGCCTATTTATAAAGCTCCAGTAAGTTTCTAGTGTAGTTTGCAGATAAGTTTCAAAGTCATTTTTGGTTTGTAGTCATGGAAATTAACAGCTGTGTCTTCCCTCGTTTTGGCCAGAAAGAATTCAAAGGAAAGGGACAATACCAGATCATGAAATGGTGAAGATATTACAGTTAAGTCTTTTCTTGTTTTGGCCAGAAAGAATTCAAAGGAAAGGGACAATACCAGGTCAAGAAATTGCAAAGATATTACAGCCATGTCTTCTTTCGTTTTGGCCAGAAAGAATTCAAAGGAAAGAGACAATGCCAAGTAAATTAATGGCAAAGATATTACAGTCATGTCTTCTTTCATATTGGCCAGAAAGAATTCAAAGGAAAGGAACAACACCAGTTGAATAAATGGCAAAGATATTACAGTCATGTCTTCTTTTGTTTTGGTCAGAAGGAATTCAAAGGAAAGGAACAACACCAGGTGAATAAATTGCAAAGATATTACAGCCATGTCTTCTCTCGTTTTGGCCAGAAAGAATTCAAAGGAAAGGAACAACACCAGGTGAATAAATGGTAGAAGATATTACAGTTGTTCCTTTTCTAGTTTTGGCCAGAAAGAATTCAGGTAAATTCATGGCAAAGATATTACAGTCATGTCTTTTTTTGTTATGGCCATAAAGAATTCAAAGGAAGGGACACCGCCAGGTGAATAGATTCAAAGATATTATTGTCAAAGGCTACATGAAATTCTTTCTAAACCCAAATCAAAGTTATATCAAAATGTCTTTCAAATTCTGTCAATGTAGAAGTTTTATAAATTTTTAAAAAACCATGAAATTATCTAAATCTGACAATGTAACTACAGGTATGGGACCTGTTATATAGAATGCTTGGGACCTGGGGTTTTCCGGATAATGGATCTTTTGATAATCTGGATCTTCATACCATAAGTCTACTAGCAAACCATGTAAACGTTAATAAGGATTAATTGTCCCTTATAGGATTAATTATGTCTTAGTCTGGATCACGTACAAGTTACTGTTTATTATTACAGAGAAAAAGGAAATGATTTTGGATAAAATGGAGTCTACTGGAGATGGCCTTTCTGGATAATGGATTCCATTACTTTGAGGTTCTGTATCTGAGGGTAGTATGCAGTGGCATAAGTAGATATTACTGGGCACCTTGGCAAATTATTTTTCAGGCCCACAAAAGTCTAGACGTTGACTTGTTTTATCAATATTTATTGAAATTCTAAATGAATTAGGGCCTCATGCCCCCCCCCCTACAGGTGCAGGGTCTGCTCCCTCTGAAGTTACACCCTTTGTAGTACGGTTCTTACACTGTGGGGCTGGTCCTCCAGAAAGGCTCAGTTAGGGTAAGCTTAAGCAACAAATACACATTTCAACGCCTGGATACTCTGCACCCACGGAGGGATGATAATTTGTTTATATATCTGTAGCGTTTTTCAAACAATACGTTAAAATCTTGGGCATCAAAGAGAGTCTAAACTCAAACTGCCCCGAAAACCTCCCTTCTAAAGAGAATTCAAGCTATAAATCCTATGCTGATGACCCTAGAATCTACTACCAAATAATTGACTCCCCAATACATGCACCATAATTCTCTGAATGCACAACATGGTTCAGTTTGAGCAAATTAAGTTACTGATTTGTTCACGTCTAAAGGCAAATTTGATTTCAGAACTGAAAGGGATATATTATGTTTTTTATCACTGCCTTTTGCTAGTTTCTTTTACATTGTAGTTTATGAGATATTGAATATAGGCTGTGTTTTTTTTCTGCTGTAAACATCTCATTGGTCGTGTTTAGCAGTTGGGCATTCCATTAGCTGACTCATGCTGGAGTCACTTTGTAAATCCGGGGAATTTACTGACTGACACATTTGCTCCTTCAGCTTCATCATTTTCCTCTGCTGGGAAAGAAACACCTGTAACTGCCCGATATTTACCCTTTCTCTTGGTGCACCCTTCAGTTTTAATTTCCACCATTTCTGCCATTAGTTTTAGTAGCTTGTAAAGGACAATTTGTAAAACAATGAAAGAAATGGATTTGGATCACTACGGTATACTGGAGTTTTAGGGCTCGCGCTTACAAAGCTCCAACAATTTGTCATGTGTTTTACCCAAAATGCAGCATTTCCCCCAGAATTTTACTGTAATATAGTGTGCACAGCTACAACATGCTAATGGAACCCTGACAAGCAATACCTCATCATGACAAGTGTTAAAGGGGTAGCTCACCTTTAAATTATATTTTAGCAGGATGTAGAGACATGTTATCCTGGGACAATTTGAAAATGGTTTTAATTTTATTTTATATGAGTTTTTGAGTTATTTAGATTTTTATTCAGCAGCTCTCCAGTTTGCCATTTCAACAATCTGGTTGCTAGGGAGGGTGCAAATTAGAGTCCTGCAGCGAATCGGGTCAGCCAGGTGTGAATTCGTGGTGGACTTTCGCGTTTAGCCATTAGCGAACAAATCTGCAAAACTGCCTTGAAAAGTCACATGCAAAAATTTGCCGGCTTTAAGTTGGACAAAATAGTTGCTTGTTAAATTGCGCCTGCATCAAAACTGTTGCCGGCTTCAGTTTTGTTGTGCCTGCTAATTGACTCCAGCGTCACAATTCAAAAATATTTTGCTGTTTTGTGGGAGATTCACAAATTTTTTTGGTGAAGCGAAACAGGACAAATTCGCCCATCCCCAGAGTAATACAAAGTAGTAATAACAATGCATTTGTAGCCTTACAGAACATCTGTATTGTAGATGGGGTCAGTGACCCCCATTTGAAAGCTGGAAAGAGTTATTATTATTATTATTATTAATAATAATAATAATATAATAATTCAAACGCTATAAAAAAGAAAAAATGAAAGCCAGTTGAAAAGTTGCGTATAATTAGCTCTCTGTAAACAGTGAGTCTTTAGTCCCTGTTCCAGCCCACAGTATAATTACCCTTATACCTGCAGACTCACATTAAGCTCACTTGCATTAGGAGCTAATAAGTTGCTGCTATGGTGTAAGCAGTAGGAGGAAACCCAGAGAAGCACTGTAAGGCTCTGTAATGTAACTTTTGTTAAAAATCAGAAACAGAAAGAGCATTGTATTTGTTTAAATCCTATGAATTGATTTTGTTGAACATTGAATTCACACTTTGGTGTGAATCTGCTCGTGGTGTGTATCTCTATAGCCTCTGCTTTTTTGAAGGGAACTGATTTGCTTCCTACTCTTTAAGCAGCCACCGAATCCTTTACTGTATATGTGCTCTGGTCTGATGCTGCTCAACACAGTTGAAACGCAGACGTGTCTCGTTTTGGATGCGTTCGTTCGTTTTTGGATGCGAGCGTCCGTTTTTGGACTCCCGCGCCCATTGCCGGTGTCCAAAAAAATGGATGCTGGCGTCCATTTTTTTCAACGCCGGCAATGGGTGCCAGCTTCCAAAAGTTGATGCGCGCTTCCAAAATGAGACGCCGGCAAAATTTCGCCAGCATTTCACGAATTTATTCACCTGCAGCGAATCACTGGAATTCGCTGCGAATAAACTTGCTCATCACTAATCGTTTTTAAAAATTTGAATTATTTGGATAAGATGGAGTCTATGGGAGATGTCTATTTGTAATTCAGAGATTTCTGGTTAATGAGTTTCCAGATAACGGATCTCATTTCTGTAGTAGGGATAGCCTGGAGGTGGGGAATTGTTTTTAAGGAGTTTGTATGTTCTCCCTGTTTCTCTGGATACTCCAGTTTCCACCCACACTCCAAAAATATACAGGCAGATTAATTGGCTTCTCATAAAACTGACTATAGGGTTTGTCAATATGATAGGGATCTTAGATTGTAAACTCCATTGGAGCAGCGACTAATAGATGTATAATCTCTCCAAAGAGCTAGAATATGTTGGTGTTATATAAATAAAGGATAATAATTAAGTACAGTTATGGAACCTGTCATCTAGGAAGCTTCAGGACATGGGGTGTTACAGATAATGGGTCTTTTTGTAATGTTGTCTGTATATGCATGAAGTGTAGTGTTGTAAACATGAATTCAACTCAATACGATTATTTTGCCACATTAGGATTCATTTTATCTTAGTTGATATTGTCTACTGTTTTATTTCAAAGAAAAAGGAAATTCTTTTTTAAAATAATTGGACCTATTATTCAGAATGCCCAGGACTTGGATCTTTGCACCTTATGTCTGCTAAAAAAATCATGTAAACATTAACTAAACCCAATAGGATTGTTTTCCACCCAATACGGATTAATTATATTTTATTTGGGATCAAGTATACTGTTGTATTATTACAGAGAAAAAGGAAATCATTTAAAAAATAAATAAAATGAATTAATTAAATGGAGGCCGTGGGAAATGGCCATTCCGTAATTTGGATAACAGCTCCCAAGTCTATGGTGTATGACCTTCCCATAATTTGGAGCTTTCTGAATGACGGATCCCATCCCTGTACTGTATCTTTGATTGAAATAGAAATTTCCCCACTTAATACATGAGTTTCTTTTCTATTGTCTGAACACATGATTCTAGTTTTTATTTTTCAAATAAAACAAAATTCCATTGATTTCCAAATATTATTTCCAATGAATCCCCCCCCCCAGTGCCGTGATACTTAATTTAATATTACTGGGGTACAGAAAGCTGATTGTGATGGGGGGGGGGGCAAGAAGCAAGCTGTGGTTTGGTGAGAAACAGAGCACTTGCCAGCACAAGCTGTTCACTAGTGTTGACTTTAAAGTGGCAGATAAATAGTGCAGGGAACAGCCAGGCACAATAAAGTGACCAAGACAAGTATGCTTGCTATCAGCGTCCCCCCCCCCCTTGTGCTTTCAATAGGAAGGTTCTTCCCATGGTGGCGACAGATTGCAATGCAGCCCTGTAGGAGGTATTCAAACTCTAAAGAAATGTGCTTGTGTGTGTTTAAGTGGGACCGTGTCATTGGATTTAGGAGGAGAGCAGTAAGGTGCTGTGCCTTTAAGAGCAGTGTGTTTGTTTAGAACCTCCTCCTCTCCCTCTCTGGCTGCAATGTGCAGTTAGTTAGCAGACAGGCTCTGGGCAGCAGCATGGGAACTGTATTCCCTGTATTTACACTAGGCTCAACTGAGATGCTATGCAGTGACTCCAAGTAAGTTCTTCTGAATATACCTGCCTGGTGGGCTGACGTTTCCTGCATAGACTAAGCCTAAGGATTTCCCAGCAATACATAAGCCACACAGGGATTCTGACGGAGATACAGAGAAAAAGAAGGGGAAAAAAAATTCATTCACTGCCTCAAGGATTGCTCAGGCTGCTGTGGGCAAAAATCAGAATCATCAACTGTGTGCGCTCTGACAGGAATATAAAAGCTTTTGCTCACAGCAAACGACAAGTTGCCTTTGGATCTTGGAGGTGTGCACCGAGCATGCACTGTGGATAAGCGAGTGCTGCGCTACCTATAGCACAAACTTGTGAGTTCAGAAAAAGAAGAAAAAAAATCCTGCAAGATCAAATTGTCTGACAGTTGTCCTGTGTTTGGTGACATCTAACAGTTCTTGGCTTTCCTTGGGTGGTTTTGTGTGTGTGTTTTTTTTTTTTTGACCAAATGTTACCAAGTGTCGTGAAGAAGAAGATGTGCTATATTGGTTTCTGGAAGCTGTCCATCTCTTTGGGTTTGGTACTGGTCATACTAAGCGAGGTGGCACCGCAGCCTTGCCCATCTCAGTGCTCTTGCTCGGGCACCACCGTGGACTGCCATGGGCTAACCCTGCGGAGCGTGCCGCGCAACATCCCGAGAAACACAGAGCGTCTGTAAGTGTATATCCATCATATATATGTGTGTGTGTGCTTATACCAATTTCTACTCAGATCCATCACCAGTTCTACAAGGCACATACCCACTTGTCTCTTGCCCCCATCCTACATTATTGTGTTCTCCATCCAAACTGCACATTTATAATGATTCTGAGTACAGGGATGATCAATATTGATGCCTGGTGTGACATAATAAATAATTCTATTGCCTGGTTGACATCTGCTTGCCTAATGATTACAGTTTTCAGCCACCAAGGCAAGAGAATGCAGAACAAGGGCAGTTTACCTTAGCTGTTTTTGTCTTTTTATTCCCCGGGTAACCTACAGTAGTAGAATTTTTGATTTTCCATAGTGTGTTGAATCAAGGTAGCTCTATGAATGAATGGCTACCTACACTCACTGCAGTGAGCTTCTCAGCCGGAATGTGCGGCATGCTGCTATCTACTCATTATCCACAGATAAAGTAATCTTTATGCCTGCTGCTTTGTATTCACTCCCTAATCTTTATTTAAGTGAACAAAATATAGAAATAGATAAGCAGCCTTGCAAAGATTATCAGATAAGCACGGGAGGGGGGTAAAAAAAAAGTTGTATCTGGTGACTTTAATTTATCCCAAGCTGACGGTTCCCTTTGAAGGGGAGGTATAGTGAGTTCGTTCAAGCAAACTTTGTCATTCCGGTTTAAGTGAAAAAAAAAAAAACAACTGCTTTTCCAGGTTGTTTAATAAAAAGTGACTGGCGTACAGTACTTAATCTAGGTCAAGCACGCTGCTTTGTTTTGAAGGGTGCAGAACAGCATGTCTCAATGCAAGACTAATATTTATACACTGTATAAGATACACACTGGTGATTTTTTAAACTAGCAGAACTTTTTTTTTTTTTAATTTGGGGAAAGTCTAAACAAACTGTCAGCTCCAGAATATTTTTAACTCTTTTAAAATCCACCCAAACACAATCAAAACAAATGGTGGCACTAACAGTGGAGTTAAACAGTTTATGCAGAACAAGTGTTGTGCTCTTGAGAAGACTAAATTATTAAAAGTAGATTTTTTTTATACACAAATCAACCCCCCCACCCCCTGCTCTATAGGGTCCTGGAACATCTCAAGCCAATAGAAAGTGCTGACAAGCCCAAGTTTAGGAAAACAGAGGCAAAGAATACACTGTCCTGTCCAAATAGACTCTGCATGATGGTATAATGATGGTACAATATTTTGCTTCTATTTGATGCCGAAATTCACACCATATATATGAGGTGTATGTCTTTTGTGATATGTACTGTACATAGGGAAACAGTCTAAGTTCTATGGTTTATCTCATTCTGGATTATTGCAGGGATCTATGTAACATATAAGGGCTCATCTTAAATCTTAACTGTGAGTTCTCAAGCATAGGGGAGAACATTAATGACTGAGTTGTTCCAAAGCCTCTAAAAGTTTGTTGTGCTACTTTTTGCTAAATGGTAGTCCCCATAGTGGCAGCAGTAGGAGCAGATGTCTGCTGAGCTAATCTTCCTTTTGATAGAAGCAAGGTTAATTTAAGATCTTGGCCAGATATACCAAACAGATAGTGTATTACGCCCAGAAGTTGTTTAGTTTAGAGCAACAAGCTAAACAAAAACGACCAGTTCCAAAGGGCATTCCATTCACACATTTCATTTGTTATTTTAAAACCTGTTGAAATGTTTCCTTCCTAAAAAAAAAAAAAAGCTGCACTTTATATGGATCATCTGAAGTCGAATTCAAAATCAACCACAATAAGCCAAGTCTTACATTATTTGGGCCATTCATTCCTCTACATGAAATTCACATTTTCACATTTTTTTTTTTACAAAGTTCAGAAGATAAACCTTTTTTTTTTAAGTCATACTTAAGTCAATGCCATAAATATTCCTTTTGCTTATCTATGCAGATATTTCACTCTTTTCAGCTGAGCTGATAATACAGATTCCCAAATGTGATGAGTAAATATCTGCAGGTCGTAAAATCATCCCAACTACATGTAACGAGGATTGAAATAATACCATTAAGATAAAACTTTGATGAGGCACACTTCAAAGGTTCTGCTCATATGTTGACATATGCCTAATGTCTAACTTAAAAACGTTATGATGTTCTTCTGCAAAAGTTACCATAGGTCTATTTTTATGGACTTCTTGAAGATAAGATTCCTAAATGTGAAGTTTGGAACTCATTATCTTTTAAGATAACATTGGTCTTCTGAGTTTGGCTTTTTAATGTTAAAAAAAAAATTGAAAATCTAAAATGCTGACAAATGATTTCTATTGCTGATTTTTTTTTTTTTGTTTCTGTTTTCTCAGAGACCTGAATGCCAACAATATCACTAGAATCTCCAAAACAGACTTTGCTGGCTTAAGACACCTCCGGATCTTGTAAGTTTAAATAATGATAATGTCCCGAATTTGCTTATTTGTGTTCCACCGTATTTGTAAATATATAACAAGCACGGGCTCTTTTAATGTTCCTTTCTGCGAGCCACATGCCATGTAAATTTTAACCAGATGTTAATCACGAGTAATAAAATCCCCAAATTATTTCATATCCACGTCTTAATATCTATGACACTGTATTCATATTTATTTTCATTGTCATTCTGTAATTTGTGACAAATGTGACTCCTGTTTATAATTCCTGGACTTTTTAAAAAAAATATTACTGAAGGTGTTTTATGGGACAATTCTAAAAGTCAGCTTGAACAATTTAAAAAGTTAGTTACGCATTTTATTGCCAGACCAGAGTTTCATCTGCAAGTAATTAGTCACCATTTTCTGTGTTTTCCAATACATTTATAAAATTGGTGGTCATTTTTTTTCCCCAGCCACAGTTTTGATCTTTCCAACTTTTGGATCAGAGAGGTTGGCATGTTTACAGTATGGCTTTAGAAATAAACCAGAATTGATCTACTTATTTACATTATTATTTTTGTTTTAAACGATGTTGCCATTTAACAATAAAACTTTTTGGGTTTATTTTCAGTTTATTTTAAGTATTAATTTTAATAATATTGTTATAGAGATATTTATGTGTCATTTAAAAATTATTTGGTTACCAAGCAAATGCTTGGCAAATGTCTTTATTGTACAGTCTTTAATTTGTTGCTAATATTATATATTTATTATGTAGATTCTTCTTATTTATAAAGAAAAACTGAAGTTTTGTAACTTTTGTCAACAGAAAAATAAATAGTTTTTTGAAGTTTTTTTTTAAAATGTGTCCAGCATGCTGGAGAAAGTAGGATTTTATTTCTCCTGTCATTTTGCTAACCCTACAGTCAGAAAATTGCCACTACTATTATTATTACATATCAGATTTCGAAGGCGCCAGAATTTCACTAAAGATGGCTATTGGCATATTTAGCAATGTCAGGTATTAGTGACTGCATGATTAATGGATGCACAAAATCACGTTCATATTTTGTGAATTGTAGGCAGCTTATGGAGAACAAGATTACCACCATTGAGAGGGGAGCATTCCAAGACCTGAAAGAACTGGAAAGACTGTAAGTAAATTTTAATTGCAATCCTGGCTGCACAGTTTGTTTCAGAGCATTACCACTGTGCATTGAACCTTGTAGCTAAGGGTAGTTATTGAGAGCACCAGACTCTTCCATGGATTAACAAAAAGTAATGATTTATGCACTTCATTCAGTTAACTCTGTTGGTGCTAGGAATGCCTGGAATAGTTCATTGACTGAAGGAAGTTCATGGACTAGACATTATAGTATTCTTATACTGATTAAAGTAGCTAGTTCAGATGATTGCTTTAGTTTAGTGTTCTGAAATGCATGGGGTTAGATATTGTTTACTGTAAATATATAAATAGTCCTGAGTATAGATTTAAATAAAACCGCATGCCAAATAAAAGAATAATAGAAAGTTTGCTTCACTTTAAAGAGCAATATATTTTGTACTAGTTTTTTATTAGAAATACCTACATACCTCTAAGACATGAAACTACCCTCATGTTGGTCAAAAATATTTATTACATTATAAATCCACAATTGGTCAGAAAAAATAAAGTAACACTCCAACATGCAGATGCCCTTTTTGTTAGGATCACTTAAGTGACTTTCTATTGGCTCTCATTTAAGGAAGCATCAGAAACTCTTTTCTGGGTCCCCCCTTGTCAGTATTGGGGCACTTATCCTTATTAGCTGTGTACTGGGAATCCTTGCACTATACTATACACAGGAACAGATATACTGTATATTTTAATAACAGATGAATGCACATAGTTATAAACAATAAACATTGGTGAACAGTAAAGGATTCCAGAGGTTTGAATTACTGCCCAGTTGATATTACACGTTCATAACTGTTAGGAAAAAACATCCCCTGTCAGTTGCCAAATTCAAAGCAGATCGACGTGTTAACTTTCCAATTTAGAAATGTACCTTCGGTCACTATAGAACTTTGTTATTCTATGGGGTGTTAGAGCTCAGTGGCAATATTGAGCTCTCACACCCTTCCAATATCATAACCCCCCCCCCCCAAAAAAAAATAAAATGAATGCAATGCAAGTTAATATTAAAAATTCAGAAAAACATGACATTATTAGTAAATGCATACTAAATCTGCCCCTTAGTATGTTTTGAGCAATCATTAACACAAATACACAATATTATCTGTTTCTGATGCACTGGGAAAAAGTCACCAAAATCATCTGCACCATGTGCCACCCAGTATATATATATATATATATATATATATATATATATATATATATACATATATATTATTGTAGCTTGTTAAAAAAAATTTATGCAAATGTAAGAAGTTAATTGTTTTTACTGTTCATATACAGAATCTTAGGGCTGTGTTGCATATCGGGAGACACCATTTCTCCAATATTCTGTTATCCAAAATCTTTCAAGGAGATGCTTTTGTGCTATGGGAGGATTTGTATTTAGTGTAGTGCCCAGTATGTATGTAAACTTCAAGGAGAGAGAAATTCTGCACAGTTTCTGTTTCAGATGTGTACTGTATTTCCCAAAACACGTTCCAGATAACTAGCATGGCAAGTTTATCAGACTGAAAGGGAGTAGACAGTAAAATATAAAGACAAAATTTATTGTCTGAGCAGAATATATTTTTTTTTCCTTCTGTGCCACCTATACATTTCAGAGGAAGCTGTAATATTGTCATAGACTACTAAATATATTGATAATGACTGTGCTGTCATTTTTTTATTGAAAATAATTCACCTGGGGTCAATTATTTTGCTTTAAATTTACAGGAAAGGAATGTACTGTAAATACAATAAGCTTTACACTCATACTTTAGATCTGGGCTTCTGGGTGACTTCCTTAATGTATTAAATGAATAAGGGTTGTGAGGGTTGTTTTGGACACTTTGTCAGGCATAAGTGGTCAAGAATCTATGTAGGCAAAGGTATCTAGCAAAAGAAATATATGGTATCTGAGATTCTTTAACGGAAAACGTTTGATGAGTGCTACAGCGACTTGAGAATCTTAACATGGAAGTCTGAGAGAAAGGCATCAACGGCTTTGGATTTCCATTATTATTGTAGTCAAAATCCAATAGCATTGTAACAGACATGCTTCAATATATTTAAAATATATCATTCACCCAAAATGTGACCCTAATAATGTTCAGTCTTCCACCCCCCCCCACCAACTCACAAATTTGATCACCCCCTTGGGATAACATTGCTTTTTGTTTTTGCAAAGACCTTTTGTTAAATATTTTCCTTAATAAGGAAGGCTATATCTTTTCATAAATCACATTCATCTAATGTATTTATTTCCTGATAACTGATCATAGAAACACTTGTTTCCTATTGATAACCCTATGTATTCAGCCTATGGCCTGGATAGCTGAGTCCAGCTTGCATGGTTCTTTGGCAAATGTCTTTATTAGCAGAATGACCAATATGTTGGTTCCATCTGTTCTTCCTGAGTTCCACTGCTTATGTCAGAAACATATGTTCATGTAGTACTGGTCCTCTAAACAAGCTTGATTAGTTGCTAAAAAAGGACATCTGCAACAAAATGAAAACACTTGCGAATGCTGGAATATGTGTTTGAGAGTCAAACAAAATGACACGCTGATATACAATTTGCTCCTTGGTTATTTTAGAGCTAAGAGAACAGGAGAACATATCCACATTTGCCTATTGTGGTGGGGTGATTATTTTTCTTTCAAACCTCTAAATAGGGATTAAAAGGACCTCTAAGATAATTCATTTTCCAGCTGTTGTGAACTACAAGTCCCAGCATTCTCAGACTTCCTATAGAATAGGGACAGTGAGTTGTAGTTCCCAACAGCTGGCAGTCCAGAGAGCAAGACAATCACATGCAGGTATGCGGATCTCTATTAAGGGTTCATTGGCCTCTCTCCAGCCTCCACTCATTTTTTAAAGAAAATGATGAAATAAACAGAAATAATTTATAAATTATAAAAGAAATGTCTTTTTTATTGATAAATACAGCGGAATTTATAGACAATTCATTTAAAGTTAAAACAGAATTTACTGAAATTTTGTTTCTAAAACCTTTTTTTAATCATTTCTTTAAGCTTGGTTACCAATTACAGTTGACTTTCCTCCAGGATGTAATTTAAAGGGGTCATCTTGGCCTTTGTTCCTGGGTCCGCTAAGGCAGTGTCTTCCTAGACTGAATGGAAGCACAGAAGCCCTTGGTTTTGAATAAAAACCAAGATAGATATACACAGCCCTTTTATGCCAATCCCCAGCTGTTGACAAAAAGTAAATATTTCATATTTGTGAGGAAGAGTTAAGGGAACCTTTTTTGTGTACAACTGCCAAGTCCATCTGATGGAGGCACATTGTCTTCTGACAACCAATTCATCTCCATGGGGCTCTGAAATCCAGTACTATTTCTAAGGCAACCTATAGATGCATTACAAATACACTTCTTTTATTCTCCTGCTTTATATATGGTGCTAAAAGATGGTCAGAGGGTGAAGTTATCTCCAAGAGTCAAAAGAAATTGACTTTTCGTTTTATAAAAGCGACTAATGATTGAGTGCACTGAACAAATAGGGGCATAAAGATTAATTGCATTGGTAAATTTAATTGTCTGAAGTTATGGGAAGGGTTAATCATGTGTTGCCTTATGATGCTAGTAGCAATCTACTAGTCCATAATTATTTAAGTGATACAACAAAACATTATTGTTTAGATTCATTTTTAAATCTAGTTTGGTAATCATTGCTTACAATTATACTTGTTTTGGGTGTTCAGATTCCATATAAACTGATGTGTTGTTACATCCAGCTAACTGATCTTTAAATTCTCTTTTTGAAATTATATAAGGGTGTTATGTATGTTGGCTTCACGTTTGATGTACAATGTACAATGTAATTAAGCTAATGTGTAGAATTTAATGAATGGCCATTACTATTGGGAGGCATGTATAGATCAGCAGTATTTTTGAATATATTACATTACAATAAGGTATATATGTATAATATATAGAAAACCCCTCTAGTTCTAAAAATGGGCAAAATGCATTAGCTCAGTGTTCATTGTTTTCAGGGTGTGAAGACAAAGAAAAAGCCTCCCTGGTTCTCAGACACAGCATTGTCCAATTCATGATTTTACATTACAGTACATTATTCCATGGAAACGTCCTGACCGCTTTCTTTGAATGGTTGTTTTAAATGATGGTGAGAAGCACTTTCCAGACCTTCTCACAAATTCCAAGGCTCTGCTTACTGTTTATTTTTCCCATGTCTAATGTATATTCATCCTCCTACTTCATGGTTTGGCGATATTATTTCCTCTCCTTAAACCCCAAAGTTCGCTGTATCAGACAATTAGTAAAACATTTTCTCAGATCATCCCTTTTTTCTGTGGGGTTTTGGTCCAGTTTATTGCAAATGCTTTATAATGCCAAAATAAGTATTTATCTTCCCAACAAATAATATTCACAGTGTCCCTATATAATACCTACAAAGACAATGCTAGCCTCTTTTATCTTAAAGCAGCATCAACACAAAATTTTTTTGTTGTTGATAGACTTATACAAACCTAACCACTAGTGATGGGCAAATCTCCCCAGTTTCGCTTCGCTGGAAAATTCGCGAATTTCCAGAGAAATTTGCGAATTGGCGAAAAATTTGCGAAACGAGTCGCGGCACGCTTTTGATGCACGCCACGTCAACTTCGCCGCGTTGCGTCATTTTCAACGCGCGTTGCGTCATTTTCGTCGCGTCGTTTTCGGTGTCAGAAACGGCACGCAACTAGTTTTTTCTGCGAATTTTCACCAGGCGAAATTTCGCTGGCGTTTCGCGAATTTATTCGCCAGTGGCGAATCGCAGGAATTCGCCCCTGGTGAATAAATTCGCCCATCACTACTAACCACCTTAAGACCAATACCACGTTTGATATTTTGGTATTTCAAGAGCTGGTTAAAATCCTACTACTCCTTACTACATGTATCTAGCAGGTCTAGTTTAAAAAGCTGTTACATTAACACCATATTTGGTTTCAGAATGTTAAGAAGAATGTTTGTAAAATTGTAACTCCTAAAATATCTTCCCATATATGTATACAGTTGAAATAGTTTTAAAAGGACATTATATTAAATAATCTCAGTAGGGTTTTTCACACCTCACAACTGAGCCAACAACTGTGCACACCCTAGCTGGAGGCATTTGCATCTCTTGTTTTCCACTTCCATTTCTTTGCATTTGCTAATAGGACCCTCTATCTTTTTGCGTCATATGAATTATATTATATATGACTATGGCATATAAGCAGTACGGCAGCCTACATCATCATCGTCATTTATTTATAGAACAACATACACATGACTTTACATTAATTTATAATGTAAAAAAATGCCTTAACAGACAATAACAATGGGATCAGAGGGTTCTGCTCACAAAAGCTTCCAATCAAAAGGGTAAGGAAAATCGTAATTGTATACAAATGTATTTTTTCTTCAGTATAAAGGGCTTTGGATATCTTGCTAAGCTAATAAATATTATGTACAGGTATGGAGCCTGTTATCCAGAATGCCCAGGACCTGGGGTTTTCTGGATAACAGATCTTTTCTTAATTTGGATCTTCATACTTCAAGTCTGCCAGAAAATCATGTACACGTTAAATAAACCTATTAGGCTGGGTTTGCTTCCAATAAGGATTAATTATATCTTAGTTGGGATCAAGAACAAATTACTGCTTTATTAATACAAAGAAAAAAGAAAACTGATTTTAAAATTTGGATGATTTGGAAAAAAAAATGGAGTCATCGGGAGGGCAGCCTCTCTGTAATTCCATAAGCTTTTTGGATAACAGGATTCAGGATAATGGATCTGTACTATAACGAAAGCTATTTGTAGCTTTATATACCATACATTGATTGCTATTTGTATATTTGTCTTTAATGTATGGCACTAAGAAATCAATATCTGTTTCAGGCGCCTTAATCGAAACAATCTGCAGGTGTTCCCTGAACTTCTTTTCCTGGGGACTCCAAAACTTTACAGACTGTAAGTAATCTTGATGATTCAATGGTGTCAAATTTCGTAATCATTTCTTAGATAAGATGAATATGTACCTTCATTACATTATTGTTTGTGGTTTCATTAATGTGAAGTGGAAGCAACTGTTGTACTTATTTATCTTCATAAACATGTTGTACTTATTTATCATTGGCTGAGGGCAGATACTTGGGTGAAGAGTCATAGTATTTTCATAGCATGAGTAATACATGGATACACCAAAAACAAAGCATTTCTATAATTCTAACATTTAACAAACTGAAAGGTGAGATAAGGCTGGATGCTCCTGCAGTTTCTCAGCTATCTCTCCTAAGATCTTTATCTGCATTCCTCTCTGTGACATTTGAAATTATGGGACAAAGGTTAACATCCGGAAAACGTTTGCTTAGGCAGCTAGATTATAACACCTTAGAAATAAAATATCATGCATGGCCAAAACGTAATTAACTGAGCATCAACTATATAATTCAGTCTCGATCTTTATAGATAGAAAATGTTCACGCTGGGGAAAAGGGGGGTGAAAAATAATTGTACTTCCTCAGCTGAATTGCACCCTCAGGATAGCGAGAGCCAGAAACAGCAGGAAGAATCATAAGGAACTTGACTTGCAAGGAAACTCGCATAACTGGCCTTAAAATATGCACTTTGTAATTGGCTTCCAATGTGCCGACCTCAGGTGCAGAGAGTCCATCATTTAACATTTCACAACTGCTTTTCACTGGTGTACTAAAAATGTCAGGCATGGAGGTGGTCAAACAACTCAACTTGTATTACATTTCACTTGCCTAAGGGTTATTGCTGTGCTTTTACAAAAAAAAAAAGCATGGCGATGGGCTATCGGTGGGTTCAGCCAAAAGGAAAATGTGTTAATGGAGTCACCTTGTTCTATATTTTTTATTGAATTGTGGGCGTTAAGCTGGGAATGACTGATATTTCTCATGGGTGGTGTGTTGTAATTGGTCAGCAATTTATAAGGAATTTAAGATTGCTTATTGCTGTTTACAGTCTAGCTTTTGACATCTAACAATTAGGGTGATGGCACAGGGGAACATTGTTTTTCATATTTGTGCCAGTGCCCAAATTGCCACATCCAAATGACTTATTACAATGTCTGGCAGTTCCCAGTGAAGTCAATAAGAAGCAGTAGTTTAAATTTGCTGGCCCATGGTATTAACACCCAATATGTCATCCTCATAATGGAACTAAGAAGGCTGTTGTATAAGAAGCTGGTTTTCACTGGTGTAATGTATTTTATGAAATGTTAGTACATTATGTAATTTTATCCAAAAAATTTAAATTAGTTCTGCTTCTTGACTACTACAAAATTATTTGCATTTAACCAACCTGATCTGATTACACCTTAGGGATGTGTTTTAGCCTGTATTTTCTAGTGGCACACCACTAGCTGGCAATAAATTATATAAAGTTATACTGTAGGTTTACATGGCAAATTAAATCATGGCATTTTCACTGGTATATGACCTGATAGCCAACTCGTTGCAGCATTTTGATACTGCCTTTACAGAGCCAGTCATTAAGTGGTAATGCAATAGGTCTAGTAATCTATAGAAACCAATCAACAGTTGTCATTGATAAGGTAATTGGGTGCTTGGGCAGCATACACATGGTCATGTTAGTTTAATAATGAGCCAGTTTACCAACTAGGATGAATAAGATCACCCAATGGCAAATGCCACCCAGATAGTAGGATTTACTTAAATAAATGGAATAAAAATGATTAAAGACCAATGTACTAGCATCAGTGGAAATCAAGGAAAAAACAAGTACCACCACTGATGCACTTAGATATGAGCTGTGTCCCGCATAAAGTGTTGGGAAAATAAATATTCAGTCAGTACTTGGAAGCATTTGGAATGCAATTAACCTCTATTTAGTGCCAACTAGGTCAAATATTTGCTATTGTACACAGTGGATATGTGTGCGCTGCATACAGATCCCATCAACTACCTAGAACTTGTCCTTGTAAGTTCTGAGAATTCGAAAGATATTGGTGAAAATTGTTCGATCAAATCGAATGATTAGAATGATTTTCATTCGATCGAATACACCCGTTTTTCGATCGAAAACGGCCATATTTGATTGAATTACAAAGTATTTTCCACTTTGAAATTCGACCCTTAGTAAATCTAAATATTTGCGAATATTTTCTCCACCGCCAAGTTGTGGAATAATTCAAATGCAGAGTGCGCATAAATATTCGCAATTTGCGATTTTTGTCGTAACGTGAAAAATAAATTTGCAAATCTGTTTGCACGCTCTTATTCAGCTTTATAAATATAACCAAGTGCAAATATATTCACTTTGCGAACCAATCTGCCCTGCACAAAGTTTATAATTGAGCCCTAGTATCTTTCTAGAAATAGGCTAGGAATTTTATATTTTAGACTGTTTATGGTATCAGAAAGTCAGAAATATTGTAGAACTAGAACTTTCAGTATTGTTGCAAGAGCTCACGGTCCCTGGTTAAGCAATGAGACACCAGGCAAACACAACAATAACATAGCCTAGTAACTGAATTCAACTTTTTTTCCAGCCAGAAAAAAAAATTATACAGAGAGTAAATTACCGCTAATGAATATATTTATGCCCATAGTGATTCGTTTACTGAATAAGAATAAAGTTGGTAGAGAGAGGCTTACTCTCCTGGTTACCTGCAAGCAAACGTATTACAAAAGCATATTTGTGAAACACAAGCTTTTCACCATATTCTGAAAGCTATATTACAAGACAATTTGCCATTAAAGACCATTGAGTATAAAACTACCTATTAACTCATATTAATGGTACTTTTGCACTTACCCACAGTCTTTTGTGTTCAATGCAAATAGCCACCTTTGAGTCACAAAATGACCCCAGAGTCTTGAAGAGGAATGCGTTTAGTCAACTGACAATGAAAAGTTAGCCAAGACAAAGCCTCAGCCATTATCTGGTGGGATGTTGTGCCCCTCAAACTGAGTAGCATTGCAATGATGTTCATGAAGTTCTGGTGCTGGTCCAATGATTGCTTGAGCATTAATGATCCCATGCAACCACCATAAGTCAAACTCTGACCCTTCATGCTCTGCATACCAGCCATTAAAAGCACTCATTATATATTAAGTTGTCCCCGGTACATTATTGGTTCTATTTCCATAAGTTATTTTTTTTTATTAAGTGAAAGAAGGGTGCATGTGTAATACAATCCATAACTGATATAAATGTTGACACAACTATGACACATGTTTTGTATAACCTATTATTAATGTCCTGACATTTGACCATCAGTGTAAAAGAAAACATTTGAATGATAAAAGATTGTCTTGAAGAGGGGTATACTAACCCTTTGATAAAAGGCCAAGGAGCACTACTGTTTCCTATAACAAGGAAATTATTTCCATACTGGACCAAATTTTTTAAACAATACTTGTTGTAATGGCTCTTGGATGCCGTCCTCCATCCCCGCCTTGTACATAATAATCATCTGACTTCTAGTTGCAAATGAGATGCCAGGTGAAAGGGGACACATGCTTAGTTTGTAGCCTAAAAGCAATATGAAAGAAAGATGGTTCCATGTATATGAATTATGATTAGCCATGGCTCCTTGCCGCCAGCAATCTCATATTCTTTCTCTTTGCAGTATGCTCTGGTTTCTCTTTGCACCAGCTTATAGAGCACTGCATGGTCAGGTCAAGGCACTCGTTCGGAAATAGTAGTACAGTTGCAGCTGTGTTTGATGGAGCAGGAGACTAGTTTAAATAGCATTTCCATTTATCCAGTCCATTAACAGAACACTGTAAAGTAATACCAACTCTGCATAAACTGCAGGACACTGTAATAAAATTACAAGCACTTGTTGACAGATGGGGAGCGTAAGTGAAAGAGAAGTGATATGTTTTGAGTTTAAATGAAACAGTGGGTCAATTTTTATTTTTATTTTAGCTCGGATAAAAGTGTCTTGAACGTATTTTGTACTTGATGACGCCGCTGGTTGAGCAGAAAGGGATACACACACATAATGATTGATAAAAATTGTGGAGATTCTTCAAGGTATCGCAACTCAATTTTGCAGTGTGCAAAATGCTAATAAAATGGGTTATTAGGGGAGTATTGGGAAAATAGTCTTAGGTACTGTATTCCTTTAGCTTAGCACAAATCAAATTGGCCCACATGATTAAATGTTGTATAAAAAACCTAACAGCATATGTATAGTCTTATAGTCATGAAGTTTTTGTTGGCACTTGATAGAGTCATATACAAATATAAGTTGTAAAAAGTTAGCGGAGCTCACCCTTGTGAAAGTGTGTGTTCCTGCTGCTCACATAAAGTATTTGGGATTTCCAACACCGGGAAGTTGCTCCATGTCAGTAGACTCGTGGCATAGCGCTGACCAAGGAATCGCAGGATAACGATCACTCTCTTTTAGTGAAAAGGTGGCTTTATGTCAACACAATAGTGAGTACATATAGCAGTGGTGGGTGGTAAAAATAATGCGTTTCGTGCCCTCAGACTCGGCACTTCATCAGAGCCCACTGTCTCTGATGACTTCAATAATTCTACTCCATCCACATGTTATTTCGGAACCTACTCTGCTTGAGAATGTTTCATATAAAATGTGTCCTATACTATATATTATTATTATACACAAAACACACTGCTTTTTAGAATTATAAAGGGAGACACGTTTAAATAAGCAGATATTTTGGATATATATCTAAAGGAATAAAGCTTGAAATTGCTACTTTTTTTTCTGACTGAGCAAAATAATATAATTAATTGTGTGCCTAAATTATAAATGATGAAAAATGTTATTAGCTACATGCCAACATCTCTTTTAACAAGTAGTCAAGGTGACAATATAGAGTTCATTAGGGTTTTAAAATGTGCCACCAACAAGAGGAAAACATAGAAATTAGATATGATCATATGCACCTGGAAATTCTATATATTCCACTTTGTTTAAGAGCTATATGATTCTAAGCTATGCTGTTATACTGCATACAGAATATATTACAGACTATACTTGCGTGTGTAACTGTATTTATATAATTTTGCATGCGGCTCTTACAAAACAGCAGGTTTTGATTTAAAGTGCAAGGTTATATACATTACCCAAAGCAAATTAGAAGCTTATAAGTAGATGAAACATGAATGGCAGAAACAGCTTGCCCTTGTAGATCTTGAAATCTAATTAAAATCATTGGACTGCATTGAACGGTTGCAGATGAATATGTCCTTTCATAGTTTGGAATATTCTTCCATTCATTAATAGCTGGGTAAAGAAGGGGTATTTGATGTACGGTTGTACATAAACAAAGACCCTTTCCCTGACCAAAGAAGAAAATGATGTGATCCCAAGTGATCCAATTGTCAGGCCTACGGGCTAGATGGCAAAAACATGTGCATTTTTTTGACTTGCGGATGACACATTTTCACTGAAGTGTGACACCCTCCTTTTGTGGGTCAATGGATAACCTCCCACGTGTTACAAGAGAGATGATTGGCTTGCGGGGTTTTCCATACTTAGTCATTGACTTCAAATGTATTTTTATCAGGTAGAATTGGGGTGCGACACTGTCACAGACAGAAAAATAGCTGGCTGATTTGGTTAAAATAATTGGTCTAACCCATTATATTTTATTGTGGTACAATTTATCTATGGACTTTATAACACATGATCTTGAAATGTTCTTAGTATCATAAGTATCCTCTCTATTCAAATCTTCATCTGAAGTATCCATTGTAGTTATTTCTGATTTGATTTTTATTTTATTTAACATATTCATACAGATTCTAATAGAGTTGACATTTTAGCAGGTCTGATGTTATTCATGGCTGGATGCGTCATATGCCATAGCTGTGTACTCCTCCTCATTAGACTAGTTTGGCCCCTGCCACATTACAGTAACAGGGTTATGGGAATTACAGAATTCTGTTGCCATGGTTATTGTTGTCCAGAAAGATTGATATCACTACTCATACCATGATCTACCATAATAGCTAACAGAAATTTGTTTCGAACACTTGAATGTAGAATTCTGTTATTCCAAATTATAATCTATTCTGATGGCACGTGGTAATCTATCTGATAATAATATTAATTAATGAATGGTAGCTATCATATGGAAAAACATTTGTTATCCATGTATACTCCTTGCCGTAGTGTTCACCCCTCACCTGTGTCTTACATCTAGACAAAGATGTGAATGCTGAAGATGATATAGGAAACATGAGAATTACATAAACTGCTAAATTAAGGATCCCTAATGTACAAACCTGAGAAATAAATGGGGTGGCTTAGATAGCTGCCATCATCGGTAATCATTTTAGCCCAGAATTGCCCACACTAATGCGAGGTCTACTTTTAGTGACATTGTCCCATTATGATCTACATCCATAAAAGCATTGTTAACATTCTGTTCCATAGAAAATATTACATATATTGATTTATGAGAAAATGTACATTGTTATATTTAACAAACAACTATTTCTTCTGTAACCTTAACAATATAAATATCTGACTGAAAAACATGAAATAGAAGGGTGATTTAGACAAGCTGTTTGTTGACAGTGTCTTGAGATCTACTGATCACCAGTTAAAGGTCTGTTGGTAGATCCCGATCTACCATTTAGGCACCCCTGCTTTAGCCAATACTGATCTAAATGCTTGGCCACTTATGGGCCCCTTGGACTTGGAACAGTCACTCTGGCAGCTGGTCTGTCTAGGACAGTTACTTACATTGACTTATGCGTTACATGTTGCTCATTAAGCACTTTAATATACCCAATGGCCTCATCCCTGAGGCATACAGAGCCTCCATCAAGCTGACAGTTCTCATGGAAATACCATAAAACCAAACACAACCATGTTTTTGTGTGGCTAACTCTTACATTTGAGTGTGGTTCATTGTTAAAACAAGGTTGGGGACAACTGATCTAGGACATGTCAGTCTACTAATGCTTCTTCTTAGTGCATTTATAAGGAAGACTCCAAATAGGGTGGGGTTGCAGTTCTTTCCTGAGTGTGGCTTATGGGTAAAAAGTATGGGGCCCTGACCATTTGCCTTTGCATTGTCAGTCTTATTTGGCCATGGAATTTATATTGTAGAAAGAGGACTCCTTGCTACAATTACTATATCATTATTCAATTTTCAACACAAGTATGTATGACTTCTGAGATATTTTATACTAGTCATTGTGAGCCAGCTATGGTTCTATAAAAGCTAACTGTGAATATGAAACAGATGATGTTTCCCATTAATGACTTTGGTTACATAACATTTAAGAATCCCATGCACTTGCATTTAGTAAGCAAGTGTGATCCAACATAGACTGAGTCTGATGTCTAAATTTCCTTCGCACCCAATAATGGCAATTGTAAGTATGATATACCAGTCCCCCCAAATTGGATCACACATGCAAGGCTTTTTTTGTATTTATCTCATTAAACCTATAGCTTTTATTGCTTAGACTACAAGGACAACTCTTTATGCATGTTCGCTTAAATAAACATATTGAGAAGAAAAAGCATTTCTCTGATAATTTAATAGTAAATTTGCCGTAGGTCTTGCCATGAATTGTAAATAGATCGCTGGTTTGTTTGCATTAGTTTGGTAACATAATTATGTTTAAGTTTGCTTACTAAACCAGCACATATACTGTGTTACAGAACAAACATAGAGGTTATTGTCACCTGTTAGAACCTTATATGAGTGTGATTTGAGAAGCTGAGGCAAACATGAATTGAAAGGGGGAAAAAACATGAAAATAAAAGCCTAAAGTATAAAGCTCAGAGAAAAAATTTATATTTATTGCAACAGATCCTCTACATGAGTGATATCAACTATGTAAAGAGAAAAGTATCCGTTTATACTCCCATGGAATTGCCCGGCACAGATTAACAGATGAGAGAAAGGACTTTAAATACCAATAAGAAGATTTAAGGGAATATTTTGGTTAATGGTCTTTGAACACAATAGCTTGCAGTGTTTATTTCTGGAGAAATATTAATCCTCTGCTTTAAAAGGGACTTTTTTTGTAACAATCAACTGCCAATCAGCATTGGAAAAACAACTTTCTTTCCAGCAAGGATTTGAGATGCTGACGAAGGAATAAAGCAAGTCCCCTGACTAATATATAAAAAGGGAAGCAGCTGCAAGGAGAAAAGTCTATGAAGAGTCATTGTGATATTAACTACCCTGTCAGAGGACTAGTCCATTTTATTTCCTTGATAAATGAAAATGGTTGTCCACCTATGTACTGACTCAGCTTTCATTTTGTTTCTCTTAGTAGCATTCAGGCAGGAGAAATCTTTTCTTTCTTGGCCTTCACATATATCTAATTCAGATGCCGTTTCTCTGTTTTTTTTTATTGCATTAGGCTTTTCTCAGTTCTAAGGAGTTTTAAGTGATTGAGATGAAGAACTACATTTTTTCCTTCTGTACCCATTTAGCCATGGCAATGACTGGAAAAGGCAGTGAAGTTGTAAAACTAGCAAACACAGGTGGTACAGATGCAATGGGGCTATTGGTTAACTGGACCAAAGAAATGTATTTAAATGTGGCATGCCCATTGGTTTGTATGAGAAGAGACAATGATAGGAGTAGATGTGTGGTTACTCAAGTAGCACTTCAGACAATCAGTGTCAAGCATGTCTGTTCCAATATGGGACATGTTGATATGCCAGCTGGATACACTCCCCAGCAGCCTTTATTTAGGTCACAAGCTGAACCGTGTGACTGTCTTTTGCTAAATTATCAAGGGAAACCAAAATGTGGCTTCTGCAACATACCTCTATGGGGTGATATGCTGGACACAAGTCCATTGCACTGACTTTTCTTGTGCACATGTATGTTCCATATATAATTTTACAACAGAAATATCTATTTTTAACAAAAAAAATACAAAATGTATTTTCTTTTCATCAGTTTAAGAGGTTAAAGGGATTCAGACTTCAACGTCATATTCCTACAATATGGAGGAATACTATGGGATGGAATCAAACTAAACCATTGGAGACAATTGTGTCAGTTAATCACTGTAGCCCAGCTAGAAAAAAATACAACTGCAACACCTCTTTGTTGAGAAAAGTTGAATTTAATAGGTCAGACAACCTAGCCCGGTTGTCTGATCTAATAAATTCAACTTGCTTAAATTCAAGAGGTGCCGCAGCTGTATTTTTTCTAGTATGTCTATGTAACCCCTGGGTTTCTGAACTGCTTTGCACCCAACTCACAAGGTTATACAAGGTGGTTGAAGCACACACAACTTCTAGTATTTTAAATCACTCTAGCCAGGACCTGGGTTTTTCCAGATAAGGGATCTTTGTACTGCTATTCTAGGCTTGTAGGTGTTTAGTGTGGAGCCATAAAGTGTTACATTCCCTAACCAATCAGCCCAGAAGTGAACAATACACAGTCTGCACTGTCAATCAATTCAACAACACGGTTTGTATATTTTAAGGCCATACTAAAACCAGATTTCTAAAGGTTAGTGAGACCTCAACTCCTAACAATCATTTTAAAAGTCTACTAATAATTCTAGATTCTTCCAGATTGTCAATAGTTAGATTTGTACTTGACCTGTTAACAGAACTGTTGCTCTTTCTACAAGAAGAAAGCTACCAAAATTCCCAAACATTTTTTTTAATTGAAAGAACAATTGTCCTTCCTGTTTTAAAAATATAGCAGGGAAGCCTGGTTGGAGTCATGTGTCAAACCAAATGTTTATAGACAAGCTGTTTGACCTAATGCTTCAGGCTCTGAAAGAAGATGTGTGGTTTATAGGTCATGGGTTTAGCTAGGATTTGACATGGCATCAATAAATGAAACTCTAGATATCTTTATTTAGATCAGATGATCAATGTAATAAGACATTTTAGAGTTTGTTTACAATGTTAGAAGAATGGGCGAGTTTTTCTTCACAATACACTTTGTAAGAGTTGAGTTGCACCTTCTGTTTACAGGTGCAATGTTGCCCATGTGTATTTGCATCACTGGATGCAGGCAATAACAGTAACACAAGGGTGGGACATAGTAATCCCATAGGATCCCCTCAAGGGTCCACTGTGGGAACAAAGAACAGCTTCTCTTCACCAGCATTATCATTTACCACATACTGAAAGTCACAATTCGATGAGAAGAAATGCCCATAAGAAAAAAAAACACCTTTTGACTTTAATGCTTTTGAAGAAAAAAGTAATCATAACAAAAAACGCCTATTGACTTTAATGCATTTGGAGCATGAAAAATTGTTGTGCTCATAAATAATTGCAACACATAAAAAAAATTACACCCATTGATTTCAATGCGTTTCGCAAATTTTCCACCTTTCACAAATCATCTTGCAGTTTCGAGAGTTTTTTTGGCAAAAGCCAAACAGATTCACCCGTCACTAGTCTCAGTTTATCGGCATAGTCTTTGCACATGGCTTTAATCAATGAGATATTTGAGATGATCTTTTCTTAAGTGAGTTCTACAAAAATTAGAAAACACAGGCCTATTAAAAAATGTAAAAGGGTTAGTTGCCAATAGTGTCCCATTGCAACTGAGATTCAGAATAAGTACTGCTATATATATATATATATTTTTTTTTTTAGAAAGGCCTCGGAGGAGGCCGAAACGTTAGTTTTTCACGCAAATAAATACATTGTTTTTTTGGTTTAAGACCTAAGAGTGCGGACCTTATTGCTTGGATATATATATATATACATTCCAAGGCTATTGAAAACATTTGTATATACACAGGGTATATTCTCCAAAGTTTTAATCTTTATTGAATCAATATTTTGATCCTCAACTGGGACCTTTCTCAAGATATATATATCCACAACAATAATCCATCATTGACAGGACTTGCTTAAAAAGTGAAAAAATACTTTTTATTGTGCAAAATCAACGTTTCAGTCCTTCATCAAGAATGAAATGTGATCAAACCGTTGATTTTGAACAATAAAAAGGATTAAAAAAAATAGGTTGAAGTCCTATGAGTGCTGCGTCATTGCTGGGGATGTGCTTGCTGAACTACCATTTTGCACCCAGGCAGTGGATTTTTCTTTTTTTGTGTGTGCGCCCTCCATTACTATGATATATGTATATGTATATATATATATATATATATATATATATATATATATATATATATATATATATATATATATATACTATATAAATATATACTATATATACAATACGTATATATATATATATATATATATATATATATACTATATTACTATGTGTTTGGTTTTCAACAATTTCAGTTTTCTTTGATAAAAAAAGTTTTGTTTAGTGGAGGCAGCATGTCAAAAACATTAAGCTCTCCTTAGAATAGAAAGTCCACATGTTTCCGTTATATCCCCCCAAAATTTGGCCATAAATGTGATTATGCAGCTTAGGTTTGTTTGCAGCAAGAAGAAAATGAACAGAATTCTAATCAGAATTACCGTGGACAAACTCATGACGGCTGGTTTCTTAGATTGCTCAAGGGTTTAAGAGCCTGGTTTTCCTGAATAGCTGTGAAAAGGCCCAAAAAGAGAAGATGATTGCTTCCCTTGTACTTTTGATGATTAAAATTTCTACCATTTTCAGTTTCTGTTTGTTCTGTGTCTTAAACCAACAAAATTCTTACTTAAGACCAGAGGAAACTTGCACAGGAAGAATAAAAAGGCTGGGTGAAAAGTCATTGTGGGCCAACAATTGGTCCTAATCCCCACAAAATGCTGGAGAAATTAAATTTAGTCTTTTTTTCCCCCTTGAAGTGTTACCTAGGTCACTGAGCAATGAGAAAGCTGAACTGGTCGCTGAGTAGACCTTATCTTTGTTTTGTGTCTAGATGCTTAACCTTAGACACGATAAGGGATCTTAAAGTGTTGTGGGAACTTGATGCAGAGAATTAACACCGTGTCTTTTATTGCACTGGATTTATAATAGGCTATGCTGTCAGTAAAAGAAATAGCTCTGTTTACATTTCAGTGTTAAATGATCATTTAATTAACACCATGAAAAACTTGTGAAATCCTTAGTACCTTTTATTGTTGGCATCCTGGGAGTTTTAATATCCCAGTTGGCGGAAATTTGCTTTATATGTCTCACAAAGGGAATTTCTGTACTCTGCGAAATGTTGAAAAGAAGAGCCTTTCAAGTCTTGTTGATCTGTTCTGTCAAATTTCACTGGATTCTAATTCTAGTGCATTTTAAGAATCTCTGCAAACTCAGATTTTTTTTTTCTGGTTCTATTCTGCTATTGTCCTGCCCCTCTACGTTTCACAAACACTTGTGTTTGTCAAAAATCTCCATGTGTTTGTAACCGCTAAACGATCTCCTTGGCATTAAAACTTTACATTTCCTGTGTGAGTGAAATGATGTAAGTAATGAGACTCCTTTCCATTCTCCGAGGAATGTCAAGCAATCACACTTCAGAAGGTCACCATGATAGGCCCTTAATTTTCTATTGGTAATAAAGCAGCAGTGTAACTTGCCTTCATGCTGTGTTATGATATCTCCATTTAGTGTGTGTATGTACAATATTATATATTTATGATTGCAAATGAATTATATGGAATTTGGGACATCTGCACAGAGATCGCATTCGTTCATTTATTCCTTCTGGAAATGTATTACTCTATTTTCTTTTTGCTCCCCCCCCCCAAACTTCCAAGAGCTGGGCATATTTCCATTATAGTTGTCACAATATTTGTATTTTTAGTTGAGTTGAGTTGAACAGGCCATAAAAATGTAACTCTTTTATTCTCTGCTATTTAAGAGTGTTCCTGATCTGAAGTGTAAAATAAATAATGGGTGGGTTTTGTTTGGGTGCTTGAATGGTTTTTAATTTAAATGCAATAATTAGGGTTTTATTTATACTAGAAGTGCTTGTTTTTTATGTATTTTTTTTAATGGTGTGTCAAAGAATTAGCAATATTCCTTCCATATTGCTAAGAAATAGTGACGTGTGAATCTGGGGCTATCGCTTCTAGCAGAAATTCACAAAATGGCAAAAAATTCGCAAAATCCCACCGTGTCTCATTTTGGACGCGGACGTTCGTCTCTGGATGCTGGCGCCCATCACCAGCGTCAAAAAAAAAAAACACCGGTGTCCATTTTTTCGATGCCAGCAATGGGTGCCGGTGTCCAAAGACTGACGCCCTCGTCCAAAATGAGATGCCGACGAATTTTCACCAGGCAAAATTTTTCTGGTGTTTCGCAAATGTATTCGCCTGCGAATTCACCCCAGGTAAATAAATTCGCCCATCACTACTAAGAAAATGTTTCATGTAGACTCTTAAAGGGATTCTTCAAATTTAAATTAACTTTTAGTATGATATAGAGAGTGATATTCTCAGACAAATTTCGACTGGGTTTCATTTTGTATTATTTGTGGTTTTGGAGTTATTTAGCTTTGAATTCATCAGCACTCCAGTTTTCAGTTTCAGCAATGTGGTTGTTAGGGTGCAAATTACCCAGCAACCACACATTGATTTGAGTAAGAGTCTTGAATATGAATAGAAGAGGCCTGAATAGAAAGATAATAAACAATAAGTTGTAGCCTTACAGACCATTTGATTTTAGATGGGGTCAGTAACGAAAGCAAGAAAGAGTCAGAAGGACGTGGCAAATAATTAAAAATTTTAAAACAAAATAGCTAATGAAGGCCAACTGAAAAGTTGTTTAGAATTAGTCATTCTATAACATACAAAGGGGCAAATTTACTATTATTCCCCAAAAAAGATTAGTTTTCCCTCGATATTCGATTAGCATTCGATTTTCGAATGTTAATCGAATAGTTTTAGGCTACCTTTTTATTCGATCATCGATCATTCGACGATCATTTATGATCTAATAACGATCGTTCGCTCATTCGAATGAATTATTCGATCATTCATACGAATCCTATTTGATCAGGACTTAGCCTCAGAAGCCTATGGGAGGCTTCCCATAGGCTTCTATTGCAATTCGGTAGGTCCTGTCTGCAGAATTGCGCAGTCGAATAGGTTTAGGTTTTGCCAAAATTCGATGATCGAACGATCGAATGAACGATTATTCGATCATTCTAATTCATTCTAATGTAGTCGATCATTCGACCGTTCGATATTCGATGATCGAAAATGCCGAAATCGGAATTTTCGATCATCCGAAAAAATTGTACGATCGGAATTCGAACGAATTCGTTCGAACTTCGATCTATTTGTGTGAATTTCATAAATCGCCCCCTAAAAGTTAATTTAAAGGTGAACCACACCTTTAGGAATGTTGCCCTTTTCTTTTTGTCCATTATAGCATATAAAGCAGTCCAAAGAGTATCAGCATGGCTTGTGGTATGTTACCATTGGTACAATTTAAGTGTAGGAATTAAGGTAGGTTAGGTGTGGTGTAACTAGGGCTCCACTAACAGTAATGGACAGGGTGGCTATTTACTTAAAAGAACAGTAACACCAAAAAATGTAAGTAATTAAAATTGTACAGTTGCCCTACCATGGTACAACTTATGTATTTGGTTCAGAAATAGTACTAGAGTTTATTTATACAAGCTGCTGTGTAGAAATGGGGCAGCCATTCAAGGCTCAGGTTACATGACAGATAACATATACACACTGTAGAATCCCATTGTATCTACAGAGCTTATCTGTTATCTGCTTAGTATCATTTGTCTTTTCTCGCTTTTCAGCCTTGAATGGCTGGCCCCATAGCTACACAGCAGCGTGTTTATATAAACTATTCTAGGCTTTCTAAAGCAAACATATAACTCTTACCAATGCAGAGCAACAGTACATTATATTTGAATTACTTTACAACAGCATTCTTTTTTGGTGTTACTGTCTTTTTAAAGCTCTTCATGTGCCATTGCTTTGAATATTTGAATATGAGAGGGACTACATAAGCGCAAGTTCTCTTGAACACTGAGTGAACCATCCCTAAGGTCTACCTAGCTGAGGGACATCTTTACAAAGGCCAGAACCTCAAAAGACTTCAGTTATTACATTGTAATCAAATACATTCAGATATTCATGATTTTATAGCACTTATTCATTAATGCAGATTATTAAAAAACATAAATGTATGTGAACTCTGCCTTACCCATTGATGTTTCCTATTGCAGATCAGAGATTCCAAGGCCATGAGAAAGCTTTAATCCTTTCTTGCCCTCTTCATAATAATGTCTGTGATAATTCAGAAATATGTTTTATGTGGCTTGAGAATCAGACAGAAAGCCAAATGAAATATGCATCACTTGTCATTCCAGGATAGCTTCTAAGAACTACATAGTGTGAGATATGTGAGTGTTTTTTATGCTATATCCAGCGTCATTATTAATCACACTGGTCCTGGTTCCCATTTTATAAGAATTAGTTAAATGTACCACAGAAACATAAACAAAACCTTGCTAATTAAACAAACATACAGTAAGGATAACATATGTGTGTGAATTATATAGTGAATAAAGTACCCCTCTTGTAAATTATAAGGATATTATAAGTTATAAGGAGTTTCATGACCATATACAACACAAGGCCAAAGGTCAAATGTTTTATACAGGTCATGAAACGCCGAGGTAACTTCTAAAATCCTGGGATACTTTATTTATTATAATACACGAGTTTCAATGAGTCATGTGACAGAAATTACATCAGAACTCACCGTTTATAACTGATGACATCAGAACTCACCGTTTATAAGGAGATAATTTACAAGACATTGACGGCTTTTGTGTATTATACAAAAATATATGAAGGAAATACCATAATAAGGGAGTCTGTGAAATATTAAAAGACAAATTTAAGGGATAATGGCTCTTGATTCATGCTTTTTATCCAAAGAGACAATATCTAAAATTGCTTCCCTGTGACATTAATTGAAGGTGCTGCCAGTTACCAAACAGGCAACATATAAAAAGAAGCACTGGGAAATGTTCTAATTAGGTTCAGTAGGACTATGGGATTTTCCCATTGATGACATTGGGTTTCAAGGAGCAGTGTGCTGTTGCCTTAATTTATTGAGATTTTTTTCTATCATGACTGGGGGTCTACTAGAACTGGCTGCCAAGACTAACATCTTGGCAGAATTGCAACATTTCTTCTATCACAAGAGAATTGTGATTGTCAATCTGACTAGTTCACTCTGCATGCAAAATGAAGCAAGATATAACAATGATCTGTGGCTGCAAGTCAAAACTAGGAGTTCAGTGTTTACAAACTATTGTCTCAGTTGGCAATCACACATAAATATATATAGCTGCTTTCATAGGGTAATGTTTTCCACAGTCAATAAACTGCCTGAGAACATCAACCCACTGCTGTAACCCTAACACAAACCTCTTACTTCATTTTCATTCTCAATCAAGATAAGGTTGATGGTGTTTCACCATCTCATCTAATCCTTTTAGGTAGCAGACTCTCAAAAAACTCTTTACTGATTTCCATTGTATTCTGTTCCACTGTATTGTACATAGTGGACAGCTTAGTGGTGAGACGTTAGCATTCTTGCCTTGGAGAAATTGAGTTTGGAGTATGATGACACCTCCTTAGAAATGTCAAAAAATTAATGCAATAGCACATGGAAGGTATGATGGCTGAGCACAAATCTGGCAGGGATTCACAATTTTTATTTACCCTCACTTAAGTATAAAAAGGATTGGGGAGCTACATAAGCATGAAGATGGTTCGTGGCATTGTCAAATAAGTAATGTGATTGTCTATTTTGCAGCCCCTCGTGGACAACAACCTGCAGGAGACTGCACTAGACTGTTTGGAATAAACTTGTTTATGTATGCCTTCAATAGAGGAAATTAATAAGGAGCACCTGCATTGAGGCACTGGAAACAAAACCAAAGAGAATGGAGAGACACTAGTTGGGATTAGTTCAGAGTAACTCATAGGGGCAGATTTATTAAGGGTGGAATTTAAAATTCAAATTCTCAAATTTTTATTGTCAAAGCTGTCAAATTCAGATAGGGAATTATCCAAACTCAATTCGAGTTTTTTACCATACTGTGGTCCTTTAAGAATTCAAATTTGACTATTCACCCCCTAAAAGGTCGAATTTTGAATTCATTCAAATTTAAAGGGGTGGTTCACCTTCAAGTTAACTTTTGATATATTGTAGAAGGGCCAATTCTAAGAAACTTTTCAATTGGTCTTCATTATTTATTTTTCATAGTTTTTTAATGATTTGCAATTTTCTTCTGTTTCTTTGCGGCTTTCAAATGGGGGTCACTGACACCATCTAAAAACAAATGCTCTGTAAGGCTACAAATGTATTGTTATTGCCACTTTTTATTACTTATCATTCTATTCAGTCCCTCCCCTATTCATATTCCAGTCTCTTATTCAAATCAATGCAGGGTTGCTAGGGTAATTTGTACCCTAGAAACCAAATTGCTGACACTGCAAAATAGAGAGCTGCTGAATAAAAAGCTAAATATCTATAAAACCATTAACAATAAAAAATGAAAACCAATTGCAAATTGTCTCAGAATATCACTCTCTACATTATACTAAAAGTTAACTCAAAGGTGAACAACCCCTTTAAGGGAATTTTAAAAAACTCACATGAATTCGAAATTCGACCCTTGATAAATGTGTCTCCTAGTGCTTCCCATTGATGTCAGTATAAACAATCCATGGCAGGAAGTTGCTGTTTGTTAAGTGACTTTTTTGCTAATACAAGTACAATATGAAAATGACCAAGTAAAAAACAGTACTGTAACAAGAGCTGCAACTTACACACAATTTACCAAAACCGATTCTTATTTATATCTGTACAGGCATGGAATCAGTTATCCAGAAACTCATTATCTAAAAAGCTCAGAATTACGGAAAGTCGTTTCCCATAAAATACATTTGAATCAAAAAATTTAAATTTTTTAAATTATTTCCTTTTACTCTATAGTAATAAAACTTGATCCTAACTTAGATACAACTTAGATGTAAATAATACTTACTGGAGGCAAACCAATCCTATTTAGTTTACCCCAAAGTCTCCAGCATTATGGGTAACATGTCCCATACCTCTATGGGGAAATTACAAGTTTCTGTTTTGCATGCAAGAATGGGAATGCAAATGGGATCTATTGTATGTGTTGCTGCAACACTAAAATTGAAATGCCTGAAGTAGTACCTCCTCAAGGCAGTATTTAATTATAGGGTTTCCTTGGACGCCCTGTTCTTTGTACATTGTATCTTATTCAGCAATTAGGGTTCATTGTGCAAATATCAAAAATAACAATAAAAGTCAATCCTAATGAGTCATTATGGTCATTGAAAAGCCATAACAAACAATAATAAAAAATGAATGGTGACTACTAAAGGCCTGTGTATAAGCTAATAAAAGTATGAACTTTCCGTTTAGATAGTATACAAAACATATGAGCATTTTAGCATTATTAACATACATAATATACATGAACCAGGTGGCTAAGTATTCACTATCTCTAAGCAAATGACTGAGCACTAAAACACTGAAATGTAACCAAAATTAAGTAGACTCCGTGGACTGCTGATGCTTAGAGAGAGATTCCTATAGTCACTATGGGATTCCATCAGTATAAGCAGTGCACATCACTAAGTACTTTGCCTACATGATTCATGCACATTCCACATTAACAAGAGAACAATAGCCCCTGCATGTCTGTCCTTAGGGCCTATTGATATGTTGAAAGATGGGGTGTGGGAGAGGTAAAGCTAGTGGAGTTTCATTCCTCGAGCACCTTTCTTCTGAATACACTCTGAGTAATACACATTGCCTCATGGGTAGAGTACTGAAAAAAAGATATATTTAAATATATTCAGTTCAATTGTTTCATATAAGCTGGAAAGACAGATTTTCTCCAAGGGCAAGTAAAGCACCAAACAAGTTTATGTGTGTAGGGGTAACTGCTTTACATGCTTTATTGTCTAGATTCTATTTATCTTTTTTTAATTGTAAAATGTGTAGGCATTTTATATTCATTTAAAAAAAAATAAACTAAATATAATTAGCAACAGACAATTGTCTTTAACAACAGACTCACAGGCCACCATGTATTTTGCATGAATTCATTGTAAATCATAAAATACTTTGTTATAATTCCATACTGGTGCTGAACTTAAATTCATAAAAAATATGCTTCAAAAAAGTCATGTGATGATAGCTAACCATATAATAAATTGCTGACAAACATAAAAGCAGGAGGTCAAGGGTTCCAGGTCAGAGAAAGGAGGCCCAGGGCAATGCATGATAACTGAGGCCCCAACTTAAATAGAAGGAAAAAGAAAAACAAGATAAATCAGAGATGTTAAACTTCCATTAATTCAGTTGTGGTCTTCTATGGGACCACAGTGAAGTAAGTGAAGTAGTAACTGATATGCACAGATATCTATTGGTTAGTGCATTTCAATACATTTTGACAATAGACTGGATTGAGCTAAGTAGGTATATTATTTGTATATTAAATTGCCTCTTAAAACCACTAATGCCTATTCTTTATTATTCCTTGCACTGATGGTACTGGCTACATGTTCCATTGTTACAGGGTTGCAGTAACTAGGCTCCTCAAGCCAAAACTCCATTTTCCCATTGTGGGTGGAGAAAAATTTCTGCCTAATAGCTACTTTAACCACCACAATGTGTAGCCACATTCAAAACCTTCCATGTGATATAGGTCCCTATACAAAGCCAATGTAATCATGGCCTAGAAATAGAATATGTTATCTATGGGAGTGTGGTTGGTTAGGTGGGGTGGGATAAGCTGTTGTTTTGCAACAAGACTTTGATTTTAATTTCCAAAAATATAGCTTACTGTATTCAGTTGGTTACGAACCCTCTGTATGTGGTGGTAGAACCAACATAAAAGTATATAAATGAAATACAATTATTTTTACTGTATAAATATTATATAGCTGAGCCTTTAAAACACTGAAGACATTTCTAGAATACACAGTAACAAGAAATTCAGCAGCTATTGATTGGCCATAAGTATTTTATACATAATAAATGATGTGAATAGAAACACAGACAGGGTTTGGCCCCATGGGAATACCCTGAAAGATTTTTTTTCCAAGTGACTGATATAAAAGACTGCACTCTAATGGTTTAATGAAGATGCCTGTCTGCTGTTGGGGGTCTACAGTGATGTGAGCGCTAACACCCTGGTGTCCACTGTTAGAGCAGACTTAGCAGGAAAGAATTTGGCAGCTCAAGTCCTATCATGTGGATGCTTTGCAATGGCAGACACAAAGATAACTGCTTCCACGGTGGAAACATCAACAAATAACCAGCAGCTCCAAATCAGATTAATAATGAATGGGAGAAGCACTAAAATAATAAGATAAAAAGGAAAGGGAAACGTGAAGAGTGATTAAAGGGGAACTGAAATCTGGCATCATGATGCCAGTTAATCCAGGGCTGTTGTTGTTGGTGAGGAATATGTCTAGTCTGAAACTACTAGGCTTGTTTTGTAGATATCTCTATGAGGAACACCACATTGTCATAAGTTGTCTTGTCACTTTTAGTGCAGCCCCATAACACTGTAATTTCATTAGTTCCTCAAAGACTTTGACATTGCATGTTCAAAGGACCACGGAACTTCGAGCTGAGGTCATTTCTTTGATATGTACACTAACTTTGATCTTCAAGGTCGTAACTGTAAACTTAGATGCCCCACGGCATAAATGCATTTGCTTTAATAAGCAATGCCAAGATACAGCGTATGCGTTACTATATATTTCCCTAGGTTCTTTACTGACCCTTTTGTTGTTAAAGTAGCACGGCGTATGCTTCATGGGATGGTACTCTCAGATTTGATTTTTTTTATTTTACATTTATGTGGCACACAAGCAGCAGCATTTTCTTCTCATCTTGAGTTGTTAATGAATTTAAATGTAAATAAGTAGAGGTTATGCAATCTTTATGCTATGGGGCTACCCTCACTCAGTGAGGGCTTAAAACAGTTCATTGAGCCAACTTGTTACCAATCAGATTAACTATCTAAAATGTCTGAAAACCTCTGCTAGAGGACTTCTTCTGTAAACCATGGCTTCCCTCTGGCAGAAAGTGCTTGATTCCCACACCCAACGATATTCATGATAAAATGGCGGGGTTGGTGGACCACCATACAAGTACCAATAATTAGTGGGTATGTTTATAGCCCCCTTAAAGGAAAACTATACCCCTCGAACAATGTAGGTCTCTATAAACAGATATTGTATAAAACAACTCATATGTAAAACTCTGCTTCATGTAAATAAACCATTTTCATAATAATACACTTTTTTAGTAGCATGTGCCATTGGGTAATCATAAATAGAAAATAGCCATTTTAAAAAATAAGGACAGCCTCCTGGGATCCTAGGATTCAACGGTGCACACAAACATACCAAACAAACTATAAAGTTAGGTCACATGAGCCAATTAACAGACAGAGTTGTGTCTTTTGCTTCAACACTTCTTCCTGTTACAGTTAGAGTTGAAATATTTCTGGTCAGGTGATCTCTGAGGCAGCACACAGACCATCATGAAATGGTGGTTCAAGGCAAGAGATGTAAAAGGGCAATATTTGCTTAAATATATATACCAGGTAGGTAAGATCCGTTAATATGTCATTTGATATAAACTATCTGTTGCTCAAAAATTAATTTTTGGGGTATAGTTTTCCTTTAAGTTAAACTAACTACAGTATAAGCTGGCTGACTTTTTGGACCAGCTAAGATTGTATGCTGATCAATGAGAATGCGGTGCTGGTGTTCAGGCTAATACAGTCGTGGCTAGGCAATAACCCCATCATGGTCAATCATTGAGCAGCATTGACTGGAGGCCATGCACATCCCAAGTGAGTATATTGTATAAAGCATTTACTTTCCTGTATATAGTCTTAACTGAGTGTCACAAAGCAAGGTGAGAATTGTTTCTCACTATTATGTTAAGTCCAATGCCAATATTCACATTAGCCTGAAGGACCCCTTTAATATCGGGCTTGAGGACCAAGGCTCTAATACATAGTTGTCTGTTTGTTGTGCCGAAAAATTAAACACTTTCATTTTCCCATTGCGAGAATTTAATTTTTTGTTTCAGCTTCACAAATCACGTAACATATTTTTGTTCTTGAAATTCTTCACTGTATAGGGACCTTTAACACCCACTCTGATTCTTTGAAGCCGTTTGGCATTTTCTACTTCCAAGGATGTCAGTTTCATTTTGCAGAACTTTTTTTATGGTCACCAAAAGCTGACTAATTGCTTAGCAATGAAAGAATATGCAAACAAGGGAAATATAAATCTGTTACACAAACAAGATTTATTCAGCTTTTAATAGTTATCAGTGTTGAAAATCTATTTCAGAGAAGTTGTGAAAATGGCAGCCAGAGAACTCCAGAGAAAGTACAGGCAGCTCTTCGAACCTATAAATCTTAAGTTCCTACACCCTGATAAATTTTAATACTTTATAAAATTGAAATAGTCTAAAATATCTCAGATTCCACCAGCAGCTTTTTCTGCTGCTAGGGAAGCTATTCTCATATCCCATTCTAGTTAGAGAATTTCAGTCTTTGCTTGAAATATGGCAGACTTGAAAGATCCAACACCCTCTCAAATCAATGGTTGTCAGACTTTTTCCACTTCAAGCCCTCCTTGTTGGTCCAAACTTGTATTATTGTCTCTTTAGCTCATAACAAAAATATACTGGTGTATCAGCCAGTCAACCATAGTTTTACGGATATCTATGTCAGCAAAAAAATGTTTATTCTCAACTGTACCATAACTGACCTTTAAACGGAGATTTAGAGTGTATCAAGGTGAGCAAATAGACTTCCTCCCTAAATCTGCCTTCATGCTAAGACCACACTCCCACTACTCCAGGCCCCTATTCTACCCTAGGGTAGAGGAAGGGGTAGCATACAGTTTAAAGAACCACTGTTAAATCTCAAATCACGAGTTCCCAGAAGAGGAACATAAACTGCATGCCTACATTCTTCCATTATAGTCTTCACTGAAATCATATCTACTGTCTCCCCTTTTTCTTTTACATAACATATGTCTATTATCTACTTCTCCTTCTGTAGTATCTCTCTGTACCTCTTCCCTACCGCTAACCATGCACCTATCATCTCTTTAGAGACAAGATTAGGTGTAGGCAGCTAGGAATGCCAGTGGGCCAGCAGGGGTCCAGGTTTTCAAACCTTTCTCAGCACTCGCATTATGAGCATTCAGGGAGAACCATTGATTAATCATGATAGTCTTTAGAAAGAGTGGTGCAAGGAAGGTATTAAGCAAGACCTGTAAGTCATCCATCTCATGGTAGAGGTGTCTCAGTTTCCTGACCATCTGATTTTGCTTGTCGCTTTCTACCATAGCTTCCACAGCTATCCACGACTGTCTTTACCACCAAACCTCTTTGTCTCCTCCACACATTTTGTATCTCTTTCCTGATTCTCTCCATTTCCTAATCTATGTTTCTCCTGCCAAACATTTCCCAAGCAATAGGGGCTGACTTGCACAAAACAAAATGTAGCCCTCAAATCTGACAAGAGCTCAATGCTATTTCTGGCTGAATTTGTGTAGTGCTAGGTAACATGGTTGCTATTTAGATTCTGCCATTAAAATATGGATTGATTTTTGACAATGCAGTTATTTGTCCATTGGGGGCAAATGCTCTTTAATTTTTTTTTTATTCTCTTTTTTAGACATTGTATATGCACAAAGCCATCAATCACTAAATCTACAGGAGTGAGTGATGGTCCTATCCAAAGTGTCACTTTCTTTCTCTTCTAGTCAAGTACCTAAAAGGCTATTAGTGGAATCCCCCCCTGGGACCACAGTAGCCAAGGCAAATCAGTTAATCTCTGTGGATCTGCAGTTTCTCTCTTTGTGTCACATTGTACAGAAATGATTGTACAATTTATTCAATAAGGATCACTAAGCTTGCATTTGTACCGTATACCCGGACTGTTGCATTTTCTATTAACAATAAGAAACAGCACATCTATATTTGATTCTTGCTAAGGTCTGTTGGCCATCTATCCTATTAATATCTATGATGCTACAGCTCAGAAAAGCAAAATGGCAGCTCCTATATAAAAAAATACACATGTATATAGTCTGTATTTTTCATCTGTAGAGGGACGTTTGTCAAGATAGAGGAGCAACTTATGTATGGTGGAACCAGATAATTTCAGAGCCAGGGCCACTCTTGCCACAATGCAAGGTGGGAAGCTTGCCTCAGATAGCAAGGGGAAGCAAAAAAGCTACCCAAGGTAACTCTAACAGCTGTTTCTGTTTTAGAGAATGGAAATACTGTTCTTCTACTGCAGAGATGCCACACCACCTAGAACCCATCCCATGTTAAAGAGTTAAGCACAAGGTGCAGAGGGAGGCGGCATCAGAGCTGTTGTGTCAAGTCGCAGCAACCCTTGATATGCTCCTGGTCAAATCATGTCCATAAAGATATCAGGCTATGGTTATGGCACCTAGGCCACACAATCAAGGTTGTGGTACCAAATGACAACCATTAGGGAGCAAATTTTTTAAGCAATGGTTTAGGTTTCTCTCTCTAGCTAAGATAATATCTCAAAAAGAAACAGAGTAATGAGACACAGCAATATTTTTCAGAAGTACTCTTCTTAGCATTTATGTTGATGCTTCACTTCTGTAAATGTAATATCTGCTTTATATCTGCTTAGTGTTATGCTACATCTGCCTAAAGAGTGGGTTTTGCATGTTTCTGAATAATCATTTCCCTTATAGGTCAGTACCAGTTTCCCCTACAAAAAAATTAATTACTTAAACCCTATGACTCAATTGTTCTTTCATCTTGCCATGTCATGTGTTGGCAGGAACATGTGACACAGCATAGATCAAAGAGGAAACATGCATGGCACACAAGTACTTGACAGACAGTTGAATAAATTTACGCTATGAGGCTGACAAGCCGTTAACGGATTCACAGGCTAGTTGCCTTGATAGATTTGAAAATAGTCAATTTGCCCCAATTTTCTCAATTGGAATCCTTTGCTGGGAATTGCATTTATGAAAATCCCAAATGCCTCTGGAATTCAAAAAAACACAGACATATCTAAGTCCCAGCATGTGTATGGGACCACAGAACTACTACCACAAGTTCATATTATAAATTCTAAAAACTGTCAGTAGTTATTCCATTTCAAGCACACAAATATTGGAGGAGAGCACAGAACTTCCTTCTGATAAAGCAAAGATAAAGAATTTAAGAACTAGGCATGTAAATTATTCCTCAGGGCAGATGTGGAAATAATGGTAGAGTCTTAGTAATAAAGAACAGTTGGTAAATATGGAACCACGTTAGGTCACAGTCAAGAGCATTTAACCTCTGAGCCACCTTCTCCTTTTATATTAAGGGGAAAAAAATGAAAAGCAAAAAAAAAATCTCTTGAAAATTAGATTCAGGTTGAGCGTCTGTGACCTGTGTCATTGAAACGTTCTTCTTGGAAAATCAGCCATCGTTGCACCTTGAAAGACAATTATGGCAAAGGTGCACTGAGTCAGCACAAAATGCACCGGCCACCTCTCTATTTACTGTTTCACTTCTTTACAGTTTGCTATCGATTTTATTTGGGTTGTTGTTGCTCTGAGACACAGGAAGATAAAGTAACTCGCCTGCGGTTATAATGGAAAGACATCAGGCTTTAAATTAGGCTCTCCAGTATCAAAGGCTCTGCAGACATTAAAGCTTCCTGCTCATTTTTAGACAGCCTTTCCATCCAGTACTGCAGTATCATCTATTCCACAGCTAAAAGAAGGATCATTATTAAATAAGAGCATTTCACAGTATTATTTTAGCCATAAAAAGGACAATGGAAATGTTGCAAGAAAAAAAAAATAGTTTATAGGGCTCAGCTCATTTATGGGTAAAATGGGTTTAACTCACAAAGCATTGTTTCTCCCCGAAACTTGTGGGCAAGTTAATAATATTTTAACTCAGGTGTCCAGGGTCCACCAGGGCTGCTACCTTGAGGACTTCACACTCCAGCCAGTCACCATAGCAACCCCCCACCATAAACCTTCAAGCTGCACCCCCCCCCCCAATACATACCACCTTCTTCTTTCAATGTTGAATGCTGACATCATCTACCTTCTATCCATTTATCATTATATATGATATTAGTAATGGCCTTAGTGTTCAATGTACTTTGATAGAATCAATTGGTTCATGGTCTTAACCCTTTTGGACACATGCAGAATAAATATACATCTATGGCCTGCTGTTGTGATGCCTATTTAAAGTTCTGGGACCATATTATAATAGGTATAGATCTAGTGTCAGGGAATCCTAACATGTCTGAAGATTTAAGAAAATGTCTATGTATAAAATTGCATATACATTAATACAAATTGGTTAGGTAGATGACAATACATAAAACCTATTTTAAAATATATAAGAGGCTGTAGAGTTCTGGAACGTGGATACAAGAACAAGTCTGCTGACAGACTTTATATGGTCACAGAACTCTTCATTCACTCCTAATATAAAAGTATTTTACTGTAAGGAGCACACACTCATGATTACACGGGTGTTTAAAATGTTTTATTTTTACTATGCCATGCTTACATATCATCCCTGAAGTCTATTATTTCATGACAAGTGATTAGAGAATACCTTCAGACTACATACCACACATGCCGAGGTATTTTCCTGCGTATTAGATTTTAGTGATAGATGACGAGCTGTCAGACGCAGGCTAGTCCTGGAGTCCATGTTTGGTTTATAAAAGCTCTGTATTCTTTCAGTCTATGTTGCACCATTAATATTGTAGCACCCTCCAGGTAAAAGCTATGAAGGCACTGATCCCTCTTGGTTATTTTTCAAGTTGCAACAAGAAGTACCTAAGCGAGCAGTACATCCTAATATAATTTTCCTCTTAGTGTAAGATCTGCAATCTGTTCTCAAGCTGGTACAGTCCCCATAGAGTTGACTAGGGTCCATTAATTCCTGCATTCCTATATGGTGGAATATAGGAAAGCAACCCCAAGGAAATGAGGAATTAAAACTTGCGCATCTAAAGCATATTAGCTCATCCTTTTCCAGGGTACCACATAATCAACTATTAGGTATGAAATGCCTTGTTAATATGAAGCTTGGCAGTAGAATTACAATGGGTGAAGGGTAGTGAGTTTAGCAACCCTGTACTTTGTTCTCTACAATTTATAGTATGTAAAGATATATATTGTTTAGAAACCTCTGCAAAATGTATTTGATGAAACATATTACCAATGGAGTACAATCCAATTTTCTGCACTTTTGGTGCTACCTTGGAAAGAGATATCTCTGGTGGCAGATGCAGAGATACTTTTTGTTGATTTAATGCCATAGCAGTGTATATAAAACAACAAATCATTCATAAAAGTAAAAAAAAAACAATACTCTTACCAAGCAGGTCACACTGGTGAGCACAATGTTCTCTTACTTCTGAATTTTGCTTTTTTTAACAGGCGACCATGACCAATATATGCTTCCTACTGATTAGTTGCTTTAGGTTATTGTACCTGGTTGAACTATGCATTATACAACCTTTACTTTATGAGCTCCCCTGTATCAGAGGCACAAGGAAACATGTTATTTTCTGAACTCAGTCCCCATGGTGTACAAAATATACTTATCACTGTTTGTCTTGTTCCATAATAAGCTACTTTCCCCAATTAGCAAGTTTTTTGCAGACACTGACTACGTTCCAAGTGGTTGTTGGCGCATGCATTGCTTTCCTGTACCATACAATGCTTGCTCTGCATCTGATGCCTCGATTCCCTCCATGTGCTGCTATCTTTTCTCTCTATGTGAGCATGGACAGAACCTGGACTGAAAAAATACCAGCAAGATTCCTAAACGGCAGTGGGGAAACAAAGGATTCTTCATGGGCTAGTAAATACTTTAAGGTTTCAAGACGCATGTTAAAACTTGGGGGGGGGGGTTGAGTACAAGGGCTTCATATTATGCAGAGCAGAGTTATAAAACGATGCCCCTGTCATGACTGATATCGTTTCATATGGACATCCTAAACTTACATATTGGTGGAAATTTCATTTAATACTAATTGTATGGTAAAATGCACACAGAAAGATGGACAAGCGCCGTTAAGGCAAACGATGAAGGAACATATTCTTCGCCTTTCTATAGTTTATTATTATGGGTATTTTCCAAGTATTCTAGGATAAAATTGTTTAGTGGTGGTGGGGTGCCCTAGATGTCTAAATTCCACAACCCGCTGTTCTTTCCTTTGGAAGTATTAATGTGGCTTTGCTTTATCCCGAATGCACTTGTGGGACTGAACTCTTTAAACTGTGAGCCGCAACACGTGTTGAACTTCAAAAGGTGACCCCTGCAGTGTTAAACTTCAGCAGGAACTGCCCCCTGACTTAAAGGTCACTGCATGGTCACTGTGTAAAATAAGCACAATATGGAGCATTACTCACGCTACTTGACTCTGTTCTCCAGGCTCATTTTATTGAAGCAAACACAGGTTTTAGGTTTGTTTTTCATAATCTTGCAGGTATATTGCAACATCAGATAGAATAAAAGTGTAAGTAAGAAAAGAGTCCTGGGCCATATAAATGCAGCAAACAAACAGGGAAAGCATTTTTTGGACTCTAAAGGAAGCAGTTGATTGCACTAAAGTTAAATTATATTGTGGCATACAGAAATTCCCATGATATCCTCAGGCCGTCTAGCCACCAAATGGACAATATAATCCCCAATGTCATTCATTTAAAACCAAACCAAATCCATTATTCTTTTATACCTGGTCTGGCATAACATTACTTTAATGGTCTCACCAACCTGGAGTTTGTTTGGATGCAATTTGTTTGTGCTATAATGAAGTGATGTGTGCTGAGGTGCTTAACGCATTTAGTGCTGCCTCCTCCAAGTCAGATATAATGTTTCAGCAATTAAAGGGAGTGAAGTCTATACAAATACCATTGTCAGCCTAATTTGTCCATATGACAAATGACAGTATATAACTGGATCTGAAGATAGCATGCTCATTTGTCAGCTATATTGTTTCAACAGGCATGGTACAGCACTGGTTGGTGACTTCATTAATGTCTTCACGGTTAATTACATGAGCTTGGAGATAACTAGGTAACTGTGTGAGGTACAGATAACTTCAGGGATATATATTGAAGGATCATATATGTAGAGAGACACTTGCCTAGTGCCAATTCCTAAATAATCTCCATAGTGTAGTGCTTAATAAAAAAGTAAAGGATGAGGCCACCAAATTTAGAAAATATTATGGTCAATAAAAGGAACACTACTTCTGTTATAGAACTATACAGTAGCTTCTAGAATTCAGTTATTTCGAAGAATAATGGTCATTATACTGTAGCTCAGCAACAGCAAAAGGACTGGATATTTGTTCTGAGTTCATTTTCTGATCAAGGTGCTCTCTGTAATGTCTAGTACCCAAGACAGATGCCCTCTTTGGCCCCTTGGAAACCGTAATCACCACAATCCAAGTGGCCCCTTGGTGCCTCCCCAAACTGTCAGCCTACAATAAGAGTAAAGCTTCCTTTTTGTTTCTATTTCTGTGTTATAACCATTTATATTTTGGTTATGGTGGCTTGCATGTCATTATTCTCATAAACATTATAATGTACTGAGGAATATGCAGCAATGTTCTTATATAAACAGTGTAAAGTAAATATTAATAAACTAACCCGTAGCAGAACGAGTTTCTGTTAACGCTTATGGATAGCCTTGTGTTTCTTTAGCATGCAGATAAGTATGTCTGAATGTAAGACCAGACAGCCTTTTAAATAAACTTAGAAGACATACAGCATCTTAAAATAATAACCACAGAAATAGCTAGTTATCGCTCATCCATTATGGCTTGACTATAATTAGCTTAATTCCTTTGAATTTAGACGTTCTTGCATTTTCTTTTTAGAAGTCTGATGAAGTCCCTTTGGGATCAGTTCTTTTATATATGTCATTGTGATATTAACAGATTGGCAGCAAAAGATGCTTGAGGTTTTGATTAGAGTGAAAGTTTCACCCCCATTGCTGAGTTGGCTTTAAGAGCTTTGAGATGTATAAATGACACTTTTGGGTTCTAAAAGATTCTTCCCAGACTGCTTTGGGTTCTAAAAGATTCTTCCCAGACTGCTTTATGTAATATTCACAAGTGGGAACATGGACTTCCTAGTCTTAGGAACTGCAAGAATCAGGTGCCAATGAACTGCAAGTATCAGAAAACATTCCAATGTCACTGTAGTTCAAGTGACATCCCCACTTACTATTATTTATAACAGATGACACCCCTAAATACCATTAATAGGATATATACAATTTAAAGAATTTTTTTGACATTTATTTTAATAAAATATGTAAATTGGGAAGTTCTGATGTCTAAAAAATAACCAAGCAACATAGAGTTTATATAAAAAGGGAGATTAAACAGGGTAAATGCACAATGTACCCCTACTTAACAACAATCAATAGCATTCCAATACACATACATATAACCAAACAGAGGAATAAAGATGCATATATCCTAATTATAGGCCAGGATATTGAACTGAATTATAATATAAATTTGCATATGTAAAACTGAGGAAAAAATGATAGTTCCATCAGATCTGAACCAAAAATCTCTCCATTCAGTTATCAGTCAAATAGTTTGGGATTCAGTTCAGTTCAACATTTTTGAATGCTGAACCAAAAGCTGGATTTGCTGCATAAATTCAGTAAAATATACAGTATATCCTTTGATACAATGATACAATTAGTGATCATTGGTGGCTTGTGAAATAGTCACATGACTTTTAAAAAATTATTATTTATACAGTTACAGTTACACTCTGTTAAGTGGGCCTGTTTACCAAGATTCAAATTTCTATTTTTTTTCAGAATCAAGTTTTTTCATGTTTTTTTTTTAATTTCTCTAAATCTCTAACTCTTCAACATGTAAAAGCTGCCAAGGTCCCATAGAAGCCAATGGAAGCTGTGTTGATCCTTTTTTTTAGCCAAGTTTTTGGATTTTTTCTCTCGTAATTGTCTGAAATCTCATATTATTAGTTCATCACTTTTCCATTTATGCTTTTTGTATTTGTATCTTTTAATAAAGGACATGGCATTGTGGTTTGAGAGATAACGAGTTTATTCCTGCTTTCAAAAACCTCAATTTGAATGTTGATAAAAGGGCCTCCAAGTTTCTACCCCTCTCCAGTACAAAGGCACTGTATTGTTCATATGAGGCAGGAATAACTAATTTAAAAATATCATAGTGTCAAAAACCACTGAAAATAGACAATTATGGATATAGTAAACGATAATATCATACAAGCAACAACATAAGTGCTCAAAGTCATCTCTTATACCATATTCTTTTGCTCAAACAACAGATCAATCTTACAAGGTATTGTGACACAACAAGTCATGACTTCATCTTTAGCATCACTTACAATTTGTTAAGAATATTATACTGTTGGGTAAAAACTCTATATTGATTAGTAAGCAGATGTTTTTACGTTATATGTTATTGTCCCGGTGCAACATTAGTCATATTCCGCATGTTAATTTATTCACGTGCATTTCCAGCCCATGAGATCATCACTTGATGGCACTGTTCTAATGCTTATGGCAAATTCTATTGTCCAATGTTACATTTGTCACCTAAATGAGATATACAAGGAGATGTTTCTCTTTGAAAGCTGAATTTGCAAAGGGAAATATAAAAGAGCTTGTCCTTTTTACAGCTCTGACATTACCATAACCATCTCCTATTAAATGCTTGAGTGTTTTCATTAGCTATGCATCAAAAGTCATTTTTAGTTTTTCTTTTTTTTTTTTTACAGTTGAAATCCTAGAATTTACACTCAGCCCTGTAGTCTGTAGTCATAAGAGCAATCATCTTCTTTATATGACAGCTACAAACCAGCGCCTTCAAGGGTCATTAACAATCCATTCTTGGGCAATGTGATGAGTTTAATCCAAGGCGCAGTCAGTTTGAATGACAGATGAAAAGTCAAGTGGGAAATCCAAGCATCAACATTATTTTCTAGTTCTTGGGAATTTACATTTTTTTCATCCCTGTTAGAGTTTTTTTTTGTTGAACGTGTTTTGTTTTTGTTTTGAGCCATCACTTATAGAGTTACAATTATGGAGAATTGGCCATTGAAAAAGTAAGCCATAATTATCCCAATAATCATATTAATTTATGTCTGTCTAATCACCCATTGTAAAACTAATGCAACTGCCATGACTTTGGCAACATTCGCCATACAGTCCAACCAGCAATAACAAATCCTAATTAAAGATAAGTCAGGTGCAGGACATGCATGTCTGCCAGGTATACAGAGTTTACTTCAGGATATGTGTAACTTCGTTTCCATAACCCCTGGACAGCTATAGCAACGATAAATGCTGAAATTAGCTTTTGGCTGGTTTTCTATTTTCTCAAAGTTTGATCAAAATCCAGATCTGATTACAATGTTAAATTGTTTTACTTTAACAGTTAATAGAGTTTAGAGAAACAAAACATATTTCACTTCATATAAACGGTATTTAATTTGTCCAATTGAGCTGTTATTTGGCTGGGATCGGCCTTGTACTTGTGTGCTGTCTCTTGTTCGAGTTCACTTCAGTATTACAACATGTTTTAAACCATAAAAATATTTATATACATTATTAATGCATGCTGAATATTGAAACCCCTAAGCATTTTGCTGCAATGCCCATATCTTTTTTATGAAATGATGGACACTGGAGGGGCGGGGTTAAGTGATGATACAGTATCACTAGGTCACTTACCTATCACTTACATTCACATTAGTCAACTGAACTGTATAGTAGATCATGTGTCCTGATGTGATTGCTGCAACTTCTCCTGTAAAAAGAAGATGGTACCAGAATGATTCCAAGAACTGGAATGGGCGGGTTTCTGGTGCAAAGTTAGAACAATCAAATGCCTAGTATGGCTAAGACCAATGACAAATTAGACATAGACATACACCATAAAACTTATCAAAGATGTCATCCCTTGGTCTGGAAAAGGTTGTGTCAAGAGCACCTCTTGACAATTTTTCACACCCCTATGCATGACTTTTTGCTATAGACCTATAATCAGTCTTTCATATCCATGGACCAAACTCACACTAGAAGGCCTTTATTTAACTGCCAGCCAAAGTGAATATGGCAAGTGAGAGGATCTGTTTAATGTACTTTTATAACAGACAACAATCTTCTAATTCAGCTCATTTTTCTAAATTGCTGATCACACAGAAGTTTCATGATGTGCTCTTTGGCAGAGACAGTTTGTCGATTTTCATGCATGTTGCATGGCTCTGGAATTGAGTCTGCATGAAAAGGCCGCAGTGTTTGCCTTGTCCTTACATCAGAAGAATTTTTCCTTTTGTCCATTTTATGCTTGTTATCAAAGGCTTAAAATGAAACCTTTGTTTCCCCAATAATGGCTCAGTGTAGGCTTACATGGTTGATCCCCTCAGTAGATGCAATGTAATCCGCTTTGGTAATGCGAATTTCGTCAACCTTTGCCATTAACCCATCTATATTAATGATAAAATAAGGCAAATTGCTAAAGTATTTGTGGCCCATCAGCATAATTGGGCTGTACTTGTTTATTGGTGACACACTTGAAACATAACATAGAGTTGTATTCTGTGGCTCCTGTGTTTACTATATAACATAGCTGTGTGTACATAGCACACTATATAATTAATGTCAATATTTGTATTATTTCCCTGAAAGCAACTTATCTAAGCATGTCAATGAGAGCTACCATATTGTTACCTTTTATGGATTTATTCTCCATTGATGTTAACAAAATGTTCCAAATTCCAAACCAAAATATATGTAGACGTAAGGTAGGCCTCATCATATTTCTAGGTTTATGTCATGCATACTAAAATCCTTTAATACTATCAATGAACACAGCAGCTACACCCCCAGTTTACCCCCCATTTACCCATAACCACACATTCTTTCTGAAAAACTATGATTATTTTTATCCTAAAATGATTTTTTACCCCTAAGAATTACGACTCAATTGGTAGATTTTTTTTAGCCACTAACGTTTCTACAATCATAAAAAAGGTTAAGAACAAGATTTTACCACTGCCTTGAAATTATATAAAGTTATATTTAAAATACACTGACTTAGTCTTTCCCTTGGTGGGATTGAGCCCCTCCTACGCTCTCTCTTTTGAAAAATACAAGTCATTTATTGCTGACATGGGAAGCACTATGAAAAGCATACTTCTTTTAGAGTTGAACGTTCCCCTTTATGATGACTCAGTGGCCTATTAAAGTTAGCTTAAGGTGCTAAGTAAAATAATGAGTTTTTTTGTAACCAGAACGGTGCTAGGTGACAAAACAGGCTGGTCTTGAGTATTCAAAACATTCTTATAGCATGTTGTCTCCAATCCAGCTATATATATATATATATATATGGTTTTGCCTTTGGAATGTCAGGGATTTTTCAATGAAGAGCTAGAATGTCTCATATATTACATTTTCCATTATTGCCATATTATTTATACTATACATATTATACACATAATATATATATATATATATATATATATATATATAATATTATTATTATTATTATTACTATTTTAATTTGACAGACTATGTAGCTGACATAAAAAAAAACCTGTAGCCCCAATGTAGTACTTTTGGAAGTGAAAATGTGCTAATTTGTGTTTTTTAAAGATAGAAACCTGCAACAATTACAGAGGAAGTCAGGGCTGTCTTTCTCAAACATAAGCTGCAGTTATCCACAGGCTGCCTTGTTGGGTAAATAATAGGTCTGTCATCAATCTAAGCCCTCAGTTGGAGGTAGAAAGCTATTACTTAGCGAGAGGAAAACGTAAAATAAATGTTTACTAGTTTTATTTTACAGGTCTCGCACACAAAAGCTCAGCTTACACACTTACCCTGTTCAGTCCATCTCTTTTTAAAAATAACCCAGTTTAATAATTTAAAGAATAGAGGTGAAAATGGAGTAAAAAAAAGTGTACAGGGGTGAATTAAATAACAGCGGGAGTTTTATTTAATGGGAAATATATACCAGGTTTTGAAGGGCCACAGCATTGATATTACTTTTCTATCTTGTTGAGCCCATGAGGACCGGGGCCAACCAGATTTTTCCCATTGTCCCACCAGCCCAGCCTGACCATATGTTTAGCTGCAATTACTTTATAGCTATTAAGCGTTGCATGTGACTTATGCTATAGGCACAAAAGCCCATTTGAACTTTATATATTGACTGGTTTCAGTCTACTATTCTGTGCAGACTGATCATTCATGTTTGTATCACTTCTATTCTATAAGTACAGTGGTCTTATACAAAAAGTTGGTTATCTATCTTGAAACATAACTTGAAGGCTTAATGATTTCTATTAGGGTTCTAGATTAAAAAGTTAAACATCAGTTATCCTTAAAAAAAAAAGGATCACCAACAACCCCACTCTAATTCTATACAGCAATGTAATCAGTGTAAGATATAATATTTTTATATAATATTTTTGTAATCCTCAAGCACAGGATATAAACGGGGTCTGACATTTGATCAGAAGTTGAAATAATGCTTTCTGCTGAACTAGCATGATGTGGCCAGTGAAATGAGCCATGAATGTCATGTACCCTTTCTGCCCATTGCTATTATACAGACGCACTTAGCCTGAAATAGGACTGGAATATTTTTTTGCTAGCTATGGCTCTGAAATTAATTAATTTCAGCTCAGTACAGCCTGATACTAACACTTGATTAATACATAGAGCTGGATATTTTTATTGATCTATAAATATAATTACCTTATGACAAAGTAATTTTTTTTTCATTTGGTGCCTACAAAAACACACAGCAAGGATGCAAAAGTATCATGATTAAGTTCTTTAATTGACATTGTGTTTCTGGCTTTAGCACCTTGCAAGTAAACAAGTGGATGTATAGGAAAGAGATACTTTAAAATGTATATACTGTATACAGAATAATTATGTCTAGTGATGGGCGAAACGGGCGCGTTTCGCTTTGCCGAAAAATTCGCGAATCTCCAGAGAAATTCGTGAATTGGCGAAAAATTCGCGAAACGAGTTGCGCGTCGTTTTCGACGCACGTCGCGTCGTTTTTGGCGGCAAATTTTTGGCGGCGAATTTTTCCTGCCGTTTCGCGAATTTATTCGCCAGCGGCGAATCGTGGGAATTCGCCCCTGGCGAATAAATTCGCCCATCACTAATTATGTCTAAAATTAGTACCAAAAAAACTAGGGGACACCCATTTATTAAATGTTAAATGTTAGATGTATTAGAGGTTTTTGAAACCACAGTTAAACTCTATTTCTCTAAAATCACAAAAGCCATGAAAGTTATTAAAAGATTTGAATATATAAAGTATAAATGGAAAAAAAGTGTTGAAAAATCAAAACATACCCTGAATATCTCTAAAACCTCTAAAAATTTTAGTTTTTAGGACAATTACAAGTTAAAAAAAATCCCAAAACCTCTAAAAGTCTGAATGTTTAAATAAGATGTTCAACATGATCAGTGCAGCTCCCCTGGACTTCTATGGGACCTTGACTGCTTTTACTTGGAGAAGTTTTGTATTAGAGTTTTTCATGGTTTTTACGCTTAATAGATATCAAATTTTAGTAAATTGCCCCCCTAATGTCTGTAATAGAAATTGTTCATTGGGATAAGGTTGGCCAGATATCGGCTGAGCAAAAACAACAGCCTTGCCAACTGATATCTAGCCATGGATCAGCCAGATATCTTTAGAGAAGGTTTAAAATAATACTGGTTGATATGGTCCTCTTTTCAGATCATGGACCAAACAATCAGATTACCTTGCTTTAGGTCACCACCTGGGTAGCCAAATGGCTCAGCCTTGAGTTCTAGAGACTGGGAGGTTAGACATAAATCATAAAACAGCACATTTTAGGGAGAGGGAAGATAAAGTGGTGGCTCCATCTGTCAAACAGGAGATTAGCAACAGACATAGGTGTGCATGCAAGAATCACAGCAGGTTCACATGGATTCTGATAGCACTTCATTTTTTACTGAGCAGATCACCTTGTTAAGAATTTTGGCAGGAAACATTGGTATGATGATCAAATGGACCACTGCTATTGTGGGCTGCTTTGCAAACAGAATAACATATGGATGAAAACCCAGGAGAAGCCTTGAGTTCTGAGAAGTAGAACATTAAATGCTAGCTAAGTGGTTTTCTTTTTATGTCACGTTGTAAAAGAAACCTAGTGTGCCACAGATAATTCCTCAGCTGTCTAGGACAGTGAACGGAAGATAAAGTCAGCATGTTGTTATTATGTAATATCTCCAGATTTCCGGTCTGTGAATAAAAACCCATTAAATATCTTCTGTTAGGTAATAACCATTACTGCAGGTTAGGTTCCATGAAAAGGTAGTAAGGGCCTGCAGAAAAACCTATTGAACATTACAAACCCCTAATTGCAGTAGACTCAATAGGGACTAGATACTCACTGGCAAGTCCATAGCCTAACTATCCACATAAACAGTGTCGGACTGGGCCAGTGGGACGCAAGGAAAAAAACCCAAATGGCCTCCAGTTATTGTGGGCCCCACCGGCCCAGATCTGCACCCTGTGTCCTCTCTTCTTGGTTCCTGCCATGACCAGCTTGTCGTGTGAGCCTTCATGTACATACACGCATTGGGGCGGGACTGGAGGGGGCCCCTGAGGCAGCAGCTCTGGTGGGCCCCCAAGCCCCCCAGTCTAATCCTGCACGTAAAGGTGGGAATATGGTTTGGAAGCTATAAGAGAATGAATTGATCATGTGTTGGTACTGAAAGGTTGACTTTTGTGCCATTAGCCCAATTGGTCCAAGTCACAATGTAACCAAATAATCCAAATTTTTTAAAACAATTTCCTTTTTCTCTGTAATAATAAAGCTGTACCTTGTACTTGATCCAGACTAAGATACCATTAATCCTTATTGGATGCCCAATCCCAAGCATTCTCGATAACAGGTCTCATAACTGTATATGAAATACTGTCTGTCTGGGTAACTTGTAGAAGAATTATTTTTAATTTAGTAAAAGAACAGATAGGCTTGGGTGTGCAAAGTCAAGGATGGTATTAGCTGTGATGGTGTCTTCATATATATGAATTGTTGATATGTCCACAGTGAAGTCATAAAAACAATTGGGGTTATGTATTAAAATATGCATCAGCAGATCTAGTCTAGTCATTACAACAACCTATCACCATGTTGCATGTACTAGTGCCTTGATTGAAAGAAAATATCTGATTGGTTGCAATGAGTGACTAGGCCTGGGCAGACTCTGACCTTTTATTACTTCCCCCAAAAGAATGTGAAAACCTTTCTCTCTGGAGACTTTTTGTTAATGTGCAGTGGCTGAGACTGTCCTTCTCAAGGCACTAACAGGAAATGTCCAATCTGTAGTCAGTTACTATATGAAAAGCTGCCATATTCTTCTCTTTCTCCCACAAGCAAAGGGGTGAAACATTTAATTAATGATGACAGATTATATACCCTTCTCAGATCTAATAACTTACAACAAGAATTCAAGGTCTTGGGAAGTGATTCGGTTGCACAAAACATCTTTCATAGCCACATAGTTATGAACTGTTTTAATTCACTTAGTGAATGTAAGAATTTTAATCATACAAATGTGGACCGATATGATGCTTCCCGATGAAAGAATGTTATATAGACAATAAACCACTTATTGTCCCAGATTTCCCAAAGTGCAAAGCAAAAGGGGTGCCCACCTGTCTCATTGTACATCATTGTTTGCATACAGATTAAGCACAACAAATACAGTGTTCATTAGAGGTGGATTTACTAACAGTCACTACAATTTTGTGAGAATTTGTGTACGAATTGCTTTTTCAATTTACATAAAGTTGAATTTAGGACTAAATACACGTACAGGTCTTTAAATCAGTTTTTTTTTTCACACTGAGGAAAACATACATTCACTGCCAGGGATGGGCGAATTTAACCTGTTTATCTTAGCCAAAAATTTATTAAATTAATTAAAGGCTATGGGCTACAATTTTTTTTGACACGCAGAGTGAATTTTTTTTGATGTGCAACTTTTTTTTTGACGAGCAACATTTTATTTTTCCCAATGAAGTCTATGGTCCTCATTTCCGCTGGGAAATGTGACGAAAAAATTTGCTCAGCCTTAGTCAATGCATGCACCACTATCGATGTGATTCTTTTTCTAGAAAGTTTAATGATCCCTTAAAGTTCTGTCTTTACAACTTAGGTGACACTGCTATGCCTGCAGGCAAACACCTGACAAAGACTCATATAGAAATAATTTTATGGGGCATTTAAGTCCCTGAAATTTCACCAAACCATAAAGCTGGCCATAGACGTAAAGATTTTTGAAAGAACCAATTGTTATCGTGAGACCACGATTGTCTCAAAACGATCGTTTAAATGCCTGATGTGTCCATCAACTAAAAAGACCATTTCAGGCGATATTGCCAGCAAAACTGAAGGATTGCAGCCTGCTTGGCCCTGCAAACATAGGTAGATTGTAAGGGGACCGATAAAGATTTTCTAACCTGGCCGATCAATCATCAGACCGATGTCGGACGAAAAATCGTAAGATGAACGATCGTTGCTATCCCACTAACCGCACGATAATTTGACAGATTGGTCGGACTTCACTAAGATCGGTCGTTCGGCAGGGAATGATCGTTGCGTCTATGGGGAGCTTAAAGGGTTCACATTGTTTGTATACTTACTATGATATATTACTGACCCTTTGTTATGATCCATTTTTGGCTGAATGCCCTTCCCAACTGACAAGAGTTCATATATATCTTTAGTCCTAATAAATGTGTTAAACACAGGTCGGACTGCCCTGTTAAAGGATCTCTCCATAGGTCCAGGAACTTGTGAGAAAATTTCCTTTAGCCCCTTTTTTCCACCACACAGTAGGCCTATATGACCCTGATGACATGGAGACCTAGAGGTCAGGTATATACAGTATATGACCAGATGTATGTGAATTTGAGTATCCGGGTTATTCAGGAAAGTCTGACATGCACAAGTGTAAAGCAAAATAGTTGAAGCCTTTCTGTATTTAGCATGCAGCTTTACTAACATAAATCTTTTCACAGCCCAGGACATGATCACAGGAAGCAAAGTGACTCAGTTTATGATAATCCACAAAATGATTCTTTTGGGTGGAGATCAGACCTGGTGGTGGAATGCAGTATCCCACTGACAAGCTTGTGAATGGGCCTAAATCAATTAACAGGTTAAACACAGCAGTTTTTTTTCTAGAGAGTGTGAACAAGCTCACAGCAATGCTGAAAGGGATTTCCTTCAGTGGAAAAAGATAATTGTCGGTGTGAAATGGCATGGGAAGGCAGAACATGTTTTTGTAGATCTGGTTTGTAGCCTATTTCACGTATTGTATTAGTACTTAAAAGTGATATAATTTTTTGCAATAGGGAAGTGCTAGACTAAACATATATATTTAAGAAGAAGTTATAGTGACCTATGTGCTTGAATGGGTTTGTGTATTCCGCATTTGTGATTTGACAGTATTGCTCAGCTTTCTTTTAAAAAGCTGCAGCTCTGGATATTGCAGTCTGTCAAAGTGGTCCAAGATTATGGTTGCCACCTTTCCCTGCAGGCAACACCAGCTGGGGCTGTGATGTAACAGGGGCTGCTGCTGACGTGGAGGCGGGGGTGTGCAGATGATACCAGGTGTTGGGCTTGTGGAAAACCAGGAAGGCAGTTTTGACCTGGACAATTCTTAAAAAAATGGTGTGTCTAATTCAAAACCAAACAGGCATCAACCCTATCAAAGAAATTATTTTGAACCTACTATTTTTACTACTTGGAAAATGGGTAGAAAACTATGAGCTTTCACTGCAGTTATAAGAACTGGTGATAACACATCAGGGAACCCTTATAGAATACTTAGCATTGCCAGAAGATGGGGATTTCTATAAGTAGCTTGGCACCTGTCCTATTAACCTAATATTATGACCACCACTAATGACAACTACAATAACAGTTCTTAGTGTAAGGTAATAGTTAAACTCTTCGTGGACTTGAGTTACTTCCCAGAAATATGAAGAACATTGTCTATAGTGCAAGACCAGAAAAATTGTTGTACATGCTGGAAGAGATTCGGTTTACACCACTGAGAATATGTGTCCTGGTGGCATTGCATGGGTACAGGTCAACATTAAGACTTTGAATTCATTCAGTTATTGTACAAATCAAGATATCAGGTGCTTGCTGGGCTGTCGTGACACATAGAAGTTTATTACCAGTGTGTTACTTTCTTGAGAGATGTTCCTTAGTTTTGTTCCCCACTGTTTTTATGAATCTTTCAGTCTTTGGCAAAGAAGATGAAAAAAAATCACAGCTAAGAAAATATAAATTTGATTTTTGAATTGTTTTAAGAATTCACATTTTTTTGCCTTTTTCTTTTAAAATAAACTAAGGGCTAAATAAGTTTATTTCTGAACTTCAATATTTTATTTAATGCAGCTACATCTGGAAAGCATAAAGGCTTGCTCAAAGTAAAGCCTGAAGGTGAGGGAAGAATATAAATGGAGACCAGAGAAACCTAAAAGCGCCTTTCAAAAACAAATCTCCAAAGAGATTTAAATTAGTGAATGGTGCAAACAGTAGCACATCTGACTTTGCCATTAAGGAATCATAATGGATGGCTTTCATGGGACATAGGGAGAACTTTAAAGGAAAGCAAATATGACAGAATAATATAATATATTACTGCTCTTTTGCCCTCAGCTTTGCTTTAGGTATAGTCAACACCCCCTAGCCTAAATGTTAAGATAAGAAATCGACATACAATTACACAATCATGTTATAATTTGAGTTTTTGTCTTTCATTTCCGTTGGCCAGCTCTTAATTTACAGCTCTGACCAATGTCAAACCAAGTTTAATGGTCATGGGTCTCTTCAGCCAACAGTTCTGTGAACTGTAATGAGCCTTTAAGATAAATGAGCATTGATTTTGCTAGGAATCTTTAACTGATTTCCTTCTGTCTGTTGAATCACAACCATAAAGCAAAGTAGAACCAAGACACTCAATACCAGGATGGGACATCTGCATTGAGAGGATTCCTAGCTCATTACTTCCTATCAAAACCTTTTAGGTCAATGCTGTCAAAATTTTATAATCTGTGGACAGATTATTTGATTTATCACATATCTGAGGGTCTGTTTATATTAGAATGATGGTGTCATACAATAGATTATCTGAGCAGGATGGAACTCTTAAGGGGTGGTCCCCAACCAGTGGTTTGGTTGCTCACAAACCCCTTGGATGTTGCTCCCAGTGGCCTCAAAGCAGGTGTTTATTTTTGAATTCCTGGCTTGAGAGCAGGTTTTAGTTGCATAAAAACCAGATGTACTGCCAAAAAGAGTCTCCTTAGGCTGCCTGTTCACGGAGGTGCTACAAAATAGCCAATCACAACCCTATCTGGTACCCCCAGGAACATGTTTGTGTTGCGCCCTAACTCTGTTTTTGAAAGTATCTCACGGGTAAAAAAGGATCACATTCAGCCCATGGGCTCCAGTTAGTCAGCCCTGGTTTAGATTGCTATCCCAAACAAAAAGTAAAATGCTCTTCAGTCAGATCAAATAATAGACTATTCAACATAGAGGCCGTAAAGCCATAGATATTACTGGTGAACCCATGTATGACTATTTTAAGTGGGATTAACTATAGAAGAAATCAAAGTTAAACATGTCATTTTATCCTTCAGGCATGTCAGTCTCAGATACAAGCTGGTAAAGTCCTCAAGGAAGCCTGGGAAGTGTTTAAAAAAAAAAATATATATTTTTATATATATATATATATATATATAAATATCAATGTTATCAGCTGCACATCGATCTTTAAATTTCAAATGTCAGCGGTGTACTTCCAACACGTGAGCTAAAGGAAAATCAAATTAGAGTGGTCTTTTTGCATGAAGTGCAATAAAATCACAAACTCAAACATAGTAGACAGCTTAACTCGGCAGCTAAGGGACAGGCTAAATGTCTAACACCTGTAGCCTGAAATGTTAGAAGGGAAAGGGGATAGGAGTTATGCAGGTGTTAATGTGAAGGGTGACTAGTTATCAAGATAAATGTATTGCAACATACCACTGAAATGGCCAAACGATCAGACATGTCAGCTCCAGTACGTGGTAAATTACAAGGCTGCAGCTTTTTTTTTTTTTTTTTTAAAGAATCTTACTACTATGTTGCTCTTTGGCTGGCCATGGTATGTGTGCTTCTGGCTATGTATGGGTAATAACCTTTGGCTGAACTGTATAAGCTGTAGTAGGAAGCAAACCTTTAATAGCAGGAAGGAGAATCTCTACTGAGAAAACAGGATGGTGTAAAATGCCAACTAGATATAATATATTATAGACACTAGTCATCTATATATCAACATAAAAACTCATCCTATATAAAGTTATCGATGGCAGTATAATCAACATTCCATCATGGTGCACAGACACGTGCTAGAACCTTCCCATGGCTAAAAGAGAGTATGAAGGTTTATGTAGGATTAGGCACAAATGGTGAAGAATAGCATCAAGTAGAAGAATAGTAAAATGTCTGGCTGACTCTCCTCCATGTTTTCCAATGTCCCCAATGTGGGCCAAAACGTTGGATACATGAGTGATGTTCAATAAAATAGTTTGATCACATAAGAGTTTGGAGTGAGGGTCCATTTTGAAGGCTGTACCCAATATTTGACCACAGCACCCACTATTGACTTTTGGAAGAAGAGTGCTGGTACTATCAGGACTATTGGGTCTGACTAGTGATGGGCGAATTTATTCGGCAGACGGGAATTTGCGGCGAATTTCCACGGTTCGCCGCCAGCGAATAAATTCGCCTGCTGAAAATTCACTGGCGTAAAAAAAAACGAGACGTGCGTCATTTCGCAAATTTTTTGCCAATTCGGGAATTTTGCTGGAAATTCGCAAATTTTTCGGCAAAGTGAAACGGAATAAGTTCACTAGGTCTGACAGCTCCCAGAGAAAGAGGCTGACATCAGAAAAGTTCTGGAATGGGAATTTTTAGCATTCCTGCTTGTGATAAACTTACAGGCATACAGGGAATAAATGGGTTCCCTCAGGGGAACACAATTAGCATAGTAAAAGTTTTTTTTCTTTTCCCTCTTGTTTTAGTTTTCTCTAGGCAAGGGACATATCAATCAAAATGACTGGGGCCCCCACTGACACCTGTGTTTAAGGAGTTGTATCCTTAAAACTCAGCATGTTATTGAAATGGCTTTCAGGACCCCTTGTCCCAGGTGCATTCCAGTACAATGAGCTCAGAATAATAGGAAAAGCAGTTTAACGTGTATTTATCCCACCCACTAATTTAAGAATGGACAAGTAACCATTTGCTAACTTTTAGGGGGGAAAAATAATTCTAGGAGCTTAACAGTTTGAGTAAAAACTGATTACATAACATTATATGCTATGATATAACATCCCAACTGCACATTATAAAGACAATAAGATAATATGGCACCATTTAAAGGCTTAGAGCTACAAATTCCTTATCCAGTGAATATATGTTAACCTACACATGGGGACAATTAACTTAAACTCACATTTATATATTTTTTTAAGAAACCACATTTTTTCACAAAAAAATCAGGTTTTTAAAACCCTATGAATTTAAAATTTATAAAGCGTGAAAACCACAAAAACCTCTAATACAAAACCTTGGCAAGTAAAAGCAGTCGCTGTCCTATAGAAGTCAGTGGGAGCTGCATTAATCCTATTGGACTTTTTTTGGGCCATTCAAAAGCTTTCAGATTATTTTTCACTAGTAATTGTCCAAAAAAACACACAAATTTTTAGAGGTTTTTGAGGTTTTCATATTTTTTGAAATCCATCATTCAGCATTTTTGTTTTCATTCATGATTTTTAGGTTTAGACCTTTTAATAAACTACAAGGCATTCATGATTTTAGAGGAATAGAGTTTAATCATAAAAAACACTGAACTCTAAAACGCTAAACTCTAAAAACCACTGAAATGAGAATGTTGATGAATGGGCCTCCCAGAGTCTTAATTATCTAGATATTTATATCTATTAATACGAGTAACGGCTGTCATACTACTTTGGCTTCTGAGCTAAACAGAAACCATTTTCTATATGCTTGAATCAGATCAGTGCTCCTTCTGGATAAAGTGTTGCAATATAAAACACGGTCTGCACATTTCTGTGATGGCAAAAGTAATAATTCAGGAAGTCACTCAATTTCATTCTGAAAAGGGAGAAAACTACTTATCCCTAGAAATGTGGTTCAAAAAAGGTCCTTGGAAAGCATTGACATTACTTTCTGTTGAAGAGCTAGGGGCTCATTTACAGTTACTAAACCTAATGCTATTCTAGTACTGGACAGGCACAGGTGCTGGCACATTAATGCTCCATGCACACTAAGGACATTTCCGGTGCTAATCTTTGCACACCACACCAGAGGTGTAAATCTGTGAAACTGACAGCGGCAAGGACAAAACAGTGGACACAAGGTGCACCATAGATTAAAAAACATTGGTTATTGTACACAATGCCCTTATTTATAAAATGAATCATGATATTGTGCATCTCTAGTTCACAAACAAAGAATGAGCATAAGAAAATGTCCCTATTACCATACATGCTTCTTCCTATCCGGCAGCTAAACTCCCTTCTTAGCAACAGCTGGTTAGGACTGCGTGCCCAACATTTCAGCGTTCATGACGAGCCACAGATTTTGTTTTTGTTAAACAGAATTAATTTTCCCACACTGTTGGGCTGGAGGCGAGTGCTGATATTCGAATTAGTAAAAACAGACTGATCACTTGATCACAGACTGTCAACTGCTCTGGGAGTCTAAATATTTTCCCTGTAATTGACAATCATTAGGCAGAATGGCTTTTCTGTTCTTGCCTTGTTCATAACTTATGGTGCTCTGAGAGCTAAACAGCAGGTGGTAAGTTCACACTTCTCCTGCTGACATCACTGCCTAAGTGTATACAGGACTGAGCCTTGTTTTGGATTTTTCTTCCCCCCTGCTCCCTGGGTAGATCCTTGGAATGTTACTGCCTCTCTAGTAAGATGCTCTATTCATTCAGCATCCATCTATTTACTCACTAAAACATCAATAGATTTATTCCTCTATAAACACATACATTTTTATTTAAAGATTGTTTGAGAAGGCAATGTTTCACGGAGTAAGATCAGCTGACATTTAGAAGCAAAAGATGTCCCAGTAGGGCTAAGAGGGTGCTGGATGAGACGCTTAGCTACTGAATGCATCTTACAAGTAGCCAAAGTGCAATTTGGTTCACAATTTGGCATCTTTACCCATAATGCAGCATTCTTTGCAGATTTACATTGGCGGAAATTTACATTTTCTTGCACCTTATACCCTCTGTGGGAACCCTTGAATTAATGCTGTGTTCATGGTGGCTCCAGGGTTCTCCTGCATCAGTAGGGATCAGTATCAGCTGAAATGCATCAGTATGAGCTGAAACGCACAAGTTTACAAAATGCTCTGTGTTTCTGTTTTTGGGCCAATGCAATGAATGTTGGTGCAGACAAGGAAAGGGGTTGATTCTTGATTTTAAACCGGACAGGTTTCAGCCCTGTGTGGCATTACCTTAAGCAGTATTTGGACACAAATACCATGAATGAACAGGATATGTAAATGAGCTTTTTACATCATATTCTGGCTGTAAACAAACCCAGGACCCCAGGCATGCATGTTGATACCTTTAAAGAATACCACTGTTTGAGTTACACTTGGCAAGACACTTAGTAACATTAAATTGCATGTAGACATGCCTGTAGATATCATGTGACTGGTGAAGTTGAACTTGCAAATCACTTCCATAGAATCACAGAACAATTCTCAAGACTCACCTACCACCCAGTGAAACTTATTTTCAACATCTCCTTCTCTGCTCAAATGCAGTGTGACAACCATATCCATCCATTGCTTCTCTTATCTGATTTCCATGGTTTCGACCAACCCAGATTATGATCTGTAATCCATTGAGACACCATCAAAATATTTATCTATTAATTATTTTTATAGAAAAACCTAAATAAAGTGTATCCATTTCAAAGGTGATTTGAAATTTGAGCTTAATTGAAACCAATGTGTATTAATTGTTATAGGCATTCAGTCAAAAAGGAAAGCATATTTTCATGGTAGAGTGAAGATGTGTATTTTTACTTTTAACTGAACAAGCAATGCTTTTTTTGGGGGGGGGGATGAGAAGACTTCCCAGCTCTGCTGTTGATGGGACGCTTTACATTGAGGCTTCTCTGCAGCAATAATTTATCAACATCTGGGCTTTTCCTAAAGGGAATGCATGCCCTGAGTTTTAGCAGTTGCCTTTATTTTTTCATTCATTTAAGCATAACATATGAATTTGAGTATGCAGGTCTTTCAATTCCAGATTATTTTACTTTATACATATAAGTGGGAGCTGTCATACTGCTAATATTTCATCAATAGCAACTCAACAATCTTTTGAATTTGACCTATGGATAATGCCTCAGTTTAGCGCTCAGTACAGAATTATCCACAAATAAATGCAATAGGCTACACCCTCATATTTTACTTCATTATCATTAGGGTATCACATCATTTATATTTTCCCTTCCACTTGACTTCTTTATTGGGTTAAACTGACCCATAGCAGGTTGGTTCGTTTATGCAGGCAGAATAATATTTATCTGTATCTGTTGTCTAGACTCGTCTGTTTATATTTAGCAGCATAAAATATTCATACTAATCAATTTCCAGTCCTTAGTCTTAGGCTCTTAACTGAATATGGATGTGAGCACTTCAAGTGGGTCAAGTGATCAGCCCTGTAGTATAAATTATAAAAGCCCTGCATTTCTCTTTCTGTAGAACTGTTTGCACTGGAATAAGCAGGGTTTTTTTTTAATAACATTTACATCCATTGAAAATGTCCTCATAAATAGTTTCTAAATACAAAATGAGATTTTTAAGAAAATTCTTGAAATTTAAATTTGGAGGTTGAGCAGGAATTTGGGAGTGCCAAATGTTAGTGTGGTGTTTATATGCAAATGGCCTGCGGGTGTCACTGTGCACATTACTTGTATTATGCAGATACACAGTACTTTCTGTAAAGCATGAGTGTGATAGAGTTCAAGTTACTGCTGTTGTGTAATCGCTGCATGAACCTGCTAATAAAGCACTGTTATACCCTGCTCATCTTTAGCTACTAAAACACAACAGTTAGGCACACCCTAGTGATTGTATTTACTCACCTGAAACCCTGGGCCAGTGCTCCTATCAGCTCCTGCACCGACCCGGTGTTATACCATTGAGCACCACAGATAGATATTCTTCCTGTTTCCTCTTTATTTGCGTGGTTGCACATGCGCAGTAAAATGAAAAGCCGAACTTTAACTAAAAAGTCGCCTATTTCATTCTACTGTGCATGCATTTCCCCTGGAAAATTTGAAGAAAGAAGAAGCTGGATGAAGATCTCTCCATGGTGCTCTCAAGAAAAACCCTGGGCCAGTGCAGTTTTCTGCTGATAGGAGCAACAGCCCGGGTTTCAGGTAAGTCATTACAATCACTTGGGTGTGCTTAACATTTGGCACACCAAGTGCAAACAGATTTTCCTTCTCCTTTAAAAGAGGACAATATCTAGATGTGAACATGTTCTACCTGGAATAGTAGTGCTAAAACTATTGTATTCTATAAACTATAAAATGTGTACCCTGTGGCCCAGTTCCAACCTAAATGACTTCCCCATGGGTACATAGAAGCTTATTGATACAGGTATGGGACCTATTGTCTAAAAGGCTTGGAACATGGTATTTTCTGGATAATGGATATTTCTGTAATTATTTCTAATTGTATAAAATTAAGTCTATTCAGAGCTTTTTGGATAAAGGTTTCCAGATAATAGATCCCATGTCTGAGTAGTAAATACTATAAAGGAAATGTCATTAAAATGGTAAAATATAACTGAAAAACAGTGACTTTTTGTTCAATTTTGGAAAATTTTAATTATTATTTCAAACAAACATTTTTTGTAAATAAAAAGATTTTTAGTCTTCCTAGGGCAAATAATAGATTTCACCAGGTACAAATTTCATATGCTATTTCTATAAAAATGCTTGTTATTATTTAAAATTCAGCTGAAATGAACCAAAGTAATCAGGGGAATGATTCAGTAAAATGCGGAATATTTTTATTTTAATAAAATAATTCTGCAGACGGGATTTGAGTATTGATGAGCGAATCTGACCCATTTCACTTCGGCAAAAATTTGCAAAACACATTGAAGTTAGTGGGCGTTTTTTTGTGAAACTTTTTTCTACAATATATTAGTGTCTGTGGCCATTGTTTCAGGTTGAAATGCAGCAGAATATTTTGCTCATTCCTATATTTGAGTAATAAAAACAGAAATAGGAATTTTCAACAGAATTTTCAACAGTTTTACTAATATGGTTGATAAGAATGGGCACTACATTGGTTATGGTGGCAATGTCTGATTCCCATAAAACACTGCATTCTATAGACCATTAACCCATAAATGGAGCCTAATTTAACTGTAATTTATTCACACTTAAAGCTCAGAGTGCATTGAATTAATATTCTTTTTTTTTTTCTAATGCTTTATCATACCTGTAGTGTTTGGCTCTGGAAACTATTTTACCCATAAGGGCTGTTTAGTTTTAGCCCGGAGTAATGTAACATTTGCCCTGCCTGCTTTGTGGCGCCTGTCTCCATTTCCTGAAATCAAAACCTTTAAAGAATCCAGCACCCGTGACAGAGCTGTCAACGTCAAAAGGTCTACACTCTTTGAAGACTAAGGGTTAAGAAAAGACTCTTTAAACACCTCAGGTATTTTCTTTTTAAATGTTGGCATTCTTGAGTACACAGAGGAGGTTACATGCGGGGTATTATGGTAGTCACCATTGGTGGCTGCACATACAAAAACCAGATTTATAACCAACGAGATTCATCACAGGTGGCTGGGTCCTAATTATTGACCTAGTAATCACTGCATATGTAACAGAATCCCTAAAATCAGACCTTTTTTACATTCATAGGAAAACTGAAGACTGAATTTGTTTTAATGTAACTGTATCATTGTGGAAGTTTGGCAAGGTACTAAACATAACTTCAAATAGAAGCAACACTGTGGGACCTATTTACCAACATTTGGATTTCTTTTTTTTCACAAATCCTTTTTTTTTAAGCTTGTATTCTTTTATTTCTCTAAAAAAAATTCAAGATTTATTAATTGTAAAAACCACCTAATACTCCATGAACTTTAATACAAAACTTCTCCAAATAAAACAGTTGAGGTCCCATAAAAGTTAATGGGAGCTGCACTGATTCTATTGGACCTTTCTTTCTAACTATTCAGATGTATAGAGGTTTTCAGATATTTTTTTCAATAACAATTTTTTTGAGGTTTTAGGGATATTGGTATCATTCAGGATTTTTTCCATTTGCGCTTTTCATATTTGGGTCTTTAATAACTTTCATGGCATTTGTGGTTTTAGAAATTTTAATGCCACTTAAATGCAACATTAATAAATGTGCCTCCTAAACCTTACACCAAGGGGCAGATTTACTAAGGGTCGAATTCGAGGGTTAAAAAACCCTCGAATTCGACCATGGGAATAGTGTGGGAAGTAAAATCCTTCGAATTCGAATATCGAATTTTGAAGTTTTTTTCCGCAATTCGATTGGTCGAACGATCGAATAGAAAAAATTCATTTTTAACCATTCGATCAAATTTTTTATTTGATCAAAAATAATGAAATCCAATTTGGTAGCTTTGACCTGGCGAACTAGGCAGTCAAATTAAAATTTAAAGGGGAAGTCATTCGACAGTCGCATAGTCAACTATTTGAATAGATTTTTATTCGAATTATTCAAATCATTTGATTCGATCGAATTTTCAAAATTCACTGGTCGAAAACATTTGAAAATTTGAATCTTTTTGAAAATTCAATCAAACTTCAAATCCTTCATGTGAATTTAGTAAATCTGCCCCCAAGTTTCATGCACATATAAGCAACTTCACATTCAGTGCCCAGACTAGTTGAAGAGGAAATTTGATGAGCCACGATATTTTACTCTCTTTTTTTTCAAAATTTTGGTCAACCTCGAATTTTTCCTATAAATAAGCAAATATATCTGCTAAATATCAATTAGAGATGACGACTGTTTCAGCTCCTTTTTAGAAGATTTGCATATTATATATTTTTTTACCTGTCTAAATTGCATTTATCATTTTACAAGAAGGATTACATGTAGATAAAATGCAAATGCAACATTTTCTGCAAATCATTAAAATGTTTAGTCAAAAAAAGTAACATTGCATGCTTTAGAAAGCCAATTCTAATAAATGTACAAACAGACTGTTAAAACATGACAAATGCTTTCATCTTAAATCATACACTTGGGAAAATGTTACAGGAAAAAAAAATAAGCACGTTATTAGCATGATTTCTGAATGTATTATTAATAATTGCATCATGGGAAAAATACAACATGGAAAATAAATCACTGAAAAATCTCTGTTTCTCAAGAATATATACAGCATGACTTTTCAGAAGCTTGTGGAATTTGACACTGTGCCACTGAAAAAAGATACATTGTATATTATGTAGGAGAGATCTAGCTTCTGTTATATTTTAAGCCTTTATTTATTGCTGTTTGAATTACATTTTAGACAATGGTTATTGTAAGTTTCAGGGTGCATTCTTTTCTTATAGGAACTGATTATATAGTAGTATTTATGTGTAGGGCCAAAAACTTCATAGCACATGTATGGGATTTATTATCTGGAATGCTTGGGGTTTTCCAAATAAGGGGTCTTTCTATTATTTGGTGTGCCATTCCATAAAGCTACCTTAAAAAGAAAGACAGTAAAACAAAATGTAATTTTCATTGTTTTAGTTCCTGGATAACAGGTTTCCAAATAATAGATACCATTGCTGGATTCTTTTTTGGCTATTAATATAAAAAGATAAGGCTCAAGCTCTTGTTTGAAAATTGCTAATGGTAAAAAAATGAAAAATGGGAAAACTGTTTTCTATAATAACAATGGTTCAATTGAACTTGTTAAAGCAGGTGTTAGTGGAAACTCAATAAAATGTGATCTGGTTAAGTCTATAGTTCTATGGTTCTGTTCACTGAACTGGAGTCTAATGATATTTTTCTGTGTACAACATTATCTTCCTTAAATCTAGGGGGTCGATGTACTAAATTCATGTGAAGGATTCGAAGTTCGATCAAAGTTCGAACATAGGATTTCTTTGTTTGGTTGAATATGTGAATTTTGGCATATTCGATCATCGAACAGGGAATGGTCGAATGATCGAATACATTCTAATGGAGTCGAATGGATGAATATTCAATCATTCGATCAGCGAAGGATTTTATTATTTAAGTTTCTTCGATTGCCTACTTCGGCAGATTGGACCTACCGAATTGCAATAGAAGCCTATGGGAGCCCTCCCATGGGCTTCTGAGACCAAGTCCTGATCGAATAGGATTCCTACGATCGAAGTGTTCGATTGTTCGAATCGTACAAATCATTCGAACGATCGAATAGGTTTGTTTTCGATCGTCGAATGATCGAATATCAAATAAAAGGTAGCCTAGAACTATTTGATTAACATTCGAAAATCGAATGCTAATCGAATATCGAATAGAAACAATTCTTTTGGGGGGAATAATAGTAAATAGTAGATTTGGAGGCCATTTTTTCCCCAGTTGAATTTATTGAAATGGAGTCAAGTGTTTTTTGGTTCTATTTTTTATTAAACTTAGAATGTAGTGCATTGCAGTGCTAGGCTGAATCTAAAATGGAGAGTACATGGAGGTTTCAAGAACCATGACCTCTATATAGTTATGAAAGTGAACCTTCTACTTGTTCTTTACCAACTTATACTGGTCTACAGCTCCTCTTCCAAAGTAACAAAAACATTGTAATCCATAGATCAAAAATCACTTATTTTTAGATATTTAATGTCTACAGTTGTCTTTGCTTTTAATATTTACACCCAAGCATTCAGTTATTCGTCGTACTCTATTCAGAAGGACTAGTAATCATTAGTGATGGGCGAATTTATTCGCCAGGGGCAAATTGACGGCAAATTCCTGCGATTCGCCGCTGGCGAATAAATTTGCGAAACGGCAGCGAAATTTTTGCCTGACGCGATGCGACAAAAACGATGTGGCGCACAACATCACTAGTAATCATCATTCTTTATCAATACTTGGCTTTTAGCAATAAACCCATGTAACCCAGAAGTATCTTAATCTCATTGCACTTAAGAAATCCTACATCATCAAACACTTTCACACTCTCTGTTGATTCTTCAACCATGAAATGTTGCATTGACATCAATAGACGGGAGAAATGACTGCAATGTGAGACATTTTAACAAGTGTAGCAAACATTGTGCGGATGAATCTGCTGCAATCAGGGTTTTCCCTTCTCCATTCTTCCCTGTATGCTCTAGGGGAATGGATGTCAGACTTACTAATTAGAACAAATTGGAGAAAGTGAAAATGAAGCAGTTTAATTATTTTACAAAACATAGCAAAACTTAAAACACTTAAACAAATAAGTTTGTGGTAATATCTTCCAACAGTTAAAGAGATATGCTGGCTATATATAGTGCACACAAATAGAAGATACACACACAATAACAAATTATATGACAACAAAAGTGCTAACCATGTAAAAAACATATATGTAATATTTGTGCATGCCCTGGATACCAGTCAGGCTAAATGTTGCCATGTACTGTAGATACATAGAGACAGCTGACAGAGGAAACAATCGGTTGGATGTTTTACAATTTGGCCACACACATAGAATGCTAAATTGCACTTATCTATCAGTTCAACCCAGGACAAAACAAAAGAAAGGGTGGGGGAACAGTAAGGGTTTGTGCACCCTGTCATCATCTGGGTCCATTCATAATCTCCCACACAACAGTCAGTATTGTCTCCCAAATGGCTTTCACTTATACTAACATTAACACTTCCATATCTCCAAATTCAATTAAAAAAGGGACAAAATCAAGAAATAAAAGGAAATACAATGTACTCTAATAATATACTACTAGCTAATAAAGAGTTATACATGTTTTTCTGTCATTTTGAATGCTTTGAAAAACAAGATAAAAATACTATATAAAAAGTAAATAATGTTGTGTACTATGAAGCACTGATCAGGAGATGATCAAATAATGCCTTCTGGTTCTAGTGCTCTAACAGAACTCCATCCAGTGTTATGAAGTGGTTTAGCTTGAATCCCATTTATTACAAGGCCAGTTCAAAAATATAAACTAGCAGGGGCACTCCAGGAGCCAAGGTACCTTAAGAGGAATATTGTGACATCCCCAAAACCTTTCTGTGCCTGTCTAGTAGATGTGAGGATTAGGAATCAGCAACTGAAAAGCTCCTGCTGTATATCCTAAAGCCCCTTTGCCTGTTGTGTGTAAACAGCTGAAACAAATACACTTGGCATACAATACCCAGGGCTAAACCACATAGCAACTAAGATTGGATTGACAGAAAACACAATCAAAGCATTAACAAAAGTAAGTTAAGATTTAATAAACAATGGCAAAATGACACGGTCCAATGTTAATTGTTATTAAACTGTTCTTACATGGCCCACTGCTGGATTTTCGGACCTTACTGGTTCTAATCAAATGTGTACCCACACATGAAAATATACGTGAAAGTACATAAAAATACAAAATAAGCAGTTTATTTCTACTAGAAACCAGTGATTCCCAACCAGTGTCATGTTGCCTCCAGTGCTTCAAAGCAGGTGTTTAATTTTTCAATTGCTGGCTTGGAGGCAAGTTTTGGTTGCATAAAAACCAGATGTACTGCCAAATAGAGCCTCCCATAGGCCGACAGGTGCTGCTCTGTGTTACTCTCCAACTCTTTTTACATTTAAAATGTGGCTCATGGGTAAACAGGTTGAGGACCCCTGCTCCTGACCATTTCAGAGGTGTTTTTATTTTGCACAGCTTGCCAGTGGTAGTATTACAGTACAGATGGATAACATGTATCCACTTGGTATGAAATTTCTTCTCAATTGCCCTGCTAGCTCAAGAGTACTGACATTAGCCTTCCCCTAGTCTGTCGTTGCATTTTTTTTTAAAATTCATGGACTCATTCATGAAATTAATTGAAACATAATAAGCCCTATGACTTTCAACTTTTAACAATTATAAATAATGTATTACTAAATAATAGATCAAATGTATGTAATTGGCATTAAGGCTCTTCAAATTAACAATTGTGCACTTATTAAGAATATTTCATTGTTTTTCCTCCTTCCTTTCATGACATTTAAGAAATGTTTGGCACCCAGTTGGACACATATTTTGACCATAGAAGATTTGTTACATTTGAGTAAACCTTGGAGGATAAAATGTTTTTAAAGAACCCTCACTTGGAACTCCTTATGCAACCTGACAGGCTTCATCTGGCCCCTTGGACTGATTAGACTGCCACAGACAAAAACACAATTACAACAGTAAAGGAGGATGGTGTCCATTCCCACTAATAGTGTGGTTATTGCATTGTTGTGTGGTGCTGTGCATTTTAAAGAGGTCTGCATTTAATGTATTCTCCTTTTGGGCAGGTCAATAAAAACAATTATATTTGTACAATGTTGAGACAGTAGAAAAAAATCTTTGTGCAGTTCTTTATTCACAAGCAGCAACTTCCTAATAAGCCATGGCTGAGAATTAAAAATGTTTCTTTACTATGTGCCAGTTAGTGTATCATGTTTCCCTTTCAGTAAGGAATGAACTGCACAAAACCATAACTTTAAATGCAACCAATACTATTTTGATTATTAATTTGTCGCTGGTTTGAGTTAGATCCGGTCTCCAGGACAGATCTCCAATTCATGGGATTTTTTTTTTTTTTTTCAAAATGCATCAGTTAATAGTGCCACTCCTGCAGAATTCTGCATTGAAATCCATTTCTCAAAAGAACAAATATATTTTTTTATATTTCATTTTGAAATCTGACATGGGGCAAGACATATTGTCAATTTCCCAGCTGCCCCAAGTCATGTGACTTGTGCCTTCAATCACTCTTTACTGTTGTACTGCAAGTTGGAGTGATATCACCCCTTCCCTTTCCCCCACTCAGCAGCCCAACAACAGAGCAATGGGAAGATAACCAGAGAACAGCTCCCTAACACAAGATAACAGCTGCCTGGTAGATCTAAGAACAGCACTCAATAGTATAAACCCATGTCCCACTGCGTACTATTCAGTTACATTGAGAAGTAAAAGCAACAGCCTGCCAGAAAGCAGTTCCCTCCTAAAGTGCTGGCACAAGTCACATGACCAGGGGCAGCTGGGAAATTGTCAGATTTCAAAACTGCACTGCTTCAGTGCAGAAGTCTACTGGAGCAGCACTTTTAACTGATGCATTTTAAAAAAAAAAAAACGTTTTCCCATGACAGTTTCCCTTTAACCTACCTCATGCACGATTACCAAAATGTAAGACAAATTAATTGGACAATCTAAAGAGAATATTCATTTGCACCTACACCACTTAGAAAATCCACAGGTAGGGTTGCTTCTTTGTGAAGCTCTTGTTTCCTTTTGCCAATCATGTGACATCCCACTGATCAAAGGATTTGGTTTATTACTGATTTATGAGAGGGTTTTCCTGATGGAGACTTTGGTCTTTCCCGGGACATTCAATACTTAGAAACAAAATTGATCTTGAGACTGTTAGAAAATAACAAACAATATTAACAGGGAAACAAATCCAAGTATCATGCCCCTGGAACACAGATATGTGTATTGCATGATCTGGCAGTTGCTACAATAGGTAAGGACCCTCCATAGGACACATGCTCATCCCAGGTGGCTGACAATGATTGATTGAACAAATAAACGATGAATGATAAACATATATTCCAAAATTAATATTATTTTTTCATCCATTTTTTATAGCACATTCATATTCCTGTTCCAGTAAAGTTTACTGTTTCAGGTGTCTGTGTGATGTATGTATTTTATGCTCATTACAATGCAAGGAAGAGTATATATATATATATATATATATATATATATATATATATATATATATATATATAATGATAGCTACCCATTAGTGATGGGCGAATCTCCCACGATTCGCGAAACGAGTCGCGGGATGATTTTGTCGCGCGTCGCGTCAACTTTGTCGCGCGTCGCGTCAACTTTGACGCATCGCGTAGTTTTCGGCGCGCGTTGCATAGTTTTCGTCACGTCGTTTGATTCGCGAATTTATTCGCCAGCGGCGAATCGCGGGAATTCGCCGCGAATTTGACCTAGGCGAATAAATTCGCCCATCACTACTACCCATCAGTTAAAAAAACAAGCAATACTTTCCACTTTATTAACTGTCAGTTTTGTTATTCAACTCTCTCTTCCATGGCTTCAAATAAACATTTAATAGCAGCATTGGCAGGGTTGAGTTTTACCATCCTTGGCCCAGGGTTGGGAGAAAATTCTAGGCTAGATGTAAAGCAGATGAATTATACCACCGTGGTTAATTTACTAACATACAGTGGAAGTGCTAAACAGTAAAAAAATCAATTATTTCCCCCCTTTAACAGTCAGTATTTATATGTCATTCATATGTTTGATTTAAATTGTTGTAAATCCCTGCATAATTGGTCTTTTCTTACACCTTGAGGCTATTTAAATACATTAAAACATTAAAAAAAGTAGGTGTGCTTTGCCATATGCAAAGGATTTATGTTAGCTTAGATACCATAAATATAATGGTAGTGCCTTATAATGCGTAAGGGCAGAGACGCAAAAGAAGATTCTGGGAGATTTAGCCTTGCGACAAATTGCCTCTTCTTCGGGCAACTAATCTCCCCGAATCTTCTTGTGTGTCTCTGCCCTTATAATTGAGTTGCAAAGCAATATGTGCTATACTCATACAAAGGATTAATATTAGAAGGTATTAAAGCTCCTTAGACTTAACTATGTTTCTGAACAAAACATCTTTTCCATTTTTTGATCTATATGTTCTTCAGTTATACTGTAGTTTCCTTTAAAGAGGCAGTCAAGCATTCGTTCAGTTACAACCATCAGAATACATGCTTTATTGCTAGCATGGGACAAGTACAGTATAATAACTTCTGGCTCAGTAGATATTAAATCCCAGTATTTAACTCCTCACAATGCCTTAGTCCTGGCCTGTAAACTGATCTCCTTTGTAGAGAGAATGTGTTTGTACTGCAATGAGGTGGTTTAGTCTTTCAGCATTTTCTCTACATTACTCTACATACAGTAGGTTCTGATTTTGCTCTAGAAGTGTTAATCGAGACATTTCCACACCGCATTTCTGTGTAAGGCAACGACTGATTATATATTTCCCTTTGGTCGTACCATTGTATTTAAGTAGTAACTATAGTATCACGTGAATGCTGTACAAGATTTCTCTGCATTAAAAACTGTGTATATAAAATAGAACAGATAATGATAGGTTGTAGGACTGTAAGTGATTCTATCTATCTATCTATCTATCTATCTATCTATCTATCTATCTATCTATCTAGTAATCTATTATTACTAACTGGGCAATGGACAGAGTCGCCCTCCTCCTATATCCTTTGCAACATGACGTTTTCTTGGGAACTGAGCATTCCAAGCTGGGCCGCTTTCATATCCATCCTGTGCCGCATTTGGCCCTCGGGCCATAGTTTGGACACCCCTGTTGTAGGTGATTCTATCTATTTATCTATCTATTTATCTACCTATCTATCCATCTATATATCTATCTTTTTATTTGTTTTCTTTTAGCCTTCTAATGTGGAAAATTATTTCCATACCGTTTCCCTTATTCATGCTCCTGCTCCAGGTTATCAAGCAAGTGCCATTTTTGGAATGCAGTTGTTAAAAACATCAGAACGATGGCAGTTGTTTTGAAGTGGAGCCTGGCTGTAGATGTTGCACCCATTACACTGTGTCAAGAGGAATCCCCCACATCCCTACCCAGATGCACATTTAAAAATTTAACTCATCCAAATAATATGCAGAGTGCCTGGTGCTTTCACTTGTGATCATAAATGACCCCTCTTGCTTTCTGTGACTTATTATGACATCAGTAGAGGGGTTTCAGGCAGGGAACATGCCACAGTACAGACCCCACTAAAGACCAAGTGATTTATGTAGACATATAGTGATGGGCGAATCTATCCCGCTTCGCTGAAAAATTGAGAATTGGCGAAAAAAATTCATGAAACGAGTCGCGGCACGATTTTGCTGTGTCGCGACGATTTTCCCCAGCGAATTTGCGCCTGCTGAATAAATTCGCCCATCACTATAGACATATAGGGCCTCTCCATTTGTCAAGGGTTCCAATAGCATGTGCATTAATGACATTGCCACAATCAGGTTCAACAAAATGAGGTTTGCCAGATATTTGGGCCACTTCAAAGAAATAGCTGGGAAGTCACAAATGGAAACAGAAAGCACTGGCATCTTTGATATTCATTGTTGGCAATAGGTATTGCAGTTTGCCAAGCAGTTAGCATAGCTGTAACAAAGGGAACAGTGTCAAACTTTTCAAGAGTTTTACAAGGTGATAAAGGTCTAGCATTATATGGTTGACAATGTCCAATTATTTACAGCACAAAGTCCACATCATAAGACCATAAATTACTAAGCTTATCCCCCAAACTGTCAAAGTTAAGGTAACCACTATTGATTTGGTTTAATGCTAGAGTGAATGTTATATTGACAAAAGTCACTTAAAATATTGCACTGCAAACATTGTCAGATTGAAGAAAGTCAAGCACAGTGCTATTTTTGTTCTTCAGACTTCCCATGATATTTTTGACTGACTTTTCTGCTGTAATTGTGTATTTACTCTTGAGCAGTTTAACATGTGCCCTTCCCATGCGTCAAAGAATTTAGAGTTCAAGCTGGTTTTGATTCCGTCAGCAGGTCAGAGCATCATTAGGCTTTATCCACACTATCACATATAAATATTACACATCTTGCTATTTTTAACCTTTAAAGCAGAAATTTACAACTGCAAATCTGCCAGCCAGATGTGACCAATAGGGGAGCTTTATGTGATACTACTCTAATAAACTCCAGGCTGCTATCATATTGTTATAATTAAAATCCCCCCATAAGATGGTAAAAAAAAAACAGCCAGCCTCTCTTTAACCTTTTGCAAAAAGGTAATTTTTTGTGGAGATCTGGCTCATTCTATAATTTTTTCATCATGTTGGACCATTACATGTTGTATGGCTAAGTAGCATGTAGCATATCTGAAAGAGTATTCTTATTATGATTCTTTCTTTATATAGAATCACACCAGGTCCTTCCTCAATGGACCTTATGATCTAATGTCTCATTTACATTCACAATCACTGCAGAGCTGATTAACTTGTCTGAATGTTTGGCGTGTGGAAGAAATGCTAGTTGGTGGAAACCCACAGAGAGAACATACAAACTCTATAAAAGTGTGTTAAAGTTGGTGTATTGATATATTGCATGGGATCTGTGTGTGGAAATATAATTGTTGCATTGGGAAATTGCATGATATGTGAAAAGGCGTTGCACATACAGTACAGGTTGTATAGGACTGTGGGTAACAAGTTGTAGTACTATTTTGTGCATGGGTTTTTTAACAGCTGAAAAGGATACAAACCTATAAGAGAAAAGTATTTACTGCACTTCAGTGTAGGACTAAGTAAAGGTATTTTAACTTAAAGGGCAAGGAAAGGAAAATAAATAAAATCCCATTTTTACTTTCTTTAAAGGGGTTGTTCACCTTTGAGTTAACTTTTAGTGTAATGTAGAGAGTTATATTCTGAGACAATTTGCAATTGGTTTTCATTTTTTATTGTTTGTGGTTTTTGAGTTATTTAGCTTTTTATTCAGCAGCTCTCCAGTTTGCAGCTTCAGCAATTTGGTTTCTAGTGTACAAATTACCCTAGCAACCCTGCACTGATTTGAATAAGAGACTGGAATATGAATAGGAGAGGGACTGAATAGAATGATAAGTAATAAAAAGTGACAATAATAATACATTTGTAGCCTTACAGAGCATTTGTTTTTAGATGGTGTCAGTGACCCCCATTTGAAAGGTGCAAAGAAACAGAAGAAAATTGCAAATCATTAAAAAACTATGAAAAATAAATAATGAAGACCAATTGAAAAGTTTCTTAGAATTGGCCCTTCTACAATATACTAAAAGTTAACTTGAAGGTGAACCACCCCTTTAATGAAAAAGAACTCTATCTCCAATATACTTTAATTTTAAAATGTTTACTGTTTTTATAAGAAACCTGACTGTATGTAGTGAAATTTCCCCTTCATTTAGTGCTGTGGATAAGAATGGTGAGATGGTCCCTAACTTCTGGCAGAGAAACGATCACACTTATGAACAGCAGGGGGAGCCCCTGCCTTACTTACTAGCCATGCAGAAGTCAAACAGATTTGTTTTTTGATCATTTATGACGATCCCTAAACAGCACAGACCATACTGAGCATGTGCAGTGCCAGTGTCAGACAAAGATGTATAACAAAGTTACAAGATGACAGCCCCCTGTGGCCAACTTTGAAAGCATAAATCATTTGTTTGATTAGGCTTGTGGTGCAGTAAGTTCATGTTTATGTTTAGTATACAAAATACAGCATTTCTAACCTTATTCTATTTTAGACTTTCCTTGTCCTTTAAGGCTAAAATACCCAAGTGACTTCTCTCTGCCTCCTTGTGGAAGTAATGTGTATCATTGCTTCCTATAAGACATGAGACTAGTTACATGGAATAAAAATGTTAACACAGTTCCTATGGGAAATTGTGTTGTTTTATAGCTTCAAGTTAATTTCTAGTTTATCCACAAGATCTGTATCCACTGTCCATATCTAGTCTGGACAGTTCTGATTTGACTATAAATCTATTAGTGCATTTCCAAGTAGGTCCCATTTTGGTGGATCAGGTTGTGTCTGGAGCAGCTTGAGAATGAAAAAGGTGCTTCCTATGTTTATACTGTATATATATATATTCAATGTGCCTATTTCATGTTTTACTGCTCATTACTACATTCTTGACATTTTAATAAGGCAAAGCAATCATGTACAGCTACTGCAGCTTACAGTGAAGGAAACAATTTAAAGAAGGAAAATTAATAAATGCAACAGGTATGGGAAGAATATCAAATCAATAGTTAATGGCGTAGAGTACATATTTCTGTCATTAAATTGCTCGTGATATCATAATACATGCTTGTGAATGACTTTCTTACACATTAAAAATGGCTTTAACGCCAGTGGATACATATCCTATAGCCACTTTTCAATGCAGCTGGCTTTTCAAGATTAAAATCATCATAAAACCAGTCCTGTAATGTAATTCTTAGGAAAGAAAAGGAACACCAAGCTTAAAGGACAGGGCTAAATAACCAATTAGGGCTGACCTTTCAGGCACAGACAGTGTTATTTTTTTTTTTTTCTTAAAGGATCAAATAAGACCTTGCCATAGTGTAAAAACTGGTTTATTGCACTTAAACTGCCAAGGTCGTTTTTAAGATTTTCTGCCCCTGAACATTTCCACAGTGCCTGGAATCATTTTTATGAAACTCCTAAGCCCATCAAGATGCATTTCAAATGTTATGGTTTTGAAGTTTTAATATGGACTTTATATTTCTGCTCTATTGGAAACCTCGAGATAATTTCTAAGGTCACATTATTGCTAGACCTGCATGACAAATTGCTCTAAAAGGGGAATATTGTGTCACTCACATCATCACATTAAAATATTTATAAACTATAGAGTGAGAACCACCATTGAAATGAATTTGTAGTCATAAGTTCATCAGAATTCTTCTGGAGCTGGAAACTATGCCTGTAGCCCTCATCCTATTGTCGCTGTTTCATATCTAGACAGACACCTCAATCTGGGCTGGGAGTCAACTTAATGGATTTCCGTGTCAAGGCTTTATCCCAGGTGCCTCAGTGCATGTTTTTGTTGAAATGACAGAATGGCCGAGAGCATTTCCAGTCTGTCATGAAGTGTTAGTATTTGGATCCAGGGTTTTAGTCCAAGCCATGTACCAGCTTGTGTGGAATGTTGCATATCAGTGTGTGGGGCTGCCAAGGTTCTATGTAAAGCCAGAGAGATCAGCTTCACTGATAATCTTGTTCTATTATGCATCTTTATTCTGAGCAACTGTCATCAGCCTTAAAAGATTAGATTGCAAATTAGTGGGTGGTCGTACAAAGAAGGGGATGTGAACATCTCTCTGCAGTGTTTGGGAACAGCTGATGGAAGTGGTATTGGCACACAGCAGGAGGTTAGGATGGAAAGCATGAACGTGTATGCAAGGAAGGATAGGATGTCCCAAAGAAAGGAAATCTATGCTACTGTAACCAGGAGGTATGGGAGTTTACTCATCAGTGATGAGGGTTGCCAGAACAGCATTGTTTAAAAGGGACACACCATTAAATTTGGTTTTTAGTTTGTTAAAGTGGTGTCCAAATGGCTGTACCTGAAGGACCTTTGACTGGCCATCTGCTACAATTTATGGAATTAATATCTTTTATTAGGGCACTTATTCAAATGCCTTCCAACCAGTCATAGCATTTCCAGGTTTCTATGGCAGTGACCCACCCAACAAAATAGTGGTTAAAATGCATGTCTGTAAGTTGGGAAAAAGAGACCTAGAAATTAAATCTGTTCCACCATTGTCTTCATCGCCATAAAGGCCATCTTAACGGCATGTCCCCCTTTCTAGACTGTCAAAACAAAGCTAAAAATGTAAAAAAATAAAATTGCAGTAAATCATGTGTGTTTAGGGTGGGGGTTAGCTGGCAACAGAAGGGGGCATACGTACATTTACACCTTTAGATCTCCCTTTCATTAAAAGAAAGCCTAGGGGGAGAGATTCATCACTTTAAGGAACACTCATTTCAGTAATTGATGTTCCTTGACTTGTTTGACTTGCCCTTGTAATTGTTCCTTTTACTCTTTCCATTCCTACAACACCCTGTAGATCACCTAGTTTGACCTCCATTGCATTGTTGTATAATATGCTTGGTTACTTGACTGACTGATTGTCACGGTCGGCACCCAATACCAGAACAAGTGATAAGCACCCTGGTCTCGGCTCGTGCTTCACCAGTAGTGTGGCCGCCTTTGGCTTCGGGAGGAGCCCTCAGCTACTCAGATGCCACCTGGACTTATACGAGAGGTGCAGAGCAGGAGTTCTGGCTAGCAATGGGGCACGACTGTAGATAGTGTCTGTTAAGGCCGATGGTCACAGTACAGATGGAATAGGCAAATTTGAGGTCAAACTGGCAGGGTCGTGGCAGGCAGATAACTAGGATTGTCAAGCAGGCAGGGGTCAAAACCGGGAATCAATCAGAAGGATGAGGCAGAATCAGTAGTCAATAACAGGCACAGGTCAGGATACAGATAATCAGAATAGTCAAAAGCCAGGCAGGGTCAAAACAGGAATCAGGAACAAACAGGAAGCTTAATAGCACAGATACAGGCACCAGGAACAAAACCTATCACGGGCAATGAGTTTAATACAAATGCCCCTTTTAAATATTTGAATTTGGCGCCATTGCGCGCTGACGTCATGACGTCAGCGCGCATGCGCCTTTAAGATACAGAAGTGCGCGCCGCGCGCGCACTATGGAGCCTGGCAGCAGGGGGGAAGGAGCGGCGCGGCGGGCGTCCCCGCCGCACCACTAGACCACCAGGGTGAGTAATACTCACACTGATATCACAAACAATAGCATGGACCACCATTTTATCATAATGTAGAAGCTCTTACTCTTATAGATTAGTATCTAAATATATTGATCTACTACACTGTTTTAGGGCTGCTAAACAGCTAAGGAGAATAAGGGAATACAATGCTATTTTTATAATTTTCCTTGTTATATATTTAATAGTATCCTTTTTATCCAGTAAGATTTGGTATATTCATTATGTGCTTTAGGGAGCTGCACGCTACAAGCTGCTAACTCATGGCAATCAGTACATTCACAGATTCATTTACAATGTTCATGTAACTAATACATACATCCTTGTATATTCTTTCTTTTCAAGTGTTTTATACAGATGAAGTGAACAGCAGGGGGAAGAAACCTAAGATGGGAAATTAAGCTGAATAGGGAACAGGGACTAGGTTTAATGGAGCATTAGTTCTTACATAGATTTAACAGACATATAAGCTTATAAAATATTGAAGCTTTAGTTATATTTATGTGTAGATAAGCTTCATTCTGCCCTTTAGTCAAATACAGTCGAGATTTTGGAGAGTTTCTGGTTCACTATTTAAAAACAAATTACAATATGCAACATTATTTTCCAGAATTTTAGCCTAGTACAGCAACTGAAACTATTTCAAAAATAAAAATCCTGACACTGAAATTAGAAACTTTCTAAATATAATCAATTAAAATGGTTGTATTGTTTCTAAAATAATCAAATCAAACTGATTCCAGCACAAACAAAATCTAACTTAATAACTGACTTTGGCACAACTCCTGCATGTAGAAAGACAGGACAAAAACTATCCCAAATTTTTAATTGATTACATTTAGAAAATTGTTTATTTCAGTATGATAAAGCATATATCACATTTTAATTTTTGCAATAGTTCCACTTAAATAAGATTTACAAATGGGGGCACAAATGCATTGGTAAATTGTAATCTAGTGGCAGCCATGTTTATGGGGCATCAATGGGCATCAATGTGGCTGCAAATTTCAGCAATTCTGGAAGGGTTAATCTCAGGCATCAGAATGTGAATTGTTAAGTGCAAGCCAGCTGCATATATAGGTATCTATGACATAGCTTTGTGAATACCATTTTGCTTAATTTAGTATTTTTGCTCTTCTTTCCCAACGTACAACTTTTGAAAAATCACCTCATATTTGAGAGAAGTATAACGTTTTTTTACTTAGCAAGTAAAGCTATTGAGTTCAAAATCTATAACCAGTCACCATAATGCCCATTTAAAATCCCTTACTTTGCATTTACACACTTTTTTTAATAGCATTGTATGAAAGCCAGTGTATTATTATAAATTCCAGGATGGTAGTAATCACAACGACAAACTCATTTCATTTCAAGGACTTCTAGTAATTCGTTCTCATGGATATTGTCCGCCCATGCAGACAGCCCTGCTTTGTCATTGTCTGTCCCTGCTGCTTTTTTTTTTTTACATAATTGCGATTGGGTGAGAGGTTTCAGCCTTGGCAAAAAAACAAAAACACATTTTGTTATTCCGTTAGACGGAAAGAGAATGTAGAGCCATTCCAGCAAGAAAATGTAGCGGAGCACAACAAAGTATTTATTGACCTTACTTCATGAAGTAAACAAGCATGGGTTTAAAAAATGAGATTTTTATGGCTGAATCACTGAGCATGGAAAAATACAGTTTTAAAAAATGCTTTGCCATTCCGCAAAGATTTTATTAAATTGTACCAAGTGCCAGAACTATTCTACATGAGCTATTCCAGATACGTTAGGAAATTGGAAATAAGGTTGTTCCCATCAGCAGGGAATGGGTGAAATTGGTTCAAAGAGGTGTCCATCATATTATGGTCATTTGCCACCCAATCATGTATGTACCATAGCTAACAGCAGATATTACAGTTATGTAACTGTTTGTCTGACCAAGGTTTTATCTAAGCGATATGTGAATGTATAAAAGTATTTTTTATATAAAAGCCACAATAAATAGTACAGTGTCTGTTATACATACTCAGTATTATTATGTCATTTTGTTTTATTTTTCTAAATACTCACCGACCCATGTGCTACATGTATTCACATTAACCCCCCCCCCCACTAAAAAAGGGAAGAATTAGAGACATTCCATTCTCCAGAATGTTTGAAAATCTGGTTTATTGCAGAGTAATTTATTTTATGTCATAGGGGACTTTCACAGACCCCTTGCCCGCCAGGAGGCTTAACCAACCACCAACTCCTCAAAATATTATCTTTGTTTTTATTTATTTATGTATTTTTGGATACTTTTAGTGGCTGCTCATCAAATGGGGAACCAAAGTTTGAACAAATCTAATACTGAAAAGTCAATACTGAAGATTTTTCCTTTACCCCCATTCTATGGTTCAAGAGTTAGTAGATAGATAGATAGATAGATAGATAGATAGATAGATAGATAGATAGATAGATAGTAGATGATAGATAAGATAGATAGATAGATAGATAGATAGATGATATATTTACACATAATACCCTTGAGGTCATAGTTTGAACCTAAGTTAGGGTTGAGGGGGCAGCTCTCATAATTTATTTTTTACCTTTTTATTACTAAAATGGGTTTAACTGCACTATAATGCATTTTAAAAAGAGGTTTGCTGGGGGAGTCTCTTTTTTTTCTAATTCTTTGTAGTTTTTGGATATTTACCCTGACTTGGCTCTGCACATATTATTGTGGTTTATTATATTTCTTTTTATAGGCTGGCACCAGTCCATTGTAAGTGCTATTTTGAGTCATTGTAGGGAATAACTAAAATTGGCAAATACTTGTGGTAGACACAATATTTGCACTAAAAATGCGGCTGTTCTAAACGTACCACAAGTTACAGAATCTAGTAATATCCCTAGGGATGAGCCAATTTCATCTGTACATGAGCGAGATGGTTATAGCTGTCATTTATCAGCTTGTGCATGGGAACGGCATTCATTTGAATAGATCCCTTGTAGCAGATGTTCTTTATATGTTGCATTTGCAGCGGGTTTGTCTGCAATATTAGGCTATGAGTGTATTTATTTGTTACTAAAACAATATAAACCTCAGCTCCATATCGCAATAAATTAATCTTATTCCAGCATTGTAATCACTACCAATTCCAATTTATTCCTTTTCATCTGCAATGCAATGTTCCGCTTTGTTTCAACTCACTTTTTATGTTTATGTAATAGGTAAAACTAATGCTTAATAATTCTACCAAGTTGTAATGACATTGGAGAATACTCTGTCTATAGGAGCTGCATTCAGTTCATTTCTGCTCTTTTTTTTAAAAGAAAATTCTAACCCTTTGGTATTACATAAGAAAACTTTCAGTGTAAAGACACACAAACAATATACAAATGCCAATAAAGGTATGGGATCCATTATCTGGAAACGTGTGATCTAAAAAGTTACAAATTATAGGATGGTCTTCTCCCATAGCGCAAAAATGTTCGCCGCACTTCACCAGGCGAATTTTCGCCAGAGATACGCAAGTTCACTAAGATGCGAATTTGCGCTCAGGGCGGCGTCTGGTAGCGAAGTTGCGCTACTGTTACTTCGTATAATAGAGGTGTATGTTACAGCCACTACATTCCACTACACAAGCCCAGGAAACCTTTAATAAATAAAATAAAGTTGTCCTATTGCCCTAAACATGTGCCCCCTGTATAGTTGTGTTGCCATATGTTAGGAAATGTAGGGGGGAAGGAGGGTAACCCCAATTTTTTTTTCACTATTTCTCAGACTATCACCCTACAAAAGGTAAAAGACGCCAGTGTTTTTTGGGACTTAGAAAAATCTATCTATTGTATTGAACTTCGCCAGGTCTGACCTGGTGAAGTAACATCTAGAGGTAACGTTCACAAAAATGTTCATCTTAGTGAATTAGCGTGGTTACGTCTCTTCATCAGTGCGCAACTTCGCCTGGCGTAAGGGTTCAAAGTTGCGCAAGTCGATCTCCTTTACTAGCGAATTTTCGTCCAGGGACACTGTTCGGCGAAGTTGCGAATTGACGTCACGCTGGTGAATTAGCGCTGGTGTTAGACGCTTCGCACTTTAGTGAATTTGCCCCAAAGACTCCATTTTAATAAAATAATTAAAAAAAATTCTCTGTAATAATAAAATTATACTTTGTGCTTGATCCCAGCTAAGATATATTTAATCCTTACTGGTGGCAAAACAACACTATTGTCTTTAATTAATGTTAGAATTACTTTTTTTTAGTAGATTTAAGGTATGGCAATCCAAATTACAGAAAGACCACTTATCTGAAAAAAGGTCCCATACCTGCATTATAAAATTGTCCTCCCTGTGTGTAGCGCTATATAAATAAAGTTATATATACAGAACATCCATATATACAAATGCATGTTTTAGATAACAGAATAGAATTCTATGGGCAAGACATGCATGACTTATAATTACTGTACATGGCAGTCAGTTTCAACCCTTCCCAATTCACACCAAATCAATACAAAAAAAAAAGGGAGTAGTCAGCTTTATGGAGGGTTTGGGAGAACATCCTGACCCCCAATTGTTCATTTCTGGTAGAGAGTCAGACCCATTACAGCAACAGTGCACAAGTTGGCCTTAGAGTACTACTGTATGTGAAATATTGCATTGGGACCCAGACAATAAAGAAAACCATACTTATATATTGCCCTTTCTTATTTTATTTTTCTGACCATACTAGAAATCTGATAATGAATAAGGCTGAGTTCATTTTTGTATCATACAATACTATATACAAAAGCAAGAAAGTTGATCTGGTGGTGTTCACAGCAGCCTCTACCCCTGTGGAGCGCACAACCTAAGGCACTATTGAGGCATAATAAACCTAGATTGATAAAACCTTACTCATAAATCTAACTAAAAATGTAATCTATACATATTAGACTTGGCAGAAAGAGAAGCCCCACAAAGCACTCTTTGTTTTCAAAATCAATAATCAGTGCTTATATTGGCCCTTTAAGAATTTCATGACATCAACACAACATCCTTAGTGAAATTATCTGACATTTGTTTAGTTTAAAAGAAAAAAAAAACTCAGTAGCACGGAAGACGTTGATCCATGTAAGAGTAAATACGGATGATGAATGGCACTTGGTGCGCAGGTAGAATGATCATCTAGTCTAGCTTGAGACACAAAGGGAGCAGTGAAGCATTTGTCATTGAAAGGCTTCACTGAGTGCTTGTTAGAAGGCTAAGTACTGCTGCCTGGCCTACAGGATATTAAATACATGTCTAACATTTCTCATTTCAGCAGTTTGTAAATGAGCTGTGTTGCCCTGTAACAGGCATAAGGAGACATGGCATGTGTGCATGCATTCTAGAATGCATCTATGCCTCTACCAAGTGCCAGTACTTTATTCTGAGAGTCTTTAATGCCCTTGTACTATGTGATATGGATTTGCAGTTAGAAGTGACTGGACGGTATTGATTTTCATTGCAGAGCTTTTTACTCTGAAGAACAAATGCATTTTTAAAGAAGCATTTCACTTTCATTTTAAGACATTTTCTCCCATTAGATTCCTGTTAACGTGTTTTTTTTTTTTTTTTTGCAATATCTGGTGTGTCTTCAGTGTGGTTTTTGTGGTGGACATTTTATGAATATGAGGATGTAAAGTGGAACATTTTTCTGTCTTTATCAGTAGCACAACTAGGTTTAACTGGGCGCCCTATAAAATTCAATATAGGGCCCCTAAACATTGCTAAGTTGACCTATTCTACCAAGATATATTAAGGTTGCTCATTAATAGGACCTTGCTGGACCTTCTTCACTCCTGGGCCCCACTGCAGCTGCAGGGTTTGCTTCCTCTGCAGTTATGTCCCTGCACTTATGTATCTTAAAATGCCTTTTGACTTATCACTAAAGATAACATGACTTTTTTGCACCAATGAGAAATAAGGGAATAGCAACCAATTGTCTTTGCACATGGGCAGTGGACTAGCATTCCTTTTGCCTGAAAAGTCACAGAAATTGAATAGTTCCATGCCAATTGTAAGGGTTATGTAATAAAAGACACTAAGATCAATCAGCAGGTGGAATTTACTGGTGACCAGTTTTAAGCAAACATCTTATTGGTTGCTATGGGTTACCGGTCCTGGGCAAACTTAGTGCCTTTTATCACATATGGGGTTATTCTTATAAGATGCCACTAAAAAGGTATATTTTGCTTATTTTTATATCATTATGTTAATTGCTTAATGTAGGACAGAATTGCCCATCTAGAGGCCCATTGGCCCCTCTAAGTGATTGTATGGGTCTCAAGAGACCACCATGTATAAATAATGTATAAACAACTTTGATATGAGAAGGTATGAGAATTTCTAGCATGCGCAGCATGGTGCAATGCCATTAGATGGGTCTTGTTGCAAGGCAGTTGCATTTACTCCAAAGACAAACACTTGGATTTGTAAGTTAAATGCGTCGTGACTCGGGGCTAATTGAAGAAACTGTGTTATCTAAAGTTATCTTAACTCATTTAATGCATTTAACCTTTTCATTAGCATACCAAAGCCCCATTGTTTTCAATGGTGAACTCTTCAATTGGATGGGATGCTGTGACACAATATTCTGTACTAAGTGGGATAAATGAGATAGATGAGTTAAGTCACGACGCATTTAACTTACCATCCAAAGTGACTGCATCTGTACATGGACTTGAACCCTTCTTCTGCCTAAATGGAGGATTGTATAGTAGGGCAAAGGTAGGGAAAAGGCTGACAATGGGAAGAGAGGCTCAAAATAGAGGTAGACATAAGGAGTAGCATCACACATCAGCCTCATTTATGGAAAAAACATTTAAGAAAGCCTGGTAGATCCCTTTTCTTATGTATTATATTTTCACCACAGTTTAATACATTAGATAAGTTTAACTGAGCTGTGTTCATTTGATTAGTTATAGAACTAGGTTTTGAAAAGATGCCTGGCTGGTTGTCACATCTTCACCTAGTAATTATCTGTCCCCAAAGCAGCATGATGATTTCATTGGAAGCCATCGGAGACTCCAGCCATTCAGTTCATTCCAATGCTGTGCTCGGGACTGTAACAGAGCCAGAAGTCTATTTCATGGGAGCTTGCACTGCTGTATATTATTCTCCTGTTTTTTTCTTTCCCTTTTTGAAACTGATGAGTTAAAGAAGGGATTTTTTTTTATCCTTTTTAAACAATTTGCTTGCCTTGAACACAGATGTACTTTTATTTGGCAGCCGTTGTTCCGAATCCAGGCCCAAGGCCAGGTTAGACTTTATTCTCCTCTTAAGAAAATATAGACTTATCCACAGTGATTTACACTGATATGTTATTTTTAATATATGGCTTTAAAATTAGTTTCTCTGGATATTACAATTACTTTTTTTATTCACTTTTGTATTGTTTGCATTTATAAAATGTGATATAGTCCGTATAGGTTACATGAATATTCCCTATAAAACTTAAAATAAAGTCTTGGGTTACTTAGATAATTCTTGGGTTTTAGACATTTTCTGCCTTCCATTATTCCATATTTCATTTACTTTATGTTGCTCTGCATTCCCCACAGTTGTATACATGTCAAATCCTTTGCTGTTTTTATTTTGTACACAGTAGATGTCCTTCTCTCCATATATCTGGCAATGCAGGAACTACATTGCCATGCTTTCACTTTATAGCTGCCTTTTTATCTATCCATCTCTTTGCCCATGTCTTTTGTTTCTTTGTCTAATACAGCATGCAATAATGTTTTTGCTAGAACGTAAAATTAAAAAAACATAACTTAGAGGTGAACTCCATGTATCATGGGCAGCATTTAACATGGGGGAGACTGTTCTACTAAACCAAATCAGGTCAAATTTAGCTTTGTTTGATGAGCAGCAAGTACCATTTTTTATGGCTATCCCCCCATCAGGTAAGAACAAAACTAAGTATAGAACAAAGATTTCTGTACTTACTGTGCAGGCAACATCATAGAATTGACAGACTGGGCTTTTGGGAGAACGAAAGATGATGGCAGTGCAGTTCTCATGCAAACAGTTCAACTGGGCATCTTTTTGAAGATTTGTGGACATCCCCAAGTGATTTTACCTTGCCTTCTCTTTTAAAGGTTGTTCACTTTACATTAACTTTTAACATGATTTAATAATGAGTAATAATCTAAGATAATTTGCAGTTGGTTTTCACTTTTTATTATTTGTAGTTTATTATTTAGCATTTTATTCAGCACTTTCCAGTTTGCAATTTCAGAAATGTTGTTGCTGACCATGCATGGGTTCACTGGAGACTGGAATATGAACAGTATAAAGCCTGAATTGAAAAATGAGCAATAAAAAGTAGCAATAACAGAGCCTTACAGAGCAATTGATTTTTAGATGGGGCCAATGGCTCCCATTTGAAAACTGGAAAGAGTCAGAAGAAGAAGGCAAAACATATAATGAAAAAAATGAAGACCAATTCAAATGTTGTTTTTTAGTCATCCTATAACATACCAAAAGTGAACTTAAAGGAGAACCACCACTTTAAACTAAAATAGAGGAAATTTGAAATAGTTTCAGTAGTGCAATCAAGCATTTGGTGTAATTACCCTTGTAAGAAACAAGCTAGATTTCGGTCAGAATTTTTATGATTTTTCTCCTTGAAACTGTGTACTAGAGAGAAAATTTGCCACACCTCAATAACCCAGAGTAGACAATTAGAATATATGTTGGATTGACTGCTGATGCTCACTGTACCGGCTCACAATTTGCCATTGTTGGTACATAAACTCCTATGTTTTTGGGACTAGCCATTTATTTTCTGTAATGATTGGAGAAAGGCAATGGCTGGGTAGCTGTGTTGTTGAACTTCACTCCCATCATTCACAGCCAGGAGCTGGCAAAGGCTTTTGGAATTGTTGTACATCGGCAGTTAGACAAAGCCTAGATTATCTGCTCTGATGTAGATAACGTCTGGCCCATTAAAAGCCACAGCTCTATTGTTGCCCCTGCTGTTTTCCTTGTAGAAATTCCCTTTAGAGGGATCACATGCTTCAGTGATCACAATCCATTTCTTTATATAATAAGATATATTAAAAAATACCAGAAAATGACTAGATGGCTTAGTGCATGTCTTGAAATATGTAAAAAGAAAAGAGCAATTGTAGCTGTGCATTGGTGTGCAATGATATGAAACATGAGCAGGGCCTCAAAGGGTGACCACACCATAGTGAATTTATGGAACAGAATAATGTATATTTATAAGAATATAGAAAGCACATCCACCGCACACTTTAACCCTATTATGATCCATAACACAAGCAGGGCACTTTTAATCTTCTGAACCAGGCCTTTTGCATATGTACACTGTAATTGCACCCCAGTATGCTGTGAATGTGTCTACCTTTATGGTATAATAAAACCACAGCTGTAAATAATAATATTGTTATAGTGTCTCTTCTTATATCAGGCCGACGACTGGCTGTAGAACTCCAAGAGATTTTTATGGAGCTTGGGGGTCCACAACTTTAATTGGTTATCTACACCTACTAAACCCTAACCCCAAGCACAAATACTTTATAAATAATAGGCCAACAGAAACAGTTGAAGAGCATTTTAATACAAGCATCTTTATGGCTAAAACAAATGCAAATGGCATTAATAACTACTGATTACCATATTGACTATCAAAGAAACTCAAAATTCACTTCAACTTTGATTCACGGTTCAGATTGGGGCCGAGGCACAATAATTCTTGAACCCGCTGATTTAAAGTAATATAATGGTATAATAAGTTGTTGCTAGTATCCATTTTCATACTCTAGTATGCATTTGACATGTAATCAGTAGGACTAATAAGCCCATCAGCTCAATAGAAGATTATTCAACTATTTGACACCAAACTATTATAAAAATAGTAGGTGCATTTTTTCTGGCTTTAGTTTCAAAGGGAAAATGGTGATGGAAGTGATGAGTGAAGTCAAGAGTTCACTATAGGTGGGATGGCAGTTCACATGGCAGTGAAAAATGGGAAATCCTTTGTAATAAAAAAAAACCCCATAACATGTCATATTCAACATACAAATTTTAAAAAAGGACTTCTCTTAATAATTCCCAATCCAATATTTAGGCAACCACAAAAAATGTGGACACCTAATTGATCCGGGGTTAAAATATATTTTAATTTGTCAATATTCCACTTTACAAGCCATAAACCTGAGCTGCTTGTGAAAATGACTGTATATGTACATTAAGGGCTCTCAGTTAATTAAGCGCTAGGAGAATATGTTTAAAAATATACATTTATTGGGAATAATTGGGACTTTGGTTAAAAATGGGATCCAAGCTCAGCGACGACAATCAGAATAGTAAGTTCCTTACACTGTGATCATAAAGTATCACATTAGATTCCATCCCCATTTCAATTAAATGTTTTGTCTCTAATCCTATTAAGAATGCCAAGTGGCAAAAAAATATTCCAGCCATGGAAATAGAGACATTCAAAGATTCTGATAGCACAGAACATGTTTCTTGATAATTTTTGTGCTTATTGCTATTTGTGTCTAAATGAAGGTTGGCCAAAGTTTGTCCAGGAGTTATCCTGTAAATATTCTCCCTTTTTCCTATACATTTTTTTTCACATGTAATGCATCATTATAACCCAGATATCATCTTCCCAAACTACTTACCAAAGAGTAATTGAACAATTAAATATGTGATTATATAAATGTGACACTAGTAGACCAATGGCATTGATGGAGCCTTGATTTTGGCCCCAATACATATTACAGTGCATGGATTCCAATTTGTATAGAGGTCCAGCTAGCTGCTTAACATTGCTTTTTTTTAAAAAAAAATCACTTTAGCAATGACTCTGGAACACTAAAGCACACTACTACTTGAGTGTAGTATGATAGGCCCATGCAAGGAGCACTATGACCATTCCTGCGTTATGCTAATTCCTAACTTCTAGACTAACTTCTATCCTGAACATAAAATATCACACCTGCTAATTTAAAAACACCAAGAAACCAATAAGGAGGCAAATATGATTCACAATGTGTGCATGTGGCTTTTCTTGATAGCAAAATGAGAAGGTATATACACTGTGTGGTCAATGAGAGAAAGTTGATATAATTTGCTGGCAAGAAATAATTTTTCCCTGCTGCTGGGGGAACAAAAAGTGCTGACTCACCCAATATCCTTCATAACGTGGTGATGTGTGAAATGGCTAGCATTCTAACAAAAGCCAAAGTTCCAGGGAGATAAAGATATTACAAAAACAAAAGGAAAATGTCTAGGAGAAGCTGTTTCCTCTAAAATGCTCTTTTATAATAGAGCGGTCAACCAGGGACCAACCTGGAGGACAAAAAATCTTTTTCTGTCCATAATTTCCAAGATAACTGAGGTCAATTTTATTTGTCCTTCAGAGTTTTCAAATCTCTTTCAAAGGACTATGACACATTCAGAATTTTTTGTAGCGACATACAAAACACCCATGACTTGCTCTTAGTAACAATGGAACAATGGAAATAAGGCAGTCACATGATTATATCCAAAAAAATCATCAGGACTTTATCATGGAGCTTTTAATTGGTATCACTGGGAAGTGTACTGCTGCAAGTCATGACTGTTTTAAGTGCCACTACACAGAAGTAGGATGTCATCTTAATGATATGTAAACAAGAGCCATAACTATCCATACCATAAATGTAGAGTGGGCAATTGTGTTTATTGGATAAATTTGTTTATTAAAAAACACAAGTTTTTGAGGCTGCTTACCTCTTGTCTTCAGGCATATCCTACATAATACACCTATAAATTAGTTATAATCAGTACTTAGTGATGTCATTTTTGTCTTATCACTGAAACTTGTGTTTTATAAAAATTAGAAAAGACTCAAATTGCTCAAATTATTCAAGTTTTTGAGCAAAACCCTCTGAAACATTATGAAGGCTATTAATATCTTCAAATGGCTCAAGGGACCTCTGCCATTGACTCCTACATGACCTCGACGGTTTTTAGATGGAGTATTTTCAGATTTGAACTACAGTATTTCCAGGGTAATAATTAATAAATCTCAAAACAGTTAGTTCTGCTTTGAGGGATACCGTACATTACAACTGATCAATTTAGAGTTCAGTTATCTGTACTTGGTCTTCAGATTCTTGTCATGAGAAGGCCATGGTAACTTTTGCTATTCTTATACAGTATTTTACATTTTTATTTTATATTTCTCTCCCTGGTGAATTTTAATCAACTTGCTCTCTCTCCCTGGTGAAATTTAATCAAGTCACAGCAACATTTCTAGTTTTTATCAAGGTACTATCTTAAATACTACAAAGTAAAAACCAGTAAGAAAAAGCACAGACTTGCAAAGTAATCTCAGAATATGATAAATAAATTACTGTTTAACGCTAGCATTATTATGTATAAGGGAACATGTGTCAGTGCTACTGTGCCTTATTCTTGAGATGGAAGTGTGTGTGCAATACTGAATCATGGTGGGGCATCTCTTACACATCCAACATCAAAGGGTGCAGGGGAATGCACAGAATGTCAAAGTATTTCTGACCGTTACAATGCATTCAACCCCTCTTCCGGTTTGGTTTCTGCATCACCTGCTGTTTGGGGAACAGTTGCTCTCAAACTGTCCACTCTGGTGACCTCCCTGTTGTTTTGGCATCTGGAAAAGACTTTTGAATCTCAGTACTTGTCTGTGGTATTTCATAATCTTTCTTTCTTTCAAATCCCATCTGGTATCTAAATTGACAGCACATGCCTGGTTTAATGGAATGTAAAATGCATTGTTATGGGCTTATTTTACACCCTCAACTCATAATGATTAATCAGCTTTACATTTATTTTTTGTCTCAGTTTGGACAGTCTTAATTGGAAAGGCAGATTCTTTTCTTTCCTTTTTATGTTGTTATTGGCATTTTGGGAATGCCAATAAAACTTAAGTCTAAAATGTGTTTTTCAGTATTGATGCAGGTCTGCCCCTTTCCTATAAGATACCATCAATGCATTCTGGTCCATCTGAAATCTTTCACTTAATTTGTCACTCTGTAATAAAGGAGCAATATATACCCAGGTCTAGGAACCCATATTGACCAATCAGATATTTTCTTTCAAGCAGCTCTCCAGTTATTGGTCCCTGCTGATTGGTTTGCAATTGGTTACTTAACCTAGACACAGAATGAAATTTTCAGCACTTGGTCTCTTTGGCATTGACCAGCTGCTGTAGACACCATTGTCCCAGGGCTCGGACTAGCCCACATCCTGGAGTTAACCAGCTGCCAAAAACGATAAATAGGCCAATATTTGTACACAAAGTGAAATAGAAAATTGGCCAGCACTCGGTTTGCCTTTAAAAATTAATTACAATTAAGGACACCATTGACAACAATACAGACCAGCATTTGCCATTAATAAGAATTCTTTGTATGGCCATTGCTTTGAAGGTTTCTGCTTTGTAATTGTTTTTATCCTTATATATCCTTATCCTTATATAACATGGTAAATATAGCAGAATTGCTTAAAAGAATAATAAATATATAACTGTAGGCATTCAGACATTGTGTTGTTGGTTAATGTGCTCTATGAAGATAATGATGTTCAGACACTTGACCCCCTTCCCACGCCCAGAGCCGCTCCTGTACCAACTGACTACATCATTCATTTTTTTATGATCTGGCCAAGACACATCTCGCAGAGAACTTAATGAATGTGAGATGAACTTGGAAAATGGCGTTGAGTGAAGCTTGGCAACTTTACAGACTTCTGCTGGAAATCTAACCACCCCTGTATATCTGAACTTCATATTTACATATTTATAGCTGTTATGGTTCACCATTTCATACCTATCAGCCTGGGTACTAGCAATTGTACCCCACGAGTTAATCTGTACAATTTTTTTTTTATACATTTCTAAAGCGCCAGAAGTTACAGGAGGCACCAGCTGCATTTAATTTTTTTAATAACCTCTGACAAACCAATGAGAAATGGAGAGTTTAACATCACTTGTATAAGAGAACATCTTCGGAAGTGCTACAAAAATTCAGTGAGGCCCTTGAAGTCTACTGTTTCATTTTTTAAACATAAAACCAGGGCAGAAATTGTGTGGGGTGAGAAAACTGTCCCTATTCTTATTGGATATACCTGTACCTTTTTTTATATTCCCTCAATCCACACCTAATCAAATTGCAATGAACACATTTCTTCTCAAACAACATGGTATTTTGATATCATTTTTATACATGGAAGCTCTATATATCTTGAAATTATGTGATGAAATTGTGATTTAATATGATAACGATTTAATTCTAGAATTTTCTGTCCAACACCAAAACTGGCCTTGGGTATCCAACAGATAAAGCAGATATAACTATAACATGCTAGGATTATTTACTATTTAAGTCATTCAGAGCTTTATACATATACATAAAAGACTGTAATTAGCCAGAATCAATTAAGACAAACCAACGATATGTGCCATTTTGTTCCTAGTGCTCAGCTGCAACTTGCACACCAGCAAGAGCAAACAAATAGTTTGGAGCATAAAAAGGGCAAAGCACATTGACAAATGATCAGTATGGTTTGTGAGGTGTCACAGTCACGAGATAAGCATGAAGAAAATGTTGCACAAAGTAAGAACTGGTCTATTTGGAGTTGAATGCCCTGAATAAACACCCCATAATGCCATTGTGTTGAGAAAAGTGTCATAATGTGAAATTCCAGTGAAACAAATCAAAAGAGCAGCAGACAGAGAGCCAAAAACTTTATGAGATACATCAGTCTAGCTAAATGCGACAACTAATAATCAGTAGGTCAAGGTGAGGGCTATAGTTTTCTTGTGGTTAAACACCCTCCCTGGCTTTTTGTCTGCCCTATCAGAGCTAATAAAAGACTGTTCTAGGGGATAATACCAAGAGTTCTGCTTTTGCTAATAACCCTCCCACTACCAGCCTCCGACGTATGAGTCACATTGAGAACAATTTACCAAATGATTATGTAATTACAAGCTTTACAACCATTATTATTCTTTATGAATGGCCTAAGAGGTCCTTTTCCTTCTGTCAGGATGTAATACTATATGTTCCTGCCTTTAGTCACTGGGCTGTTGTTGCATAATAACAAGCATATCAAGGAAAGATTTCACATGCAGAAAGAAAATAAAAATGTTATTTTATTAAGGGGGTTATTTATCAAAGGTCGAATGTTAGAGTTTTTTTATACTTTGAATGAACTTGAATGGTTTCTTATTTAACAAAAACCTTGAATAGGAAAAATTTGCTTAGCGAGTAAGAGAAAACTGGAAACACAAATTAATCAAATTTTTGTAGAAAAAAAAACTCGAATCACTCAAATCATTGCGTTTTCGGTTAAAGCCTTCTGTAAAAAAATCGAACAACATGAAGGCTATTAACATCGTCAAATGGTTCAGGTGACCTCTGCCATTGACTCCTACATGACCTTGGCAGGTTTTAGATGATGCATTTTCAGATTCAAGCTATTTCCAGGGTCGGGGTATAATAAATCTGGAAAAATTCTAGTTTTGTTTTTAACCTGAAAATGTGAGTTTTGACAAAATAAATCACCTTGAAAACTCAGATTTTCATGGAAAGCACAAATAGAACCTTAAAAAATAATCCCCTTAATCTCATGAGAATAATAATATGTGTGAAACACACTTCAAAGGAGGATTCCCACTTGCAGTGTCATTCTAGAGGCCCACTAGAAAACCAAAGGCCCACTGTCCTCATTATTTTTCCTCTTCTCTTCACTCAGCATACAGTATGTATTCTTCTAGTCTCTTCTTCTGTCATACTTCTCTATACTGTAATCTAGCCTTCTCTCACTTACTCCTCTTTATATGTGTAAATAAATGAGGATGGACCTAGATATAAGCAAGAGCTGGATGACCCACTGTCATCTGGGCCCACCTGTTATCTCCATACCTACTTACTCTAAAGTTGCTAGTATTTCAAAATATAAAACCTCTTCTTATGAGTGTCTTCAGCGGGCTGAGGTTAAGAAATGGAACTTGGCTGTTCCTAAAAGTAGGCAAATGTTGGGGGTAGGCTAAGATCTGGGGTAGCACCAGACCAAAACCCAAAGTATAGATTGATAGAAATACTTTGAGGGTAGGCAGGTATTAATATAGAGCTATCAATGGATTTGATGGCAATTTTTTAGAAACATCTTTATCAAAGCAAGGGGTATTCCTGCAGAAGATTGTTATTATTGTAATTGTACATACTTTTATTATTCCCCCTAGATAATTAGTAAAGGAAATATCTGTATATATAATGTAGCCTATTATCCATAGACATTGTTTGGCCATTAAACTCTTTTCTATCTGTAATCTCCCAGGGTTTCTCATGCATGCTGTAGTTTTATGCACTTAGACATTGATTCATGCTGACCATTGGATGAAGTAACTGACCAGAAAAAGTAAGCAAGTAACATTATTACTGTGGAAAAAAAATATTAATCTCTCGGTTTTCTATAAAACTGTCCAGACAGGGTTACATACCACAAAATGAACATCTAAAAAGACAGTGTAGATAAGTTAAATACTTCTCCACGGGCAATAAATACTGGAGTACCGCTTAATTGTAGAGCCTCACATCTCCTATGGCTGTTTCTGCTTTTTAGAACAGAATCCATTAGTATCCAAACAAAGCACATCTGTGTTCCCGTCCCCGCTTACTGTCAGTATACATACAAATATTGCGGCCAGAAGTCATTTTTATAAAAAACAGCTTTTAAGATGTGCTCTTGAAAAAAGCATTTGTGTACTCTTTACACAGTGTGATCCTTTGTCAAGAGGGAGCTCTTTAAATAAAGCTTCCAAGGTCTAATATTGCAGTAGCTCATGGCCACAATCTAAGCCGGGGTGAGTGCAACACTTTTTTCTTTCATGCACCTTGCGAGGGAACAGCTGTGCTCGGCACCAGAGGAAACAGCTTTTGTTTACAAAGGATTTGCAAGAGGAAATTGAGGTGTGCAGTTCTCTTGTATTCGGTTTGTATATTCCTAATTCTTTTATTTTCCCACCAGAGCGGCACATCCTAATGCACAAATTAAAAACTAAGAAAAGAAGAAATTGCATTTTTATCATACCTTTAGGAATAGCAAATGCCTCCAGTTTATCATTCATGCAATATTGGAACTCGTATTCATATTCTGGTTATAAATTATTTTTGGTTTTCTTTTATTTTACTCTGCATTTTAAAATAATGCAATATTTTATATTTTAGAAATAGTAGATGATTCATTAAAAATCATAATTAAAAAAAATGATTGTGCTTTCCATAATTATTTTAAGAGTTAAAGAAGAGAAGGACCCCAAGCAATGCATATAGACTGTGCCTGAAACTGAGGGGAAAAGATAGTATTAATAAAGATATAATACATACATACTGTATACTATAACCAGGAAGCCTATTTGATCCTGGTGGCCCAGGACAAATGTCCTAAGGTGGCCAGACATGGAGAGATCTGCTCTTTTGGCGATGTTGCCAAATGAGGGGATCTCTCCCTGATAGGCCCACCTTGAGGTGGGAGATAGGCTGATCTGTTCATGGGCCCTAGATCATAAGTTTTAACAGGCGGTTGGATCACAGGACTGCATCAACTAACAGATGCGCCTGCAAATGCAGATCCAACGGGATTTTAAGTCCCATTCGATCGACATCTGGCCGACTTTCGGCCATATATCGTTCAAGACAGCCTGTCAGAGGGCCCCATACATGGACCAATAAGTTGCCGCCTCAGTCTGTCTGCAGCTTTTATTGGCCCATGTATGGCCTCATTAAGTTACTACTATGAGTTCATTCTTTATGATAACTATGGACGCTCATATTATAGGGACACCATATTCCCTAGTACCTCTGAGTCATCTTAAACCATGTGCTGGACACACAACGCTACAGAATTAGCTGCAATATACCTTTGTCATAATATTCACATATGGTTCTTTACAAGCAACTGTATATCATAGCGTCATGTGCTCCAATTTTCACCTGCCAGTGTGAGTTACTTCCGGTCAGCTGAGATTTACTGAGTATACAGAGGGCGGCACACAAGGACCTGGATTTAGAATAGGCATGTCCTGAATTTATAGAATACTGCTGGATAAGTCTTGGACATGATTTGTTACAATTTGTAAAATATTATAAAGTATAATATAACATATCTGCCTGTAGAGCACCTTTCTTCCATTTCTGTGCCAACTATGCAATACATATTCAGTGCACTGCTACACTATTTTCCATTGCTCTTCACCTAGAACTAGAGAACAGACAATAGTGTGGCACTGTGTCAAATAGACTTATCTAGCCCGTTGTCTTCCATCTAGCTAGTAGGGGATAACCCTGCCATGTGTGATTAGTATAGACGATAACAGCAGTGCCGGAACACTGGAAGCCGACAAAAGCAGTGCTGAAATCAGTAAGAGGTAAAGAAGAGGCTTAATCAATCAAAAGTAGCTCACAACAATGAGGAAAATAAAGGGAGATAGAAAAGAATTAAGTGTGAGGAACTAGAATGGGAAATTTGCCTTTTTGTGTTTTGCCTTTTTTAAAGGGACAGTTGCATTCCTCATTACTTTGTCACACCCCTTAGAGCAGTGATCCCCATCCAGTGGCTTGTGAGCAACGTGTTGCTCACCGACCCCTTGGATGTTGCTGCTAGTGACCTCAAAGCAGGTGCTTTTTTTTTTTTTTAATTCCTGGCTTGGAGGTATGTTTTGGTTGCATAAAAACCATGTGTACTGCCAAACAGAGTCTCCTGTAGGCTGCCAGTCCACATAGGGACTACTAAATAGACAATCACAGCCCTTATTTGGCACCTGCAGGAACTTTGTGTTGATCTCATATTCTTTTACATTTGAATATGGCTCTGGAGTTAAAAAAACTGGGGACCTCTGCCTTAGCGGGAAAACATTATTATAATGATTCCTCTAGCAACTGTTTCCTATTGAGCAGAAACAAAATGTAGATTTTATGGGGTACTGTGGTGTAGTCCACTCATGGGAGGGTGTTGACCTATGTGTTCTCTGCTCACCTCTTTACAGCTAGGAGGAACTGACATTGAAGGAAACCCACTCCAGAGGAAAAGGGGATTTGTCTTGGGTCTCCATCCTTACAGTGGGGCCCCTAACCATAAAAAGACAAAGAATGAGTTGCTCATCTTTAAATCATTCTGTAATCATTGTTAGGTTTCTATGTGTGTTTATTTCTACCAAATATTCCCAAGTTGCAGCCCCTTTGGGGCATGTTTACTAAGATTGGAGATAAATATCTGGATAAATTTCTGGAGATATTGCCCATAGCAATCAATCAGATCTTTGCTAATTTATAGGTTGCTGTTTAAATCTAATTGCTGATTGGTTGCTATGGGCAACATCTCCAGAAATCTCTCCAAATATGTATCTCCAATCTTAGTAAACATGCCCCTTATAGTGCTTGTTCTACTAAACCTTGTTCTTTCAACATTCAGGGACCTGGAAGTTATAGTCTAATGACAGTTTCAGTGTCATAAGTTTTAAATCCTTGACTCCTCAAATTAAGAGCTCTAGCCTCCTGCCTTGGCCTTCTGGTTGTACCCCCCCCCCCCTAAGCTTATGTAATTAACTGGCAAGGGACTTTGCTATGAAAGAAGCTGCTGTGAGACTGACACAGATGACTGACTGCCACCACAGAAACACTTGATCTATGGGACTTCTTGGGGATAATGTGCAGGTGCAACATTTACAAAAAAAAGCAAAACAAAGCCCTGCAGTAGAGCAGTGATTGGGATTCATTTCCAGTGCTTCAGTGGACCATGAACATGAAGGAGTTTGTTCTGAGCTGCAGTCCTGTCAGCTGCTGAGCTGTTATCACTGAATAACCACCCCCAACTCAGGCTTCCATTTAAAGTAATGTGACACTCTGTTCCTCTTAAACATGTTTCTCATTTGCAAAAACCTCTACTAAACTTCCGACTGTGCTAAAATCAGCCATGCTTTCTACTGCAATTACATGCATACTTGCTAATACAAAACAAGCAGAGTTATACACAAAAGCAAAAGTTTTTCCCAGCTTTGTAGCTCAAATGAACTAAGCAGCAGTTAGATTCTAATTGTCAACGTGTAGATAGACTAATGGTTGGTTTATGCTTTATTGCTATGCTTCTTTCAATGTCCATAATTATTATTATCGTTTTATAGTGCCGACACATTATGCAGCTCTCAGCTTCTGATCTAAGGTTCCTATCACAATAGGGTCAAAAATCCATGGCTAAGTAACTTTCCTATATGTTTTTGGAGTGTAGGAGGAAACTGGGGTATCTGGAAGAAAACAGTACAGATATGGGAAGAACAAACGTGTGCACTATTTCCATGTTTTGCCAAACACATGCTCAGTTTCACTCAGCCACAACCAGGATCTACCTCAAATCCCTCCCACATTTTTTTAAACCTATTCCTGTTGAGTAATTAGAGAAATTAAGAAATACTGCAGTACCAGAAAGGAGATTTTTTTAACAGGGCAAAGACAATATCTTATCATAACATTGTACGTGCTTTGTATTGATGATTTTGGGTGGTAAAAGTTGCCTGGACCTCTAAAGCTTTTATAGATTCTTTGCCTGAAATTCCTTTAATAAAACAGAAATTTCACAAAGTTGTCATATTTTAAATATTCTGTCAGGGATGAATCCCACCCCATCCCTCAACATAGGGTGTTGAGGTTTCATAACAATTGGGGGAACATATCCTGAGACTGAAGGAGGCCTGGAAGGGAGTAGGTACCACACAACATGTTTTATTATGTATTTTTCAATCATAAAATATACTGCAGGAGTGGGGGAGGGATGTCACAGGTCATGCATGGGGAGAAGCAATGTGTCAGACGCCCACATTGTGGGCCTTGAAAATATTTTTAACTGGAGGGGCACAGGGACATCAAGTTACGCCCCTGCTGGGAGCAATATTTCAAACACAGCTGGATGCTCATAAATAACTTTACTTTTCACTCAAGTGTCGGGCCCCAGGACTGCTGCAGAATATGTGACACTTAAATAAATTATGCTAATAATGTATAAATGATTATTATTTGTATGTTGCTTCATTTGCACAGTCATGACTACCGTTACACATTTTTTTTATTAACTTAAAGTTTGAGATTAGGGAAAGCAACAGAAAGAACCCTGTTGTCTTTCAGCTGTTGAGGCGTGATTATTCATTGTGCAAATAGAATGGGGCATTCCTAATGTCCATTTATGATTGGTGCCGACATATGCGCCTCAGAGAAGCCCTTACACATGGCACATGTTCTTATGTAATGCATCATATTTACTGCCAACAGAAACTCTCTTCCACTGAGTTTGTGGGAAAACAAGCATGAGCCCTGCTGATTATTAATCATCTATCAGCCACAGTGCAATGGTTTAGAAAAGTCAGACAGCAGGTCTATAGCGAATGGAGATGAGTTTGGATTTTAACCTTGTGATGCTTATCATCATAATTCATTGTCAGTGGGTTATGAATGACATTAAAAGTGGAAGCCCTTGACCAGCACTAGGGATGCCAACTCTCTACTTCTGAGCTCATTTCAATGTCTAACATTTTTCAGAAAGCTGTCTTGTGATTAGAGAGTAGACAGCTAAAGGATTTGGTTTTGGAGTTTAAAGCTTCTGGCTGCTTCTTCTGAGATAATGTATTTTGTCTTAGGCCAGTGCTGTCCAACTCACAGTCTGTGTCCCCCTTGTGTGGCCCCCACATGAAATTGGCTCCTGCATTGTTTACACCTCAAATTCAGACAGTAAATTCCTGCATTGCTCACACCTGTAATCTTTCCTGTATTGTTCACACTTATAACACCTCTATTGTTAACACCCCTAAAGCCCTGTACTACTCACAACCCAGACTGAAAGTGCCACAAACTGCTGGAGGGGCACCAACATGGTGTCATTGTATGTAGCACAGTATTAACTGTTAAACTTAAAATGGTCCTCATAGGTTTCCCTGTCTCCTGCTGTTTTCTGCTTTCCTGATGTTCCCTCTGTGTGCCATACTCTGCCTGCCCTATGAGTTTTTGATATTTTGGCAGTGAGCACCAACCATTTGATTTTTTGGTGTGCTATTAAAGTTCTTGTGGTACTATAGGTGTGGTTTATAACAGGGAGTGGTCAAGACTGGCATCCATTATCTCCCCTCTGCCAAGTGGGCCAGAAAAATTCCAGCCCTTGGTACCATAAAAGTTGGACAGCACTTAGGCTATTGGAGATTCCAAAAAACCATAAGTTAATGTTACCTGTGATATTTCCAGGCCTACCAAGAGAGTTGTCTCCCAACAGCCTAAGACTTCATAGGAACAACCATGTTTGTAAATTTCTGTGTATATGCAGCCTTATCATGGGGGTTATTTACTCATTGTTGTGTAACAAATCCCTATTTCAGGCTGTTCAGCTTTAAATAATGGGTCTCTGAATAACCAGGCCCAGATTTGTGGAAAGTCCACCTAGGCCTAGGGTGGCAGGATTTTAGGGGGCGGCATGCTGCCCAGCCACACCCACATTGGTTCAGAAACACTGGGGATGTGCAGGAGATACGATCATTGATGAAAATTTGCGAATAAAGGGCAGAGTATGGGGGTGACAAGTGCCAGTGGGCCTAGGGGCGCCCGCTATGTAAATCCGGCCCTGTGAATAACTGGGCAGGAAGGTTTTAAAAATAATTGACCCTCTTATACCTATTATATGTCAATACATGTTAAAATAACAAAATAAATCCATGAACCCATTTACTGAACAGACACCGGTTCCTTTATCCTAGCATTTCTTCTCCTTTTTTTAAAAGCCAGTATAACAATTTTTCTTCCTTTCAGCACCCCTCAGAGGATTCATATTTATTTTTTATAAACCTTTGTACATTTTAGAATTTTCTCTGTGACCGAAAACATCACAAGTCAATGTTCTTTCTTTCCTGCTGGGAGATCATTTTGTATTATATTACACAGAATTGTGTTTGCACCATCACAAAGGAATTGACTTTGATAATTATTTCATATGGTAAGATAAGGCAAATCAGATGCTTGAGCTGCTGAAAATTTTAATCAAGAGGCTGACGCTATTGAATGTTTAACTGGGTTGCTCAACACTCCATTGGCTGTGTAAAAATCTATTTTGGCTGACTCTCACCTGCATGGATAATATGTTAAATCAGGCAACATTTTAGTTTTTGGGCTGTTGCTGTAAGTGCAATTGCAATAGCCTTTGAGTCTGCACTGTACCAAACCTCTGTGAAACACTCTCTGTGACATGAGCCTCTCTTGGAAGGTTGAATTGAAAATCTTATGAGGTCTTTGTTCCTAAGATATAGCAGTAGAAGCTGTTACTTTTTGAACTGTTGACTTTTTATGGACTGTTTGAAATGATATAAATATTGCATTGCATGGGTTCTTGTTGCTGCCTGTATATGAGCTTGTTGTTTATTTTGTGACTGTGCACATCTAGAACCATTGCCATAAAGATAGGCAGCACTGCAGTTGTTCATTGTTAAGGAAATAAAGCTGACGAGTATAAAGAATGCAGTGCTCTATGCAAGCACAAAACAGTAAGGTGTGTCTTCTAAAACAACAGTATAAGGGTCATTTACACAGACTAGACAAAAGTTCAAGGACAAATGGGCCCCCCTTTGAGCTTATTCAAATATCAGTCCTGTCCAGGGCACACCGCCGATGGAGTGCAGTGCAATTAGCAGAGCGAAGTATTGGCCAGTGCAAAGCAACCCTGTTCCTGCTATAGGGAAGGTGACAGTGTCAAGACAACCCTGCAAAAAAAAAAATCTTTGGAGGGAGTCAGTGCTCCTACCCAGCCCCTCATTACAGCCCTGTATTCATGGAGTGAGTGGAGAACTCTGAGCTTCAAAACAGAGCGCAGTGACCTCCTCTCACCCTATGAATACAGTGGCAGTTCTACTACATGCAAGACAGAGTGCAAAATACAAAGAACCCTGCCCTGCAGTAGTAGATGACCCCTTATGCTACATTTTCCATGTCCAAGTTAATACCATGAGAATATTATTTACTTTTCCATTGCTTTCTACACTAAACATGAAATACATAAAAGTGCACACACTTTACAAATGCGAATGACATGACTTTTTTTTTATCTTGGCACTGTGAAACTAAAGCTATCTCAATGCAAGGTCTTTGCTATGTCATAACGACTTCACTCCTCACAGGACCTACTTCTGCACAGCCATCAGATCAGTCGTGGGTGCCTGGAGCAATGCATTCCAGAGGTCGGGCTACAAGACCTGTTAAATGTTTACAGTTTAACACCGCAGGAGTCACACCTGCCCTGTCCCACACTGTGCTACTGCCGTAACTCAGCCAAGCACTTCCTGCCTACTTTATTCCTCATCTTTTCTGACACTTTTGCCTTGTAAAGCAATAAAACTGGAAGTTCTGCTGGTAATCACCGTAAAAAGCCCAAAGGCTCCCTGCAGACATATTACTCGCATCCAGTCTCTTGCTTTTGTCAAGTAAAGTGACCAGGCACATCTGAGCAGCTTACAGGGTTGTTATCGTGACATATTAGGGATTTTTTTTAAGGCAAAACCTTACCTGAGAAAAACAATAGGCTGGCAAGTATTTTCTGCTATACAGGAGGTGCTGTTGTATGGTTGAGGTTTATTACTTTTTCTACCAACCAGTTTCTGCTCTTAGGACTCTTTATTTTTTCTGACAGCTGTATCAATGAAAAGATGCTCTAATGTCACTCAGACTCTATCCTGGGTTCCTGAGGATTACCTTTAGCTGTAAACATTGTGTAACATTGGATAAATCATGGACTTGTTGCCAATGGTAAACCCCAGGAGTGAATACATGTTTATTGCAAAGTTTCCTCCTTGAAGGACATTGCAACCACTGCTTCATTCTAATAAGAGACTATGGGAATTGCTGAATATCCCAAATTATCTGTAAGAAATGCTCCCCTGTTGTGTCTCATGGGTAAGTTTAGGATCTTTATGCTGCTGAGGACATCAAACCCCAGCATCTTTAGTCGGCAAATAACAGCACAGTGTAGTTTTTATCATTTATAGACCATGTGCTTTAAGTTTTGGAATTTGAGCGAAACAACATGTTTCTGGTGAGAAAGCCAAAGCTCAATGACACATAATCAAAGGAAGAACATGAGCAAAAAAAAAGTAAAAATAACAAGGGTCACAGCTGAGTTATATAGTAAATCAAAGAAGAAGACAAAACACATTCCATTATATGAACCTCTTGTAGGAATTGTTCATTTCATGTTACCTTTGGACAAGGTCCCTGTTAGCTCATAAATATGAGTGTATAAGCCACAGTTCAAAATATCTAGGACAGCAAATCAGTTTTAATTCTAAAACGTACCCTAACTGATCTGAAGTTGGGCTCTCTGGTGTATCTAGGAGAGTAAATAGGCATTCTGTTCAAATCTTACCCTAAATGGAGCTCCACTACTATAGCTCCCAGCCCCTCCCTGGATCCCCCCCCCCCAGTAAATCAGCCCCATAGTTTGGGAGCCTCTGTTCTATAATGTTAATAGTTGGCCAGCATAATGTGTATGCACTTGGTAAGCATTAGAACCCCAAGCTTTTGAGTGTTCCCTGCTGAGCTATTGTGTTTAATTAATTCTGTGGTTTGGAAATATTTTGATCACCTAATCCCTCTACCAAAGTTTATCTTTTCCCCCCTCCTTTTAGCCAAACAATTCCCCACTTAAATTCTTGTTTGTTCTCAGATTATTTTAAGAGAACGTTCATTTGTACATTTCTCAGAGTGAGAGCTCCGAATGTGTAAATTGAAAAAGACGCTGTTCAAACACACTCCAGTCAATTATTTACTCTCACCGGCATAGATTTTATGGTTGAAATCCTATATGCTTGAATGGACTACTTAGTGATCAGTTTGTGTTAGAGTCTGTATACAGTTTATATGTGGGCTTGTCTGAAATCACTGGCTAATTTTACATAACATGACCACAATAATAATGGGTAGTGGGACAATATTAATCAGTCAGTTCACTGGAATTTTGAATGTTCTTTTTTGTAGAAATCATTCAGAAATGATTTCTTGAGCTTTCTAGCAAAAACCCTGAAAGCCATATGGTACTCATTTTGAAACTTTTCTAATGTGGGGTATATGTCAGAGGAGGTCCATGTGAGCAGATCTGCTTAATGACAGCTGCAGGCAAAGTTCTTAAAAAGCCAAAGTATTACAGTGTGGTGAGCTTCTTGGAGACATTTAACAAGTTAAGCTGGCCGCAAGGGGAAAGCAGCGAGCCAACAGTTTGTTAAATCAGCTTGTTTGAGGTTTTCTGCTTGTTTGTTTGTTGCTGTTGGAGGTTCAGTTTTTCATGTACATGAAATAATGCATTGAAATTAATTAATGGTATTGGATTTTAGGCTAGGTACAACCAAGTTTTGTTACTTACTCCTTCACAAACACTCACACTCTGTATATCTCTCTTTCTATCATCTATCTTATCATCTATCTATTTATCTATCTATCTATCTATCTATTATCTATCATCTATCTTAGTAGTTGGGTTTTTGACCTCTGTAAAAATTAGCAGCAGCCAGAACTCCCAGGGTGACATTGGGTGAGCTTAAGAACTTCCCACTCATGTCAATGCCAGACAAATATCAGAATGACCCATGTTACATTGCCAACAAGCTATAAAGCCAGATATGACCTAAAAATGGCATTTTAAAACAGCTATGGGCATGTTTCCATGTTTCTTATTTTGCATTGCTAAATGTTTATTGCCCACCACCCAGCCAGCTTTACAGAAGCTTCAATGCTACTTTTTTTAGTAGCACTACATTATCTGCCAACAAAGCCCCGTAAGAAAACAGCTTCATCAATAACTCAACACTGCAGGTGAACACCCCAATATAAAAGCTCTTTGCATAGATTAATATTAACTGCTATCTGAACACCACAATACCATAAGATGTTCTGTGCTAACTTGCATGATATGGTGTGACCTGCATTTGATTTCTGTTTTATACAAGGGATGAACAATAAAGCTTTCTGGTACAGAACAATGGATATGGCTTTAGCTGTAGGGACAGAAAAAAAGGCAGCCATAGTTCTTCATATTCTGTGCTATATATATATTTACATGTAATTAAAATGGTCAAAGCGTCTTCTGAGATACAGAAAATTGAGTACTCACTATAGAATAAGTTTTGCTTATTCAGGTTTCCTGTATTGGAAGGAAGGAGGATACCATGTATTGATTACTCAGATTTAAGTAATTGAGTGGATTTGAAAGTCTTTGAGTGCCCCTAGGTGGCCAAAGATAGAAAAGGCAGCAGAATTACAAAGCAGAAGGTATGTAATTATCTGCTGGTTATTTCTTATCTATAAGGCTGCAGTTCTGCTTGCACAGTGCTCATTGGAATAACACTAGCCCTTGAATGGCAGCCCCCATAAACAAGTCATTCCATTTGATATGTGTGACCTGCACAGAAGTGAGTCAGCATGGGATGAATTTAATGTGACCATACATATGGTAATTATTATGCTTTAGTTACAGTGCTTGTGTGGGCACAAAATAGCATCAGATAAAGCCTTACATAACTGACATCTAATCAGGGTCATCTTTAGTTCTGGTGGGGCTCATAGCAAAACTGATTTCTCTGAGTTCCATTGTTTATATATGTGGGGTCATGCAGCCTGTGGCCCCTTACCTGTTAATGAACTACAGTACCCAGCACCTCCTACAAACTGGCTGAAATTCAGGGCTTTAAAATGGTCAACACTATTATGAAGTGTTTCATTTTACATTGAATAGACAGATATGTTTTCTATCAATGTAGTACACAGACCTTTCTGTTAAGGTGACTGATTGAGATGCTGATACAGATATAGATGCTATATAGATACCAATAGATAGACAATAGATAGATGAAGATAGGTAATAGATAGACAGACAGATGATTTTTAAATAGATAGATGATGATATGAAGTGATGGGCGAATCTGGGGCTGCCGCATCTCGTTTTGGGCACCGGCGTCCAAAAACAGATGCCCACGTCCAAAACAAGACGCCACAAATTTTCGCCCAGGTGAATTTTTTCTGGCTTCTCGCGAATCGCGGGAATTCACCCATCACTAATGATAAGTAGATAGATTGATAGAGATAGACAGATGATAGATAGATATATTATATATATTGATAGAAATATATAGCTATATTTATGGACAGTAGATAGATAAATATATAGATAATTAGATAACAGCAAGACACAGATTAATTTACCATTAATTGGTAAATGCTTTATTTACTTATTCATTTTTGTTTAACTAATACAATAAAATAATGACGCTGGGGGAGACAAAGTAAATATCTATAAACCTAGGATGAAAGAAAGGTTTGGGATTCAATTAGCATTTTAGATTTCAGAGAGAGAGAGAGAGAGAGAAATAATACATTACATTGCATGGTGCTCTCCTGTGGGAGGATCCCCCATAATGGTGCTTTTTGTTTCTCGGCATGAGAAGAGAGGTATTGGGTGAATTTATGTCTTCCTCTTTGTGAATGTCAGAGAATTTGATTCTATAGCAACCAATCAAGCAAAGAGTATCATCCAGGCACAACAATTATTCTCGGCGTGTTTTTAGTACTTATTTCAGAACAGGGCATCCAAATGATCTATGCCATGGCTCTGCCCAGACAAGTGTTCTTTGTGGATCAAAACAACAGAGCGTATAATGATGTTGGGGAGAAAGCAAGAAAGCTGCACACAGTTAGAGCAAATATTTGTTTTTTACAAGAAAAAAAACAGCTTGCTTGGCATAGCAAGGATGGGAAGGCTAGTCACATCTTCTTTGGAAGTCAGATAAATGTCATGCTTTTTAATATCCACTGCCACCACTTATTCCATGGAGTCCGACAATTGGCACAGTATAAGAAGAAGACTAACCTCTCTAAGAACTGGACACCAGAATACAACACCCCTGGAACAACTAGACAGTTGGACGACTGCTCATAAAGAGTAACTCCCAGCATGCTCCATTTCTCAGTGGCCTGCCTTAAGATAAGATCAATATATTTTCATTAATATGAAAACATTCTAGTACTGATAAATAAACATTGCTATTTCACATAATATTTACCCTGAATTTCTTATAAAATACAAAAATACATGTAGATTTGTCTTTATAAACTCACTATTATCATTACTGGGTAACTGGCCATCATCAAGCATAAAAATATATACCAGGTGTATGAGCATTGGACGACTAGTTTAGTAGATGAGGAAGTTCATTTGAGTCACCCAATGTTAAGCCTAAATTTCCCCATGATAGCAACAATATTGTTTTGCTCTTAAAGTCTAACTGCCTGTATGGAAATCTGCGCAGGTCTTCATGTGCTCCAATGTCTCTCAATTCAACAGATGAATCTATGTCATATCACTTTCATACCAAATGTAGGGCATGTAGGAGACACCCGCATTCCTTTAACATATAGATAAACATTTCTAATGAGTGATCACTATGGCAGACACATGCCTTTGGCAAAACCAAATAGTCCAAAAATTTAAAATAGGGGGATATATGTTGCTAGTCCTTATTTAAGGCAGCCATGGCTAATGGGACTTACTCTGGTAATATGAGCACAATACCTTTTTTCATAGTATTTTTCATAGTATTTTGGCAAAACCAAAGCCCAAATAAAATGGCCATTTTATTTTTACCACTCATTTACCATTATAATTTACTTGGGGTCATACTTTACCCTGGTGGGCCCAAGTGCTTGCCCCTTAGAGATCATTATTGGAGTACTTTTGCCTCCTACCCTCTGCATGGAATGGTGGGTGTAAAAAACAATTCTCTGTGATGAGCACCTGCTTAAGGGACTGTCTAGTTATAATAAATAAACATTGCAATACCATATACTTTTTATCCAGATGTTCTTCCAAAATTCAGAAATACTGTACATCTACATTTCCAGAGCAGACATTGTGCATTTGTCTTTATAAACTCACAGCCTATTATCATTATTGGGTAATTGGCCTATGTTGCCAACCCCCACCCTTCACTAATCTGGTGCATACACCCACATTTAGGGGCAGATTTACTATTGGTCGAATTTCGAACTGAAAAAAAAAATCGAAATTCAACCATGTGAAGAATAGTGAGGGAAGTAAAATCCTTCGAATTTGAATATCGAATTTGAAGGATTTTACCGCTATTCAATCTTCGAAAGATCGAATAGGAAAAATTTGATTAAAAATTCGATCGAACTATTAAAATGTTCGAATCGAAAGATTCGAACGATTTTAACCCTTCGATTGAATTTTTCCTATTCGATCACAAACAAATTTAAAACACCTATGGGAGCTTCCCATAGGGTTTTAAAGCAATTCAGTAGGTTCAATCTGGCGAACTGGCCTATCAAATTTTTTTTTAAAGGGGAAGTACTTCGACCATCGAATATTCAAATATTCAAATACAATTAAATTCGAATATTCGAATTATTCGAATCGGTCGAAAATTTAAAATTCTATGGTCGAAGTTGCCTCATTTGCATATTCGAAATGCAAATCTTTTTGAAAATTCGATCGAATTTCGAATCCTTCATGTGAATTTGATAAATCTGCCCCTTAGTGTCCACAGTGCAAAAATATGGCCAATTGCTGTCTATTTTTGCACTTTGCACATGGCACTTGGGTTCACAAACTGGATTCTGGGAGATGCTTCATTGAAATATTATTGCAAGATAGAACTGTTATGTTGCATGCCTATGGATAAAGTGACCCATTTTATTTTTCTGGTTAAAAAATTGCTGCTGTATTTATTTAACTTATTTTTTGATTAATAACTTCAATAACACAAATCAACTCACAGAAACAGATCTTGTCTTCATCATCTTAAATAACTCAACACCATATTTATATAAATATATATTCTGAGAGGCAAATTATATTATTTCAGGAGTTACTGCAAATGCTAAACATATGGCAGAAAAAATACTAATTGCAAATAGTTTCCCCTTTAATTTGTCAGTAGCAAGTCCAGAGCATAATAAACAATATGAGTGACTGTATATGTACTGAGCTGGATGCAGCTATTTAGGACTGTAACAAACAGCTAGCGTTCATCTGAGCTCTCATGCTGACTTGACCTGTATATATATGACCTGTGTATACTGTGGTTCTAACACTTCATATTGAAAAAGCAGCAGGAGATGATTTAATGAACTGCCTGGCAAGTCAACAGAATAGAACTTCTGAACCTATACACCATCAAAACAAGAACACAATGATCTGCCAACTGAACTCTACAGAAACAAGTTTCAGTACTGTCGCCAAAATTAAACTCCATGCATGTCCAACCTGTTGATTTGCACCATGTAAAGGCCATTGTATGTCCTCGGCGCTATAGATGCCTGGAAGCTGTAAATCCTTATTCAATTTACAAATTAAAACTGGAATGTTAAAAAGGGACAAAATAATTGCCAATTTAAATATGTGTAATCTATGTATTAGGGGTAAGTTATTCTTAAAAAACAGGGTTTCTTGCGGCTTACAAAATTAATTCTGCTTGTTTGTATCAATATATATATTGTATTTTTTGTAATTAGTACTAGGTATTGGTTATTATGTTCACTCACTGTTCACCTATAGGATTTGGCAAGAGATGGTCAGTAAATTATCCCTGAAGTCCATAGAACACACCCTTTCTTTGCAATCACACCTGTATGTGGGTTATTTACTAACAATCGAACTTCAATTTCTTCCATAAATTTCAATGTATGGTTTTCAAATAAAAAAAAGCTTTCAAAATTCAAGATTTATGAAGTTTGAAATCCTTTGAAACAAAACTTTGCCAGGTAAAAGTTTTCAAGGTTCTATAGAAGTCATGGGAGCTGCGCTAATCCTTTTGGTCCTCTTTAAATCATCTCAGACTTTTAGGGGTTTTTGTATTTTTTTTTTTTTTTTTAATAGGAATTGTCCAGAAAACCTCACATTTTTCAAGGTTTTCAAGGTATTTGTATTTTTTTTATCTCGTTTCATTTCTACTTTTTTTTATTCATATTTATTTTTAGAAATCTCACAACATTTGTAGTTTTAGAATTTGTGAGTTTAGTTGTGGGTTCAAAAATCTCAAAAACCATTAAAATCTGACCTTTGATAAACAGGCCCCCATATTTTTATTATTTGTTGACAAAATGTATAAGTGGAAAGTCTGGGTCAGTTCCATATGGTTATTAGGAGGAACTTACCAAATTCATGCTGGTAATAAAACTTTGATTTGCTTTTGAAAACTATTTCTTATTGAGTACATTAGATTTACATTGAAAGACTTTTTATTCATTGAGGCAAATTTTAGAAAATATGCCCTTTTATTAGCTTTCTCTTAGCTTACTGTACACCCCTGCTTTCATACATTAAGCACTTTAAATGCTGTTGCTTTCACATTCTGAGCAAAAATACATGGTTTGAAGTTCAACATAATGGAAATAATTTAAGGAATTTATCTTGTAAACCTTTGGTCAAGAGGAGATTATTGAATTGATTTAAAGTCACCCAGAAAGTAGTACACCTGTCAGGTCTAATTGTAAAAAGCTTTCTGTCTTTACTTTTTTTTCTAGCCAAACAATTATAATGGAAAAAAAAGTTCCAATAATTTGATTTTCAATGGGTTTTTGCTAGAACAGCAATTCATTTTTGTTAAGCTGAACCAATACATTTCATTCCGCAGAGCATTTGTCCTTGTGCTGCAGCACAAAATCCCATCATACATCTGTCATACTCTTAGAACATCTTGATATCCTTGAGGAAAAGTGCCAGAGTGTTGTAAAATATATTGAATGGTCCAGGATGGAGAATCCAAAGAAAGAGATGTTAGCATGATTGAGTTACTCAAATAATCTATCATTATTGTATCTCCCTTGTGCTGTAACGACATCTCTGCCAGGAAGCCTGTGTTATCACATGTCCATGTGGAGACCATGTGTCACTCTCCAAACAAAGATATATAGCTCTGTGCTGAAGCAGGATTTGATATGCTTATGTTTCAGACTTTAAATCAATTTGAAGGCTCTTCCCTACAGATGTTGGCTCTTACAACTGTGTAACACACTGAACTGTAATGAGAACTGCCACTGGTATACAAGATTGAAGCTGAATGAACCATATGGCATTACAAAGAAGATGTATAACAATTGCATGAAAGTGGGAGTAGCATAGACCTTTCGATCTGTCTCCATTCACATTCCTGATAGTTTTGTGTGATGTGACACCTTTCTCTCAGTCAATGTAAGAGCTTTAGAGCGGCTCAGCTGGCAATCAAGTTGGAAATGCTTTTATTGCATCCATTATGAGATTGGCTAAGGGCCATTAGCTTGTATGGACCATATGACCCACCTTGCACTATTTCTGCACCCAGTCTATGATGAAATACCAAAGAAGTATTGTCGAAAAGATTAGCTGTTTTGCAATACTCTCTCTTATTTTAACCCACATGACAACATGCTCTCTCTTATTTTTACCCACATGACAACAGACCAATTTCAGAGTATTCATGACCCTATCCAACAGCTGAACAGGGGCAAAATTTACCCATGTGACACATGCACTGTTACAAAGTCATTCAATAGGAAATGGGGTAATTTTATAAGATGCAAAGTTTGCTCTTGTTTCAATAACCCATGGCTCATCAGCATCACTCACATCTGATTTATCTATGTGGGCAACTACACCTGAACCCCAGTGGGGAACATTTGCATCATCTACACTAACCCATAGCAACCAACCAGTGATTGACTTTTTCCAGCCAACTGCAGGTTGACCAAGGAAAATAAAAATGTAACTGCTTGGATCCGGTTACTTTCAGGTGCAAATAGGCCTAGAGTTGATAAATAAACTTTACTGTGCATGTTATCACATTAATCCCAAATATTACTTTGTATATATATATATATAATATACATGAATTAGGCCAATTTACTCTTCAGTGGGATTGTTTAGTTTAAGAACTAACTATAACTATTTGTTTAGAAATAGGGGGATATGAATTTGTTAGTTACTGTGGCACCACTATCTATAGAATGATGAAAGTGTTATAGCTTCTGTGAGTTAATCAATCACAGTGGACCATATTGTAAAATAAGAAGTCAATTTGAATCCCCCAATTAACTGTGGTCATTAAGGGTTAACTAATGTTTCATTCTACATGATACTTTGAAAAGATAATAAAGATGAAAAGAACAAGTCATAGTTAGTATGTCAGCAATTTCTCTTAATTAGGTTATGTGTTTTTTTTTGGCTTTGAGAGTACCCTATTATGTGAAGTGTGAGCAATGACTGCTCCATAAAAATCTTTCACTACTGGAGAGGGCACAACAATAAAAATGGAAACAATAAGGACAATCCATGGTGCAGACACTGCTTTGCCCATTTTAAAAACTACAACTGACATTCAGTCACATGACAGCACACAGTCAATCCATGTCATCTCATTAAATTTATTCGACATTAGGAATGTGACTTGTTCTGAGGGACAAAGCTATTTCAAGATGTTATTTCACTCTTCTATTTAAATAGCTTATTCTAATGTTGGGTGGTCCATTTTCTGCTTAGTAGTTTACCCCAATTTACTTTGAGGGATGGTTACTTTTTTAGGGCAGAAAGCACCATCTTGAGATAAAAGTTTATCTGTAAAGTGTATTCCTTCAAACTCTTGTAAAAGTGTGAGAACAAATGTTTCCCATGCACAAGCTAATTAAAATCTGTCTCCCATAGGCCACTTAAGAGGCTGGGAAAAGCTTAACCATTGAAGACGGGCTGTCATGAGTGCCTTCATGACGTTTAGTACCATAATCATTTCCAGTTGAAACACCTTCGACACACAGAGATAACTATGGCCCTTGTCAGAAATTATCTTAGCATAACTCATATATCAAATATGCTTTCATTTACTAGGTGTAAATCTCCCTGGTTCAGTATCCTATAGCAACCAACCAGGGAAAGGTAGAATTTATAGATATTTATATGAATATATGAAGGTAAAGCCTTCCTTCTCTAGTCTGATCCAGAGGCAGTCCAAGAAATGTTTTTTTTAGACATTCTTTTTGTCTTTTTTTTTTAGATAATCTTTTTATAATTAGAATGACGTCATGTAACTTTCTCCCCAATTTGTACACCTATAGTAAATGTAAAATGTGTAAAACTTTACAAAACAGCTATAATGAGTCCCAGAATAACAGCAATGTATTTATCATAACACAGAGGAATGTGGTGGGTTGCCACATCTGCTGCTTCCCTATTAAGATAAATCTATTTTGTAATGTGTTTTTCTATGCTCATACCATTTAGCCATTTCAGAGCAGTAAATGGATTGCAGCAGGGATACTTCTTAAAGAGAAAACACTGTTGTGTAATCTTTTTGAAAAAAAAATAGTCTCCAGTGCAACTCTGAATTTTGGAGTTAATTATGATGATTATCAGAACAAAGAATATTTGGATCACCTCTAATTTTTCGGTTGTGCATTTGTAAACAATTGATTTAAGTGCACTTTTGAAGAGGGAGAGAGAGAGAGAGCAGGACAGAATTGATTTTGTGGTCAATGAATCGACTTCCATGACAAGACAGTTTTTTTTCTTTTTAATTTATTTTTGTATGCTAACAAGCAATCATAATCTTATTGAGATGGAAATGATTGATGTTCCTTTTTACCCTAATACACTAAGTATGCAATGCCTTTGGCTGTCTGTTCTGTTTATTTGTGGAATTGTAGTTTGGGTTTTGACATCCACATATAGGGGGTTTTACGGTTTGTGGTATGAATCAATGATAGCTTTAGTTCTCTCATTTCATTATACATACAGCTAAATATGATACAGTACACTTGCAATCATGTAAATCTTTTAACAATGGTAATATGGCTCCTTTTTTGACAGCTTCTTACATAGCCCCAAGAATATATAAATCAGCTCCAATGATCAGATTTATTGTATTGTATTTTATTTGGATACTAACATCTTCAAAATCGATGTTCTTATTCCAACTCTCCAGAACAGAAAGAAATAAGTATTTTAATGATATATGGTTTTATATATATACTGTATATATATATATATATATATACTGTATATATATATATATATATATATATATATATATATATATATATATAAAACCGAAATCTATTTTAAGATATACTTGGGACAGAATATAATATTACATGTTACCGATAAAGTCTATTACCATATAAAGACAATGAGGCTGTCTTGGAACAACAATCTTATATTTTATTTTACATATACTATATATTTAACTTTTTTTTTTATTATAAAAGTCTTAATGAGCCATAAGTGTCATCACTAAAAACTGTTAATAATTATTAGGTGTTATTCATGGATTTTGTCTATTTTAAAGGTATACTACCAAGATAAATTGGTTATTACATTATTAGAAATAAGGAATGTTCAGTACATGACTGAATGATAAAGGGAAGATTCCATGTTAAGTCCAGTAGTAGATGTTTTTAGGAAATGTTTCCTACAATGTATGTCACTAAATAATAAATATGTGAGGAGTTACCCTACACAGTGGGACATTCCACTCTAGTGGTTGGTGTAGAATTCAAGCAAATCAGTGCGTGTTATTTGCAAATGCATAAAAGCCGATGCTCTAAGCCAATTCCCCCAGACCTGAATTCCCACCATAAAACTGTTCTTACTATTGTTACTAAACATCTGAGACATAATTTTTTTTAAATGTGTGCTATATAGTGATGGGCCAATTTATTCACCTGTGGCAAATTCGCTGTGAATTTCCATTGCTGGTGTCCATGTTTACGAAGCCGCGCCCAAAAACGGACACCCACATCCAAAATGAGACGGCGTGACGTTTTGCGAATTTTTCGCCATTTTGCCATTATTCAGCAAATCGAAACACTCCAGATGAAGATTAGGTAGATAGGAGAAAAAACACCAGCATGATGTAGGAACCGAATGGCCAATCAGAGAATGATTTGTGCTGGTGAGGTTCTCTAAGTGAGTTTAATTTCTTTGCCATTATAGAAAAAAGGGAAATTCTGAAATGGTTCAGGTGAATTAGTCTAGGGTAAGAGCCTTCAAATGAGATAGAACCAGGTGAATATGTTAGGAATGCTAAGCTGAGGTTGTGGGTCAAAGAGGTCAGGAGATCTCGGGACATTTTAAGCATGGAAGCACGTAGCAACAAAAGGACATTCCAGAATATACAGTCCAGGGATGACGTGCAGTAGACCACATGACCAATCATTGCTGATACATAAGGGAAATTATTGGAATAGGCAGAAATGAATTATCCAGCCTCTCTCATCTATAAATCAGAGCTGTCTAGCATCTAGCTTCCAGAACCCTCTAACCTAAGGTTATGGGGTGCTGGCTCAACAACAGCCAGAGGATCTCAGGCCAGCCCTCACATGGATAAACTACAGTTGCACAGTATGATCATTTCAACACACCCTATTTTGTATTTTCAAGGACTTTCATTTTATTACTATAAGACATTATTATAAGAGATGTTTTTATTGATTGTAGAAACCGACAGATTTTGCTTGCACTTTTCATTATGTTTTTATTCCTGAATGCTTTAATTAAAACCCCTTTTCTATGTATGCATTTTTTATTGCTGTTTTACTGTTTCCGTAATTTCATTAAAATATCTTTTTAAAATATCTGCACATTTTACTGCCTGAACTTCATTTAATTTCGCAGAGATCCCTGCACCATTAAAATCTGTAGTTTATATTCTGCCATGCTTCCCTCGATGAATTTTTATATCTTAAATTGCATTTTGTTTAAAAAGTGCCCTTCTTTTACTCCCGAAATAAACGTGCATCACCTCTTACCACTTTCCCATCACATTTTCAGCATTTTATTTTTTCCACTTAAAGCACATTAGTCATTACCCATTAGTCAGTGCTTTTGAGAAAAGTGGATGGCATGGGAGATTTATGATGTCACTGGCAGACTTTTAGGAAGGTTAAACCATAGGGGAAAATAAAATTACTGGTAATTAAATTTGCAAACAGGTTGCCATCCTCTAAAGATTTATTGCCTGGGTGACTGCTTATGGGAATGTACTCTGAGGACACACCACATTATGGACACAGGCACAAAGACACACGGACAATGACATGCACAGAGGCATCCACAAGCTAATAGAAAGATACAGCTTCCTCTCTACTGACAATTTAAATTATCAAGCAATAGCTTGATATAACTTTATAGACACAACAATAATAAAACAAGTTGTCCATAAAGAATCCTTCCATCGTCTATTGCAAAATTCCAAAAATACCCAGCTGACCAACAAGAATTTAGGACATGTTAAGAGTTAAAATACCTTGTGGAGAAAAATAAGGGTTAACATTGTCTTTGTGGGGGTCCCCCCTCCTTCTGTAGCTTTTAGAAGAAGAGATTGTCCAACATATGGCTTCTTGTTTATCACACAATATTCTATGATGGATTCCTTGTCTTCACTTAGTTTCCATATGTTGTAGTCATTATAATTACACATAATGGTGTCAGTGTTTGCCAGTAATGAAGCAATGATATTATGGATAATTGTCAAGTTAATGAACATTTTTATTTCACTGAACTCTTCTTCAAATGTGTAAATGCCAACAAGCACTGATACAGTTTGGGAGATTGATACGCCTCTATTTGAGCGTTCAGTCCCTTTGTCGCTTTATGTACAAAATCGGTTATTGAATATATAGGATGTTAAAGAAACAAGGGCTTCTAATAATACCTGTTATACCAACTGCAGATCTGTAATTACAAACAGCTTGTTTTTCACTATTAATTAAAATCTGGTCTGTATCATTTATATATATTTTAAAGCTGTAATAATGGCTTAATTGTGATTATCTGAATACAGTAAATTGCAGTTCAGTAAACAATTGAGGCATTACATCATTTGTTTTATAAAAACCTTTTTTCATTGCGAAGACAGATTTGAATACAGTTCAAAGGTGAATTCTTTCCAGTTAAGTCAGAACATATTGGGAATCATTAATCACATCCGTTCACCTAAATACTGTGACGCACAAGTTGCCTTTTTTTTCTGGCCCGTGCTGATGACAGTAAAGTTCCAACTTAGCACATGGAGGGGGGAAACACAAAGTATTTTCACAAGAAGATCAGTAGCAGGAATGAGCAAAAGTTGGGGTTTTCCAGATAAAGGATCTTTCTGTAATGGGGATCTCCATATTTTAAGCCTGCTAAAAAATACATTACACATTTTTTACACATTAATTAAATCCAATAGGATTGTTTTGGCTGAAAAAAAGATTAATTGTATCTTAGTTGGGAACAAGTACAAGGTACTTTTTATTATTACAGAGAAAAAGGAAATCATTTTTAAAATTAGGTTGAGTTAAATAGGGTCTATGGGAGATGCATGTCCCATATTTCGGAGAATTCTGGATTTCTGGATAATGGAATCTATCCTATATAGTTTCGTGGTTTTGACAGCAGCAAATATTTTCGTGAATATGTCCCAATAAAAGAAAAGAAGAAAAATGCAAGAAACAACAATGGCATTATTAGCATTTCTCCATGTGTTTTGTTTTACTAGAACAATTGTTTTTTATAAGAGAAAAAATTACAATGGGGTTATTCACATTTCTCCATGCATTATTTTTGCCAGGGACTACACTTGACTCCAATATTTGTTGAAATTTCAGTATACAGACTCATCACTAGTCTGTAGTTGTTGATAATGTAGGTGTACATTCAGTAGAGGAATAAGGAAATATTTTCATGAATATATCCCAATATTTCACCATTCATTATGTTCACCAGAATTGTTTTTTTTTTTTGAGTGGAAAAGAAAAGAAGAAAAATGCAGGAAAAAAAAACAACAATGGCATTATTAGAATTTCTCGATGTGTTTTGCTTTGCTAGAAAATTGTTGTTTTTTATAAGAGAAAAAATGGCAGTGGCATTATTTACAGATCTCCTTGTATTATTTTTGAATCCAATATTTGCTGAAATATTTTTTGTATTTTCATACTTTTTTTAGTAAATCAAAATGGGTCAGTTTCGTTCATCAGTACTCAGTAGTTGTAGATAGTGTGGAATAGAGGAATAAGGAAAGCTCCAGCTCCTGCAACTATATATATTTCCACCATAAAGCCTCCCTTAGTTGGAGCTATAGCTGAAAAGCATAAACATAGAGTGATGTAATGATGTTGTGGCTAACAAATGATGACTTCATTGCACTATGTTGCCTCCGTGTAGCTACAAGACATTTACATTTTGAGAATAGAAGTGAAACAGCCTTAAGGCCACAAGCGAGTGGCTGAACGTGCCAGAGTCTGAGTGAGGAATTTTCCCATAAAGCTGGTTCTTACTTACTGATACTTTCTGGTGTTTATTGTGCTCTTCATGTCTATTTGTCAGTTCAGATTAATGACAGGCATAAGTGTTAAAACACATGAGCAGAAAAGTGTTATATTTACAGTCTTTAACAGCCTGGTGTACAGTACATCTGGATGTCAGCTACTCTTAGTTTGTAACAATTAGCATATGGTCATATGTTCAGGATATAGGAATTTGCTAGAAACCCGCATCAATGTGCTCAGCCCTGTGTTTCTCATTAAAGTCAGCGTCATTCTAGATTTTTAAATTTACCCTATCACATGTGCTATTTATAATGTACATATTATTTTGTATGTTTTCTTTGCATTTATCTTTGTGCCACTATTAAATTGTAGCTGCAGGCTATGGATGCTCATATACATTTTTTTTTGCAATAGAGGTGGTCATACTTGCCTGCTCAGGTCTCAAACAGTAGCCAATGACATTTTGTTCATATTGATCCCTCTACACATAAGTAAATGTCAATAAAATTGTTGCTTTTATATGACAAGCAGTAGAAAGGAAATGCCTTTGCTTCTCTACCATGCAGCCTTGGATGCAGGAGAAAGAACTCCAATTTTTGAGTATCCCCTTTGTATTTTATAGAAGCAGTTGGCCAAGGCCAGAAAGGGCCATGGCTTGTAACACTTTAAACTATTTACAGGTATTGTTGTTTAACTTCTGGCATCTTTAATAAAACGGGGATGGCTGGAAGCTGTACGAAATGCTATGGAGCTGCTTAGACATCCCTCATTTACACTGCATTATGGCTCTAAATGATGGCTATAAATTAAGCAGTACTGTACAGTACACAGGTCCTCATCAATTTACTCTCTCCTTTATTTTAAGAGAGCGTATAAATCAGGCTGGCACGACAATTCCTGGAGGTCATTATTTCTTATAGTTATGGGATTGATTGTCAACCAGCAAAGCCGTGATGAATTTGCAAAATGACGAAAAGTGATTGTGCCAAATAAGAACCAGCATTCTATTTCTAAATGTGCCCTTAGTACATAATGATAAGTGGTCACGTTCTGCATTGTCACAAAGTGTGGACATGCGTGTGCATTCGTCTTTGGGAAACTTTTTTTAAACAGTACCAGGTTTATAGAAACAAGGCCTTTGTCTGCTAAATGTTGGGGAGTTGTGATGATCTGGCTTGTTATTGCTTTCTGTACTTTATATATACACTTTTGCTTTCTATACTATTGAGCTCAATGAATAGGATTTGTTTTAAACATATACTAGGCCATTGTAAATTAAGACATATCTATGGTTTTATTATTTCTGGAGCAGAAAATAAAAATTAAACCACTTTCCTTTTCTAAATTCCTGTTAGAATGTAAAACACTTCCTGGTTCTGCCAAGTCACTATTTGAATAATGAAAGTTTGCAATCCAAACCCACAGAGGTCTTTTGTATCCCAAAGTCTACCAAATGCTGTTAAGGAAGGGAGGAGTCTATTTAAACATAACCCCAGATCACCATTTCAACAGATAACCCTGTTCATCGTCTTCATTCTTATCCTTAATTTAATGCCTAAGAAGTGTATAAAAAATTACTACGCAGTGCATGTAATGTATTCTTTTACCAAATAGAAAGTTTGTTCTTAAAATACATGCACAGATTAATAGATTATGTATTTATATGGTTTATACCTTTATATTCAGTAAGTTTGTTATCTGCTATAAAAAGAATGTTGGCTAAGCTATCCCCTTTTTATCCACAGTGACCTCAGCGAGAACCAGATCCAAGCCATCCCGAGAAAGGCATTCCGTGGTGCGGTAGATATTAAAAATCTGTAAGTATTTTCCTGTAGGCCTGTGTTGTTTGGAGTTTATGATGTTGGATAATGCAGTGCTTACTTTAATATAGCAGAACTCCATTATGTTTTATGTGCCTAAACAATACCTTGACCTGTTCCACAAATGGAAGCCAGGGGGGCAAGAGGGTTTCGCACAAGAAAGCTATAAAATTATTTTGGTGCATGTGCTGAACATAATGACCTATTTCTACTCTTAGAAAAGATTTTCACTTCTTATGGGAAAATTTTAATCTTCTTTTTGTATTGTTGAAAAAATCTATTCTGCACACGTTTTTGTTCTACATTTTCACATGCAGAAGCATTGACCTCAACATGTACTGTTGATAAAGGTATGGGATTCGTTATCTGGAAACCTGTTATCCGGAAAGCTCTGAATTACAGAAAGGCCATCTCCTGTAGACTCAATCTTATCAAAATAATCCAAATCTTTTAAAAATTCTGGATAACAGGTCTCATACTTGTAAAGTGACAGAGTTGGTAGAAGACAAGAATAGTTAACAATTTAATTTTGGTACTGGCATGGATTGTTAGAAAAACGTATAACAGAAAAGGTTGAAACTGTATTATAGATGTGGTAACATTGTATTTGTTCTATTGAGTGGACTAAAGAGTGGATTTAGTCTTAGCCTTGTACCATATGTTCAGTCAGCTTTAGAAAAAATGGGAATAGTTTAGTATTTCTCTGAAGGTATCTCTGCAGCTCTATTCTTTGTAAATAAGGGTCTAAGCAGCGGTTTATGTAACCTGAGCATCACATCACATATCTTAAACAAATTCTTTAGTGTTGCATTTTCTACCTGCCTAGACCTTCTGCCTAGCTTGGACTGTAGCTCTGGGTCCATCCTTTCTTTATTATTATGGTAGACAGGATCTGAGTTGGTCTGACTGGTGTCTACAGAAACATTTGGCCCCTAAAGGGAAATGGTGAATAGTAGAACCAGGGTGATATATTTAAGAAGCAGCTTGTGAAGCATCCACATGTGTCCCTCTCTACCCAACAACATTTCATTTTTTTTGTAGGCATCAAACCAGCGCACTGACAATTTTACGCTCACCCCCCTCCGCACACACTGCTCACCCGCCCTCCGCACACGCACACAAACACAATATACTCCAGTGCCTCCAAATCATCTATTAATATAATATAATCTGTGAGTTACCTTTGTTATCCTTGGTACACACTGAAAAACAAATAATTCACATGCAAACCATATGCTTCCAACATAAAGACCTGCTATGAATGAAATGTTCTGGTGGAAACTAAATTAATAGAATATTTATGAGTTAGAGAGATACACTTGCTTTTAGCCTATTGGTTTTAAGCAGATGCCTGACACAATAAAATGGAAGATTTGATGATATTGTATGCAGGAGTATGGATACTTTAAGCTTTAAGATTGTTCATCTGTCTTCATTCTAATCCTTAAAGTAATACCTAAGAAGTTTATCATAAAATATTAGAGGCATTGCTTTTAATGCTCTTTTTTATACCAAGGATAATGGATAGCAGTGCCAAAGTGAATCCATTTATAATCTTTATCCAATGCCTGACTGCAGCATGACACGCTCTTCAGTCATCTTTACTTAAAGTCTTGCTGTCTGATTCACAGTGATTTAGTAAAGAGCTTCTGACAATGATGAGCCCTTCCTGCCGATTTCAGCTCTACACTGATTCAAGCCATTAAATATGTGCTATTTATTTAAACAAATGGTGAGCTCAAAGCATATAAGCAACCAGAAATGATCTCAGCTGCCATCCCATTAACACATATTGACCCATTCCATTTATTTATAAGGCAATATTGCAGTTTGTCTAAATGTTTTTTTTTTGTAATATCCAACTTTACATGTATTGGGCAGGATCCCAGCTCTAACAAATAACTTATAACCAAGGTAGGATAGAAAATATATTTACTTTGGGACTCAAAAGAGAAATTCATGTAATGCAAACTGTTGACCCTTCAGCTTCAGTAGAAATGCAATTTCTGAAACCTGCATGGGAGACGTTGGATGCTAAAGTTTAGCAACAACTGGTGGGTTACAAATCAAACATCTGTGATTTATGTAACCCTCTTGCATTGCTGGAGATATAAAGAGCCTGATGCAATCCTTGACTCTTTGACTCTTTTCATGACTTTAAAGGAAAACTATACCCCCCAGACAATGTAGGTCTCTATAAAAAGATATTGCATAAAACAACTCATATGTAAAACCCTGCTTCATGTAAATACACCATTTTCATAATAATATACTTTTTTAGTAGCATGTGCCATTGGGTCATCCTAAATAGAAAATTGCCATTTTAAAAAATGAGGACAGTCTCCTGGGATCCTAGGATCCAACGGTGCACACAAACATACCAAAAAAACTATAAAATTAGGTCACATGAGCCAATTAACAGACAGAGTTGTGTCTTTTGTTTCAACACTTCTTCCTGTTACAGTTAGAGTTGAAATATTTCTGGTCAGGTGATCTCTGAGGCAGCACACAGTCCGTGACAAAATGGTGGTTCAAGGCAAGAGATGTAAAAGGACAATATTTACTTGAATATATATTCTAGCTTGGTAAGATTCTTTAATGTGTCACTTAATTTGATATCTGTTGCACAAGTATTCATTTTGGGGCTATAGTTTTTCTTTAATGTTTACTTATTTTATAATGATAACTATGTAATTTAGCATTTTTTACCCAATTGATATCGAACCTTACATAAAAATATTTTTAGAATGCATAACATAATACATAACTAATATAATAAATATAATAAAAATACAGTAAGTATTTGACAGAGAACAGTGTAAAACTTTGGGGGCAAATCTGACTGAAATTAAAATCAGTCAACAATCAACTTCAGTCCTAAATAAGCATGCACCCCAATGAATACATCAATTTGTAACAGTTGGTCTGTAATTGACAAAGTAACTAAAGAGAAATCAGAGCAACTTACAGTATGTGAAATTAAAAACAAAAATTTAACTTCTCACAAATTCAAATTTAAAATCACCAACTTGAATGTAAATTTGAATGTGAGATTTATCACACGTCAATCATGGAGCCAGTTTTAATTCCAATATTCACCACCTAAAACCTGCTGAATTAATTTACAGGTCAATGGCAGAAGTCTGTTGATCCATTTTAAGATGCTTCCTGACATTTGTGTTTTTTTTCAGAGAAAAAGTCGTTTGAATTCAATTAAAAGTCAATTTAAGTTTTTGAGTCAGTAACATTAGTTTTAATTTTAGATGTTCGAGTTTTTTCTGAATTATGATAACATTCAAGTTTTGAGAACGTTCAAAAAAATTAATTCACATAAATACAAAGTTCAGCCTTTGATAAATCTGCCCCTAAGTTTAGGTGAGTGTGTCTATTATGCTACTAATATTGAGACATTGCCAACAACATTTTTTTAGATAGTTTTAACAGACTTACTGCAATGATAGACATGACTGCCAGTCCAGCTTTCTATTGGACCCTAGAAGGTTGAGGTACGGGTATGAAATCCTTTATCCAGAAAGCTCCTAATTATGGGAAGGCCTTCTCCCATATACTACATTTTAACCAAATAATTAAAACATTTTAAAATGATTTATCTTTTCTCTGTAATAATAAAACAGTGACTTGTACTTGATCCCAACTAAGATATAATTAATCCTTATTGGAGGCAAAACAATCCTACTGGGTTTATTTACATGTTTAAATGTTTTTTTTAGAAGATTTAAAGTAAGGTTATCCAAATTACAGAAAAAACCCATTATCCAGATAATCCCAGGTCCATAGCATTCTGGATAACAGGTCCCACATGTGTAACTTTGTATTGCAGTACATACAATATACAGCCACATTTTTTGCAGGATCTAGTTGTGAAGTGCTTGTGCTGCTTTTAGATCTATTACACAGTATAGTATTCTACAGAGATACAAATTTATAACCAGAGTGTGTTCGGTATTTTATATCATTAAAAGAGCTTAGTGCTGTACACGGTGGGCCCGGGTGCACACTCCCCAGACCATCAGCAAGGAAACTTGTAAAGATAGTTTTGTGGGTTCCAGGCTTGTGTCAGCCTCTTTACAAGTTTCCTAGTATTCTACAAAGGTTAATTTTTACATACGTAGGACGGGCAAAACTCAGCTTTCAGTTATGTTTAAAGTACCATAATAATGGAATGCGTATATCCTTGTACTACAGGGCAAAGATCAGCCTATCGTTTACACAGATCCCATTAATTTTCCTCTTATTGTACTCTTTTGTCTTAGTGTTTGAGTTATGGTTTATGTCGGGCCTGTGTAATATACTTCTTAGGGTATCATCGTGGTGTGTTTGAGTGCATGTGTATGCCATTTGTAAATGTTCCGGGAAAATGGTTCCAGTACTAAAGCTAATTTTCTTCCTCTGTCACTTTCTCTCTGTTCTTTCTGAAAAAAGTTAAGCAGCTCCTGTCTCATAATCTGTCATGTTTTCTGTCTAGCTTTCATGCCTGGCTTTTCCTGGGCTTTATGCAGTACAGTAGTATTTCTAGGAAACTTGAACTATTATAGTTCATGGGTTCATTCAATATAAGAATCATTCTTAACATAAATGTATAGTCATCTAGCTTCCTTGTATAGGGCTACTCTTTTAAATATAAAACCTAGAGTCATCTCTGCAACTCCTTCATACATAGGGTTTTTATATTGTTTTGAAAAGAAAATACAGTTATCAGTGACTGCTAACTCATAATCCAAGCCATTTTTTAACATTTCATAATGTACTTGCCAAAATATAGTATATGCCCACAATATATAATAAATAAGGGTGCTTTTTTAACATATGTTTTAAGCTCACCAGAAGAGACACCAGAGGCCAAAGCTCTCATTATTCAGAAGACTTAGTAGCATAAAAGAATATATATTCTTGAGTGGCCAGAGGCTAGAAAGAGCTCGGATCCTCTGGCAAGACTAGCTACATATGTAGGTAGTGGTTTTTCTGTGGACATTTACTCATCAGGTGGTGACCCAAGGTGTGAAGCTTGGCGAGCACTGCAGCAAGCATTAAATCTTATATTTATCTAGCAAACTTGAGTTGTAAGTACCCATTCACAAACCATCAACCTGCTAGGCCAAAAAGAGGGGTATATTGTGCTTAAACATGCCCATTTATTGTAGTGTAATAGACAGGGTTAACATGAAAATGTCAAATCAAAGACTATGGCATACACTGCATCTTAAGGTACTTGTGGCTTGAATTGAACAATAAGCCCCATCATGATGCATATTTATCACTCAAATATCTCTGGCTGTAGCCTGTAAGTCACAGACCTACAGTAACCAACACAGCATATGGGACTTTACTCTTGACAAATAAATTATACATAGACTGTTATAGACACAACAATTCTGGCTTAGTATATCCTGTTAGAGGATATTAAATCAACCCTATAAATGGTTTAGTAACAGCTCTGCAAGGGTGGTATTTAACTAAGGTAAGGTACTTGGAATTACAAGTTGCCATATCATTTCTGTAATCTAATAACCATCCTAATAGCTTCCCTGGGTTGTATTTCAGATTGGTGCAGAAACGTCCAGTCTGTAGCAACACCATACCATCTCACAAACACTGGGGGTAGCAAATATGCAGTAATGTATGAGTTCATTCCTATTTCTACTCTTAATATTTACAGTATGTCTATAAATATAGGCGGAAGCTAAACCTGATCTCCTGTATATTCTTCTAGAGCACATATTTATATTTAAGGAAAGAAATGGGCTGGGAATTAGGTTGCTGGTAGGAGAAGACTGAGAATGAGCTCAAGACTGGGAATGATCTCAGATAACCAGTTTGACTTTCCATCCCAACCCCAAAAGCAGTTTTACTCTTAGCGGCTTGCCAGCTGGCAGTTAGATCATTTGCTAGTCCTACATAAAGAAAAGCATCAACAGATGCTTATTCGTGAATATGTATATTCATATTACATTGCGATATATATTATTGGGAGCAAATAAATATAAATATTTAAAGAGACAGATTAAAAAGGAAGTCCCTGACTTAAAGGGAGGTAATATAGTTATGACTCAAAGCCTACTGAATGTGCTTATATTAAATATACAGTATTGGAAATAATCTGCCCCATTGAGGAGAAAGCTGCATAGGTTCAGCTGGCCATAACATTAGCGGCATGTCATGATAATGGGAGGTACTGTACATGTTATATGAGTCTCCTTTTTCTATTAATCAAAGAACATGCAATGTATTGTGGGAACTGAAGTGCTGTGGACAGTCTTGCACTGTTGAAATGGTACATGTAGTAATCACAAGCAGTGTGGAAAATGGTATAGGACAGACAGAGAGCAATCACATATACAAATAACTTTAAAGTAGTCGCCAATTCCTTAGAAATACACTTTCTTTCACTGGAAAAATGTTTATTGCTTTGAGTGCAGTTCCCCTTTAAATATCTATCTTGGTAACTTACAGGAAACAGTAAAAATGGAAAAGACATATATAAATGTTCTGTTTATCTGCCCTTATGATTGCCTTAGATAATTTCCCTGTGATCCTTCTTTTCTTTGCCATGATTTAAAAGAAGCCGAGTCAGCAGTGATTTATATATCGACAGCTAAGGATAAGAAGATGTGGGGCTGCAAACCATTTGTCCTTCCATAGATTAACCTGCAGACTGCATTAGGCAAATTTGATGGCAATAAAAGACTTTGCCAATTTGTCTGGAATCCATTCCTCCCTGGCGTTGTATTAACAGTAACTTTTCATGCCGCTGTGCGGTTTAAAAGGATGATGACGGATGGCCAGAGAGGCTAAAGAATTGCGCTGCACATCTATATTATCACTTTCATAAAAAGCCAATTTACTTAATTGCTTGGCAAAATGAATCTGCCAAACTGAAGAGCTTTAGTAGGAGAATGGTTTGTCCTCTCGTGCAATCCAAGGCAGCGCTGAAGCGATCGCTTTTCAAACAGTTAACATTATTCTTTCCTGTTCAACTTAAAGTAAGCCACTATTAATGGTTTTAAAAGCAATATCCAGAATTTTCTATATAATCATTTACCCTGCTCCAAAATGGCATTTATTTGAAACTGAGGTAATGCAATTTTACTAAAAGGGCCCCATGGAATCAGTGTTACCCCTCGGGTCACCATTCTCCTTCTCAATGCAGGGATTAGAGCCATAATTTAGAGTGATGGGATTGGAAGGGGGGGGGTTCGTTTTGTAATGGAGGCTTTGCATTTATAAACTTTGTTCAGATATTGGCTTTTTACTTCTATTTTCCACATATTTCCATTTTATTCAAATAATCCAAATGTTTTAAAAAAAAAAATTCCTTTTTCTCTGTAATAATATAACAGTAGCCTGTACTTGATCCCAACTAAGATATAATTAATCTTTATTGGAAGCAAAACCAGCCTATTGGTTTTATTTATTTTTACATAATTTTCTAGTAGACTTAAGGTATGAAGATCCAAATTACAGAAGGATCCATTATATAGAAAACCCCAGGTCTCAAGCAATTTGGGTAACAGGTCCAATACCTTTTAGTGAGACAAATACTGTGAGGTAAGAAATGCATGGGAAAAACATAAAGAAGGGAGTGCTAATATGTAAACAAAAGAAGGGTAGTACATTTTTGTAAGTAATTTTTCTTGTATTAGGAAAAATATGAGAAGAAATTAATAGGAGAAAATACTAAATAGGGCTTATATTTCTAAATATAGAGAATATTATATATGGTACAATCCTTCATATTGCCCCTTGAATTTTTTTGAGAAATGCAAAAACAAGAGTGCAAAGTTTGCTACTGGCCAATTGGTCACTGGTTTAAAAGCAAATATCTTATTAGCTGCTATGTGTGCAAAGTGCAATTTTCAGATGCAATTCTTCATAAGTTTTTTATCCACAATGTAGTATTATTTTGACGCAAGGTGAACCTTTTACATTTTTGAAGTTGGCATTGCATTATATCTGCTGCTGAGTCTATTGACACAGTGGCTGGGAGAACCCTGGAACTACAGTCACCTTTGAGGTAGTGGTGGCTCCAGGATTACCCAGCGTCCACAGATGTACTTGCGTGATTCGAAACAGGAGCCTGAATGGAGCAGCTTTGGATGTAAGTGCCTTTAATAAATGTCATCAATTCATACAACAAATAAATTATAGCATGTGCCTTAAATGATATATTGGGGGGGTTGGGTTGACTAACCAACTGCCCTACAGTTCTTTACTGTAATTGTAACCAATAACAGTATTTATTTATAAGTTAGTACCCATCCAAGTCTCTTAATCAGCCAGATTCTACCATAGCGGGAACCAAAAAAAAAAAAAAAAAGACAACTACTGCTCAGAGTTTGTTAGATTTCAAATAATAATACATACTTAATATTTGTAATTAAAGTATAGAGAATAGAATTAAATTGTCACTACTTAAAAAAAGGTTTTGGGCTATGTTCCCCTTTTAATACAGCTGAAGGTGGGCTGCTGGGATGACCGTTGGTTTCCTATGCTTGGATGTGGTGAATTTGCAATGCCACATATTTCACTATTCTGTAGCTGTGTGGCATCACGCACTTTACAACCTTTGTCTAATTGCTTAAAGTCATTGAGCGCAAGAGGTTCCAAAAAAGCCTAAGCAGACAGATATTAAAATATGTTACGGTCATAAAATCACTCTTAACTGATTAAAGGACAACAGTGTCACTGATCATTCCAGGAAAGGGAGAGATTAATTTTTCCCTTTAGATTACCGTCATCATTTTAAGAGGACCTTAACTAACTCTTGCTAATGAGACATATTGCAGCATCAAGCTTAAAGATGTAGCTAAGGATTTAGACAGCAAGCAGATAAAATTAGTATAGCTATTGTCTAGTATAGCTAAGCACTTCAGCCTTTACTAGAGTTATTCTTCTATTCATTAGAGGAATCTTCTGATTATTATTAAATAATACATGAATTCAAGCTGTTGTGAGTGAAATGCGAATGGTGCATTTTTGCCCTAAATAAGGTGTATGTTTTTAATGTTTAAAGTGTAACAAAGAATTCAGCATATACTGCATTTAAAACAGTGGTTCTCAAGGCATGGGGCTGCCCCCATAAAAGAGATCATAGCAGTGGATGGACTTAGCCTGAAGGACATTTAGGCAAAAATTTGTGGATGAGCAAAGACCACATGGGGGCCTGCTCCCAAAAAGTCTGAATACCTCTTCTTGAGGGATGTCACATTTGAATCTTACATACTCATCTGCAAATTTACAGCAACTCTGCAATCTCCCCAGATTATGTTAAATCTCCAACTGCAGTGTTTCTCTTCTTTGGACAACGTGGTTGGAAAATGGCATGTGATTTTTTAATAAGGATGAATTATTCTTACTAAGTACACCAGGAATGCTTAATCTGTGCCTCTGTCCAAGGGATGCTTGAAGCTGTACCGTTATAGGTTGGACATCCATGAAATATATTATTTCTCCCATAAGACAAAGGGGCAGATTTCCTAAATTCACATGAAGAATTCGAAGTTCATCGAATTTTTATAAAATTCGAATTTGAATCTTCGAATATGCAAATTAGGCAAATTCGACCATTGAATATTCAAATTAGAATAATACGAATATTCTAAATTAATTTTATTCGAATATTTGACTATACGATGGTCGAAGTACTTCCCCTTTAAAATTTTATTCGACCACCTAGTTTGCCAGATCCAAGCTGCCGAATTGAGGATCGCTATTTTTGATTGAATAAAAAAAAATTGTAAATGCTGTAAAATCTTTCGAATTTGATATTAGAATTTGAAGGATTTTACTTCACTTGGTCGAATTTCGAATTTTTTTAAATTCGAAATTTGACCAATAGTAAATATGCCCCTAAGTATCTATTCTACCTGTATTACTCAGAACCTCCACATCTCTATCTTCAAAATGTATTAACAATATTAAGATACCGCATATTAAATATTAGCATTTATGTGTTTGTTCATTTTTTGCCATATGCTGTCCCTTACTTCTGTTTGCATCATTTACTTACCAATACAAATATTTACACCTTTGGTATCCAGTACCAAACCATGTTCCTGATAGAGGCAGTGGAAACATGAAAGAAATGCTGCATTGGGCAGTCAATGAATTAACCTAAGCTTTTTGCTTTTTGCACTCTTATACTTAACGAACCTTTAAGAGTCTACTGACTGTGATCTTACTTATTTATTACTATTTTACTGGATACGATAAATGGAAAATATTTCACATGTGCAGGTATTTATAATATTGCTTTTTGTTGTTGTGGTTAGATGTATACATTCAACCACCCACAAAGAATATTCCTGTAGTGAACACAGCCATGGAAAAAATTACCATATGCAATGACTTCTTCTCTTGCTGTGCATAAGTCCAAGATCCATGGCTGATCATTAAGGATTATTTACCATTAGTTTTGTTATAGGCAATACAAAATTTAATAATTGGACCTCATACATGTTCTATGTCAAAAGTGTTGGGTAGTATTTCTCTGTATTTCACTTTTATAGAGCCAATAATTAGTGATAATTAATTAACAATTAACTACAAAGTTGTAGATCATTAGCTGACATTAAACTATTTTATACATATTTGGAGATCCAGTGTTTGCCTGTGCTAATTATAGCTTCCAGTACTATTGGTAGTGCAACCTGCTTGAAGAGAATTTGTGCTAAAAGCATATAGCACCCATGCCAGTCCCAAGGAGCCTTCTCAGGTCATTCTATACTTCTCACTTTATATGTGTGACATCTTATTGTCTGTCTATTTGTTCCGATAGTGTACAATTATCTAATAATCTGTCCCAAACATTACTTCTTTTATTCTGAGATCAATTTTGTTTTTGTTTGATCGGTTAAAATATTGAAAAGTCCTAGATTAACCCTAGAAACCAGCCGGCATTTTTGAGACCTCAAAGGTTTGCTTTCTCAAGGGAAATTCAGTCATAGTAAGCTAAAAATATACCATGATATTCTCAGTGAGATAATAGGAACTTGCCTTCATTGCCATAAAAAGTGGAGAAGCCTGAGCAAAGCATCCATATTAAACATAAAGAGCTTATTCCTACCCTTTCTTGCCAAAGATAGTAAAATTAACATGCAGCTGGCTCTTTAGATAAATGGATTGGGTTAGGTCACTGAGGGGATGCATGTGACATTAAGTGATTTACAGTGCTTTACCTTAATGAAATTGTTTCAACGAGATGACGCTGAAAGCTTTTAATGAATAGCTTTACTTGATGTAATGAAATTGCCTTCCTTGGGCATTTAATAAAAGGTGCAGTTATTATTTACTGGGGCTTTTTCAGAGCTTCTGTTTCTGCAGAGAGTCTGGAGCAAATAAGAGGAACAGGCCAGGCTAGTGTGTCTGTGTGTGACTGCAACAGAGAAGTGCAATAGCAAGGCTCTCTCTTAGTTTAGTGTGGCCTAGTCTTGTAGATCCTTTAGCAAACTCTCTTGTTGTTAACTGAGCCGCTCTGATTTAAATTCATCCTCCTAATGTGTCTCTTAGGCAGCTGGATTATAACCAGATCAGCTGTATTGAAGATGGGGCATTCCGTGCACTGCGAGACCTGGAAGTACTGTAAGTATTACTCATTTTATTCTTAAGGAGGGATTGTGTCAATGTTAGAGCTGTTTCCTTGTGTGTCGCAACTGTTAATAATATGTTTATCTGATAGTTTATCACTATGCATTCCTGAAATACATACTGTGCAAGAAAGCAATCAATCAGGATTGGTTTTCCATTGCCTCACATTTTCACATTTTATTATTATTATTTCTCTTTATATAGGACCAATATGTTACCCTGTGCTTTATGGTGGGTGATCCAGCGCCTGCCACACTGCAGTTCACAATTTATTGTCCCTATTACAAGCAAACCCAGACTCTCATGCAAACAGTGGTGGGGAGATGTGGGCACCCAAAGGATAGAACATGGAAACACTACATACATATGAGCATCATTTGGTATGCTGCGGTTAGGCAGGTCTAGTACAAATAGCTTGTCATGCCCAATGACGACTTACATTTAAATAAAAATATTAAGATCAAAATTATCTTCTATTTGCATTGCTCAGCAGTACAACAGCAACAGGAATTATTTGCAGCAGTTGAGTGAGTAAAGAATTATTTTGGAAAGTCTGCACTGCATCAAAAGAACATTTGAGGCCTTTACTTTACTCTCAGAAATGGATGTACAGGTATCGAATTTATCTAACTCATTATGCAGAAAGCTCTGAATTATGAGAAGGTCATCTTCCAAACATGGCATTTTAATCAAATAATATTTTTAAATTTAAATTTAATATTTCTTAATACATTTTTTCATAATTATAAAACAGTACCTTGTACTTGATTCCAACTAGGATAAAATTAATCCATATTGGAGGCAAAAACTATACTTTATATGGGGTTATTTAATGTTTAAATTACATTTTTAGAGTTCCAAATTCTGGAAACTCCTAGGTCCCAAACATTCTGGATAACAAGTTACATACCTGTAACATTAATAAGGATTCATCTAAAATAAAGAACAATATTAAGCTTTGCCAATGCAGTTGATGACCATTAAGCACTGATCTGATGGATTTACAGTATCTGCATTAGCGTCCCCTTATTTTTATCATGCTGCTTTTGGATCTACAGAGATTTTTCTTATTCAAACTTGTTTGACTTAGCTAGGTGCCCACCTTTAACCATATTTAAGTATTTTTTAAAATGGATTCTTCAAACAGTAGGTCTTCAGTGGAATGGCACTTATAACACATAGGGTTAGATATTCTGAGACATCACATTCTGACACATTCTAACAGAAGTATTTATTCATGCATATTTCTAGGCATAATCATAAGTATGGATCCACCTGAAGTCCATTTGCCATTACACCATAAGAAAAATGCACATTTGCCAGTTGGTTTGGCCATTATCATTTGCAGCTTACTGTGAAACAAATTTTTTGAATTAGAAATGGTATAGGATAGAAGTAAAGGATTCAAAGTGATGAAATATTAAATGTTTTTCCAATGCATGGATACAATTTGCTACTCCCCTACAATGTTCAGAACTATACAGTTGATAGGTATGGTCATCCTTAAGTAAAGAGCAGATATAACTTCTAATAATAAGTGATATTTAACAATTAGGTCATAATATGAATGTGTCTACTTATACCATATCAAAACCTACAATCTCGTCAAGGCATGGTACAAATGGCTGTGAGTATGATTAATTACTGTACAAAAAAATAAATGTACTGTATAATTTTCACTTTCAAAACTCAAAAATCTGTCCATAATAGAATGTTATGACCTTTTGAAAGGCTCTATTAACATTTGTCACATGCCACTTATTATGTATGTACTTACATAATATATTAATAATACTTATGTATTTACTTATTATGTACATTAAGAATATGGTTCTAGGTCACCACACTATATTCCATGTTAGGAGAATGCTGTATTTGTATATAATCAGGTGCTACTGTAGTTCCATTATGGAAAAGATGTGTACAAATGAAGGCCTCTTGCTCTTATCACATTGCATTCTTACTGAAAGTCACAGTTGAAAGTCATTCACGGTACAATGCATTAATAATTACTTTATTATTTAAATCTGTCATTATAATTATAGCACTATGTCCAAAAATAGCATTAGGAATCCCAATGGCCCATTCCATGTTCAGACTAGAATTCTCAGAAATATTTATAGAAAAATGATGAAGGCTGTTAGTGAAAATGTTTATTCTATAATTTCAAGAAGAAATTTAACTGGGCAGTTAAGACAGAGACCAGTTAGATACATATAATCAATTTTATGTTGGTGTAATAATATGTATACCATAGTCCTATAGAAAATAAGATCACAGTAAAAATAAAAACACATGAACCTGTCTCCTAGAAAAACGTAGGGACACATACTATACTATATTGGTTCAAGCATTTGTATTTTGGAGAAACACAGAGCTGTATACAAAAATGTCAATGTTCCTATAGACTCTAAAGACTTCTTGGTGACCTTGCCCAGAGACCAGAAACTATGTTTGGCACATGCCTTATACTACAATAAAGGGTAAATAGGTTTTCCAGTAGATCAGGCTAAACAGAAGCATCTGATATACTACGATAAACGGTAAATAGGTTTTCCAGTAGATCAGGCTAAACAGAAGCATCTGATATTCACAGCTACACCCTTTTGTCATGTTAGATGTCATAACTCAAGACAGTATAATGTAATTTATTTTTGTCATCTATCTATTGGAAATTAAACCTTCTGCTATGGTTAGCAGTGTATTTTGAAAGTATTTGCTAATTGCTGATTTAAAGCACATTCCACACACACACACACACACACACATATATATATATGTATGTGTGTGTATGTATATATATATATATATAAGTAATAGAAGATAACAGCACTCCAGGGATTCATATCCAGGCAAAAAGGTTTAAATAAATGTTGGGTTTATTGTGTCCGACGTTTCAGTTCCTATTGGAACTTTCTTCAGGGGAAAAAAAAAAAAATAGGAACTGAAACGTCGGAAACAATAAACCCACCATTTATTTAAACCTTTTATATATATATATATATATATATATATATATATATATATATTCACACTGTCTACAAAATTAAAGAATGCATTATTATTAATATGATATTGTAAAATCTTGGGGTACATTTGGATCTGCAATAGGTTATATTATGTTCTCACTAGAAGAACTAGAAAGTATACAAGGAAAAATGTTTAAAAAATCTAAAACTCTCTAGTAGAAAGATGGTGCAAGAGCATAAAATAGTTTTTTATGATGCCCACGCCCATGCACATAGTTATTCTAGCAACGCTCTAATGGCGTATGTGGGGGGCGTATCCACTAGCGCAGTGAAGAACTGAAAAGTGTTGAAGCCCCTCTAGTAAGACCAAGTCAGTTCTTGGTAGAAGAAGGACTCTTCTTTTATCTATGACTGCAATATCCATGCTCCAAAGGGCTTCCTTAATGATGCACTTTTGTATCTGCAATGAAAGCTTCGGAAAGATCTCTACCATGTCAGGCAAGTTTTGTTAGGACTTGCTATCCTTGAATATTGTCTGTTTTATTTATCTTTGTTTTATTTATCTTTCTTACTTCATGACATTTGTTCCTATTTTTTGTATTTTAAATTCAAAATTTCTTCTGTAGGTTACTGCTTCATTTTTGATTAGTAAAGACTTATAGAAACTACAGTGATTCAAGATATAATCCAAATAGTATATAGATATGTAAAGCATAGCGTAAATGTTACTACTCAAACAATGTATCAAAATATAAAATAGAATTTTTATGTTACTTTATAGGTTTTTTTTTTTACTTTTTGGAAACAATAGTATTAAAAACAATAAGTAGACTGTTTAATTTTCAGAATTAATCACATAGATATCTTCATATTATATACCTGTATATATATATCTGTAAGGCATTGTACTTAAAAAAGTTTGCTTTTATAATTGAAAGAAATTAATAAATTATACTGTAGGTATTGATGGGACAGCTTCACATACACATACTTTTCAATCATTTTTTTGGAACAGAAGAGCAGACAGAGAATATAAAAGAAGATGGTGTGCTGCTCAGTTGAATAGCCAGTGTTTCTGCAGTGCAGTTGTGTTTCATGACCTTTTTTTGACTTGCTATTCCCAGAATGCACCTATTGCTTAAAATGCCTTGATGGCACTCTGTTGCCAAGAGAACTGTATTAATTGGGTTGTACAACTACAGTTTTCATTAGTAGCGCATTAAATAAGTGGAAAATGCCTGTGGGAAATGCAATGCAGACGGTAAAATGTTTCAGGCTAATCCAACGATATCTTTAGTTAAGGTTCATTGCCATTAATATAGTTGCTGTGCATGGCTATTCATTGCTGAGGAAACATGTTGAACAGATTTTTCGAGCCATAAACTTTGAGCTTCCAAAAGAAAAATATCCAACAGTATTGCAAATCCGTTTTGTTACCTATGGTGTTTGACGTGATTTCTTTTATGTTTTTGCAGCACTCTCAACAATAACAACATTACTCGACTTTCGGTGGCAAGCTTTAACCACATGCCTAAACTCAGGACCTTGTAAGTGTTTTTCCAGTGTTTTCCAGCCGGGTTTTTAATGTTAATTTGGGGATACATTAGGCTTCAGACTAAATAGTTATTGCTGAGAACTTCAACAGTATTGCAGAAGTAAGATGTAATGGTCTATTTATTAGGTGGAAACTTTATTCAAAATCTGTCATTCATTTGGAATTTTCATAAGCTCCCATTATATTAGCGTTATTAACACTCCCCATTTTCCTTATTGCATTGAACTATAGTTCAGGGTGCTGACTTACTTCTATGAGTCTTTATCACCCATATCTAGGGATGAGCAAATGTATTTGCCAAGTTTCGTTGCGGAAATGACACCCATAGACTCCAATGGCAGGTCAAAAAAATTTGTCGCCCATAAACTTTAATGCATTTTAGCTAATTTTCACAAGCAGCAATTTTTTGTGAATCTAAACTGGTAAAATTCAACCCATCTCTATATCCAGTAATATAAATTCTTTTGAACAACATATTGTAAATGTTCTCCTTGAAAGGAACTATTCTTGACCATTTTATGTGGTCCAGTTACTGGCACATGCCCTCTATATGTTAATTCAAGTATTGGTCCTTTAATACCATTATTCTGAACACCAATGTAATGCCCTAATAACCGGTGCACACATGTAGATTTTAAAATAGGAAATCATAAAAGAAATGTACCCCTTCTAATGACTTCCTTGGATTGTATAAAGACGTTTTCTCCTGTCTTTATATGGAAGATTGCAGATACTACTAATGTTCATATAATGTCAAATAAAGTTTCATCAGCCTGCCAGTAGGCAATAAAATATATTTATATATATGTATATACTGTATATAAAGTTATACACATAGTTTACATAAAATATTTACTGAATATTAAAATCTCACATAAATAATTGTATATTTCGATAACATACTAGGTAGGTCACATTTCATTTAAGAGCATAGACAGAACGTTGATTGGCTGTCACATCTGATATATGGGAAATCTTTATGCTTTGATTACTTGACTGCAGGCAGACCTAATTAAAGTGAACAGGCTCTCTGACAATCTCGCTAACACAAAATTAGCTCTGGAGATTGAGCAGTGCATTTTAATATCCATTACAGTTATTTAGTTAGGACTGAGTGCATCAGCTAAAAAGAACTAAAATGATATTACTTTGTCAGGGCCGATTGTAGGAGCAGAGCACTGAATTATGACTGTGAGCGTCCTTTTCTTTAGCTTGAAAAAACATAAAAGCTAAGCTGCAGTAATTTGCTTAATTTAGTGAATACATTTGTCTGCCGTTTTATTAATGGGTAAAGTGCTTTTGGCCCTTGGATGGGAGCCATGATCTTGTGTAGGTCGCTGCCCATGTAGAGGTAACTAACTTAATTCCTTCTTGCACTGTCATTTACATCTTTTCATTTCAGGCACTGCATTGAGCACTAGTCCTAAGGGGCCAAAAGCAGCTAATCCCCTTTTCTTTGATTAAACAAAAAGAGAGGAAATCAGAAAAGGGATACAAGGGAGTTTTTTTTTATATTGAATTATTTTTCTGCCTTGTTCAGCAGAAAATGAATGTGACCCGTTAAAGGATTCTGCAAGATGTTTCTATAGAGGCTAATAAAGCAAGACTTACTGATATTTCTAATTGGCAGCCAATTCTTTTATGACCCCATTTTCTTTGCTGTCAGTTTTCTACCCCTATAGAGCAATTTACTTGAGACTTGTTTCGTCTCTCTCCCCCCAACTCTTTTGTTCAGAATGCGACAACAGAATTCCAGAGCTCTTGTAGGTTCTCTGAGCCAAGAGTAAAGAAATAAGGTTAAACTTATAGAAGACAAATAATAATGTTGGCAAACATATCTATTTTTAACCCCCCGAAAAGAAAAAAAAAAGTAGATTTAAAAGGATTTTCTGCAGATAAATTAGCAAGCAGATGAAAAACAAATGCAGCCAGGATTAACAATTTAAGCTTTTTAGTTCTGGGACACAATGTATCTTTCGAGGATCAAAGGGAATGAACTTTGAAATAGAGACCGTTCAATGTTTTTTACAGCCATAAACTAGATTTAAAATGTGCTTGTCATTATTACAGCTGCTCTGCTTTATTTTCTCTTTATTATTATCAGCAATAATTTATTTAACCTGTTGCTTTTCCTATGACACCTTCAAATGTTACTGACAAGAATAGGAAATTTCAAAGCAAAAGCATAAATTAGCAAATAGCAAAATACAGGCTGCTTTTGCAAACAAGGACAATAACAGTAAAAGCCAGTGAAAGATCAAGTCCAAGTCAATAGTGAAGAACAAGCACCCTGGGCTGATAAAGTGATTACTCATAAAAGCTTAAACAGCCATATCATCCATGTACACTCTGTACATTTTCTTGATAGTCCCACGGCGAGAAATCTCCAATCCTGAAGGCAATGAAGTGCCCAGTAATAAGTGTCCCTTACATTACTTGGAATTACTGCATGTAAAACACATTACATATAGCGATTTCAACTAATGTGAAAGGGCAAATATTACTGGCCACTTTTTCACCCATGGTAGTTATCACCCATCCAGGCAATTAAGCACCCCATGGGTCAGCGCCCTGACTGGCATCTGGTATCCTGGTATGCCTTTCTAAAAGTATATGTAGCAGCCAGTTTTTATGACTGCACCAGTGCCAGTAGTTCTGCCATCAGCATTATATCCCTTTAAATTTATTAAAAATTATTTAAATTTTTTTTGTTTTTAATTATTATTTATTTTTTAAATTAACTCAGTCGACTCCATTCCAACAACTTGTACTGTGATTGTCACCTCGCTTGGCTATCCGACTGGCTGCGTCAGAGGCCCCGAGTTGGTCTCTACACTCAGTGTATGGGACCCATTCACCTGAGGGGACATAATGTTGCTGAGGTTCAAAAGCGAGAGTTCATCTGCACTGGTAAGTATAATGGCATTTTGTAGGCCTTTTTTTATTATGTGTTATGTATACAGAACTTTCATTATAATTTCAGTGATTATTATTATTCTTTTATATATAACATATGAGTAGTGATAGACGAATTTATTCGCCTGGGTCGAATTTGAGGCCAATTGCTGCGATTTGGCAAAGCAAAACGCCACATATTCACTCATCACTACATAAGAGCAACATATTCTGCAGTTCTGTACAGATAATATGCCCCTTGATTCACCTCTGAAAGGAGGACAACTAGTGATGAGTGAAAATTTGCTGCAAGAAATAAAAATTGTCACGTGTCAAAATTATTCGGATGCCCATTGACTTTAATGCATTCGTACAAAACAGTTGCGCCTAGAAAAATTGTCACTCATGTCCATTGACAATTTCGCTAGTTTCTCAGCAAATTGAAATGGGACAGATTCGCTCATCACTAAGGACAACAGAATAATTTATGTTTAAGCAAGCACTAATGGCAGAACCCTTGTGTTCAAAAGCATGTAATTGTATGCGTCTCAGATAAATTCAAATCTTTAGTAGACTTTTTTTAAATCTACTTCCTATAGCAAGCAAATGCTTTAATGATTTTTTTCCCAAAGAGTAGGTAATTTGGTACTGATGATGGTTTTTTCTATTTTCTTTACATAAAACTTTCAGATGAAGAAGAAGGCAAGTGTTCTTTCTATGTCGGCCATTGCCTTATACAGGATTATATTGTTTATTGCTCAATTTTTCTTGTAGTCAATAATATACATTAATATACATTTAGCTTCATTTACTTTTTTTTATAACTCATGACTTTTTCTTTTAATGCATAAATAAAAAAAATGAATTATAACAGACCTTTCTAATGTTGCAATTAAATACTTTATAGCAATATATTATATATAAATCACATGTAGAACAAGATAGACCTGCCATTAACTCAATGCCATCTCATCTAGGGCTAGTCCCCTTGGGAAGATTCAATTCCCTGATTGCTTACCCATGTCTCGCGCCCGCTAAAATATAAAGTCGGCTGAGCCTATTCACACGCCCCACTGCGTTTTCTTAAGTTGCTGAAAATTGACTTGTGAGGGAAGCCTGAGTCTGAATATTGCCTCGGCTACTTGTGACCTTGGTCAAACCATTTTATGTTGTCATACTAAGCATCAATAGAGTCCTTAATTAGTGGGGCAATAAAAACTGATCCTATCATCTGAAGGCAGCAGTAGAAAAGTTTTGCTCTAAAGAAAGTGGTTTATGGTAATAATTGCTGCTAGTAACACTGTAGATGAATTCTGTCATTTATAGTCTAACAGAGGGAAGTCCCTCTATTTGGTCTTCAGTGATAAAGCTTTCTCTGCCTAGGAAAAGGCTTTTGTGCTTTCAGGAAAGGAAAGTGATTAAAACTGAAGTTTTAAGATGATATGAGATGCATAACTCTTAATACTAATGAATTAAGAAGCTTTCTTTCTAAATAATTTTTTATGATGTTTTTTATATAATGCCTTCAATACTTCAACATTTTTTCATTGTTTGTTTCAATTCCTGCTATAAACAACCTTACATCAACCCTTATTCTAACTGCACTAGTATAGGCTACTAACAGGCTATTTTGGGTTACCGCAGAGTGTGCAAGCTTCTAGTCATCTTAATAACCAATGATTTAAGATTGTATATTAATGGAGGGCATATTTTCTGCATCCTAACTTTTAACTTTAATTTTCAGGTCAGCAGTCATTTATGGTCCATTCTTGTAGCGTCTTACATTGCCCTGCTGCTTGTACATGCAGCAACAATATTGTAGACTGCCGTGGAAAAGGATTGACTGAGATCCCCACCAACCTCCCAGAGACCATAACAGAAATGTAAGTATTATTTGCTTATATCACATATAGATAAAGATGCAGTGGGTGCAGAACCCTTTTACTATTTTGCCATCAACAAGGCCAATAAGTGTGGCCAACAGACAGAACTGAATTGCTTGGCCAGCAAGCTGCCCATTCAGATCAACCTGGGAATCGGCACAAAGGTTCCCAGAGTTAATAGAATAGATAGAAGAAATGGTGGTTAACTGAAGCAGAACAGATGGGAAGTAGTAAGAGAACATGTTAATGTGTCTAAAAAATATAGTATTTTTTTGTGACTTATGGTAGGTTCAATGAAAGTTTTATAGCTGTTTTGCTTAAGTGCTTGCCATTTTTTGCACTGCAATTTAGTAGAGATCTAGGTTTGATTAAATCCAGTAGACTCATGATATGCTGTATCAATTGTCGGTCACACTAACTATGCAGCTAGCTAAATAGAAATATACAGTACTCCCTCTTTCATCTGCAGAACAAAGGAAAGATCACACACAAATCAGATTTAACACTTGCAAGGCTCACTTGAAGGGGTTAAAGTCATTTTGTAGTTAGGAGAACCACTATTTATGCACATAGATGCCAGCTAAAGATCACAATTCAATTTCCTTTTTTCTGCTTCGCATTATCTTGCCAGGATGTTTTTTTCCTGCGGTGATACCCTAGGTTGTTTAGTGTTTTATTAAACTATCTTTGACTTTGCTGCTTAGTAGTCAGCCGATTTTATAGGGACAATGAAAGGCCTGGAGCACTATGTCTGGGGAGGGAGGAAATATCAAAAACCAGCATTGTATTTATTGAATTTTTAATATTGCAGCTCGGAGCTGACTGCATCATCATGCTCCAAACTTAACATTAACTGAATGGACCGAATGCTTCAGCCACACATTAGTTATCACTTATTATTTATTTTGTGAGCTTATTACATATATCTCAGTGTGGGACTTTCCACCATAGGGACTCAGGGTGTTTAGAGACTTACCTTTAAAAAAAATAGTTGGAACTTTTTCCAACCATATATCATATATCATAATATGAATTAATTTCCACAAATGCATAAGAACAATTATGCTTGGGCAGTGTTGCATTTTTATGTCTCTAATATATCTTGCCGGATTTATAGCAAGGGAGACAAAGAAACTCCAGAATATGAAAAACTATAAAAAAAATCAAAACATATTTCTTGGCACAAAGTAATCCTAGCAGGATCATTCTGTATTAGGCTGTTTCCTATTTTCTCTATAATAGACATATCCTGGCATTTGCAATTTCTTGTCAGAATGGCAATACATTACACCTAATAAAATCTCGATCACACTGACTTTTATGTCTGCGTTCACATAATGCACAGAGCTAGAGTCATTGAGTGAAGTCCATGGATCAAATGAAGGGGAGGCAAAGGAATTTGTTATTAAATTGTTAGAGCACCCTTAATGAGTAATATGATCTTATTGTCATGTCAGAACTGAGAAGGCAGATGTTATTTAGGAAAGGAACCCTTACTTGATTAAATAATTTAGTTTGGTTAGTGAAATCAATATACCAATAGCTTTTCACTGGAAATAGTCGATCTAACCTTCTCAGAACTTCTTGAAGTTGAAATATTTTTGGAACTGTAATGCTGGAAAACATACAGTGATGAACGAATCTGACCCGTTACACCTAACATACACAAAATGGCCGAAATTCACCAGAATCCATTGAAGTCTATGGGCTTCAAAATTGTTTGTTGACACGTGACGCAGTTTGACCATTTGTTTTTTGTTGCACAACAATTTTTTTCATTCATTAAAGTCAATGGCCATCATTTTCGCTGTGAAACTCAGTGAATAATTTCACTCATCACTATGATGTGAAAAGAAAATGACCAGGAGTAAAATAGTGCCTAGGAACAGGGTGTGCAAGGCCATATATTTGTTTAGAGAGTGAAAAGCTGCTTAAATATTGCTAAGGCCATTTTGTCGGAGGATTGGCTTCTGCAAAAAGTAAGCTGTCACAAGAAATTGGAAAAACCAGATTAATGAGTATGAAAATGCTTTGAACATGGAGCAGCAAATGATGAAGGCACCTTTGAGAGTTCTTTCTCAACAACTGCTAATTAGCATTAGGCTGAAGACCCAGTTATATTATGACCTTCTTTATTTAGGAAAAGTCACATATGCTAGTTGCTTGCAATTTTTATAGCTACATTATAAGATATGAGAATCTGCCACCCCCCATATTTTCAAGGTAATTCTTGCCTTATATAGTAGTACAAAATTCTGTGTATATTCCTGTGGTGCTCAATCTGGAAACCTTGGTTCCATTCACCCATGAAATGTAGAAAATCAGATGATTTTTTTGCCATCTGATTTTCTACATTTCATTAATTAATTTGCCTTCATGCCATCACAATGTGTAATAGGTATATGAAAGCATTTAGTTATGCTATATCATGCACAGTTATTCCTGATTCATATATAAAGTCCATTTAGATATTCTAGATGCAAGATGACTTTTCTCCAAGTACTGGAAAATAACAAGCTAAGAATTTCATCAGATTGATCCTACTACATTCAGCTCCTTGATTTACAGCCTAATTTTACTTCAGATCATTCCACAATACTGTCTGGTCTCACTCAGGTTGCATTCTTACTGCATCACATTACTATTGATCAGTCTATATGGTATATTGCTGTAGCATTGATCTTTCAATGCAGATCATAACCTTTTCATGTGAGCCTGCCAGTCACCGGTTGAGAACACATTTACAGATACTTGTTTTACAATGACTTATTACTGCAAAGGGACACTTGATACTGACGGTATACAGCAGTAATCAGTTGGCGCTATAGAAATACATGTTAATAATGTTAATAATAATATCACCTTTCTTAGAAAAAAGTGACTTTACAGGCCAAATGCGTATGTGGGTTTTCGTTTTGTTTTGTGTTATAAAGTAAAGGAATTACATTTAGTATAGGACCTTGAAAATTATTCTAGCTTTGGATTGTGTATTAATTATGATATAGATATATGTGTGCTAATGGTTCTTAACCAGTATTTGCAGGACATATAAGGGCAAATTCACTAAAGCATGAAACGTCTAATGCTAGCTCTAATTTTCCAGTGTGACGTAATTTCTCAACTTCGCCACATTCGCTAGCGAAGTAGACTAGTGCAATTTTGCACCCTTACACCAGGTGAAGTTGTGCACTGACGAAGGGACATACAGTAACTATGCTAATTCACTAAGATGCTAATTTTACTGAACGTTACCTCTTGCGCTAGACTTTACTTCGCCAGGTCAGACCTGGCGAAGTTCAATACAATATTTTGAAAAAAAAACCTGGCGTCTTTTACTTTTTTTTAGGGTGATAGTCTGAAAAATAGCATCATTTTTGGGGGGGAATTACCATCCTTCCCCCCTACATTTCCTAACATATGGCAACTCAACTATACAGTGGGCACATGTTTAGGGCAATAGGAATTTTTTTTTCAAAATGCATCAGTTAATTTTAAGAGAACAGAAGTAGTATCAGTACCAAGTGCATCAGTGCCCTCACTGGGAACACTCTACCCCTTCTATCACTATAATAGTGATATAATTGTGAACTGTAGGCTTCTCAGGTGAGTTTTTGTAAGAGCAAAAGACAAGGGAGCTTTGTTGCTGCACAGCATGAACCTCTTTTATAGGGGTTTAACATTGCAACTTTGAGTGATGCCTCCTTCAGTTTTTCAACTCATTCAATTTTGCCTTTTATAGACCACGAACGAGGAATTTTTTCAGACATAACAACAACATATCCTTATAAATAAGGGCAACTTAGACATCTTATATTATAAAACAACCACCATTTGTTATGGCTTGATACAAAATCCTGTTGTAATATGTTGTTACAAAGGCACTGATTTAATTTTAAAATATAACAAGTTGCCAGAGACCAGTTTTCGCTTGAAGGGTGTTGGGATTTCCATATGACTTCCATGCCCATGCATAAATGTGTTATGTATTTTGTTTTGCAGGAGACTGGAGCAAAATTCAATCAAGGTCATTCCACCAGGAGCATTCTCACCATACAAGAAGTTGAGAAGAATGTAAGTTAGCAAAGATTTAAACTGAAAGCTTTAATAGGGGTCATAGCTATCTGAACAAAAATACTGTTGAAAATGCTTTCACAGATGAGTGACTTGCAAATGCAAACATCTCCTGGATGGAAAGATCAGAGGTCTTTGTTGTGTTGTTAATCATCTGTTACTCTGCTATATGATATATAATGCCATATTTATAATTTATTAGACCAGCTTTTTTTTTTCAAATAACTCTCGTTTCAAAGCAGTTTTTTGGCAGAAATTTATTTAAAACGAATCAGGATTTTTTCCAAAACCACACCTTTGTGTGCAAAGAGTGATTATTTCACCACACCACTGAATAAACATAACAATGGCAGATAAAGAGAATAAACAGAGCGGAAACAATTCAAGTGTTACAGTTTAACTAGTTTGCTGGGCTATTTGCCTTTAAAGGGTATGTTTCACATAAATCCTTTAGGCTCTGTTGACTTTAGAATATACAGAATTTCTTTCAACCAATTTTTGGCTTGTATATTAAATTAAATGTTGAAATTTCTGTAGATAGATAAAAGATTTTCTAATCATCACTATAAAATAAAACACCTACCCACCTTCGGTTATTCCAGAAAAGATGATTAAAAAATGCCATGTATTCAAGTCGATTGTGTTTCAGCTGGGGTGTAATAGTCCACTTACCCCAATACAAATTTATTTAGGTTATGTAAATCTGTCATAGTGGCTGATTTATAAAAAAAAAAAAAAAATTTTGTTTTTTTTTCATTTGAAATGACTTAAAAACCTCAAAACTATTTAATAAAAGCTTAAATTTAAAAAAAAAATATTTTTTGAAAATTCGCAAATGTTGCAGATTTTAGTTTCGGACACTTCAATTTGTAATCGAAACTTAACATTTATTTTTTTCTTAAAGAGATACTGTCATGGGAATTTTTTTTTCAAAATGCATCAGTTAATAGTGCCACTCCAGCAGAATTCTGCATTGAAATCCATTTCTCAAAAGAGCAAACAGATTTTTTTTATATTTAATTTTGAAATCTGACACGGGGCTAGACATATTGTCAATTTCTCAGCTGCCCCAAGTCATGTGACTTATGCTCTTATAAACCTCAGTCACTCTTTACTGCACGTTGGAGTGATATCACCCCCTCCATTCACCCCGCCCCCAGCAGCCTAACAACAGAACAATGGGAAGGTAACCAGATAACAGCTCCTTAACACAAGATAACAGCTGCCTGGTAGATCTAAGAACAATTCTCGATAGTAAAAACCCATGTCCCACTGCGTTCCATTCAGTTACATTGAGAAGGAAAAACATCAGCCTGTCAGAGAGCAGTTCCCTCCTAAAGTGCTGGCACAAGTCACATGACCAGGGGCAGCTGGGAAATTGACAAAATGTCTAGTCCCATGTCAGATTTCAAAACAGAATCTAAAAAAATTGTTTGCTCTTTTGAGAAATTAATTTCATTGCAGAAGTCTGCTGGAGCAGCACTATAACAGATGCATTTAAAAAAAAAAAAAGTTTTCCCATGGCAGTTTCCCTTTATTGATATAATGAGCTTTCTAAATATAACCAGTTAAAACTGATGTACTAGTTCTGAGTCAAATGTGATTTACTGGTAGGTCTAATGCATTGTGTGCACTCTCATTGCCGAGACAATGTAATAGAGCTAACTGACTTTAAAAAATAATTGCCTCTAGCACAAATGAAGGGACACAAATTGAAAAGCAAAATATACTGAGTAGATTTTGTCAGAAGCAGTACAGAATTTTGAATCAACTTTATCTAAAAAATGTATTATTCTAAAGAGATTAATTTTCCATTTAAACTATATTAGTCAGTGCTTTGCCAATAAAAAAGACAAAGTAAACAAATGATTCCACTATCTAAATGGTTGAAGTGTGACATGACTGAAAATGTACTGTGGCTCCAGAATTGTAAGTAAAATAGTAGCAAATTAAACCAAAAGGCAGAAGTTCATATTAGCGTGTCTCAAATACTCATGATCAAGTGTGTATTTTTTCATGCATTTCAATATAGCCACCCTTGAGGGAAAGCAGAAATGCCTGGAAAAATATCTCAGAAATAGTAGCACACAAATTATTAATGCCTATAGGAGATTTCTCACATGCAGCACAAAAATGTGAGCAAGTGATTATTCACTTAAGTTAGCCTTAATTTTTATCTTTGAACTCACTCTTCTTGCCAGGAATTCTGTACAATGCTATCATAAAAAAGCTGACCACACATATTTCCATTATATTTGCCTTTATGTTAAGGGTTTATTGGTGATGCTCTCCTTTTCACAGCGGAGCTGAATTTGATATTCTATTTCATTTCAGTGAAAAAAAGAAGGTTTAACTGTTCAACCATAATTCCCTTTTCTATCAAATTACAGCCCTCCACATTTTCAGCTACTTTTAAGATGAATATAACATGGTCATAAAACTGTTTCTAATTCCAGTGATTTAAGCAACAACCAGATTTCTGAAATAGCCGCAGATGCTTTCCAAGGCCTGCGTTCACTCAACTCCCTGTAAGTATGAATGCTTCTCAGAAGAGCGTCAAAATTCCAAGTTTATGTTGCTTGACATCATTCTGACTTCTCTGGCTTGCTATAAAATTCTTCCTGACCTGTAACAACATATCCTCTATTGAGTATAAAACAAGGCCTGTCAGTGACATGAAAGTAAAAACTGAACATCTCCCTTACTTTTGGGCTGCAGATGACACCTAATGCTTATAAATCAATTCTAAAGTATATCTGGAATATGAATCTATTTTTGCTGACTGCTTCCTTAGTTGGAAAGAATGTGAAAGATTATTTTTTTTCAATGGGTGGCATGGATATACAGATATAAAATTTATTGGCAATTTAAATCAAGAACAAGTCCTCATTTATATCCATTTAGGAAAGCGAAAACCTGCAGTGGTTTCAGAAATCGTGCTGCAAATATGATTTAAGATGGCTGGCAATGTTTATAATATAGAGCAAAGGGTTCTCAAACAGAGGGGCTGCCCAAAGCAGTGGATAGAAAGGGCATAGACTTCTACATGAACTTGACAGGTTTTCGGTCAAGGTATGATGAATTCGAATTTGAGTTTGGATAATTCCGAACTTGATTTTGTAGGTTTTCAAAAATCAAAAATCTAGCTTGAACATTCAAATTCATATTTACAATTTGAAGCTTAATAAATGTGCCCCTTGACTTTATTCAAAAACTATAAGAAAAAAATTAAGGACCTTATTTATCAAAATCAGACCTTTTCTGATTATTTTAATTAAAAAAGTCTGACCAAACTAGAATCCATGATTATTCTTTGTTTATTATAAAACAAAATCATGTTTTAATCGGATTGGGGACAAACATGAACATTTTTTGGAAGGGCTTTTTCCCAAAAAGCCAGAATTTTTGGATTTTTGTCTGAAAAGTCAGAAATAGTTGGATTTTTGGGCTACGTCCAGCACAAATTACAGAAATGTCAAAAATTGACTTATATACAACCTCTGTAGGTCTGAGATACCATCCATCCTCAGGGTATACAAGGTTTTTTTTTTTAGTTTTTGGCATTCGGACTTTAATAAATAACCCCCTAAAAACATGGTCAAGCATTTATTACAATTTGGGTGCACGCCTTCAAATCACTATGGTGAATGGTTTCCTAAAAATCAGTTTAAAATCTATTCTCTTTTGATTCTTTGTGATACAAATTGTTGATAGCACTGACTTAGTCATTTGTAAGACTAGAGTTGACAGTTATTAATATAGTAGGATCAAGTGATAGTTATAGTTACCAGTCCCACAACTAGCGTGTCATTTAGACAAATTAGTATGCATTAGTAAGTTCTTACTTTCATAGACACTGATAGATGGAGCTCCATGAGGGCATATATCAAGGTTTTTGTTTAATACGCAAAAAAACTTTCATTACTAATGTATGTATGCTGTTGCTATTTATAATGGTCAAAGTCTATAAAAAGAGGTAAAAAAAATCTATTCAACAATAATATCACTTCACTGAAAAGTCATAGTTGTTTCTATGTTGCTCTAAATGTATTATTGGTCCTTCAGTTTGCAATTTGGGAATTCTAACTTCTTTGTTTAAACCTCATTTATACATTAATAAAATGGTCTCAGCAAGTCATGTGTATTATGTGTCTGCACTGCATTGCCTCTCCAGTTCTGTTGAATTTCCTTTGCTTTATTAAAGTGTTCTCTATGGAAATAAAATCACAGAGCTCCCCAAAGGCGTATTTGAAGGACTGTTCTCATTACAGTTACTGTGAGTATTTGCAGTTTGTTATTTTTTTTATTTTAACCAAAAATGAATATATCATATGCATAATACTTGATTTTACTTGTTTAAATCTTTAAAAGAAACCACAACTTATATTATAATTTTACTAATAATATACCGATTGGAAAGATAATTTTTTTATGTCTGATATAGTCACTATATTATATTTGAACTTCAGTATCTAGAATGAATGGCTCCCACCTTAGTTACATAATTAAATTGGGTTGAAAAAAGACAAAGTCCATCAAGTTCAAACCATCCAAATGAAAACCCAGCATACACACACCCCCCCCTCCATACTTTCACATAAATTATATATGGCCATATACTAATAATAGAGTTTAGTATCACAATAGCCTTTGATATTAAGTCTGTCCAAGAAATCATCCAAGTCCCTCTTAAACTCATTAACAGAATCAGCCATCACAACATCACCCGGCAGTGCATTCCACAACTTCACTGTCCTCACTGTGAAGAACCACCTACACTGCTTCAAATGAAAGTCCTTTTCTTCTAGTCTGAAGGGGTGGCCTCTGGTGCGGGATCCTCTTTATGTGTAAAAAGGTCCCCTGATATTTGTCTATAATGTCCTCTAATGTATTTGTAAAGTGTATTCATGTCCCCTCACAAGCACCTTTTTTCAGAGAAAACAACCCCAACCTGGACAGTCTCCCCTCATAATTTAAGTCTTCCATCCCTCTACGCAGCTTAGAGGAACTGTAGATATATTTACAGGAACTGTAGCTATCATCACTCTAATATGTCCCTGGTCTCCTAAAATACAATTTACATGGATTATATAAAATATGCTAATTAATCTGTGTTAGGGTTATGGCAAACAGGAAGTTTTCATGGTGCATAACTATACCTGGGGGGTTTGGACTAAAAAAAACACCAGTCACCATCATCATTCACTACATGTGACATTAAGTCTGTCTGGGGTAAATGTTATGGCAGATGTTCAGTCACTAAATATTAAAGAGTAAGATCTATATTTAGGTACAAAAATGTTGTTTACCCCTAATAGCTTGGCTTTAAGCATCTTTTATGGACACCAATGTTGGGTTATGATGATACTTTCAACAGCACTCTACACAAATTTTCCACAAACAATTCTCTTATTATATGGAAGAGGTTCCAGGTGGGTAACTTTTGGCATCTGCAGAACATATTTGGGTAATAAATAAACTATAATATATCAGATTCTTTTTAAATGAGTTTAGGATCATTTAAAATAAAAAAGAATCTAAACTTAAATGAAATGATCTCAAATCAAATAATTTTGAATGATGTGAAAACATTTTTCAAGTGAAATTATGAAAATATCAATAGAAAATGTCATGATCAGCTGGGGGTAATATAAATATTTCTGGAACTTAGCAAATCTGTTCTATTTGGGAAGTTCATGATAGCTTTAGGAACAAAGCTTTTGTCATTCATGGTGGAAATTGAAAGAAGTCAAGCCAACTTTGTCTAATTCATATTATTCTTGGTTCAACAGATTACTTAATGCCAACAAGATTAATTGTTTACGTGTAGACTCCTTCCAAGATTTGCACAACCTGAACCTTCTATCTTTGTATGACAACAAACTCCAAACCATCGCCAAAGGCACATTCGCCCCACTCCGTGCGATTCAGACGCTGTATGTATCCTTGTGTTGTTTTGAAGGCAATTATATGTATATGGAGGGCTGTGGGGGGATGATGTTGTTTAAGGTAATCCATTTCTTTTTTGTATTCATGGTGAAAAATGTCAGGTCAATTGGGAATAACATTCTAAAAAAAAAATTTCCTTTCCCTTTGAAAGGCATTTGGCTCAGAACCCGTTTATCTGTGACTGCCATCTGAAGTGGCTGGCGGATTATCTCCATACAAACCCTATTGAGACCAGTGGTGCCCGCTGCACCAGCCCCCGCCGACTGGCAAACAAAAGGATTGGGCAGATCAAAAGCAAGAAATTCCGCTGCTCAGGTAATTTGCTTAGTTCAGCTGCAGTATTTTTTTCTTCTTTGCTAGCCAAACCCAGTGGCAATAGAAGGCTCAGCAAGAGCAGCTGGCTCTTTCCTGAATCATAGGAGCCTTCTTTGTTGGGTCTGGGAAAAAAAAAAAATCCAGACATGTAGACTGTTTAATCATGCAGAATTAAAGGGAAAACGCTCTGAAAAAAACAACAACATATTTGTATGTTTAAATCTCATACCCTGTCTGAGACTAACACAGAGTTCATTCTTGAAAACCAAATAAAAATCAATAGGCAAAAAAAAATTATTGCTAAAATCACTTCAGAAAGTTTAAAGTGCTAAGCATTTGCTGAACTATATCAGGAGCTGAAATTGAATGCAATGTAATAATAAAGCATTTTTGAAACGTTGACTAAAGACTTCCAGACAGTTGATTCTATTAATAATAAATGTGTGACTGGGCTGCTGTACCCTCTAGAACTTTCAGCAGCCCTTTAACAGAAAAGATAAATGTTTACAAGTACCAGCCTGGCTTCTTTGCCCCCTCCTCTTTTGCTGACATTGGCATTGAACACAGCAGTAAATGTTTGTAAGGGCTTACTATGGAGACTCAAAGAGAGCAAAGCATATTCTGTACCACAATTATTATTATTGAAACACGATTTTCCCTTTAAATATCAATAATAATATTCATAGTATGGTATATAAGAATGCAGTTTAAACATCTTATATGTGGATTATTATTGTAAGCAGTTGTCTTTTCCTGGAAACACAAGGGTTAAATATTTGAGTGACAATAATAAAGTGGTAATGTGTATTTCTAAGCTGTTGACTTTTCTTGTGGCCTCTTCTTGCGGCCCCCTGTACTGAGTCTTCATCGTATGGCAAGCAGCTGTTGCAGGTGTCGAGCTTTTATTGCCTTTTCAGACTGGGCTTTAAACACCAGCAAAGAGCTGTTAATTGTCTGTGTTCCATATTAATTTGTAACCAAATATAGTTATTATTGTACTACTACTGCTGCTGAGTTAATTTCTTTCTTTTTTTTTTTTACTTTACAAATATGTATTCGTAATCCCTTCAGTGCTGGGCCAGCTTGCAATACATTCTAAGCCTGTGCAACTGCATGCTTCTCTAACAATGAAATAATTAACTTCATACCTTGTGAGAATTGAGCTATATCTTTCTATTCTCTCCTTTTGTTTTTTATTTTTCACATATTTAGCCCAAGAGCAATATTTCATTCCAGGTAGGTTCTGATATGTACTAGGGCCCTATACCAACCAAGCAGCTTCTACCCACCACTGTATTGTGATAATTCTCCTAGAAATCTATGCATGTATACAGTAAACTCCCTGCACGAGGACTAATTTTTTCCTAAAACTATGCATTCCTATCGTGTGATCCTCCAGCTGTTGTTAATCTACAATTCCCAATATCCTTCAACAGTTTTCAAGAGTAATAGATCAGTAGGGATGGTGTGAACTGTTCGCCGGCGAACTTGTTCGCGCGAACATCCGGTGTTCGCGCTCGCCGGAAGTTCGCGAATGTCGCGCGACGTTCGCCATTTTGGGTTCGCTTCAGTTGGCGCATTTTTTTGCCCTCTCACCCCAGACCAGCAGATACATGGCAGCCAATCAGTAAGCTCTCCCTCCTGGACCACCCCCACACCCCCTGGACCACTCCCCTTCCCTATAAAAACCGAATCCCTGCAGCTTTTTTTTCACTCTGCCTGTGTGAGCTGAAGAGCTAGTGTAGGGAGAGAGCTGTTAGTGATTGATTTGAGGGACAGTGGATAGTAAGTTTGCTGGCTAGTAATCTACTGTACTTCAAACTGCCATCTAGCTGTGTGAGCTTGTTCACATTCTGTCTAAATATCAATAATATTACAGTGTCCACAACCACCACCTGAGTGACTTTTTTCCCTTTACAGCACAAAACGCAGCGCTGTGTCAACAATGGATTTTTCAGATACATTTTTGCCCTTGATCCCCCTCTGGCATGCCACTGTCCAGGTCGTTGCACCCTTTAAACAACTTTAAAATCATTTTTCTGGCCAGAAATGTCTTTTTTAGCTTTTAAAATTCGCCTTCCCATTGAAGTCTATGGGGTTTGCGAACCGTTCGCGAACCGTTCGCAATTTTCCGGAAGTTCGCGAACATGTTCGCGAACTTTTTTTCGGCGTTTCGCGCCATCCCTATAGATCAGTCATGGTTTGAGGGCCACAGAGTAGACCTCTTAAAACCAACCCTTCCATAGTCAGAAAAGTCTTAAAGCCAACACTTCTATAATAAAAAATGTTCTGGTTACATTTTATATATTTTGGAACAAATCAATTCGGTACATTCTGTATGAGAGGTTTTTACTTTTATAATTTACTATATCATTGTAGATACTATCATATATACAGAAATATATAACATACCTTATTAACTTATGAAAGTGGACATTTGGGTTATGCAGTAGGTTAGGCTAGGTTCCCTAGGTTCAATCAGAATTTTGATTTATTTCATCATTTACAAACATTTTCTATTTTTAGATGTTTAGATTTTTTTTAGATGTTTCTTGATTATTAGCAGTTTTACACTAGGCTTTTGGTTGAGCAGCTCTATCCAAAAGTTAGAGAGACAGAGACTGACACTCGGACCTTCAGAGAGTTATTGAGCTGAAAAGCCTGGTAGTAGCAGTCTAAAACTATCACATTCAAAGAAAATAAATATATATTGCACAAGAGGTCCACCTTGAGTAGGTTTACATCCATTCATTCATTGATTTATTTAGATTGATTTAAGTGACTTGTCCAGGGTTGCCCAAGGTCTCTAAAAGCCAAAACCCAATAATATTACCCTTTGAATTATGAACATACTGTACACCCCCTTGAACACAAATGACTCTTGTGTGTCTTTCCTGAAATATATGGGATATTAGTCCAGGACCTTCTGCATGGCCAGTGCTTTGTTAACATGAATTAACAAAGTACAATTGAATGGCTACAATTGGTACAATGTGTGTGTGTTCCCTCAATAGTTTTCTTATCCTTAACTGATGCCTCCATTTTGTTTCACCACATTCTTAAACATATGTTTATCTTTGCATGAAATTGACTTTTGACTGTCTTGCCACTTTATTGGGACACTGTAAAAATTTTGAATTTAATTATTGTCTAAATGTATCTAGTTGAAACACAATATTCTGCCTAGCTGACTGATGCACACAGGACCTCTGGATTGCCTTGTTTTCCAAAACAAGGAAACAGAAATGGTGACAATATAAACAATATATTCTCCATGGTTATGACCCATGTTTCTAGCATTATTGTGTGATAATGACTGATATCAGCCATAGATTGATCTGTAAATGTTCGGTAGTAGCTAACTGAATCTCAGATAGTTTAAAAAATGATTTGCCAGGTCCACAGAAATTGCCAATTACAGTAAATACAAACAGTCTGTTGAAGTAATTAGGAGAAGGACAAAAATTGTATTCCGTATTCAGTTACTGAAAGCCATCAGAATTCTAATATATCAGATGGGTGATAAGCTTTAAATGATTCAAGGAGACAAAAATGTTGGTACTTCAAGGTTCCAAGAAGCACAAACCCTTCACCCTGGGAGAAGAGAAGCAGCCAGTATATTATCCTGTTTCAGAAAGGCAACATATATAATACAGACGGCAAATCTGAAATAGTTCCAGGTGGTGTCTAATGAACATGGCCCTGGCTCCAGCAAGCCATTAATTAATTCCTAGAACAAATATAGATATAATAAATAGTGATGGGCAAATCTCCCCAGTTTTGCTTCACAAAAATAGAAATGGCCACACACTACATGATTTGGTACATTCACTGGCTTGTTTGCAAGTTGGATAGTGTGTAGACTGCACTGATCCAATTTTTTATGAGTTGGCCAGTAGAACTATGGTTGACATAAAAAATATTGTGCAGCTGTTCCAGTTATTGAGAAATGTCAATCTTGGCTAAGCTAATATTTGTTGCTCTCATTAGAAAACACACACATATATATATATATATATATATATATATATATATATATATATATACACTCCAGCAGATTATGGTGTGTTAAAACATTTTGATGTAAAATTAAAGGTCTTTTAATGGCAAAGCTATGCAAGTAGTCAATACTTCTAACCACAATTCCATGTCTTCTGAGAGGTTTAATGGAAGCAGTCAAGACTACATTCACTAATAAAAATAAACACAAATATCGAGACAAGTAAGACTCATGGGAGAATAACCCATGCCAATATGTAATAACATCTACTAAAATAAAGTAAATGTAAGGCAATGGTTTACATAATGATTTAATCTAGGCAAAGGCTCTAAATGTCACCTTCCTTTTGACCCCTTTTCAGGGATCTTCAGTTTCTAGTTCTTCCCAGGAAACTAATCAACTGGGTTGTGGTCACTACTTCTTTGTAACAGACAATACTGTCTCTCTTTCCTCTTTGATCACTTTTACCTTTTCAGGAATTCATCATTTGGGCTGTAAGTAATATCATTCCAGAACCTAAACCTTATCCTTTGCCAACCCTAATACAACTTCTTCCCATCTGTGTTACAGTATTTTTGGCGTAAGCCAAGGAACAAATGCGTCCTATGCCTTTCCCATTAAAGCACCAGTTCTGCTAATTTTCTTTAAAGATAATTTGTTCAATTTTGTTTATTTTTCAATTCTTTGTAAATGAAGAACCTGGGATTTAGGTGCTTTTTTTATATATATTGTGCTGCATAATAATAAACCTATTTCAGCAGCTAATCACCACCAGCTAATGTTAAGTTCAATGTACAAAACACTGGTGATAGCCATAAAAGCCTTAGAAAAATTACAAACTATATTATGCTTGTTTTGGAACTGGTGTTTTAACCATAAACTGTCCTGGTGTTTAAATGTTGTAGACTAAAAAAATATATATATATTTTTTTTCCAGTGTTTCCTCATTTTCCTGCTTTCTCTGCCCTTTTAATACTGTTGCTATGACAGTATACATTCTGGAAAAAAGAATGCCCTGCTGCATACCGGTATTAAACATCCACAGACTTCACAGCTTTCACCTCTTCCTACTTTTCCCTTTTTTGTCCTATGGATGCACTTTTGGTAACAAGGCGAGATTTTCTGTTGTGCTTGATCTAACCATGTGGTTGTGAGGTATGAGTAAAACATGGTTCTGTCAAGCACCATGGAACGTCACGCAGCTTTCTACAGCATGGCAAGCTGCTGAGGCTTTGGCAATTCTGAGATACTTAGTCTGAGGTAATATCTGCAGATTGCATTGCAATTTACTGCCAGTCCTTCTGACGACAATGGAGTGGTGTTTAGGTCTTTTTACAGCTACACACTCATTGGTATTTAAAATGTGTGGGCCTTAAGATCAGTTATGATCACAAAGTCTGATGGGTAGCGGGTTAGAGCTTTTTGATTTGGGCTTAGATAAAATGACTTTTACCTGATAGTAATATGATTAATATTTATTACTTTGAAATTACTTTGTAAATAAAGCCACCGGCCAAAGGGTATCTGCTTTTTCTTCTTACAAACATAAGAAATCAGGCATTATTTTATTCCATTATCTATAAAGAAAGCATTTTTTTCTATTCCTTATGGATTGAGGAGTACTGAACCAGCAGAAGTACAGCTGTGAAAAGCTTGAGTGTGTTATCGTCAAAGTTGGTCTTGTCTTATACCTGTGTTATTTCCCCCAACAAGTTTAGAGTTATCCAAAACAGGGTTTTCCAACATGCATCACCTTTGCTGGTATAATATAGCAATTCCTACCGCCACAGTCAAACTTCTGCTGCTTAATGATAAGGGGAGGGATGCTGTACTATATAAGCTGCAGGGATGCCAATAAAACATCCTTAATATAAAACTTGTTTTGAGTACAACCCTTTATGTCTGTCTCAGTGGAAATTTCCAAAATGTTTCTCACATTTTCAGCTTGACAGTCATGGTTCTTCCCTCAAGTTCTAAATGAGTTTTTAAAAATGTTCATCTCACCACTTAAGGTTTTGTGACAGTCATTTACCTTGAATGTTCAACAGGCACAGAAGACTACAGATCCAAGCTCAGTGGAGACTGTTTTGCAGACTTGGCCTGCCCAGAAAAATGCAGATGTGAAGGAACGACTGTGGACTGTTCCAACCAAAAACTCACAAAAATCCCTGACCATATTCCCCAGTACACAGCTGAGCTGTAAGTAATGCCTCATTTTTAGTCTGGTTGCTGGAAAGAAAACGGATAGAAGAATGATAAAATGGAAAATATAAATATTAAATATTTGTAGTGGTGCTTGTTAAACCACATATAGAAGAATATTATTACAGCCAAACTGACATATTTTGCAATATAACCATTTTCTTTTTTTTTTTCAAAATAGCAATATAGACGATCTATTGGACTGGACTAGTTTATACACCAATGTTTTGTACTGATACACACTTATTAAATGAAAAATATTTGGTCTCTAGTAATCTCATATCCCACCATGGAGAACTACATTAGATTTGGAAAACCTTTGGGGAAGTCCAGAACAAAAATGACTGCTGAAACTGGTTTATAGTTTCACAATATATCATTTAATGTTCTCTTTTGTTTATTTTCTCTTTTCCATATAGGCGCCTCAACAACAATGAATTCACAGTTTTGGAGGCAACTGGAATTTTCAAGAAACTTCCCCAGCTTAGGAAAATGTAAGTAGCCCTTAGCATTATGGCCCTCTTTAAGTATATACCTTACAATAACCTCAATATGGTTCCATTATACCTAGATAAGGTTACTAGACTGGCACTGAAATTATTAAAACCTTTCAAAAAATTATGTATTATCCAACCACTGACTGATTGATCTGCACATGATCAGAGATTGTCAACAAAAGTCCTACAATAGAGAAATAGGCGTATATAAATTGTCAATTAATGTAAGAAATGGGGCAGATATAAAACTGGCCACCAGTTTGATGTTTATAATGCTCAACTGGACACTTATGTCCAGGTATACGTACATGGATAGAATTTTGAAAAGTTTTTTATACAGAATATGCGAACAGTTGACTGGTTTGGCAGTAAAACAGTCTGAATCCCAGAAGCCTTTGCAGTTTGCCAAAGTGCCTTTCTCTATTCCCCAGCCCAAGCTCCTCTTCTAGCACATCATTTTATGCCACTGACTTCCTGCGTCATTAAGCCTACATTCAAAAAATATGAGAATTAAATTATTAATAAAACAACCTAGTGCATCATCCGCCTTAGTTCAGTCCACAATTCATTTAACAAAGCTTAGTGTTGCATGTAAAGTTCCAGGTAAAGCTTATTTAAACAGAAAATTAGCTGTCCTCCCATGACTTTCTAAAGTGCATTACATGTACACTCACTAAGCAGATCTAGAATTGTAGCATAATGTTTATTAGAAAAAGAAATAAATCCATTATTTAATTAAAAAAAAAAAACTACGCCAAAAAACATTTGAAAGAAACCATAACAAAATCTTTGTCATCTTTTTTTGCATCAAAACTCAAGGTCAAGAAATCCAATACTGTTTATTTGCCTTGTTCACTGCAGGTGACCTATTGTAAATGAATGTTTGCGTAAATGTTTCTAAGTAATTATCCTGGTCCTCAAAGCGAGAAAAAGTTAGATTGAGCATACTTCAATTTATTTATAGGGTACAAATCCATCATAGTCACTCACCCAGCTGATTTACTGTGAAACTGAGTCTTTTCCATTTAGTTGTGATTTCCCAGCTGGACAAAGGTTTGTTTTATGAGCTGACAGCGCGGGTCAACAGCGTTACATACGACTGTACTGTAAAGCAAAAATATGGTCAGATTGTTTAGTGTTCAGCTGCATATCATAAAACCAGATTACCTTCTTTTTTTATTGAATTAACCTTCAACTTTATACTTCATAAACTATGGCACATATCCAGGATTGTTGGGTAGGGAGAGATCTGAACCTGGTATTTTAAGAGCACAGATTCAATTAATTAAGAATACTGCACTGCAGTCCTTTTGTCCCCAGGTCATTTAAGCATTTTTATGTTTACGCAAGCATATTTTAATAATGGCAAACAAATGATAGTTAACTATAGCAGGGTTTCCAAGGTGTTACAGTGGTACTGGTGCATAACCCTAACCCCCAACTCTATAACTTTTAAATGGCCCCTCACAAAAAATACTTACCATTGAGTGTTGAAGCTACTGGAATCACATATTAAGCTCCATTTGTATATCAGTCTCTTACAATACCTAGTGCAACAAAGCTGAGCACTCTTTGCATCCAGCTATATACACATATGATTGCACAGAATTCCTGCATCAATACACTAGCTCCCAATTTGTTATGTGCATTTGGGCACTTACTTTTGCCTTGCAGACATAAAAACCTATGGGCACATGCAGCATGGTATATTCGGTATTTGGAGTGCTAACTGAGTGCCGAATACACCATACCAAGAACAGGTCTGTGCTAGAAAATATTTAAGCTTCATTGATTTTAGCCTTTGATACTTCTACTGAAAATAGAAAAATTCTAAGCACCAATCACTTTCAATAGGTTAACACAATGTTTCTGTCTGGGTCAATGGATCTCCATTAAGCCCTTTGACCCTAAAGCAGTTTTAGTAGACTTGACATCATTGTTGTTTTGTGTTGTAATTTACCCCCCAGAACCTAAGATAATGCTCAATCTGGTTGAACTTAATATATGGTGAATCCACCTATCTGTTCTATTGCTAGTGCAGAGCTAACACCCAGATCCATATCCTGCTTTAATCTATTCGTGTATATTTCTTTCTAGAAATCTGAGCAACAACAAGATAACAGATATAGAAGAAGGGGCTTTCGATGGTGCTAATGGTGTGAATGAGTTATTGCTAACTAGTAATCGCATGGAAAACGTTCGCCATAAGATGTTCAAGGGCCTGGAGGGACTGAAAACCCTGTAAGTGTTTAACATTCTTGTCTATGTTACATTACTTTCTATGTAGTATAGATGTGTTAAAATGGCAAAGGCTATTTATAGCTCATTTGTTGAAATTATCATTCTGCACAATGCATTGGACCAGCCAGGTCTAAAGGACCCTACACTGTGATGCAGAGCAAGGTACATTTAAAAGGCAAATAACCCAATATGACATCTGAAATGCACCTCTGTATTGAGTTTTGCTGGTTCTCAAGGGTCTGTTTTAGAAATAAGTAAAATTAGAGACACTGATATGAAGCACAAAGAAAGAGAAAATATATTTTTAAAATGTATTCCATAACAAAATAATAATCTGCAATTGCCTTTGTGCATCCACTGTACCACTGGAAGAAAATTAATTTGAGAGTGTATCATAAATATGTCAGGTCTTTGCAATAACACAGTTAATCTGTTCCTGTTTTTTTTCTTTTAGGATGCTCAGAAGCAATCGCATTAGCTGTGTGAATAATGACAGCTTCACAGGACTGAGCTCAGTTCGCCTTCTCTCCCTCTATGACAATCAAATTACTACAGTGGCTCCAGGTGCATTCGACACGCTGCATTCGCTCTCTACGCTGTAAGTGTAGACCTTTCCCCTTGTTAGTTGTGACTCATGAATGTACAGAATTTTTTTTTTATGTTCAATATATTGATGGTTGGACATCATTCTTCATTAAGGAATGCAACTACATGTTTATATATTGATATATGGAAAAAAATATCAAAATATAAAAAACTAAAAAAGTTTAGCTATATGTATTTTCTCCAGTCTCAGGATGATCATAGTAGCTCCCAAAACTGCCTCAAATGGGTTGGAAAGGTAGCATGTAATTATGTTGGATATAATGAAGTGGGAATGGAATAACATGAAGGTGGTAGGTCATCTGAAATCTGCGTGCATACTTGATATGTTAGAATTATGGCTTATGACTTTATTAGTACAGTAAAGGCCAACACTTATATGGAATGCTGATATCCAAGGTAGATAACAATAATATGCTTGACAAAGTGGTTATCCCCGAAATGTTGCACCACACTATGCAGTAAACACTTAAAGTGTTGAATAAGTCCTGTGTGCCATTAGATTCTTCTTGTTGCTGATTTGCAGAGGTCATTTGGAGGCAAACAGGTAGCAAAACACCCCTCTCTTTTAATTAAGGTCCAACATTTGGCCAAAAGCCTTCTTTAAAACCCAACCTTTGGAGTCAGGGCCCCTTAATTCATAAAGTGAGTACAGATGTTGGAAAATATTGGTGTACCAGTCATTCATTCAGTCATCGTTGCAATAGGACTTTCAACCTGGGCCTTCAAGTGTTTCTAAGAGATAAAATGGTCATTATCCTCAATTTTAACCTTAACTGGTCTTTAAAGGGAACTATTGTGAAAATCAATTTTAATATAAGCTTCCGCATACTGGAATATCAATTAGATATTGTGCATAGTATCTAAAATAATCAAGTTTATCTTCAGTTTACCTCTCTCATCATCTGTTTCTCTTCATTATGTCTTCATGCTACAGTTTTATTCAATATAACGTATAGTGGGGCTTCCTTTCTAACAAAAGAACTGCCTTTTGCACAAATACTGCATTTAGAAAGACAGGATGTCTTGTGAATTGAATAGAGTTTGCTCTAATACATCTTCTAGTCAAAAGGAGCCCCCCTATAAGATATATTGGATAAACTTGATTATTTCAGAAACTGTACACAATTTTTAACTGATTGTATTTAGAAACTTTCTTACTTCAGTATGCTGAAGTTTATATAAAATTTTCATTTTCGCAATAGTTCCCCTTTAAACTTCGACTTCCATGACACTTGTCCAAGCCTGCTCAGGGGGCATCCTTACAGTTTGGACATCACTAACTGTTGGTATTGCTGTGTATATTTTTATAGTAAGGGCATTCCCAAACTAGAGATATACATTATAATACCTCTACAGGAAGTAATTTTAAGGAAATATTTCCTATGCTTTTCTAGCTTTACAGCACAATAACTTTCAATGTTCATTACCTGGTTTACTTTAGATTTTGAACAGGTCTTGAGGGAATTGCTGGCCATTGCTGAGAAATATAATAAGTGTTGGTATCTATAGACATCTTTTCATTTAAAAGAGTAGATATGCATTTTGCAGACCTAATTGGATCAAAATTGGATCCTATATTGGTATGTTAAAAATAAATAACTATATAAAATTTGAAAATTAAAAGGAAAACCTGTGCTAGGACATCGTTAATGGATTATTCATGTGTTCATCAGCAAACAGGGAAAAACTGTGTTGAGAAATGTGGGCAAACATAACACTTACTGTGTCTCTATGAAATGTGACAATGTACACCATGCAGCTAATTTGCTCAAATTAAAGATGGCATGTTTATGAAGGGTAGAATTGTCAACAGGCAGAAATGAAGTGGTGGAATGCCAAAGGTAGACTGAATAGCAAGTAAATTCATTTTTATAACTGGCATGTAATCAGCTGGTCTGTCAGTTCAGATTGCAAACTTGCTCTCTGAGCAGTGGTGAGATGGAAAATGTAGAGATGACAAATTAATGAAACGGAGGTTGTCAGATAAAATCCAGTAATAAAAAGTAATCCACCTTCATCCCTATGTGAAATTACTCCAATGGCAAAGGAGTGCAGCTTGACAGCGAGTGAGATTGGCAAGAAAATCAAATAACTTGCTAAATCAGATATATGGGAATTCAGCTGAAATGTGTTGCTTTATTGTTATAAGAGTTGGCTAGCACTGGAGAAATTGTGCATAAAACATGTCTTACCAACTGTACACAGCACCATAATTTACAATAATTATACACAACATTTATTAAATGCACTTTCATACACTATTTGTAAACATTATGCCTAAATTGGGACAGTTGATATCAACATGTACAATTTGTGGCTTGCTTCTTCTGGTTTTGGAGATAAAAATGATTTATTAATGCACATCCAAACCAATACCATAATTTCCCCACTGTAAAAAACCTTAGCCAACTGTTTGCTACTACTGCATTACGAATTTCATGCTGGAATCACACAGAACATGTGAAATCTGTCAGCAATGGACAGCATGAGAGAGGTGGTTGCACCTGGAAAAAAATGTTAGATTGAGAAACTTACATTAAAATAAAAAAAAAATCAGATTTTAAACAGATTTGCAATATAACGTGGTCTTTCTGTCATTTTAGGAACCTTTTAGCAAATCCATTCAATTGCAACTGCCACCTGGCATGGCTGGGTGACTGGCTTAGGAAGAAGCGCATTGTCACAGGAAACCCTCGATGCCAAAAGCCCTACTTTCTTAAAGAGATTCCGATACAGGACGTGGCTATACAAGATTTTACTTGTGATGATGGTAGGTTTCCTCAAACCTTATATTTCTCAGTGCTGTTATCTCCAGAACCATTTTATTAACACTTCCCATTAAGACTTCCCTTTAAAGTAGAAGGAAAACTACCAAGACAGTTTATTGTCAATAGATTAGCCACAACAGTGCAAGCTAGAATGCCATTTTTATTCTTTAGATTGATTTTCCATCCCTGAGTAAACAGCTCTAGACACTGTCTCTCTTTGCTTGGGATAACAGCAGCCATATTAGCTTGCTGTGACATCACTTCCTGCCTGAGTCTCTCCCTGCTCACTCATAGCTCTGAGCTCAGATTAGAGCAGGGAGGGGGAGAGGAGCAACCAAGATATGGAGGTTTAAGCTAAAAACAGGAAGGAAGCCCATGTGTACATAATAGAAGGAAAGAAATGCCGTGTTTCTTTTTGCGTGTTTATTGCATCAGCAATAAACACGCAAAAGCACTTGTTTGCATGGATCCTGTGTGCCATTGGATTTTTTTGCTGGACTTTGTGTGAGGTGGCCGAGCCTCTGCCTTTTGAGCACCAGGTACTATTTGTATTATTTAAAGGAGGGTGTGCGGGAGCCCGTATTGATCTTTACTGGGAAGCCCTTACTATCATGTACTAAAAAGACTGCCATGCCAACACAATTCATAAAGAGAGACCAATGAGCAAGTTTTACTGCTGGCACTACCACAATCTGGGTGATTGATTCTTTAAAAGTAATTGGAAGGTTAATAAAAAGCACCATCAGTCTTTCTTGGGAATATATCACACGGCAAAAAATGAGCAGTCAGCAAATGAAACATCATTCCACCAGGTTTTTATTTAAGCAGTGACACACCTGCTCACAGGGAGTAGGTTTTGAATTATCAAAGGTAAATGATACATGTAAAAAGCCCTTTTTGTATTTTCCTGCAGCTCCCTGTAGTCTCCAAGGTATACCAAGTTCCATTATAAGCGATGCACTACTTGAAGGATTTATGCATTTTCTAAGAATGAACCACTGTTCTCAGTCTATTATTTGTATTCCAATGCCAGGAAACGATGACAATAGTTGTTCGCCGCTGTCTCGCTGCCCTGCGGAGTGCACATGTTTAGATACTGTTGTTCGGTGCAGTAACAAGGGACTGAAGTCGTTACCTAAAGGCATCCCTAAGGAGGTCACAGAATTGTAAGTATCTCAGTTACAGTACTTATAACATCTAAAGGTATTTATATATATGCTTCAGTAACTTATGGGCATAACAATTCAGTCTTGCCACATATGTTATGACAAGCCATATCTAGTTGTTTTTGGCCAAGCGGAAGGCCACTGGCTGAGGGTTCAATTAATGGCTTTTGAATTTGGCTTTCAATGACCAGTTGTGAAATTTAAGTGACTGATTTAATTTAGTCATCTAATTATGACATAGCATGGTCTTTGATATTGGGTTTCTCAAGAGAGGCTTCAGCGAATATTTACACAAATTCCCATCTACATATTCTGTGCAACAATACAGACCAAAATATCTTTCTAGGTGAAGGTCTGGATGTCATTTCTATGTGGGTGTGATATTTTGCTGTACATTAACATTTTACGTGCGTTAAACCATTGCCAAGAGCGATTTTGTTTAACAAATTGGGACTGTAAAGTGTTTTAAATTAGGGCCGAGGTTATTCAAAGGAAATGACTTAAAATAATCGAAAGAAATATGGTTTCCGTTTGCAATGAATCCTTCTGCCCCTCCAGCTGTTTTGCAGATTTTATGACTTACCCTGACTTGCCTAATTGTTTCAGGGTCAGTTTCATATAAATACTGTGGCGAAATTCTGCTTGTTTTAATTAGCTTGATTATGCTAACATTATATACTTTCTGGTAGTTTTTTCAAAAGAAAACAAAGGCAAATTAGCTGTTACTATTTAATAACACAGCAGTGCAGCGAATGCAATGTAATGCTTTATTCAAATTGGAATGCCATAATAATATATTAAATACTGAAAATCCCACAACACAGGCTCTGAGATTGATTTAATATAATGGGAGATGCCTTTTATTGTATGGGTACTGGCGTCTCCATATTATTATCCTTTTTATCGACAATATAGTGAGAACATTATTCACATAACAAAAAGTAAAGTATGAATACATGGTGAATGTGAATAATGTTTGTTAGGTGTTTATTTGAATGTCAGGCCCTTGGCAAACAGAGTGTTTTGAGTGTCAAAGTTCTATGTGAGAACCCTGGTGGTCTCAATTACCTTTCCTACTAGTAGCTTCAACCCATTTATTTGGCTGGGCAATAAATAACATATGGAGGTCAGGTTAAGATTGATTGAGACTACTCACTTGATGTGTGCCATGAGACTTTTGATAGTAAAAAAACAGCACCACAATCGGAAAATAAAAACATAAAACAATTCCATATTTAAATGATATATGCAAAGAAGAATAAAAAGAAAGTTCTGCACACTAGAGTTGCACTATCATATTGTGCCTTCTTCTCATGACAGACTTTCCAGGTGTGTGTGTTCTTGCAGAACCCTACTCTAACAAGCAAGTCAAGATTTAAGAATATCTACTGAAAGAGAAGTTATAGTAGAGTGTGTTTGCTTGCCTACAGCCAGTTCTTTTTGCTGCAAGGTGGTGTTGGTTCCATGGTCACTTGACAACACGATCACAAAATTGACCATAGGGAAAATTTAAATTATGAATGTGGAAAGTTTTCCTTAATATTTGTAGATGTTTTTTTCCATCTATCTAAAAATGTAGATTGGTGTTAACATTGTTTTCTTTGTTTTAGATATTTGGATGGAAACATGTTTCCACTTGTTCCAAAGGAACTTTCTAACTATAAGCACTTGACACTTATGTAAGTATCATGGAGGTTAGACCAAATATGGAGTCTTTTAAAATTGATATGAACTTGTATCTTCTTAAATGTAACTGATAAAAAAAATCTTAACTCGTATCAATAGAAAACATATTTATGCACTGCCATCTTATATTTCAAAGCCAAGGATGCAGATACATTTGACAGTCAAAATCTCATTTGTATCTTTATATTATTGAAGGCATAAAAAGCAACATTACCATTAAGATGATACCGTTATTACAACTAAGCATAAATCTGTATGTTAATAATGAGTGCAGGGTGATTTTATAAAGATCTGTCTTCAGAGGCACAGTAGGAAGAGGGTAGCCAATCAGAGCTCTCTCTTTATACACTGAAAGATAAATTGTAGTTCCTTGTCTGGTCCTAACTCCCCACCTACACGATGCAAACACGCAGGCCCGGATTTCTGTCTTGGGCCTAGCACCCACCAACTTTGCGTGCAACCATCTACCGATGTGCAAGTGCAGGAGAGATGGTGATTAGCGCTTCTTAAAATGTGTCTGGGCATGCCACTCCTACAGTCTTGCCAACCTAGTCCCAGACCTTTGCAAACATGTTTGTCATTGAGACACACAGATGCCAATCAAAGCTGCAATCTGCAATTATTGCTCTTTTAGATCTGCCTATAGCCCCTAAAGCTAATTAAAAATAGTTATTATCCACTTCTCCTTCACTTAATATATTTTTCTTTTTGAAAATTATGTTTTTGATAATTCAACACCTGAAAATGGATTAACACTTTGTGCTTTTTTTATAGCGACCTGAGCAACAACCGAATCAGCACTCTTTCTAACCACAGCTTCAGCAACATGACTCAGCTCCTTACCTTGTAAGTACACAACGAAAAAAGCCCTTAAAAAACTTTTTTGGTTTTCATACTTAAGTAGTATTTTTCATGTAGTTGTGTAGCTTTATAAATTCATAATAGGGGTTTGCTATTTACTTACAACAACAGAAGGCCTGTGAGCATTAGTCAGCCTTTACTAGTAACTTTGCTCCTCTCTTTTAGGATTCTTAGCTATAATCGTCTCCAGTGCATTCCACTTCGGGCCTTTGATGGGTTGAAGTCTCTGAGACTTTTGTGAGTATCATGTATCCTTGCAACTGTTTCTGGAAAGCAAGCATTTCTGTAGAGTTCTAATTTCCTTTAAGGGATATTGGCACCATTTAACTTTCCTCAAAACAGAGCAATTTTGGTTATATAGCAATTCAGACTTCCAAGGCCAACTTCAAATTGCTGTTTTAGACCTGGGAATTTCAGTTAAATATCCATTGCTTTGGGAAAAAGTCCCCTGCAGGAAATCAGGTCTAGAGATATGTTTTATTTTTAAAATTGTATCCCTTTAGTATATTGATATAGGTAGCACAGAGTAAGCAGAGTTAAAGTATCATATCCTTTTACCAGAAACAAAATGATTGTTTCTTTTACAATACCCCAAATGCAAATATGATGCACTCCAAAATAGCAGAGGGTGGCAAAATAATCAATGCACCAGGCATCTGTATGTTACTAATGTGTCTGTTTCTGTCCTATAGATCCTTACATGGCAATGACGTCTCTGCAATACCTGAAGGAGCATTCAGTGATCTTTCTGCCCTGTCACATCTGTAAGACTGCGTTCATTTTTGTAGAATCTGATGGAAGTAGTGAAATTGAATTTCATTAATAAGAAACAAACACAATCTGAATCTATACGTTGCTCTTCCCTATCCAAAATACACAGTTGCTCCATTGCTTACAGCTAGCTACATGAGGTCTTCTTTGCAGAAGGAATAATGTACTGTAACTGCAGCAAGTTAAACTCAATAGATTAGTTATAAACATGTAACTGGCTACGCTGAGCAGACACCCCTTAGAATATGAATGAATTTTGAGGGGACATTCCAGTGTTGTTTGGGTTGTTGAGGTTGCTTATATCTCAAGAATACAGAGTGCCTGTTATTGACCCTGCCTAGTCTTTTCATAACAGAAAACCTTTGTATCACCTCTTTTAGAGCTATTGGGGCAAATCCACTGTATTGTGACTGCAATATGCAGTGGCTTTCTGATTGGGTGAAGTCAGAATACAAAGAACCTGGGATTGCAAGATGCTCTGGTCCTGGAGAAATGGCGGATAAGCTCCTCCTCACCACCCCCTCCAAAAAGTTCACCTGCAATGGTAAGATTTTGCTGCCATTTTTATTATTTGGTAATCAAATTGGCCATTGAATCAATGAATACTGGATTTCTGCAGAAGCGTGCAAAAGCTTTATGCACAAATAAGTAGTCTTGAAATAATTGCAATTTTAGAGTTTTTTTAATCAAATATAAGCCGCAAAAATGTTTTCCATAGAACTGCATTTTGCCTGCATAGCAGTATTGTAGCTCAATATTTTTATGAACAGAGCTGAATGCTCTAATTTTCACTTTCTCCTGAAAACGAATTAATTGTTTGCATGATGCAGCCTCAAACTAGCCTTCAGAAAAGAAACTGATCTACAAGTATTATTTTTTATAACAGATTTTTCCATCTTGTAACTTTAAAGTTGCTCATGCTGTTAACTTGTTAAAACACCATCATCTACCACAGTGGAAGGTGTAGCACAGTTTAGGATGGATTTTACACCCCCCCCCCCTTTTATGTGGACAAACCTTCAAGACAGATGTATGTTAGAAATATATTCAATACAAATATCATTAGGCACTGCCTACATTGGGCTATGCTCATGTTTCTCTTTCTTGTTTATGATATGTAACCCAAGGTAACCAGGCATTTGCTATCATTATCTAAATTGTAGAAGGATGAAAGTGAGTGTTTGTAGTTACCTTGTTTGCCATGTGATTCTTACTGTGTATACTTATTATATGTGCTAGGTCTTCTAACAGCCTTTCAATCTTTTACTTTCAACTTTGCCATAATCCTTACTGTAGAAATTCCAGGGCCTTGTGGTTTTCCCATCGCAGGTAAGGGCATAAGCTCCCTTGCATCAAGAAGCAGTAGATGTACAAGTCAATCCTTCTGACCTTCCTTTTATGTTTAAATATGGACTCTTGGCCTTTGACTTGCATGCTTTATCCTGGTCTCTGTCTTATTTTCTTATCAATCACAGTGTGCAATGGCAAAAAAAACTCCTACACCCTACCCATTGAAAGAAATAAATAACTAAGAATGTCCTAGTCTGGTGAATATTATTGTGTCTTATCCCTTGATGTTCAATTTGCAAATCCAGCAGCCACTGTGGATTACAACTCCCAACCACTTCAGTCAGTATCTAGGTTGCTGAGAATCCTGGGAATTGTAGACCAGATGGTGGCCCACAAATATGACATCATAAATCTTGGACTTTGTTAAATTTAATATTAAGAATCCTGTTTAAGGCAATAAAAAAAGTTTTCTTTTAAATAAATAATTATAGTATAATATAGTACTGGAAATTTTGTAGTTATAAAAAGTTACTGGAATACCATTTTTTACCAGCATTTTAAAGACTTTATGACAAAATTATGAGTGGTAGTAAATATGTGGTTGGATTTTAATTAAAAACAGCTTTGATTTTTTTATTAGTTTACTTTTAGTAAAAATGCTCAAAAGTGAAAAGCATATGATATGTGTAGAAAATAAATCTTTTTCTACAAATTAGAAGTTATCCAAATAGAAATAGAAAAAAAAACACAAAATTAATGCAGTTTTTACTAATTAATTACATTATAAAATGAGCCCTTAATATAAATGTATTGATTGCAGTATAAAGGTGAACAGATGTTACTTTATAATAATTTTATTACTGGGATTAAACCTGTAACTTTCTTTTAATATCTAAAAGTTACTTATTTTTTTAAATTTATTGAGTGAGTTTTAAAACTTAGCAGTAAGTTTTTTTTTGCATTAGATTATTTTACCAATTCACAAACAAAATATTTGTATTCGTTGCTATCATTGTCGTTAGAAGACAGCATAAGATCTTATATTCTGTTTTTGTGTTCCAGGGCCTGTTGATGTTAACATTCTTGCTAAATGTAACCCCTGCTTATCGAATCCTTGCAAGAACGATGGCACCTGTAACAATGATCCTGTAGAATTCTACCGATGCACATGTCCCTATGGCTTTAAGGTATTTGATTTGAGAGCTCATTCTATCTTACCTTTGTATAGATGTAAGCTAAACATTTGTGCATAAAATTATTTTCCTCTCCATGTTTGCATTTAAACAAGTGCATTTCTGCTGCATGATTGCCTACATACACAATTGTATTAGCACTGTATTTGAGTCCTGTGCGGGTCCATTTTTTGGAAACTTGCAATCCAGCAACCCGCATTCTTACCCACTTGGACCCGCTACCTGACCCAACCCACAAGTACCTTATCAACAACCCAATCTGTGACCCGCTGACCATCAAGAATTAGGAAGTGCTGCCATTGTAAACCAGAAGTTACATCATCAGAAGTAGGCATGCTCAGAAAAAAGAAGTAAAAATCGATATTGAGAAGACCCGCAGCGCGACCTGCAAACCTCAGAACCACTGACCCGCATCTATACCCGCACACAGACCCACAACCCGCACAGTCCCACTGCAGGACTCTAACTTGTGTAATACCAGTATTATATAGGTGTCAACCATGCAATATGTATGATGTATATTCAGAGAAATGTTATATTACACTGTATATATTCTATTATAATACACAAGAGCCATGAATATCCTGTAAATAAAATCCTTATAAATGGTGCTTAATGATATTAATGGTTATAATCAATGCTTAGTGATATCATATCTCACTGAAACTTGTGTGTTTTAATAAATAATGTAACCCTGTTGTATATTCAGAGAAATGTTCTATTACAGTGTATATATTCTATTATACTATCTTATAAATGGTGTTAATGATGTTATCGGTTATAATTGGAGATAGTGAGTCACATGACTCACAGAAACTTGTGTATTAAAATAAATAAAGTACCTATGTTGCAATATATGAGGATATTAGAAGTTGCCTTCAGCCTCATGTTTTTATATGGGCATGGAACTCCTCTGTAACTTATAATATCCTTATATTTTACAAGAGGGGGCATTTTATTTGCTATATATTTTACAGTTACATTTTTACAGATTAATTATACTACTGTCTATAGCTTTTTTTGGTAACAACTCTATATTTTTAGGGGCAAGACTGTGATGTACCAATCCATGCTTGCATAAGTAACCCATGCCATAATGGTGGTACCTGCCATTTGAAGGAAGGAGACAAAGAAGGCTTTTGGTATGTAACAATACAAAACATCTATTTTCATTGGTGACTCTGATATCGCTAATATACAGTCTACACATATAACATTTTATTTTCTCCATTGTTCTAAAAAGACATTTTCATGACAGATCTTAAAATGCATTTGTGAGTGTATTTCAATATCATTTTACTAGAGTTGGAACAAAGTTCCTTCTAAGCTATTTGCTCCTGAACACTCACATAAGAATGCCACCATGCACCATTCTGCACTTCAAACAAAGATTGGAATCAATCATCAGATACACACTATTACTGCATGCAAGTCTTATAATAATTAAGAAGGTGCTTTAGTCTCCAGCTGTTTATTAGCTTAATTTGAATGAAATAATTCCAAAATTGGATGTCTGTGTGTTGTAATGTGACTTTTTACAAAGACATGTTGTTTGAGCAGACAGAGATAGCTAATATTTATTATGCTGGTAGCTTCTAGAAAGATCTAAGGTTTAACAAGTGCACTTAGGAACGCTGAAAAATTACCACATACATGTTAAATTTAAATCATGGCCTTAGATCTTAAAACGAAAGGTTAATGAATCATTTGATTTCTGTCACTATAGTAGCAGACCAACACTCATTATTGCTAATGCCAGGTTATTTAATCAAAAATGAAATTACACTCAGCATGCAATATGAAAAATGAATGAAACCCCTTCATAGAAATGATGCAGATACATTCACTTTGGAATGCTAATCTGTCCATTAAGCTTGTTAAGCTATTAGTTGCTTAATGAAATACTTTTCCTTGAATCTCATTCATCAATAATCCTAAAGTCAGAGGTTTTGCTTTAAAAATTAAACTTTTATTGTCATCTAAATAACATGTTAATGTTATTTTTATTGTTTTATTATTATTTACTGTTTGATTAAATAACGAGGGAAAATGACAATAGTAAGTGATAAGTAATAAAAAAAAAGTAATTTCCAAAAAGTACAAATTTTATGGGTAAAGACATTTTTCAAGAAAGAGTGGATTTGTTTTTTAAGATTAGTATTAACTTAAATGCTAAAATAGATATAATTATGGAGAAGGTTATTGGAGAAGGAAGCACTAGAACAGTTATGAAGAAAAAACTGTTGCAAGGTTGTGAGGCCAGGCAAGTAAGAAGGCTTAAAGGTTGGGGGTTAGAATGAACAGTATGTACAGTATGGAGGAGTAAGAGCAGATAACACATTTTTCTTCCCATACAATTTAAGTTCTATGGCTCATAATATTGCTCCCCTTTTGGCCCATCACACAGGGCACTTCTGTGGGATGGGTGCAAGGTGCGGAGTGCAAAACCATCAAGGGAGCATGAGATCCCCTTAATGACCTCCATAAGCAGGCAGTAAGTCCAGTGTCTTGTGGCCCCAACACAATCAAGCTTACCTCTAAATGAGGCACAAGCTGGAGGCATTCTAGGGATGCCCACTTTTTGTCCCCCCTGCAGAGCTGCTGCTATAGGGAATATGTAATAAAGTCACTAAAATAACTAAAAACATTTAATTATAGTACTTAAGAGGTGGTTGACCCCTATTGGGTCTAAAAACACCGAGCTACTTGATCAATAATAATTATAATAATGTAACATATTAGAAATTATGAAATTATGTTGACTATCAAGTTTGCTATTTAGGGTCAGATTTACTATTGGTCGAATTTCGAATAAAAAAAAAAATCGAAATTCGACCATCAAATTTTGGGGGGGGGGTATTTTCGATCAAAAATGTACTTATTTCAATTGAATTCTAATTGTTCGAATCGTTCAATCACATAGTTGGAATCAAATGATTCAACCGATTTTAAAAAAAAAAGCTTCTAGGAGGTCCCCCATAGGCTACAATGGCAATTCGGCAGCTTCAAGGTGGCAGATGGTCGAATTTTAATTTTGTTAAAGAAACAGTTCTTCAAAATTCGAATTTTTTTCAATTCGAATCGAATTTCGGGCTATTTGATGGTCAAAGTAGGCCTTCGAAAATTTGAATTTTAAAAATTGTATATTATTCGAAAATTCATTTCGACCCTTAGTAAATGTGCCCCTTAATGTTAAAGGTGTGCTTGTGCCGATGGATTTGAAGGTGAAAACTGTGAGGTCAACATTGATGACTGTGAAGATAATGACTGCGAGAACAATTCAACTTGTGTTGATGGTATTAACAATTATACTTGCCGTTGCCCACTGGAATATACAGGTGAGAATGCCAATGGAACAAATATTGTCTATGAAGGGAGGAAAAGGTATGCACCATCTAGAACTGAATAAAGTTTTTTTCAGAACCTAGGTTCTTCCTTTTTAGTAATAGAAAGCAGACTATTCTACAGTTTATTTTTCACATTAAAGACATCATCCATGTGCATATGAATGTGCTTAATGTACAAAATAATCATTACATTTTCAGGTCATTTACTATAGGACATATCACCCTTTCAGGGTCGTTTTCAGAATTCACAATTATGTGTGACCATTTTGGATTTAGATATTTTTGTTTTGTGCAGTTTGTAAGGCATATCATATTTTTAGTTGGCCACTACACTTATTCTAATGTCAGTCCTTCCAGTATATTTTATTTGTAGATAACATTAGTTTTGCTCTGCGTAGTGTCATTACTTTATATGCTTCCAAGTCTTTGTACTTGTTTGTTGGCTAAATGTGCTGTGCTTGGTGTTTTCCCAATGAACACATATGCATCTTGTCTCTTCTGTCTTTGTTGCACAAGCTGCTAATTTGAATGAGGTGGAAAAAGGTTAGTCATCGTCATTTTCTCCTACTTCTTTTTCTACTGAAGGCCAAGGCTATTTGCAATGAAGTAGTACCTATTTGATGTGCTTCTTTGCTTTTTAGCAATATGAAATTCATCTTTATATGATGGATGCCTGGTACTTTGAATGTCTGCTTGTTAGTAAGGGGGTGCACAAGTATTTGGGCTCATTTGCACACATGACTATCCAACAAATCAAACCTATGACAGCTATCTCTAGTGCACAAGGATTGACCTCTACTATCATACACTAGGGGGTCCTTTTATGACCCACATACTGCCTCTTTAAATATTCCCAGCAGCTGCACAATATAACTGGGCTTGTTCTCATATACTATAAGGGGAATTCTATGGTCTCTGAATCTGTACAATGTTCAATTCAGACATAATTATAATGTTACTGACCCCATTAGCAATAGGAAGGTTATCCAGAGGCTAAACAATGCAGATCTTGGGAAATGATGATCCGTCGATAGATGATATGCACAATATTTTATAAACAGTACATCCAAGAATACTTTTGCCTTGTCATTTCTTATAACATATAAATAATATAACAATTTTGGCCTGTGCTTCCAGTAAATCGTATTGCTTGAATAATTTGTTTTGCATGCACATTTTAAACTTTCTACCAGTTTTAATATCATTGCCATAGCATTTCAATTACATTCAACTGGGTAAAATTTTAATTACACACAAATCCGTTACATCTGGTTGGATACAATGTATGTTGCATGGACAATACGGTGGCTCATGGGTTAGGACAGCTACCATGCAGCCTTGGGGACTTGAGTTTGGCTGCAACCTTGGCACTATATGCAAGGAGTGTGTATGTTCTCTTTATGCATATGTAGGTTTACTTCCTCACATCAAAAACATAGACCTCGTGGCCTAGGGGCACCGGCCCGAGAAGTCCGGCCCTGCATACAGGCAAGCTAACCAGCAGTTGAAAGTGACCATAATGTGTGTATGTACTTATTTATTTATATACTCTAGCGCCACAGTTGTGTGCAGTTTTTTACAAGGTGCAAACAGAATATAAGTTATACAATAAAAATAGATACATCTGTGGTTATGTGTTTTAATACACAGTTAAGACAAGGTCCCTGATTCAAAGAACTTGTAATCTTTTAAGCAAAGGAAACAAACATGGATAGGGTATACATGCATGGTGTGAATGTAATAGGGAAACTTAGACTATAAGCACCTCTGGGGCAAGTACTACCATGAATAAAGAAGAAGCTCTACGAAATGATGAATTGAGGATATACAGTATAAGGTCTTACGCTTGCCATATGCTTGTGCCAATGGGGGGGGGGTCACTTGAATAAATCACACTTGCTCTGTATTTCCATCATGCACACCAAAGAAAAGAAATTTAGAAACAAACATCAAACTTCTAAAAGATGACAACAACCCTTCAGATATGGGAGTGCTATAAAACTGAGTCCGACAAGAGGATCCATAATGCAGTATATAACCCTTACAGTATACAGTATAAGGGCCATGAAACACAATGCAATTTGTTATTTCTGCTTGCGCCACTGCCGCATTGCCAAGAACTAGTGCAAACCCAAGTGAATGTGATGCTATTCAGGAGAACACCACAAACACATTTTACAAGAATCTTAATATTTATGCTTTTAATGCAAACCTGAGTGTTTAATTTTTTTTCTGAGCTAAACATTTATTTTGATAAATGAAGTCCTGATTAAATATTCTTCTGAGCCTACTGAAATATATTTATATTTTGTTAATGAGACATATGTAGATTTTTAGGCAGCAGTTTTGTCACTGTAATTAATTCAATATGCAAATTTTCTCAGACTTGTTATTCTATGCTGCGTATCTCTTGCAAATTTTAAGAGACAGTACAGACGGGCTGGGAGTTTAAGTGCTTTGTAATACAGTGAATACAAGAAGTATATACAATACAAAAGTAATAAACAAGAACAAAAGAAAAATACATGAAATATAAAACTACAGAAATGTATATGATTCCTGTAACGATTACTGAAAATTGGGGAATTTAAGTGGATTCCTTGCTCATCATCATGTGTAACTTCAAATGACAATAAATCGTGAAGTCTTCACGATGACAGTGATGTGCAGAATGGGTGATAAAAACCCATGGGAGCCCATGGTCTTAAATATGGGTTACAAATGATTTGAAATTTGATTTGATGAGAAGGGTTCAATGGCATGTCAATTTATCCACCATCATTGGACCATTGTACATTTTACCATTAAGCTGTTGGGCCTTAAGTATATTCAATGGTGCTACAGGGGGTTAGTTACAACCACATGAACATTTTCAGCACCTTTACACTACTCCAGGGTTCCTAAATTGGCACAGCAGTGTATCTAAAATAAGCTACCACCCAACTTTTCCAGTGGACAACATGACTACTAAAACACACTAGGACCTTCCTATGGAATTCTGTATAAAAGCACAAAGTATGAAATTTGCTTTGATGAACTGTTGGAAAATAAATGTTGAGGATATTTAGATGCAAAGCATATATAATTGAGCTGTTCTGATGCAGGTGAACTTTGTGAAGAAAAACTGGACTTCTGCTCCCAAGATGTCAATCCATGTCAACATGACTCAAAATGCATCCTGATGTTGAAAGGATACAAGTAAGAATTGCATTACAAAAATACATTGGCACAGCAGTGTATCTTTCTTTATAGCAGAAAACTATAATATAGTGATTTGATTTTGTGACTGCTAACGTCTGTTGAGTAAAGTTGGAGACATTCCTGCTTTAATATATTACTCCAGGTTCTGGTAAAGGCACCCAACATCTATCTCTGAATCACTGTCTAATTTACTTTTAAGCAATGGGCCAATTAGAGTCCTCTGTGCTGCTTTTTGTTATATCTGTCAGGGAAGAAGATCAGTGTTAGATTATAGGCTTGTTTTCTTTCTTATCAGATGTGACTGTATACCTGGATACATTGGGGAACACTGCGAGATTGACTATGATGATTGTCAGGAGAATAAGTGCAGAAACGGAGCCCGTTGTGTTGATGCAGTGAATGGTTATACTTGTATCTGCCCCGAAGGATACAGGTAAGTAAGATCATGATTTGATCCACTGGATAAAGTGATGATGGACCAGCCACTGGAATGTTTTACACATATAAGCATCTGCTGACTTAGGTTGCCAAATACCCAATCTGGCCACCCAAGTAGCAGCAAATCAGGTTGATCAGCACATTTGGACCATAGGCCAGCGATCAGATCATGGTGGGGTGGGTGCATAGCAGTCAGTTATGGACCACATCAATGCAGTCCTCAAATTAAGTCTTTATCTGCTCTGCTTGAGTTGTATCTGATTTTGAACAGAAGGGCATTTTTTTGTTCCTTAGATGGTAAAAAGGCTGCCAATATGTTCTCAATTAAAAAGCATCTTTATATAAGATACCTCTGATCTTTAAAGACTCTCTTATTTTTTAGAAAAAGGGGTTTATATTTGAGTTGGTCTCAACAAAGCATACCACAATAGCCATTGAAAAAATAATTATTCACTTCTTAGAGTAGGGGCTCACTCAAATAGAATTGCCACACAGAATACTTTTACTTAGAAATATTGCGGTCATAGTTTATTCCTTTGCTCATTCTCTTTGTGATAACAGCGCAACTGTTTTATATTTACAGTGGCTTGTTCTGTGAATCACCACCACCAATGGTGTTACCTCGCACAAGTCCTTGTGACAACTTTGAATGTCAAAATGGAGCCCAATGCATTGTGAAAGGGAATGACCCTTTGTGCCAGTGTTTGCCCAGTTATCACGGAAACAAATGTGAAAAACTAGTCAGTGTGAATTTTGTGAACAAAGACTCGTTTATCCAAATTCCTTCAACAAAGATCCATGCTCAGGCCAACATCACTCTGCAGGTAAAGAATGAGAATTACTGTATTAATAAACAATGAAGGTAGTTTTGCTAAGATTAGAATGTTATGTAACCTTCTGAACCTTTGTAAAATTTGGGGAAGATTAATATCCAATGCAGGCAGTTGTACAATAAATAAACAATGCAACACTGTACATTTTGCTGAGAAAAAGAAAGCTAGACACATTCCTCTACTTTTTTCCCTCCTGGACAAGGCTTTATTACTGCAAGTGAGACTGGTAGAGTCTGTGCCCACTGTCAGAAAATGTAGTCAAAACTTTACTAGAAACAGTACGTACTTTTATGCTTGTAAACAATGGTATTTTTTCAGTTATAGTTAAAGGCAGGAGTAGTGTGTAGAGGTGCAGTAGAGGTGCAAAAATGCTCTGAAATAGAATGCAGAGACCTGCAGAAATTCAAGCAACACAAATTCAAGTGCAAAAATAAAAAATGGCGGAGTGAAACCAGTTTTTGCACTTTGCAAACTGCCTTCCCTGATGTGTCTATGGAGGTCTTTATTGAAATGCGGTTTTTGACATCAAAGACACAAACAAGCTATAAGAAAATTCCCATTCAACCATTCCTAATTATTAATTGATAACACAAAAAAATCTGGTTGAGGAAAGTTTTTTTTTGGATATATTTGTGTGATTTATGTTGAACATAATTTTACACATATACAGGGCCTGTGCCAAAGAATTTCAAAACTAGTTGAGCATTTTCTGCTTGAATAATTATCAATGCCTCGGAAGATACAGTACTACGATGTGCATATAAAGCCTGAGAGAACTGATAACAAATCACTGACTTTCTATTGACCACATAAAGATCATGTAAATTCATTAAAATAATGCATAATTTTAAACTCTACCACCTAGTTGTGTGATTTTACAGTTGCAGTAATAAAATCTTTGCCCCAGATAGAAAGTTTCATAAGCAGAACATCAAGATTCCGCATGAGCTTGCATCCTTTGTTGTCGTTCCAGAAGCCATGTTGAAACTAACTGCATACAGATGGTGATATATGTCTGCACAGAATAAATAAAAAGGGCATGCTACTTTATGGTGAATATTGTGCAGTTCGTGAGTTCATAGCTTATATTTTGCTGTATCTGTAGACTGAAAACAATAACCTGCAGCCATTTTTGGATCTAAGTATTCTCTAATTGGTAAGGGGGTATATAATGTGCCTAAAATGTGCCTGAACTAGTCCAGCTGCTAAAACCTGTATATCAGGTCTGCTTTTGAAATTCTTTAAATACATAAAAGTTTTGCAGAAGCATATGACAATATATTGAATATTGTCAGAACCATCTAAAATATTGTAATTTAGTCATTATTTCATACAGCATATATTTTCTTGCACAAACAGGTGGCTACTGATGAAGATAGTGGGATTTTGCTCTATAAGGGTGACAAGGATCAGGTAGCAGTGGAACTGTATCGTGGGAGAGTGAGAGTTAGTTATGACACTGGAAGCAACCCGGCATCTGCTATTTACAGGTGAGGGACCTACATTACTACTGTAAAGATCATTATGTGTTTGTTTAGTGCATTGTATGAAATTGTGATTATAAAGATATTCATACCCTTGCTTAAGATGATACACCTGCATTTCTGATTGGTCTGTGTAGTCGTTAAATTATAACTAACCCCCCCCCCCCGATAATAAAGGTGGTGCTGTCAAGGTGTCCAGACATAAACGAATAATTAAAGAAGAACTTAACTCCCAATAAGAAAAGCCCCTACCTACTACCCTAGATAGCACCCACCCTGCTTTTCCCTACATAGTTCATTACTCCTGAAAGTGTCCTGAATACAGTACTCATGTATCATAGCAGAGTAAGTGCAGTGGAGCGCATGGGCGACATCTTCCGGATATTTGGTCTTCATCTGTAAGGGATTGCTGTATTGGAGCATGTGCAGCTGGAGCAGTCTTCCAGTTTGTAGCAGCTGTGCATGTGCCAAAAGTTCTGTAAATTGCTGAAGGGAAGGAAGAGAACTGTAATAAAACGAAAGACATGGAAGATGGTGCCCATGAGCACCGATATGTGAGCAATGTATTCAGGACACTTTCATGAGTAATGAACTATACAGGGGGAAAGAGGGTGGGGGTACTCTCTAGGGTAGTAGGTAGGGGACTTTTTTGGGGAGGTTTAGTTCTCCTTTAGCAAAAAATGTAATGTACCAGACCCTCAGAAAAATGTCATTAGTAACTATCAACCATCTAGATTTGCCATCCCAAAGTATTTTCTGTTGCCCCTGTCAAAATTTAAATCATCAGGGGGCTACAAATGAACACTAAATCCATATTATAAGATATAGGATCTGGGTAGCACTTAACAAAGACAATGAATATGAAGTCAAGAAAGAGCACAAAACTTCTTACTAGAACAATGTAATGTAATGATTTATGCTGATTGCATTCTGTATATTACCACCAGTCAGGATAAGAGCCAAGTAAAACTTCTCTTAGTGCTCTGGCGATTTCCTTCCAGCCGAAGCCTGCAGTGATCTGATCATGCCTAGTATAGGTCATCCTGGCTTTAAAGGAACATTAAGAAAACAGAGGAATTTTATATTATTCTATTCTCTGGGAAAACATTTAAATATAATTGTAATTAAAAAAAGTTATTCAAGCTTTTGAGCTCCTAGGCTAGCACTAACATACATGTGCCTGGTAGAAGCATTTACAGATGTACGGCATGGTATGGCCACCTATATATTGTTACATTCTTTTGGGCTGACATCAAATGACCACAAAAAGTGAAGCCATGGCTTATTTTCACTCCCTCATCATCAGTGTCACTTACCGTAAGGTAGGTATTAATTGGTATATTAAACAAAAGTGCAAAAGTGCTATGAATGCTTATAATGCTGTATTTTTATAAATAAACATAATCATCCAGATCTATCATTTATAACAATAATTTAGCTTAAAAACATTGTTATTAATAGAAGGATTTATTGGTTAAAATGATAAGCCTTGATTACATATTTATAATATTGCTAACATAATTACCCAGCTTGTCTGATATATTAGATGCGTTCCAGATTTCTGTTACTTAGACTTTCCATTAAACCTTTTGCCTCCTTAATAAAGGGAAATTGCATCCATATTGCAATATAACAAGCCTACGACAGGAAAGAATATGAGCATCATGCCCTTTGAATTTAATTATACCACATACATTTATAGAAATTCTGTTTTTAATCAGTTCTTTTTTTCAGTTATTGCACATTACAAAATTTAAGTAAATAGAAGTATATTTAGTAGTTAGTTTTCATAAGCTGCAAATGCTAATGTCATGTGGTTGAATATGTGGATCAATTGCTAGATCTGGCACCTTAAAGGATAAATGACCCCACATGTTTAGGCTCCTGAAAATATATCTTCCTTCGGAAGCCAAAAAGTAATACAGCCAGTATAGGGATATAACATTGTAAAGGTGCTGCAACCCATTATAATGATGTCATAACCCACCCCACATGTTGAAAAAGTTATTAAAGTTTCTAAATTTATCATACCTATACATAGAAAGACAATTTTTTTTTTAAAGGGTGCAACAAGTAAGTAATAATGTAAAGGTATGCAGTGCTGAGTTCCTTAGTATACAGCCTGTTCATCATAGGCCTTACATATAATGGAAGTAATCAGTACAAAGCTCTGAAATAAAGTTGTCAAGAATAAGATATATGAGTCTGTCCATTTATGAATGTAAACCATAAAACCACAAATCATTAACCTTTATAAAAAACATTCTCATCACTTCAGAATATATGTATAAGGCTGACAGCCAAGCGACCCCATTTCAGTGCTGAATGCAACTGATTAAAGGGACCTTTAATATTCAGCCCTGAAAACCTAAAATAGCTATTGAAAATAGAGCAGAGTCATGGCCTTATGATTTATTGCTCTGCTTGCATAAAGTGATTTGTATCTACTTCAGTCTTCTAATCCAACTGATTATAGAGATTCCAGACTCAATAGCTAAAAATGTTTGCATGGAAGCCACCCACACATTCCAGGGGTCTAGCCACTCAAAATGACCACATTGGTTGAACTGGTTACTCAGTGTGTGGCTAGCATTACTGCAAATTATTCATTCTGTTTCTTCAAACCCCCTGACCATCCAATCTCAGATCTATTGTTTTCAACAGACATTTAGCTATAACTATGCGACACCTCTACCATTTACCATTATCTGAGCCATTAACTGAATTACTTTTTAGGTAAAACATTTCATAATCAAGCCCCACTAGCTACTTGTAATGACCACTCCTTGTTAGACTTAGTAGAATAATGCTTGCCCAAGTACACTCAACACCACCCAACTCTATGTGGTGCTAAAATCATAAATGTAGATGCTGCTTCGGTTTCCATAAAACTGATGTAATTAAAGGACAGGCATTTGTTTTTTCTATAATACAAAATATGATCTTTACAAAAAGGAAGTTAAATGTGACAACAAAAAAATCAAGAGAATAAGAGAAGGAAATTCAAAAGTCAAATAATAACGGAAGGCAATCTAAACAGTAACATCTTTAGAAGGGATTCCTGGCTGGCTCCTAGTACAAAGGCAATTAAAAACACATAGACTTAATGCATTTAAAATCCTTTACAATAACATAAGTCTATTTGAAAATCAGAATTATAAAAAATTAGTCTATGAATCACCGCCAATCACTGCTAACCATTTTCCAAATATATTTAAAGACATTAAATTACATTTACTTGTATAGGATTTAAATTCTCCCAAGATGATACACATTCTTCTAATCAGAGAAGCATCGTTTTATCAAGGAAATGGGTTTCCTGTAATACCAATTGAAAATGATTAGATTACAATGTAACTGTTTTGTACAGTATGACATCCTTTTTTCCTCATTTTCTTTTTTTTTTTTTTTTTAAAGCGTTGAGACAATAAATGATGGAAATTTCCATGTGGTGGAGTTGGTAAACCTGGATCAAACACTGTCACTGATCATTGACGGAGGAACCCCTAAATCCATTACCAATTTACCAAAACAGTCATTACTGAGCATTGACTCCACCCTTTACATAGGAGGTAAACAATGTTTTCCTGATGTTATTTTAGATACATTGATATGATTGTTTTTCAAATTATTCAATACCAATTTTAAAGTGAACACAAAAATTACACTTTTTACAGTTAAAGGGCACATATTGGGACAAAATTATACCCCCAACCAAAAGTGCGGGCTGATAGAGCCCGCATTCAGGTTGGGGGTTTCACTATTTTTTTAAAAAAAATATGCCCCTCGCAAGCGCTAGTGGCCTCACTCCGGGAGGGAGCTCCCGGAGCGAGCAGCCATCTCCCCATAAGCGCGCATGCGCAGAATGAAAAAGCAGTCACAATTGTGGCAGCTTTTCATTCAGCGCATGCGCGTGACGTCATTAAGACGCGAGCGAGGCCGCTAGCGCTTGCAAAAAAAAAAAAAACAGTGAAACCCCCAACCGGAATGCGGGCTCTATCAGCCCGCACTTTTGGTTGGGGGTATAATTTTGCCCCAATAGGTACCCTTTAAGCATATTGGAATGCTACATTATTTGCAAATGCCAATATACCTGATTTGTAAAATGTTTTCCTTCAAATGATGGCACAATATAAAGGTTGCTTAATAACCATATAGCCTAGCATGAAACCAACTACAATCATAGCCTCAGGAGGGACCGAAACGTCGGATTTAATGCTGTGTTATTAAATAAAAGAACACTTCATTCACCATATCATAAAGAGAGTGTGGATCCTTCGAAGAACCTGTATTATACTTTGATATTGCACCTCGAATTTGGAAAGATAGAGTGCAGACACCATCAACTGTTATATATATATATATATATCTCATTATAATATGTTGACAAACCAAATTCTACATTCTAATTTAAATTGATATGTCTACTACTAATATGTCATAAATCCTTGGCTTTATTTTGCTTATATTTTCTAGAATTGTTCTTATAATAACACTTTCTGTAATTGTGGATGCCCTGCAGTAGGTGACTGTTGGATGGGGTACATTCATGGTACTTTTTTAACCCTTCATTCGTCATTCTAGGAATGCCCATGAAAAACAACATTGCAGGCCTTCGACAGTCTTCAAGTAAAAATGGTACCAACTTCCAAGGTTGTATTAGGAACCTTTACATCAATAATGAACTACAGGACTTCAGAAAACTAAATCTACAAGCTGGAATTCTTCCTGGCTGTGAACCATGCCAAAAAAAAGTCTGCGTCCATGGCACATGCCTGGCTACAAGCCAAGCCGGCTTCACTTGCGAATGTGAAGGAGGATGGACAGGACAACTATGTGATATCCAGTCCAATGATCCCTGTCTGGGAAACAAGTACGTTTTTGTTTTTTGGAATCAGTATCCATTGATTTATTGTTCTTTTTGTCATGAATAATAATGGGTTTATTCTAACGGTCATACATTTTCTAGTAAATCAAAACCCTTTATAAAAAATGAAACAGTGCAAAAAAAAAGGTTTAAATAATATTTTTTCTCTTCTTTTAGGTGTGTACATGGCACATGCCTCCCAATTAATTCATTCTCTTACAGTTGTAAATGCCTTCAAGGCTTTGTGGGAGTTCTCTGTGATGAAGCTGAAGAACAGCCCAATCCCTGCCAATCCATTAAATGTAAACATGGAAAGTGCAGGCTTTCAGGCTTAGGAAAAGCATATTGTGAATGCAACAGTGGTTATACAGGAGACAGCTGTGATAAAGGTAAATAATTCATTCAGTTACTAAAATATTTCTGGAATTAGTTTTTTGATGCTACCATGCTTTTGTTGGTGACTGCTAGTGCAAAAACAACTATTAGATCTGCCAAAGTTCATGTTAAATACATTTTGTCATATTTTAAAGGCAGAAAGGTCTTTAGAGATTTATTATGCCCCAAAGCAGCAAAAAATCCAAATGCAAAAGTTTCCAGCTAAAACTTGTCAAATTTATGTAAAAGTCAATGGCAAAGGTCCCCTTAACCATTTGAATATATTTTTTGCCTTCATGACTTTCAAGTGTTTTGGGATGTTTGACACTGGTTTTCATAAAAACTAAAACATTTTGAGGTTTTTTGCTATCTGATTTTTCAAGGGTCAAATTTCGAGGTGATGGAACTCCCATCAACTTGAAATTCGAACAAAAATTTTCAAATAAGCAGTAAATTATAAATTTTGATATTAAATTTTTTTAATTTATTTCAAATTAAATTGAATTTGGACTATTCCCTAATCAAAGTACAATTAGCTTGAAATTTTAATAAAAAAATTTGATTTTTCAATTCGACCCTTGATAAATCTGCCCATAGTTATTAATAATTTGGCCAAATTCATGGATGGGAGTTTGTTTTCTGGTTTCTGCTTTTTGTAAAATATGAAAAAATAGATAACCCCATAAATGTTGATTTGCATTTGCAGACATGCAAGTAGTAGTGCAGACAATAGGGAGCATTTTTGAAGTCTGATAATTAAAAAAAAGTATAGTTTTGCATGTTTTTACCCACAATGCAACATTCATTTCAAGAATACAATGAAGCACAATATTTTCTGTCAGGTACTAGAGGTTCCAGGTTTTGCACTGGTTAATAAACTGCATGTAAAAGGAAGCAACTTGCACCTGTGTAGGAAGGCACAGCATAGGGTGGACCAATGGCATCCACTTATATTACCTTTAATTGTGTGTAATTTAATTGGTACCGTATTGAACACTTCTGCAACACACAAATGACCAGTACTTACTGCCTGGTAAGTTGCAATGAGCAATTTGTTGCACATCTTTAGCAGAAATGTGTGCATGTAGGCAAATGTGCTTTGTGCTTGGAATTGTAAAAGGAGTTTATGAATCATAAATAAGCCCTACAATGCCCTCTGACTGCTGTCAAAACTCCTGCCTCCATCAGAAAATGAATGCAGTACTCTTACTCTCTGGCTGTTTTTTTTTTTTTACTGAGGATGGTATAAAGGGTGAATACCATGTTATATGCCAATTGAGGCTGAGAAGTTTCAATTTACTTTGAAGCAATGATGATGTCTTGGATATCATTTGGCTGCAATCTTACCCTTCAGGGTACTACTGGAAACTACTGGAAACTGTATCAGGACATTTCAATCTCACAAGAAATATCTGCCTTATTTATAAAATGACAGCAACTTTACATGAAAATATAATTATTTGGTGATAAAACACCTGTTTTCTGGCTGATGATACACAGTAAGGGAAATATAAATAAACTGCATAATTCAAATTAATATTGCATTTATATAGTGATATGGCATTTATGTGTGTGTGAGTATAGGTTATAGTTTTATTCTTAATGTTGGTTAACAATATGATTAACAATGGACTGACATATCCATCATTTGTGTGCCTATTATTATGCAATCATGGAACACAACTTGTATATGCAATGCATATGAAAGTGTTTTAAAATGTAGTAAAGGAGTAAGGAGGAAAGAAACACATTCATTCATACTTTTGTGAAAAATGTACACCAATTGAACCTCTGTAGTCTTTTTATTTATATTTTCAAACCTAGTTTCTTTAACCTGATATGTTCTGGCTATTCTATATCTATATACTGTACGTTTTCTATTTTTCCCAACTAGGGAAGCCAATGATTCTTCTCTTAGCTTTATCACAAACTTTGCTTTTCACCCTTCAGCTTTCACTGATTTATCCCAACGAATTCCACAGGTGAGATGGTCACTATCTCTGGACTCATCTTTTTTTCTGTCCTGGTCTCTCATTCCCCCTCATATCAGTGTCTTCCTTTTAGTTTTGCTACAGTTGACATTAATTCCATTGGATTTCAGTATCACTGTGGTTGCACAATGAAAAAACATAGTTGGGTTAGGGAGTACAGATGATTCATTTTGACTTTTTAAAAACTTTTCAAGGAGTAATTTATGAAGCTAATGGAATGTTACTTGAAGAATAGTATAGAACAAAAATGCTAATAAATAAAATTGCATGCTCTCTGGAACAGTTGCCTTTTTGTAAACAGAACCAGCTGTTCAGTTTATGAAAACTGGGTTGAATTCTGCATTTGAAAATGTAAAATACAATTTTGCTGTCAATACAATAGCAACATGCTACTTAGATATAGTATATTATTTTCTGAAACAATAACATTTACTCTACTTTGATCTGCAAAATCCTGAAGGATTCCCATAAATATGAATATTAGCATGCTTGACTGCCAGGAAATACTTTAATGATTTTACACATGTATTAGGGGCAGATTTAAAAACCATCGAATTCGACCCGCAAATTTTTCCTGAATTAAAATCCTCCGAATTCGAATATCGAATTTGTAGGAGTTTACCACTATTCGCTATATCGAACGATCGAATAGAAATCATCTGATTTCTAGAAAAAATTCAAACGATTTGAAGCGTTTTGAATTATTTCTATTCAATCAAAAAAACTTAGAAAAAGCCTATGGGAGCTTCCCATAGGCAAATATAGCAACTCAGTATAGGTACTTCGACCACCGAATGGTTAAATGGTCATCATGATTTTTTTATTCGAAATGTTCGGATAATTCGATTTGATCGAATTTAGCATTCAAATCCTTCACCTGAGCTTAGTAAATATGCCCCTTGGTGTAGATCAATGTGTTGATCCATTAGAGTGTATTTTGATAAAAGGTGTGTTAGAGATCAGCTGTAGCATGGAGATAACCCGAAATAATTTAGCGATTCGGCCGTTAAATCTGAAAAATGTGTGCATTTCGAGTTTTCACTCAATTTTATAAAGTTGTTTCCCGACATGAATTTTTTTATTTATTTTATTGCTAAATAAGATAACAACGTGGATGGGAGTTTGGTCAAGCTTGGTTTAGTAAAAATTTAAGATAACACCCTAAATGTTAAAAAATATATAAGGTAAATAGATTTGCTTCATCAGTAACATAAACCCTACAATATAAATGTGAGCCCAGTTTATTATATATAATGCATATACATATATATTTTTTTTCAGAAATCTCTTGCCGAGGGGAACGGATCAGAGATTACTACCAAAGGCAGCAAGGTTATGCTGCTTGCCAGACGACCGAGAAGGTATCGAGATTAGAATGCAAAGGAGGATGCTCAAATGGTCAGTGCTGTGGACCACTGAGGAGCAAAAGGCGGAAATATGCTTTTGAATGCACAGATGGTTCATCCTTTGTGGAAGAAGTTGAGAAAGTCATAAAGTGTGGTTGTACAAAGTGCCCCTCCTAAACATGTAAACACCAGTCTTTTGAAAATGTTGTATACCTATTGACCATGTTGGACTAATTAAAGTTTCATAGTGGAAATATTTGAATTATATTGTAAAATACAGAAGCAGACTTATTTTTATTATGAGAAAGAATTTTCCTCAGTCTTTAAAAAAAAAAAAAGAAAATGGAAAAAAAGAGAATGAATTGCTGATGCCTGAACTTTTAATAAGAGGAGCTGAAATAGGAACTAAAAAAATTCTATGGAGATTCAGCTTCATTGAAGGGTAATGCAATGTCTCTTGGACACAGTTACATACTGAAGATAAAACTAGTGATCATTTGGCCGGGACAAAAAAAAAGAGAATTGTGAAACTGGCCACTACATATCACCATTTCCAATCCTATACTGTCACAGCATATTGTAGTATCATGCCAATGTGACAAAGTAAAAGCTGTGAACGACGAGGGATCGAAATATTTTTATTCTTATATGTGATGACTGAGCGGCGTAGCTATATGGAGAAACTGCAAGCATTCCAGTGAATCCAGAAAAGAATCACAATTTGGACTTTAATTTAGTTCCACTGTTTTTCTGATATTGATTACGTTCATGTGAAACGATAGCACAAACATCTGACACAAGTGTTCAACAATCCTTTTACCAGTATTATTTTTGTTTTGTAAGATAATGTTAACTGGGTCATTAGAAAATAAAATGTTGGGTAGATTTTACCATTAGGAACAACTGTACATGTTTTAAAGCAGTATTCAGACCGAACGATATATATTTATTGTATCAACGTACAGCACCCTTAACATTTTTAGATTCTCCCTTAAACCGTTTTTTGGATGTTTTAATATATATAAATATATTAATTTATAATGATCCTGATATTTTTCTATTTTGATAAAGAATACTCAAAGTCAGGATTTTTCTTTAAATTTTGTAATAGAACTAACATAAGTAAAATGTCTTAGGCTAATATGTTCCGTCTGATGATCGTTCACTCGTGGTTGTAGAATTACGTTTTGCAGAGACGTTATACCCGAAGAACTCACAACTTACAAAAAGTGTCTCTTCGCATGGAAGCTCCAGAATCAAACATAATATAATTTTATGTTTACGTGAAATTTTAAATTGTGTACTGGAAAATACATTTTAATACGGAAATTCTCCAAATCAATATTGCTATAAAGTTTATGTTTCTTTTAGAGCAGAAAACTGTGATTTTTTTTATGTTCCCTACAATAAAACTACTATAGTACCCTGTGGTCCTCATGTTAATATGCTGCTGCTAAACTCCAGTATACAATTGATTATGTTGGTAGTGGGCTCCTTTTCCTAGAAAAAAAATTGATACCCAGGGCACTCTGTAAAAAAATGCAGATATGTTTAATATGTTTTGTTTATGTTTTATATATATATATATATATATATATATAATTTTTTTTTTTACAAAACAATAAGTTAGGTGTACATGTACAATGCCTTGTGCTTATTTGGACTGATATCAGTATTGCAACTGATGTTTGTAAATTAAACAGATATTACTTTACGTTTAGAACTTGTCCTTTTGTGATTTAGTGACAGACAGGGATTACATTGTCTCCACACTTAGGGTTTTAAATCAAATAAAAGTATTTGTATAATACTGTATATTTTTATATGAAGGTAAGATAACACTGCTTAGAATAATGGGGGCACCATTTATTTATGATTGCTCAAGGTTTTGGGCTTGAACAATCATCAAGAACACCCAGAGTGAATTTCCTTAATTCCCACTGGTTTTGAACTTTAAAAACTTGTACATTTCTGTAATTTTTACTGGACAGGTTTTTATTAAGAAGAAAATCTTCAGCACCTGAAAGCTCTTGATGTTTTTCTTCATATGAAAAGTCTGTTTTATTGATGATTACTTAATGCCAAAAGCTCAAGCAATACATCAATTATGTAGATACATTCAGCTACAGTACTTTCTAGAGATGAACTGTTAGGAGTGTGCCAATACAGGAACTGAACACCTGTTTGTTGTGGTGGTTGTTCACCATTCAAGGTGGAAGAGAGACTTTAGTTTCTTTCCATTAGCAAGAATGGGAAGTTCTGTTGTGATTGTTTCCTCTGAATCTTCTCGTCCAGTGATTAAATTCATGCCCTGGGCCATAGGATAACGCTGGTCTTTTGGGGTTGAAACACCATGTTAATATAGCTCACTTATGTAACAGTTCTTGGAAAATGTATGAATGCTATGGTAAGGCCTTTGACACATGGGATATATGAGTTTCACACTCATATCATGGGAAGCAATTTGCAGATGTTTAGTGCACCATATAGAGGACAAGCTCCAAATAAAAATTAGAAAGGTAATAATGAAGCGAATGGATGTTCTGTGCAAAGAAGTACATAGTAGAAATAGAGCACACAACCAGCCAATAGAGCAATTGCAACTGACTCCTTTATTACATGATTCGCATAATAAATCCAGTGATAGCTCTGTTCTGCTGGTTTAATGTTCCTATTCCTAGAATGGATTTGAAGGTGGTCAACCTTAGTGTGCCGGTGAGTTCTATTCCATGGCATAAAAAATTTGGTGCTGCTGAAAAATGGCTGAATGAGTTGAGACTGGGCAGTTAATATCAGTGGCTATACATTGTTTTGGAAGGACAGACTCTCTTTCATCTGGTATGGTACCTATGGATTGGAGGAAAGTTGATTTAATTCCTATACTTAAAAAGGGATTACAATCTCAACCTAGCAGTTATAGGCCAGTAAATTTGACATCCATGGTGGGTGAATTATTTGAAGGCTTGTTAAGGGATCCCATTCAAAATTTTGTCCTAGTGAATGGCATGATGGGCAGCAATCAGCATAGCTTTATGAAGAATAGGTCATGTCAGATGAATTTGTTTGCTTTTTATGATGAGGTAAGTAAGATGATGGACAATGGGGGAGCAGTAGATGTGATTTATTTGGATTTTGCCAAAGCATTTGATGCAGTGCCCCACACATTACTGCTTTGTAAACTAAGGTCTGTTGTGCTTAATGAATTTATTTGCATATTGAATTTATTTCACCTCTGAGGCAAATAGGAGAGGCTTTAAATTGGTTTTTGCTCTCCTCTGGATCAACTAACAGTTAGGCAGATTATATATAGACTTAAAAGGTTGAACTTGATGGATTTTTGTATTTTTCTACTTTATTTTGTTAGTTGTCGATTTAATGTAAATAATTAAGAAATGCCATATGTATTCATAGCACATCACATTCATTTACTTACACAATAATTTTAATATATTGAGAACAAAATGCAAAATGTATTGCCTGAGCAAAGTCTATCCTGGTTTGTTTCATAGAAGGATTGTGACTTGGCTAATGATTAAAGCAACAGCCTTAGATGCTTTGCCATCTATTTTAATGTGGATTGAATAAAGATATGTTTTCTCGGCACTTGGCAAGGAAAAGAAATGCTTTATTTCTTTTTTAGTTTATTCAAAGAGAATGAAGATGAAGTGAAAATTCTTGTGTCTCTACGATAAAAAACTGCCAATGAACAAATCAACCATGGGCTTTTCCTCCTCTGTAGTTACGCCACTAGTGTTATAGATGCAAAAAACCCTGCATTTTGCATTCTACAAAAGAAAGAAAAACTTTACCCAAACATTTTATTGTGATATCTTTTTTGTTTATACGATGACATTTTAATGGTAGCTTTTAGTTTTTCCTTTGATTATGTAACTGGCCATCAAATTTAAGGTAAACTCAATAATGGCCAAGTAAGACTGACCAGTGCCTTCCCATAAAACAAGGAAAATAAGCTATGTGTGTGCTGCCAATCATTGCTTTTAGGGCAGGCCTGCACACAATATTGCTTGAACTCCCAGTTTCAGGATGACCGTCTTTGCTAGAAAAAATCCTTGGTTAATCTGAATACAGGTATGGGATCTGTTATTCGAAAACCCATCTAGAAAGCTCCAAATTACGGGAAAGAAATCTCCCACAGGCTCCATTATAATGAAATAATCATTTTTTTTTTAAATTGTATTTCCCATTTCTCTGTATTAATAAAACAATACCTTGTTCTTGATCCAAACTAAGATATAATTAATCCTTATTGAAAGTAAAACAAGCCTATTGGGTTTATTTAATGTATACATGATTTTCTAGTACACTTAAGGCATGAAGACCCAAATTACGGAAATATCTGGAAAATCCCAGGTCCTAAGCATTCTGGATAATACGTCCGATACCTGTTTATACGTGTCATAACTGATATTTTTAGAATTCAAGTCAGGGAGGTTTGATATAGTGTAACAATGAAATACAGTATCTTGGACCCTCCCCCATATTACCATTTGCATCTAACAATCCTTGTAACTGAAGAGCCCAAACATGTCCAATAGAAGTCAAACACCATTAGTAGAGATATACAGTACTTGAAAAAACTGAAGAGCCCAAACATGTGCCCAATAAGGGAGGAGACAGATGTTTCTACTTACTCATCAACCAAATGTTGTTATAAGACAAACATCAGGTTATATTAGTTTTATACAGGCATGGGATCTGTTATCCAGAAACCCATTATCTAGAAAGCTCCAAATTATGTAAAGGCCATCTCCCACAGACTCCATTTTATACAAATAATCCAAATTTTTCAAAATGATTTCCTTTTTTACTGTAATAATAAAACAGTACCTTGTACTTGATCCCAACTAAGATATAATTAATCCTTATTGGTGGCAAAACCATTTGGGTTTATTTAACGTTTACATGATTTACTAGTGGTATGAAGATTCAAATTACAGAAAGCCAGAAAACCCCAGGACCAGAGCATTCTGAATAACAGGTCCCACACCTGTATCAGGTTACTTAACAGTGAAAATTTCAATTCAGTTCAGTTGTATATATAAACATATGTATGTTCAGAAATATGATAAATTGCCTTAACTTCTATATAACTCAATGCCTCCACCTTTTTTGAGAGATAAGCAGAACATGTTTCTATTCTTTGATATTATAGTCAACATAATGGGAGGTACTAAAGGAGGTTAAGTTGGTAATGGAAAAGCTTTACACTTACAACCAGAGGAGTGCTGGACTAAAAAGGTTAAATACTGTTAAACCTTATACAATGAATACCACATTGAGCTATGCCTGTTTTATGTAATTTAACAGAAACATTTTTTCTATGGTGATCAAATCCACAGTAGGATTAATATGGACTTTATTATGAACCAGACCCCTGTGGACTAAAAGCTATTGCTGGAGTAGTTTCTAACCCTTTTGGTATTGTAACAACAATGTTTAACACTATGAAGCATATGTGGATGTGATATTATTGCGTTATGATCTTCTAAATTAATTTTTTCCATAAAGACTGTGACCAAAACTATATTTTTAATGTAATTATAGGCTACAGCTGTGTGCACACAGCCCTGTAATGGACAGAAGCAAATTCTAATTAGTATTTAAACATCTCTGCACTGCCCCCTGAATGGGCAAGGGTGCATAACTGAAGGTTTAAATATTTGGTAGTTGGCTTGCTTTTCTGTTGATTGCACCATAGATAGGATCAATGAAGATCTCAATAGAGGTAAATCATTACTCCTCACAAACATTTTAGGGCATTAACACATTCACTGGAGAAAACATCAAGGTTAGAGCAATAGTAATACTCTAATATCCAGTGAAACACTATGGTGCAGATTTACTAAATTCCCATAAATTCACATGAGGGATTCGAATATTCTATCGAATTTTCAAAAAGATTTGAATTCAAATTTCGAATATGCAAATTAGACAAATTCGACCAAATTTGACCGTTGAATATTCGAATTCGAATGATTCAAATATTCGAATTCGAATTATTCGAATATTCAAATTCGAATGATTACAATATTTGAATTCGAATGATTCGAATATTCAAATTTAATTTTATTCGAATATTCGAAAATTTGATGGTCGAATACTTCCCCTTTAAATTTAAATTCGATCACCTACTTCGCCAGATGAAACCTACCGAAATGGGGATCATTCCCTAAGATCGAATAAGGAAAAATTTTCCCTATTCGATCGTTCGATCAATCAAATTGCGCTAAAAAATTCAAATTCGAATTCCCCACTATTCCTCCACTATTCCCTGGTCGATTTTTTTTTTTATTTGAAATTTGACCAATAGTAAATCTGCCCCTATTTGTTTCTGTTTTGAATTACTGAATTTTTTTCCCTTTTATCTTAAGTTGGCTCATGAAACCTAATAGTTTTGCCCTGATCTTAACTGTCATTCTCTCTTGGTATTAGGGATATCACAGAATAACAAATCCTTAGTCTTAAAAGGGCAGTGGGTTATCTGTATTCCTTAAGCTTTACCTCTGTAAAGATTAGAAACTGACATCCTTACAAGGCACAGTTAAATTATTACTGTACAAAAGTACAATACTCCCTTAGATTCCTTGCAATCATCTATTTGTTTCAGCCTGAATACTCGTAACATTTATTCAATTTACACAAACTGAAAAAATATGTAATAACTACTACATTTGCACAGAAGACATAGCAATTAATGCAATGTTTCTTTTAGTCAGGTGACCAGTAAATGCTACACGCTGATTGGTTGCTGTGGGTTACTGCTCTTGGGCAAACTTAGTAGTCTTTTAGATGTATGGAATAGAGGCAAAATGACCAATACATTAGGCTACAATGCAAAGAAAGTTGAGAAGACAAGTTAAAGACCAGTCCAACAGTGTGAAGCAGGAGAACATATTATTGTACAGGTATGGGTCTTACTAAACTGCTACAGGACCATTTTGCTTTGGGTTTAGGGTTTTCTGAATAAAGGGACATCTTGTTACAATACCGCAAGGGCCATACTGTGGAGCACTATTACTTTGGCCAGTGGTTCTCAAGCCATGGGGCTGAGGCTGAAGGCCAATTAGAGAGTGAATTGGGGAGAGTGGTCATTTGCTCTCATAGATACACCTGAAAACCCAGCTTGTTGACAAGTAAGGTGAGATTTGGGGGTGAGTGTGTATTTTGTGATTAAAGGGGTGGTTCACCTTCAAGTTAACTTTTAGTATATTGTAGAAGGGCCAATTCTAAGAAACTTTTCAATTGGTCTTCATTATTTATTTTTCATAGTTTTTTAACGATTTGCAATTTTCTTCTATTTTTCTGCAACTTTCAAACGGGGGTCACTGACACCATCTAAAAACAAATGCTCTGTAAGGCTACAAATGTATTGTTATTGCCACTTTTTATTACTTATCATTCAATTCAGTCCCTCTCCTATTCATATTCCAGTCTCTTATTCAAATCAGTGCAGGGTTGCTAGGGTAATTTGAACCAGATAAACCAAATTGCTGACACTGCAAACTAGAGAACTGCTGAATAAAAAGCTAAATAACTATAAAACTACAAACAATAAAAAATGAAAACCAACTGCAAATTGTCTCAGAATATCACTCTCTACATTATACTAAAAGTTAACTCGAAGGTGAACAACCCCTTTAAGTAACTTGTGGAACTATGGGGTAGATTCACTACTAAGGGCGAAGTGACTAACACTAGCGAAAATTCGTCAGCGTGACATCATTTTATTACTTTGCTGATTTACTAACGAGTGCAGGCACCCATTTGCGAGAGGTAGAGGTAGGCTAGCATTGCTTCACACTCTAACGCCAAGCAAATTGTCAATCTGGCAAAAGAGCGTTACTACGCCAATTCCCTAAGATAAGGATTTTACTTAATGTTACCTCTTGAGCCAGACTTGCCTTCGCCACCCCAGACCAGGCAAAGTGCAACAGATTAGATAGGAGTTCCTGAAAAAATAGTTGAAAATATATAAAAAAAAATATAAAACGCTAGCGTCTTTTCATTTTTACAGAGTGATAGGCTGGAAAAGATGGTAAATTTTTTTGGGGTACCTGGCTTCCCACCTACATTTCCTAACATATGGAACATAAACTATACAGTGGGGACATGTGTAGGGCAATATAACAACTTTATTTTATTAAGGTTTCCCGGGCTTGTGTAATGTAATTTATTTGCTGCAACATATACGCCCATTGAAGTTTAACTTACACCGTATGCAAATTAGGCAACGAGAGCAAAACTTTGCTTTACTTGACAAAGTAACGCTAGTGCAACTTTGCAAGCATTTGACGCCCTGGACGAAACTTCGCACTTTAGTGAATTAGCGTTGTCTGAGTGAAGTGTTGCGATGGCTGCAAAGTGGACTCTGGCGAAGTTGCACTCTTTAGTGAATTTGCCCCCTATGACTGAACCACTGGTTGGTGTCCCACAGCATAAGCACAGATATAGGAAAATATCTGTGTATTTAAGGTTGTGCCTTCAAGGGGGGGTTGAAATAAAAAAACTTCTGCCTTAGGGCTACAAAAACAACATGTTAACATCACAATAAAACAGTATGATTGTCAGCTATGCATTTATGCTTCATTAGATACCGTCAAGTACAATGTCTCATTATGACATTGCAAAGGCATATCAGTCATTGTTGAAGAAAGAATGAAACAAACACTGTACATACCTGTACTCAGTATTCACATTGCTTTAGTATTCACCAGGTAGGATGAGTTGGCAGACTATACATACAATATTTTACAGTATCAACCCTTGAAACTAATTTTTGGCTGAATCAGGTAGAACTGTTGTTGAAAGTTAAACTACGGTATATAATACATAGGAGCCCTGATGACTTTTAGCCAATTATCCTAAGTAATACATGGGAGCCCTGATGGCATTCACCCAATTATCCTAGTACTAGGTAAACCAGAACCTGGGGGTTTATATTGTGGGCAGGAGCTAAGACTGCACGGCCTAGGGGAGTCCACCAGAGAAATCTGGCAATGAGAACTAAACATGATTTCTTCCAGACAAAAACAATTAAGACCAGGTTAGCACTCAAGTTCTTTCTTCAATCTGGGCAGTTGAGGGCAGATCATTAATGCATCTGTAGGCATGCCCTATCTAGGCTCATGTAAATATTACTGCAGTCAATTATTTATTCTACCCAGCTGATCTGTGGAGGTCAAATTTACCCTGATATTTTCTCCTTGACTAATACAGGTATAGAATTAGGATTCCAAGAGTCCAATTTAGCATTAAATTAAACATTTTAAACACGATTTCCTTTTACTCTGTAAAAATAAAACATTACCTTGCACTTGATCCTATCATAGCTGCATAAATCCATGTTGGCAGCAAAATAATTCCACTGGAATTATTTAGGGGGTTATTTATTAAGTATTGAGTTGTGTTTTCCACGAAAATTCGAGTTATCGAGTTGATTTATTTGGATATATTTTTTTTTAACTCAACTTTTTCAAGATTTATTATACCCCTGACCCAGAAAATAGTGTGGATCAGATAATACACCATCAAAAACCTGTCAAAGTCAAGTTAAGGAATAATTCAAAGTGTTTCTTAAATGGAACATTAAGGGCTAGGATAACTGGTGGTGTAAATGTAATCCTATTTTATTAAGAAAGACCTAGAAGTTGGCCTAGAAAGCAAAGTGTCTCTTGGTGATTATATATACTTGTGTTGAAATACAAATGCACAAGAAATGTGCATTGGTACATTAAAAAAACATTTTGGAGATACATTTTAGAAGAGAATGTAAGAACTCTATTTATACATAAAGTGATGAACATCAAAAAATATAGTTAAACAAACCATCAAACATTAGTGAAAATGACAATGGTACAAAGGAACAAAGGAAGAATGTCTATATATTACTTATATATAAATATAAAAAAGTAATGATTACCTAAAACCAGTTTGTTATTCTTTAAAATACAAAAAAAATGCTAAAAATTTTTTTTTCCAACAAGTAGGAGAAAGCAATAATTATATTTAAGGGAGCCCAATATAAACCATTTAAGGCTGCAAAAACCACAGTTTAAAGCCACAGGATTTATCTTTCAAGTACTTGAAAATAAATTTCATCTATATCAGATGGATTTTTTTTTTTGTTTCCCAGGTAATAAAAAATGCTTCATAATTATCTCTGTTGGACACAGTGTTTCATGTTATCTTTGATGTATAATGTAGAATATGTCAGCCAGACTGAAGTGGTTTTGTATGAAGTAAATAAGGCAAGCTGAGTAGTTTCATGGTTAATTGATTAAAAAGGCTCACCAAAAAGTACAAGATCAAAGAGCAACATAATGGCATTCTAATACTCGAGAGAGCTGTCAGTCCGTGCATTTGACAACTTGACCTTGAATACTGATGTATCGTTTTCAGCAAGAATATATTTTGCTCAAATTTTAGCACTTTGGTGTCTTAAAGAAGGAAAGGTTGCTCAGTGTGTAATAGTTACATTTAGGGGGTTGCTAAGGGGCAATTTTTTATGATATAGATGTTTCACTGCACGTCATCCAAGAACATAGCACAAGGATTTAAACAAGAACTGCTGAATTTTCACTAGCGTTACTTCGGCAGTGTGAGCAAAGCAAAGCAAAGATGTGCTAGCATTCAATTCTGCCTATCACTAATTCGTTAAAGGTCTTGTGGTCAGGCTAATTGACATATGGCGGGAAATTTAAAGTTGAATGGAAGTCTTTATGGAACAAATTGCATCTAATACAATACAGTAGACACGTCCAGGGAACCTTAATAAAGTCAATAGAGTTGTTGCTCTACACATGAGCTTTGGTAAAATAATGTTCCCTATGTTATAAAATGTATAGGGGATAGTGATGGGCGAATCTCCCGCGATTCGCTTCGCCTAGAGATTCGGCGAAAAATTCGCGAAACGAGTCGCGGGACGATTTTGTCGCGCGTCGCGTCAACTTTGTCGCGCGTTGCGTCAACTTTGACGTGTTGCGTCGCTTTCGGCACACGTCGCGTCGTTTTCGTCGCGGCGCGTCAAAAACGACGCGCGACTGACGCGCGACTCGTTTTTCGGCGAAATTTCGCCAAACGAAATTTCCCTGGTGATTCGCGAATTTATTCGCCAGTGGCAAATCGCCGCGAATTCGACCTAGGTGAATAAATTCGCCCATCACTAATAGGGGAAACTGGTTACTGAAAACATTTTTTTAGGACTTTTGCAGCCTAACATCCTGAAAAAAGGAAAAGATGCCAGCGTTTTCCACTCAGAATATAATGTAAGTGACTGAAGATTAAGGAAGATCTATGCACTCCATTTCACTTCTCCTGGTCCGAGGTGGTGAAGGCAAGTCTCGCGAAAGAGGTAACATTCAGTAAAATCCACATTTTTGTGAATTTGCTGAGTAAAATCCATTTACCAGAGCAAAAAGTTGCCTGGCGATAGCAAGCAAATCACCACTAGCATCTATCTCTTTCGCTAGCGAAGTGACGCCTGCACCCATTAGTAAATCGGAGACGTCACAGCAGGTGGTAATGCGGATGAATCGTCGTCAGCATTAGTCACTTTGCCCTTTAGAAAATCTACCCCTGTGAGTTGCCAAAAATTATGCCCCCCCCAAGTAATTGTATTTACATACCTAATACCCTGGGTTCAACTTAGACAGCACAATGAAGCACTCATCTTCCTGCTTCTTCTTTGTTCACAAAGGTGTGCCTGGGCAGTGAAAAATTGAAATTTAACAAAGAGCCAACTATTAAAGGGGAACTAAAGCCTAACTAAAGAGGTAGGCTAGAAATGTTGTACGTTATGTTTGTACTTCTGTACCAGCCCAAGGCAACCACAGCCCTTTAGCAGTAAAGATCTGTGTCTCCCCAGTAGATGCCCCAGTAGCTCCCCATCTTCTTTTCTGCTGATTCACTGATTCACATGCTCTGTGCTGCTGTCACTTACTGAGCTTAGGGACCCACTCATAATATACAGTACACATTGAATAGAAATATAGTCACAATATAAGGCTGATTAGTCATTAATACAGATAATTACTACATGGCAACACAGAAACCAGTGCAACTAGCATCAGAATTTAATAATCAGCCCTGTAGCATCAGCTTATATGACAAGCCAACATAATTTTCTGCTGGATAATTAGTGACGACCCCTAAGCTTAGCTTCTCAACAGCTGCTCAGAGCCCACTGAGCATGTGAGTGTCACAAGATGTAAAGATGGTGGCCCCTTGTGACAAGTTTGAAGTCCTGGATCATTGCTGCTATTGAGAGATTGAAGGCTGGTGCAATAAGTTTAGTATAGAAAAATGTTTAGCCATATTAATTTTTAGGTTTTAGTTCTCCTTTAAGCTCTACTGCGCATGCGTCAGCCACATGATTTTGAAAAAAGAGGCAGAAGGAGAGGATTGCTCCATGGTGCCTGCTGGAAGAACCCTAGCCCAGTTCTCTGCTATCAGGGTACCAGGTAAGTGATTACAATAACATGGGGATGCCTAACATTTAGTACCCCTGAGTTATTATAGACTTTCCTTCTGCTTTAACTCAATTGAAAACAGTCCCAGACAATTATTCCTCCTCCACCAAACTTTACCTTCAGACATGCAGTGTTTTTGTAGAATTTGCACAACCCAGACTTTTTAGACATGCCACATAGTGAGATGACATTTAGAACTCCAGAAGATGCATCTCCTCTGTTCCCGAGTTCAATGGCAGTGACCTTTTCACAATTCCAAATGGCATTGATCATGGTGATGTAAGGTTCATTTGACTGTGACCTCTGGAAACCCCGACATCCATAAAGTGCCATCACTTTAGGAAACATTATTAAACTCAGCAGTGAGTGTTCTACGTGAGGGCATTACTTTTAGATGTGGTGTCTGGATATTTTTGTTGCATTAGTTTTTTCCCTGAGCTGGTGCATTTTTCTCTTTAAGGGCTAGGCCACATGGGAAGATTCAGGGAGATTAGTCGCCAGGCGAATTAATTACCCATGTCTCGTGCCCGCTAGAATGTAAAGTCGTCTGCGCCTATTCACACGCAACGCTGCAATTTTCAGCTCCAAGATCCAAACTAAGATATAATGAATCCTTATTGAAATCAAAAGCAGCCTACTGGGTTTATTTAAAAGGGAACATAATTTCAAACAACCTTGCAACGTGCATCAATTAATATATGCAAAAATATGCAGACTTTTCATGGTTTTTTTCTCAGTTCCCTAAGCCTAGCCCCCTGCTCTGCTGCTGATCTTTCTGACTACTTTCATGAGCTGGCTGACTACTGTTACTTTGTATCAACAGCCAGCTGTCCTCAGCCTACATCCTCCAAAACCCACAATTCCCTGCACACGAGATTTTAATAAGGAATGGAACATCACAGTGCAATGCATTGTGGGTTATATAGTTCCTGCATGCTGTGGAGAAGTTGTAACACTTTGTAAGATCAGTGTTTAGTCCCTCCTGCCCTGCCAGGATTTCAAATTATGCAGGAAGAGAAGAACTGTTAAACAGCTGGATTTCAGCATAAAAAATTGCATTTATTCATACTTTTTGAAGAAACAGGTAACTGTGATGGGTATAATTAAGAAAAAGATTTCTCTATAGAGTCATGCTGTATAAAAAAGTACAAATTTATTAAGACATAAAAATCAAAATGTTACCCCACATAGAGCCTAACGCCTTTTATGACTCTCAGCACTTAGTCATAGGCCATCAAAGAAAAAAAAAACTATGATGGGTATTTTAGGTGTTTCTGTATTATGTGGGCCTCTTTATCAAATTTTGGTTTGGAAGCCGGAGTTCCCCTTTAATGTTTAAGTGATCTTCTAGTAGACTTAATTTATGCAATCATAATTACAGAAATACCCCATATCTGGGAAACCCCAGGTCCCAGAATGTATTATAACAGGCCCCATGCCTGTGATAATACTATTATTATTATTATTACTAATAATAATAATAATAATTAGTGATGGGCGAATTTATTTTGCTGCAAATTTTATTTTGCGGAAATTTGTGGCGAATTCCTGCGAGCCGGTGTTGAAAAACAGACACCATCGTCCAAAAACAGACGCCTGCGTCAGAAACGTGACGCCGGTGGCGGTCGAATTTCCAAATTCGCCCATCACTAATACTAATAATAAGAAGAAGAATAAAGGAAGTTGAAAAATGTTATCTCGTTAAAGTTTCCTTTCAATTGTAAAAGTAATACGGTGCATTGACATAAACAGACATGCACTTTAATCCATTAATGTATTAGCATATTTCTTTCTAGTTGATAAAACTACAGTTTATTTTCAAGAGGTAAAATTTAATCTTAGTAAAAACTGCACATTTTAAATTACACAGTTTAAACTCCATGAAAAGCATTGCACATTAATAAAATGTCATATGTGGTTAGCTTGCAACATTAAATCCCAAATGCACTCAAGTTTCTGCTCCTACTAAAGATGAACAGTGCCCCCAAGGGGCCAAAGTCTGTAATTTGAGAAAAAAAATAATCCATTAAACTAAAGAAAAGAATAACTGAATTGAATAAAAAGGTTTATTTAAAAAAAAGTCCTTGAAAAAAATTATTTTCCATGAATATATTTAAATATGTCTATTAACAAAATGAATTCTTTATACAGTAGAAGCCCCATTTTACATTTTTTCAGGGGACCAGGAAAAAAATGTTGTAAATTCTGGGAAATGTTTTAAAGCAAAATATTCTTCAAGTTATTTATAAGTCTGTTTTACCTTGAAATACAGTATTTACTGTTTGCATGAAAAGGATTGCAGCAATAATGTTACACTATGGGGGTAATTGACTGTTTGCAGACTAAACCACAGCAAAATATGCATCTGGTTAGTAATTTAATCCTCTGAATTTCACTAAAAATAACATTCACAGACACGTTTCCATCAATTAATGTTTGGGGTTTAGATCCACTTTAACTGAAAATATAATATAAAGGGAAAGTGCAGTTCAGAATTAACTTTTTGTATGATTAAGATTGCATTATTGTACAATTACCTGCAATTAATCACTTTTTTATGTACATATATATATATATATATATACAGTGATAACAGAAACAGGTCTTCTTTAGTGAAAAAATTGCTGGTTTATTGCAACGTTTCGGCCTTCAAACTC